>JAAGEH010000304.1:34104802-34391698 GCA_011751065.1 Lasiurus cinereus
ATAAGCATAACCAATGAACACAAGACACTGGAGGGTTGTGGTATGCCTGGGGGGGGCAATGGAGAGATATGTATACACGTAACAGGATAAAAAATAAATAAAATATTATTATTATGATAACAATGTGTTAGAATTTAAAACATTATTTTTGTTTTTTAATTTCAATGTGACTGTCTTAAAGGACACAGTAATTAAGCTAAATGAGGACATCAGAGTGGGGCCCTAATATAATATGATTTTTGTCATTTTAGGAAGAGACTTAGACATCTCTCCCTCAGAGGAGAAGCTGTGAGAGGACACATAAGAAGCCAGGAAAATAATTCTCATCAGAAACCAATCCTGATGACACTCTGATCTTGGACTTCTGGCCTCCAGATCTATGACAAGTCTATTTCTGTTGTTTAAGCCAGTAAGTCTGTGGAATTTTGTCATGGAAGCTAGGGTAGACAGATACAGAACTGTATTCACACATTTAAAAAATATCATGTAATCACAAAAGATGAACATAATTGATATTGGTAACTTTAAAGAAGTTGAATATTACACACCACAATCAATAGAATAGCCTTTTCCACCAGCTAGTGAAGCTGTCTATTTCTGACGAGAGCTACAAATGTGGAGTCCTGACCCTGGAAAGGTTAACTCTGAGTTGGTCATTGAATACCAACTTGTGTTTTGATATTTAAAATTATGATTAGTTTTCATCATACTCTTAATAATGTTAACTGTTCCCTTTTCTGAATTGAAATTGGCCACTTCTTTTGGTGGAAAGAGCACTGGTTTTTGGAGAAAGCTTGAGTTGGATTTGAGTTTGTATTTTGCAACTTACTTTCAATGTGGAAAATAGTTAACTTCCCAGAGCCTTAGATTCCTTATCTTTAAAATGGGGTAAATAATACTGGCCTCATGAGATTTGTTATATAAGCTTTTAAAAAAAGTTAGTTTCCTTCTCTAATGGAGTATTATTTTCTAACATTTTCAAAAAGCAGAAATCTCTCCTTCTCCCTAATTATTTTGCCCCTTATACAGATATTCTAAAGCATTTGGGATTGGGGATGCAAAAAAGCCACTTTTTCACTTATTGTATTGAGTAAATCTTTTCCCAAATACTGTTTTTTGTTTGTTTGTTTATTGAACTATATTTTCAGTTGCATTGAGAAAGGTTTCCTATTATTCCATTATAAATGATTCTTGAGCATTTTTACAATGAATGAATTGCAGTTGGATTCATTAAAAATTTTAGAGTTTGCCACTTTTCTTTGCATTCTTTCTGCCCTCTGCAGAGATGCCAACATACTTATTGGGCATAAACAAGTCCAAGATGCCTTTAAATTTTTTGAACCAAAATACTAAACATATTATATGAAAAACTGACAATAAATACTTTTTTTTAAAAGAAATGTAGTTTCCTGTTTTAGGGAACCCAAACTGGGGTATTAAAGATTTCTTCTGACATCCAAAGCCAGCAGGAATTTGACTCTGAGAGGTGGAGCTCTGACTGAGCTTTGAGACAGGAAGGACACCATTCATAACCTTATTTTTAGTAACATTTTATTGAACTTCCAAACCCTTTTAGGCATATTTGCTTCATCTCCCACTTGCTTGGTGTGGAAAGGCAATTACTCTGTGGTGATAGCACAGTCAAATCTGTAAATAGTTATTACATTTCAATTAGAGCTGCAGGAAACTCTATATGTTTGGTTTGCAGGGAACTAATGCAAATCTTTTTTGAAGTTTCAATTCCCAAGGGGTCCTACCCCACACATTTGGCTAACAGCAATACTCAGACCCATTGCAACATCAAACACTATTTTTCTAGCATTAAGCATTTGGCCTAGGGTTGAATTCTCCTAAAGTATTAATCTGTATTCAAATTCCTAAGTCTTCTAGTTACTCCAGAAGTTTGCCAAGAGGAGTCAACTTCTACTGTCTTTCTTGTATAAAAAAAAGATTCTGGTAAATCTTTTCTTCATAAAACATGTACTTGATCACATCCATGATCTTGGCTGAATGCTCATAAATCATTTTAAAATTATAAAAAAATGTTTCATAATTGATTATAAGAATGACAGTAAGATAAAGGAATGGGAGGAAATAAACTAATATTTATTAAATACCTACAATGCTCCAGTCACTTATCTTGGAATATGTCTTTATTTTTTATTATTTTTAAATATATTTTTATTGATTTCAGAGAGAAAGGGAGAGGAAGAGTGAGAAAGAAACATCAATGGTGAGAGAGAATCATTGATATGCTGCCTCTTGCATGCCCCCTACTGAGGATCAAACCCGCATTCCAAGCATGTGCCATTAACTGGAATCGAACATGGCATCCTTAGGTCCGCAGGCTGATGCTCTATCCATTGAGCTAAATAAGCTAGGGCTTGGAGTATCTCTTTAAATTCTTGCAGCAACACTTCAAGGTAGGTGTTAGGTACCACCATCTTCCAGATGAAAAATTAAGATTAAGAAACATGCCAAGATCTAGATAGATGATGATGCTGGGAACAAACCCAGTTCTCTGTGTTATCATATGATGATTCTTCTGTCTCTCTTTGCACATAGATTTGAAGAGTATACTTAATGTTCATCTGTATTTTTCCTTTTTCTTTTCATTGCCCATTATTTTTCACAATGCCTTTTAGAAGAGCTTGGTTGGTCTGTTCAATCGTCATACTAGTATTCCTGGAATTCTCTTTAAAATTTCAGTTACTCAAAGAAAAATGAAAGCAACAAAGTCAATAATGAAGAAACCATTCTCCCACTCCCAAAATGTGTTACATATGGTGATGGGGAAGGGAGAGCAAGACAGACTGCAAGCAGAATATACTAAGGAGGATTTCACACTTGCATCAGTTACTATGAAAGATAACATATGGGCTGAACATTTATTCCAAGCAACAGATTTGTTTCTAGTTACTATTCAGGAGTTGAATGAAAAAGAAAGAACAAAAATGTATTTTAGCAGTCATCTAAAAATATGCCTCCAATGAGAAATAAGGTTGATCTTTTACAGATTGTAGAATTAACATTAAGAAAAATTGAGTTAGAATGATTCAATTTAAATGTATTTATTGGGCCACATAGTGATGAATCTACCGTTCCTTTGGAGATGACATGCTGACTGTCCTCAAAAGCTTAAGTTCTGTGTTTTGGAGGGAAGACATTTTTACTCTAATAGAATTATTGCACTTTTATTTTGTACTATTTTCATATTATTTCTTTTTATTTATTTTAATAATCTTATATGTAATCTTCCTTTATCATGACAAAGGTAAAAACATGTATTAATAAGGGCGCTGAAAAAATAATAGAGAAAGACATAAACAAATGGAAGAAGATACCATGTTCACGAACTGGAAGAATCAACATCATTAAAATGTCCGTACAACCCAACACAATCTAAAGATTCAATGCATTCCCCATTAAAATACCAATGGCATGTTAGAGGCCTGGTGCATGAATTTGTACATGGATGGGGTCTGTCCAGCCTGGCCAGAGGGAACATGGGCCATTGGCTGGCCTGCCTGATGCTCAGACTTCTGTTTGAGGAGACAATTTGCATATTAGCTTTTTATTATATAGGATATACACTGAATGGCCTGATTATTATGCATTCAGAGATCATAATAATCTGGCCACTCAGTGTATGTGGTAGTACCTGGCAGTTTTGAGAAAAATGGCTTTGTAGTATGTATAGCTTGATATCTGGTATTGTGATCTCTCTAATGTTGTTCTTCTTTCTCAAGATTGCTGCAGCTATTTGAGATCATTTTTATTCTATGTGAATTTTTGTAGAGTTTGTTCTACGTCTTTGAAGTAAACACACACACACACACATGCACATACACTCAGTGGCTAGATTATTATGTGTTCAGAGATCATAATAATCTGGCCATCAGTGTATAGACCAATGGAACAGAACAGAGAACCCAGAGATCAATCCAAGCCATCATTTTCAATTAATATTTGACAAAAGAGACAAGAGCATATAATGGAGCAAAGGCACTCTCTTCAATAAATGGTGTTGGGAAAATTAGACAGATACATGCAGAATAAATGAAACTAGACCACCAATTAATACCATACACAAAAATAAACTCAAAATGGATAAAGGACTTAAAAATAAGATGGGAAACTATAAAAATCCTAGAAGAAGTCATAGGCAACAAAATATCACACATATGTCATAACAGTATTTTTACCAATACATTTGCTAGGGCAATGGAAACTAAGGAGAAAATAAACAAATGGGATTACATCAAAATAAAAAGCTTCTGCACAGAAAGTAAAAGAAAACAAGAAAGACCACTGCGGCATATGAGAACATATTTGCCAATGTTATATCAGGCAAGGGTCTAATGTCCAAAATTTACAGAGAACTCATACAACTTAACAAAAAGAGGATAATCAAAAAATGGGCAAAAAAAGACATACAGAAGGCCATGAGACATATTAAAACATGCTCAAAGTCACTAATAATCTGGGAGATGCAAATCAAAACAACAATGAGGTACCATCTTATACCTGTCAGAATGGTCAGCATCAACAAATCAACAAATAAGTGCTGGAGAGGATGTGGAGAAAGACGAACTTTCTTGCACTGCTGGAGGGGATGCAGACTAGTGCAGCCACTATGGAGAACAGTATTGCATTTCCTCAAATAATTAAAAATGGAACTCCCATTTGACCCAGTTATCTCACTTATTATCCCAAGAAAGCAGAAACACCAATCAGAAAGAATATATGCACCCCTATGTTCATAGTAGCTCAATTTATAATAGCTAAGATTTGGAAACAGCCTAAATGCCCATCAGCAGATGAGTGGATTGAAAAGCAGCGGTACATCTGCACAATGGAATATTAATCTGCTGTAAAAAAGAAGAAATTCTTACCATTTGCAATAGCATGCATAGAATTGTAGAGCATTAGGCTAAGCAAAATAAGCCAGTCAGAAAAAGATAAATATGACATGATCTTCCTCATTTGTGGAATACAATAAACAAAAACTGATGAACAAAAATACAAAAATAAAACCCAAATCATAGAAGCATTGAATAGACTGTCCAACCTATGAGGAAAGTGGGAGGGGAGGGGAGGTGGTAAGAGATCACTAAAGGACTTGTATGCATGCATATGAGCATAACCAATGGATATAGGTGGGGCAAGGGGCATTTGATGGAAGGCGGGGATTGCAGGGGGTGGTCAATGGGGAAAAATGATATTTATCTAATACTTTAAACAAAGAATTTAAATAAAAATGTATATTAATAAATGAAATACCTTTCTGTTCCCCATCATTTTGTTAACCAATCATTTGCTTTATGTCAAGTTCAAACCAAGTCATTGTTTGGAAAGATTCATGAGTTTTGACATTACAACATTCTTCAGGCTGAGGAAAAAGGCATTGTCAGGAAAACAGAATTAAAAAGTTAGGTTTAAAATTGTTCCTACCCTTTAGGCTCCTGCCAAATGAAAGTATTAACAACATATGTCTAGGCTAGATTTCTAAACCACATGAGAGTTAAGTGGGATGAGCTCTTCAAAATATTGTGCTTTTTGAAAATAGAAAGCAAAAGAAAATGAAAGAGAAAGCCTAGAATTGCCTCCAAAAAATACATATATGAACTTTTCTCACATACTGAGGCAAATAAATAATATAAATGGGCTCTTTTTTTTTTTCCTGGATATTTCTTTATGCGAAAGAAGCAGTCTCTGGCAAACTCATTTCCCCTTTATCCTTTTTCCAGTCATTGTCAGAGGGTGTACATGAGGTTCTATCTTGCTTTGTAATTGTTCCTTTAAATAGCTATTTATCTGACCTTTTGAAAAAGAAAAAAGAAATTGAAATTCTTTTCACTGAAGGCTGATCATAGGAAGGAAAAAAAGACTATAAAACTTAGAATTCTATAGTCTGAAAATATTTTTTTTTATTAATCCTCACTAGAGGACAAGTTTTCATTGATTTCTAGAAAGAGAAGAAGGGGCATAGAGAGCTAGAGGGAGAAAGAAACATTGATAAGTTGCCTCCCTTATGCATCCAATCAGAGATTAAATCTTCAGCCTAGGTACGTGCCTGGGCCAGGAATTGAGCCCATAACTTTTTGGTGAATAAGCCAGTGCTTCAACTGAGACATCTGGCTAGGGTGACTTTTTTTTTTTAATTACAATAATGGGGAGATAAAAATCACATTTTTAAAATATAAATAAATTTAGAGTTGGAGAATTCAGTGTGGATTTTTAAGTGCTGGTGAATAGTCGGAAAGTATTCTATTTTTCCAAGCAGTGCAGCCATGCCATGCCATGGCTTTCACCTCCCTGAGACTGGATCATGACTCTGATGCTCTGTGCAATGCTCAGTCTTAGAAGACACCTCAATTTACAATTCTCAGACTTTAGCCTACCTCACAGAGCTTCTGCAAGGACAAAATAGAATGAGGGATATAAGATGACACACAGAAGATACTCAAAAGCTGTGCTTGGTTCAATATACCCACTTGTATTTTCTAGCTCTATCTGCAAAAAAGGTCTGGAAGCAGTGACATCTCAGGACCAATGAGCACAACTATCAGTTAAGACTTAGTTTCTAACCATTGTCCAATGAAAGACCCACGGCTCCTTGGAGAAACAAAAAGGTGATTCTAAGGCTGAGGAAGGGAAAATTCAGGATAAATCTATTATATTTGAAGAGGCTAAAAAATAAAGTACAAAAGAGAGATAATGGAAATCATGTCAAAAGAGCTTAAGCATCAATCAATCTTTTAGTAATTAAATTTGGAACATTAAAATAAATAATAATAGTATTATATTATGACCCAAAACATAAAATAAATACTCATGAACCTATGTTGATATAACCATATGATTGAATAAGAAACTAAATGGAGAAAGTTCTCCCTAAAAGAAAAATTCCAGTTAATAAATGTAGAAATAGTAATATGCAAATTGACCATATTTCAGCTACACTCACAAGCCATCCCCACTAGCCAATCAGAAGCAAGCATGCAAATTAATCCAACCAAGATGGCTGTGGCCACAGAATGAGCAGGAGGCTTGGGTTTCCCTAGTAATGGTCACCCTTAACTGCCCTCCCCTGCGGGCCTGGTTCCCCCCAACTGTCCTCTATTGCAGGCTGGTCACCTCCAAATTCCCTTCTCTGCAAGCCTGGTTAACCCTAACGCCCTTCCCTCCTGGCCTGATCACCCCCAACTGCCCTCCTTTACAGGCCTGGTCCCTCTCCACTGCCCTTCCCTGCTGGACATCTTGTGGTAGCCATCTTGTATCCACATGGGAGCAGCCATCTTGTGTGTTGGTGTGATGGTCAATTCGCATATTGCTCTTTTATTAGATAGAAAAGAGGCCTGGTGCACTGGTGGGGGCTGACTGGTTTTCCCTAAAGGATATCCCAGATCAGGGTGGGGGTTCCCTTGGGACATGGGGCAGCCTGGGTGAGGGGCCTGTGGTGCTTTGCAGGCCATCCATGCCCCCAAGTGACCCAAGCAGAGGCCTTGATATCTGGGATTTATTTATCTTCTACAATTGAAACTTTGTAGCTTTGAGTGGAGCCAAGCCTCCTGCTCACTCTGTGACAACAGCCATCTTGCTTGGGTTAATTTGCATACTGGCTTCTGATTGGTTGGCAGGTGTAACAGAGGTATGATCAATTTGCACATTACTCTTTTATTTGATAGGATAATGATAACAAACAGTAATGCTTAAAAGTTGATAGCATGCTTAACAATTGGGTGGTTTGAACTGATCATCTCATTCAGTAAAATCAACAAAATACTCCCAATGTAGACATAACATAAGTTTTAGCTAAGACAGTTGTAAAGCCAGTTTTCAAGATGGCCCTTATGATCAGCACCTTTGTGATCCTCACATTTTGGTTTTGACACCCTTTGGAGTCCCTCCCACAATGAATAGGGCCAACTTGTATAACCAATAGATAGGGAGGAAATGATAGTGTGTGATTTCCTAGTCTAGCTCATTAAAGACAGTGTTGCTTTTGCCTTGCTTTCCTGAAGAGATAATCCCAGAAGAAATCAGCTACTGTATTTTGAGGATATGCTGTCCACAGAGAGGCTCATGTGGAGAGAAACTGAAACTGAAGCCTTTTGCCAATTTCCAGCAGCACATGAGTGAGCCTTTTTGAAAGTGCAGTCTGTAGTCCCAGCCAAGTCTTCAGATGATACTACCCCAGCAGATACCTTGTAAGCAGCCTCATGAAGCCAAAAACATCCAGCTACACCACATCTGCATTCTTGACCCAAAAAATAATAAATGCTGGTTGTCTTAAGTCACTCAGCTATGGGCTCATTGTTATGAACCAATAGATAACAAATATAGCAATCTTTAAAAACTAATCAATAAATATTTATTGAGTAAACCACAGCATAAAGCCAATAGTTTAAAGATAAACAACAAAAAAGACCATTCTGGCAATAACTTAATGAGAAATATATGTAGTGTACTTCTTCTTTTCTTTCTTTCAGTTCTCTCTTTGTCTTATGATGACCTAGGTTTGTCTTTATCTAGAAAGTAGGATTTTGTTACTTTTCTATTATAGCAAGTGCCCTGTAACAGAAGGAAGCATAGCAAACCAGAAGGAGGAAGTGACTGTCAATGTCTGTTGAGTACACCAAGAACGACTTTGATAAGACATGCATGTAGCAGAAAAGATTAATAATCGAAGGGTATGCTTTTTTCCTGCTGCAGATATTTTTGTTGCTATTGGTTTGTTTATTGTTTGTAATCATCAAAATATCTTCTTGTAGAAGATAAATAAATCACCACATATGATTCAGAAGCCACAAACATGTTTCTACACTGAGAATTTGAGCAAAAGGGTTATAGGTCGTGGATTTAAGGTTCTGGCTCCTGCTTTGCCATTTCTAGACATGTGGTTTGAGGGAGTTTCAAATTCTTCTAAGTGTTTTAATTTGTAAAGTGAGGGGTAAAGCAGATGCTGTCTGAGCTTCCTGAAGTTTCCCAAGGTCTCAGAACTATTTTAGAAAATGAAAAGTGTTGTACATATATGCTGCTGCTTTTGAGTGGAATAGTTTGCTTCACTTAATTCAGATGAAAGCAATAAATGTCCCAGAATAATTATGTTTCAACCACAGTTCTCAGGAAACAGGCATAACCACAGACTTACCATATATATAAATGGATAATCCTATCCTTAGTGACTTGAAAACTAAACCTTTGTCTCACTGAACAGCCTCTGATGCTGAGGTTCTACATTTTATCCTATATATTTTTTTCCTGGAATGGGTATTTTATTTATTTTTATTTTATTTAACTTTATTTTTATTGTTCACACTAATCTAGATGTCCCCAACTGTCTCCCTTTTTGCCCACCTCCACCCAGCCCCATACCCCCTGCCCCCTGGCCATAACAACACCCTTGTCTGTGTCTATGGGTTATGCATATGTGTTCTTTGGCTAATCCCTAAAATTAAAAAGCAATTTAGTGTGTTGCATAGCTCTGCTCTATTAGCCCAGGCCGACATTAATGACACACTTTTAATAGAATAATGGACAGTTGGGCATCTGAACTTTACCCTGCCATGGCTCATTTTTGGCAGCTGTGCTTTTTATTCATCAGTCTGATTGAAACTGCTTACTTCCCTGACAGAAGCAAAGGTACCCTTCTTTGTTCAGGGTTTCCACAAAAGGCAAAAAGGAAGTCTCTGCAGACAGGCTGGTGTGCCTGAATAAATTTATTTTACCAGGCTTGTAGTCATAACAGTGAGCAAACAAATTCCTCTTACCTACCTCTTTATGTATACTACAGGCTAGCAAATTTATAGGGTTAAATGATGCTCATTCACTTTGCCTTCTTTTTTCTCTGTTTTAAATCATTGCCCAAACTTGCATTTTTAAATATTTCCTTTATAATTCTTAACCTTTAGCCCTGGGCTATTTGAGCAATATATGGCTGTGTGTGTTTGTCTGTGTCTATGTGCATACATGTACATTGTCTATGGTGTTGGGGGAGGGGCTTTTTTAAAATCTTCTTTCTTTATAGAGAACAGACCTCAAAGGGTTTCCTTTCCTAGCTACTTAACATCTCTTCCAAGCATAATGATTCTAGACAGACCAAACAACTGACCAGTGATCCATCGTGTTTTAATCATTTACAGTCGGATTCCTACACAGAGGTGCCTGGTATTTGGTTTTGAAGAATGCTTTTCTGGGGAACACATTCAATACAGCATTTCTTGGCAATAAATTATCTGTGTTTGGGGGCCTTCGACAGCCTATATTAATTCATCCATGTTGAAAATAATGTATGAATTAGAAAAACACTCCTTTTTGAATTAAAATATAAAAGGTTTGGGTTTTAGAATTCAAGATCATGAATAGGCTTTCAACAAACAGACTACACCCAACTTTTCCCCAAGAGAAAAAAAAAAAGATTTTGAGGTGAAAACAAGGGGGAAAGGAAGCATCAACATAAGCCTCTGTACACACACATCTCTTGCTTTTCTCTAGGGTTGGGAAAATCATTTTGTATGCTGCACTGTCGCAAGTGCTCTGTCAACTATATAGTTATAGTTATAGTTATACTACCATGAGGCAGAACAGTGCTCTGTGCAAACATTATGATAACCCTATCTCACTCAGGAAAAGTCTGTGGTGTCCTGTCTGTATGGGGAGCTAACCTCTATCTATCTCCAACTGGGAGTAGGGGTAGGGTATGAGGGTACTGCAACTGTTGGACCTGTAAATAGACCACAAGAGATACATATGTTTGCACATTGGTGTAAATCAATCATCATATATGAAATAATACTATTGTTTAAATGCTTGTAGAAGGAAGAAAAAATATTTTCATATGTAAGCTATATGTACATTTAAGGAGTCCCCATAATGAAAAATAATTTCAGAATAATAATGTGACTTGGAATGTATTCTGCCTTATACATAATGCTGTAAGTAGTGGTTAGGCTTCCAGGCAAAACAAAAGTAATCTGAATTCTTAGTTTCATTAAACTAGTTTTAAGATTCATACAAGAGTTAAGATTATTCCCCAATAGGCAATATACCACATGGGGTAAGAATCAGAGATTCTCACATTTGAGTCTGGGCACCCCCCACTAGCTGGGTAGGTTTTGTACCTCTCTGAAATTGTTTCCTCAACTGTACATTGCAGGGCCAAATCTGCCTTTCCAGCTGTTTTGCTATGACTTGCAAGCTAATTAATATATATATATATATATATATTCATTCTTAAATCTGGCCGGCATAAGCTCTGTGGTTTAGTATAGACTTATGAAATAGTAGGTCACAGTTAGATTGCTGGTTACAGCACATGCTCAGGTTTCAGGCTCAGTTCCTGGTGGGTGGTGTGCAAGAGGCAGCCAATCAATGATTCTCTCTCATCACTGATGTTTCAATCTCCCTTACCCTTCCTGAAATTAGTTGTGTGTTTTTTTAAATGTTAAGCTAAAATCAAAGGAAGGATAATGTTTTGTGACATGTAAACATTGTATGATATTTAAATTTTGTGATCCATAGATAAAAATTTATTAGAACACAGCCAGCTCATTTGTTCACACATAGTCTGCTTTCTATGCTATTGGTAGAAAGTTATGATAGAGAAGTCTAAGGTATTTAATCTATGGCCCTTCACAGGAAAAGTTTGTCTAATCCTGCTATAATATCTACCTTGATGAATTGCCATGAGAATTGAATGCTATATAAAGTGTTTCGTGCAGGAAATAAGAGTGTGAAAATCCCAGGTTAATACTGTCCCTGAAAATGAGTATAAGTGTGTCAACTTCACAGAGATAGAGAGAGAAAAAAAAAAAGACAACTGGGAAATAAGTCTAACAAACTAGCATTTCCCTCCAATTTATAAGAATGTAAGATTGTGTCTGAGGATACTTATAGAAAAACTAGTAGCCTGAAATTTGTGTGGGGGGAGGGTCCCTCAGCCCAACCTGAACCCTCTCCAAAAGGACATTCCTCTTTCAATCTGGGGACTTCTGGCTCCTACTGCTCACCTGCCTGCCTGCCTGGTCACCCCTAACTGCCTCTGCCTGCCTGTGTGTTTCCCCCTAATTGCCCTCCCCTGTCAGACTAATCTCATCCCTAACTGCTCTCCCCTGTCAGAATCATCTCACCCCCAAAACCCTCTGTCTCCCTGATTACCCCTAACTGCCCTCCCTTGATGGCCTTATCTCACCCCCAACTATCCTCCCCTCTGGCCTGGTTGCCCCCAGCTGCCTTTTCCTGCCGGCCTGATCTCACACAGTCTCTGTCTCTCTTTGTTTTTCTCAGCAGTCTTCTAGCCCTCCCTGCCTCCCTGTCTTCCTCTTCCTCTATCCTGGGTGGGAGGGGGCAGAGCCAGTGGTAATGGCTCCACCATCTGCCTGACCTCCCTCCCAGGCAGGCCTCTCCAGTCTGTTAAGTTTCCTCATTCTGAGAAAATCTCTGAGAGCTGAGAAGGAGGGAAAGAAAGGGAGAAAAGGCTGTGAGCTGGTGGGAGCTGTGTGTGTCTGTGCACGTATGTGATTGTAAGTGAGTGTGAGTACTGGCCCCACCTCCCAATCCTTGTCTGCTGCCAGAAGTCCCTACTCACCAGAGCCTGCTGCAAACACAACCTGGGTGTTAGGTCGAGCCTCCAGTTGTTGTGGAGGTGATGAACCCAGGATTTTTATATATTAGGATGAAACTGTCAGAATTTTGTCCATTTTATTTATTCTAACAGCAATTGGTCCATAAATGTCCATTTGGTAATTCAGTTTTCATTCTAACAAGAGGTACAGGCTTGAATCTAAGATGGCTGCATAGGTAAACACCTACACTGCTGTCTCGTGCAACAATTTCAAAACTACAACTAAAAGACAGAATGGATATTATCCAGAACCACAGGAAAGCTGGCTGACTGGAAATTCTACAACTAGAAGGAAAGAGAGGGGCTCACGGAGACCCAGAGGAGCTGCAAAAAGTTGAGTTACGGAGACGCACAAGGAGAGAGTGGGTGTGGGAGAACCTGGCTGGCTTTCTCTGGTGGGAGGGAGACGGAGACTCTCAATGCATTGAACCCCTTATCTTATGACACTAAACCCCAGATCCAGCCAAAACTCATACAGGGGGAGTTTGGACTGTGAAAAGGGAGAAGTGCATGGAAATTTAGGGGAGTCTCAAAAGATCAAAGGCCTGGTGGCGCTCACGGCACTGCGCACAGGACAGATTGCTGATTGTGCCCCTGGATTTCACGAGTGGGCGGGAGACAGAACCTCCCAACTGTGCCACTTCTGACTCCACTTAGCCCCTGTTTTGGGCAAAACCCTGGGGACCTAGTCTCATGTGGTCCTGGTGCACAGGGGAGCCGGAGGGGAAGCAGTCTAGAGGCACTGCTTGCACTCAGGCACAAGGACCGCTCCAGCGATTACCCAGTACGTGTGACTCAGGGGCCGTGAAGGGCGGGGTCGACTGGAAGACAAGGCGGTCCCTTAAGCCCTGAGACTCCACCCATCCCAAGCTCAACAGAGGCTTCTTCAGTTTTGCAAGTCTGGTATCATAAGGCTGAATCCAACACAGAAGTTCTCACGGCATAGTAAAAATGCCGAGACAAGGGAAGGGATCACAAACAAAAGAAATGGAGGGAAAAAAACAAAAACGACTGGATATAGAGTTCAAAATGACGTTTATAAGGTTTTTCAAGAATATGCTAGAAAAGTTGGATAAATTTATTGAGACCCAAGAGGAGATGAAAAAGGACATACTAGAGACACTGACTGAAATAAAAAATATTATACAGAGTCCTAACAGCAGACTAGAGGATGGCAAGAATCAAGTCAAAACTTTGAAATATAAAGAAGCGGAAAACATTCAACTGGAAAAGCACGAAGAGAAAAGAATCCAAAAATGTGAAGATAATGTAAGGAGCCTCTGGGACAGCTTCAAGGGTACCAACATCAGAATTGTGGGGGTGCCAGAAGAAGAGAGAGAGCAAGATACTGAAAACCTATTTAAAGAAATAATGACTGAAAACTTCCTACATCTGGTAAAAGAAATAGACTTACAAGTCCAGGAAGCACACAGAACCCCAAATAAAAGGAATCCAAAGAGGACCACACCAAGACACATCATAATTCAAATACCAAGAGCAAAAGACAAAGAGAAAATATTAAAAGCAGCAAGAGAAAAACAGTTCATTACCTACAAGGGAGTACCCATAGGACTGTCAGCTGATTTCTCAACAGAAATGATGTAGGCCAGACGGGAGTGGCAAGAAATATTCAACGTGATGAATAGCAAGAACCTACAACCAAAAATACTCTATCTAGCAAAGCTATCATTCAGAATTGAAGGCCAGATAAAGAGCTTCACAGATAAGAAAAAGCTAAAGGAGTTCATCAACTCCAAACCAGTATTATATGAAATGCTGAAAGGTACTCTTTTAGAAGAGGAAGAAGAAAATGGTAAAAGACAAAAAATTATGAAGAACAAATATGTATCTATCAACAAGTGAATCTAAAAATTAAGTGACTTAAAAATTTGATCAACAGAATAAACTGGTGAATATAATAGAATGAGGAGCACAGAAAGGGAGTGGACTGATAATTCTCAGGGGGAAAGGGGTGAGGGGTGTACAGGGAGAGACTGGACAAAAATCATACACCTATGGATGAAGTCAATGGGAGGGAGGTAAGGGTAGAGGGAAGGGTGGGAGCCAGATGGAGGGGAGCTATGGAGGGGAAAAAGGAGAAACAAATGTAATAATCTGAATAATAAAGATTTAATTAAAAAAAAAAGAGGTACAATGTTGCCATTGATAATACTTCTTCATCAGTTATTATTTTCGTTATTCTTATAGTTAATTATTTCATGATG
The DNA here is from genome assembly GCA_011751065.1 of Lasiurus cinereus. NCBI lineage: Eukaryota > Metazoa > Chordata > Mammalia > Chiroptera > Vespertilionidae > Lasiurus > Lasiurus cinereus. The sequence goes on from JAAGEH010000304.1 coordinate 34,119,656, forward strand.
AAAGTCTACTTTTAAATAAATAGATGCCCATTAGTGTGTCTATTAATAAAAAATATTTCTACAGATACTTTATACTCAAATTCATCATTGCCGAGAATGGAATGAAATGTAAGGATACATTCCAGGGTAGAGATTCTTTCCCTTTCTTCTTTTAACAATAAAAGTTACACTATTGAGCTCTTCTTCTAAGTGTTATATAGAATCAATATATATATATATATATATATATATATATATATATATATATATATATTCTAATGGCCCTATTAGATAAGTAAGAAACTGAGGATGAGTATAAATCCCACTGATATAAAAATTGCATCCAGATGGAAGCCAAAGGAGAACACGATGGCACCTTTTAAATGATTCACTACCTCCCACACTTTGGTGCAGCCACAAGGGCCCTGTAATCAGGCCAGGCCTTTCTGTAATTGGAACATGTGACTCCATTTCTAAATGAGGTTCTATTAAAATTGTAATTTTTATTATGGAATCAATAACTATAGTAAAAGGAATGCTAGTGGCACTACTAGTATTAATGCTCACTTCTTGGCCCACTGTGTAACACACACTGGATCAGGCCTTGGACACACAATAGAAATAAAACATTTCCAACTTCATGAATATTACATCTTAATGAACAGAGGCAGATCAAACTCAGGTTTAAAATTTTTAAAATGAATCAGAAAATATCAAGAAATATTAACTCCTATGTTTAATTATGTGGTGAGAAAAGAGAAAAGAACACTTTGAGCAGGCAGTCAGATTAAAATAGTGTAAAGAAGATATTAGAGAGATTTAAGATTATACCTAAAACTAGAAGCCCATTGCAGGAAGATTCCTGCAATAATAGGACTTCCTGGGACCAATTCTTGCAAGAATAGGGCTTCTTTTGGCCTGAGTGAAGCAGAGAAGGCAGCGAAGCCTGCTAACCCACTGCCTCCCCGCGCTTTCTCTCCCACTGCCTCTGCCACCCTCTCCCACTTTTCACTTTCCCTCCCTCTTCCTTGTACACTGTCTTCTTTCTTTGCTCCTTGCTTGTGTATGCAAATTAACCACCAGCTTTGTTAGATTAATTTGCTTACTTGTTCTGATTGGCTGGTGGGTTTAGCAGAGTGGTAGTTAATTTGCATATTTCCCCTTTATTAGTCTAGATACTCTCTCAGCTAATCACTAGATTTTAAGAATCTAAAAGATCTTGTTCAAAGATGCCTATGCTCAACCCAAAGTAGAATCAATCCTATATCAGAGATTTGTGAGTGTCGCTTTGTCTAAAGGCATCAACTGGAATTCTATATAATAAATTCCTAATATGCAAATTGACCAAGGGTTTGACAGCTTGCTATAATGTGCACTGACTACCAGGGGGCAGCACAGATGTGGTGCTGACAGCGGGCAGCAGTGGAGGAGCTCCAGGCCCTCCCTGATGGGCCCCACCAAGAGTAGGACTGCAGCGGGATGGTGGAGCAGGTAAGTGGATGGTGCCAGGCCAAGAAGGGTGCTAGTGGGGCCCCAATAGCCCCACAGACCACCCCACAGACAGCGACCAGTTGCAGTGACAAGGGATGGGGCTGCCACCCAACTCCTTGGTGCTGAGGGAGGCGGCCCTGGCCCTGATTGATCACTCTGTAGGTGGGATGGTGGAGTAGGTGAGGGGTGGTGCCAGGCCATGGCGAGATGTTAGGTGGGGCTGTGGAGCTTCAAGATTGGGGCAGGAGCTGGGGCCTGATCACTGCAGGCCACCCCAAGAGACCCCATCCATGCATGAATTTGTGCACCAGGCCTCTAGTAAGATTTGTAAGAAAACAAGAAATAATTAAACCTTACTCAGCTGCAAACACAGTCCATTTGTAAAGAAAAGGAAGATGATTCACCAAGAGACAAGGAGGGCTACTTGCAGAAAGGATAATTGAGCCCTAAACAAAGTCTGGAAACAGGTGCCCAGTTGAATTTTATAGTTGCTGTTGACCAGTAACTATTATAGGTCTCCCTTTTGTTCAGTTTTTAAATTACATTTATCCAATCACAGGGTATGTGTGTAGGAGTAAAGTTGTGGGTAAGCCTAATAACTCTTCTCTTAGTTCACAAGCCTTTAAATCAAGAGCAATCATACTTAAGAAGCTGTGACTGATTAACTTCCCCTGAGAAGCCTCCTTCTAGTATATTCCACATCAAACTAATTTGGGTGATGAGATATTATGGACCTGAGCCAGACCTGACCTAGTAATAAGATGAGACTTTTGGGGATCTTGGGAAAGGGTAAGTTCTTTCTGTACATGGGAGAACTGTCAATCATTAGAATTCAGAATTCAAAATATATATATATATCCTGCCTCCACTCTCTCAAACTCCTAGCAACCACTGATCTTTTAGCTATCTTTATAGTTTTGCAGTTTCCAGAATGTGGTATAGTTAGAATCATGAAGTGTGTAGTCTTTTCATTCTGACTTTTTAAAAATATATTTTTATTGATTTTTTTAGAGAGAGAGGAAGGGAGAAGAATAGAAAGATTTATCAATGAGAGAAGAATATCATCAGTTGGCTGTCTCTTCAATGGCCCCTTGAATGGGGAATGAGCCTACAACCATGGTATCTGCCCTTGACTGGAATCAAACCTGGGACCCTTCAATCTGCAGACCAATGCTCTATCTATTGAGCCAAACCAGCTGGGGCCATACTCATTTCTTTACATAAATGTTCATGTGCACTTAAGTTTTCTCTATGTCTTTTTTATGCGAAAGAAGCAGTTATATCAGGTAAGGGTCCTTGATTGGAATCAAACCCAGGACCCCTGAGTCCAGAGACCAAAGCTATATCCACTGACCCAAACCTATTAGGGCAAAACCTCTTTTCAATCATCTCCTTTGTTTTCTCTTTTGGGGAATTCCTAACAGTATGTGGTGCCGAACTCCCACTAAGAATATACAATGAATCAGGTCCTTCTTCCCTCAGTTATCTAGGTCAAGAAGATTAGTGAGGATGCAAATTGACTAGGATCTGCTTTCCATGCCTAGTACTTATAGAGCTTCCTCTCCCCAAATGAAATGCCATGTTTAAATTCATTCAAAGACTCAGTTTGGTCATTCAGATCTCACTTTCTCCTGGGATTTTACAGCTAAAGGTGCCCTTGTATGCATCTCAGTTTTATCAGTATGTGGATGTACAAGTTCTGCAGGGTCACTTTTGATGTGGTTCCTATTGTCCCGCCCTAAAGTATTCCTGGGTCTTGTTATTTCTCTATACTTGACTCTCATTAATGTTGAGTGGCCCTATAATAGCTCAGCAAATTTTACATTAGCTGAAGATAACCAAAATTGATGACTATTGCTTGAAATCAAAACTGACACAGAGGCCAAAACCAGTTTGACTCAGTGGATAGAGCGTCGGCCTGCAGACTGTAAGAGTCCCGAGTTCGTTTTCTATCAAGGGCATGTACCTTGGTTGCGGGCACATTCCCAATAGAAGGCATGCAGGAGGTAGCTGCTTGATGTTTCTCTCTCATTGATGTTTCTAACTCTATCCCTTTCTCTTCTTCTCTGTAAAAAATCAATAAAATATATATTTAAAAAAACTGACACAGAAGATGTATGAATGCATGAATGGAATACTATTGTCTATTGTTTGGGGGCCTGGGGGGTGGGGAGAAGAAAAGGAAGAAATGTGGAACAGAAAGGGAAGTTGATAAATTGTTGAACAATTTATCTGGTTCTTTGTAATATTCTCTATCAAATTTCCCCCTAATCATTCCCTATGTGTCTGTCCACCCCTACCCTAACTCCCTGACTGGTAACAAATGTGTGAAGATACCAAGTGCTTTAGGCCTAGAGCAATTGCTTTGATTGGCTTTATTCTAGGAACAGCTCTGTCAACACCAGTAAGAGCACACAATAGTAATAGGAGTGTACAAGATGGTGGGGATGTGAGCATTAAAGCAAAGAACAGCATGCAGCTTAAACAAGGTCAAAGGCTTTTGATGTGGGGACTGGATAGAAAGGAGGATCACAGACCATAGGTTTTTAAATGATCAAGAAATAAAATAGCGGTGCTTTAAGAAAAATTGCTTTTGGACAAAAGGAAATAAAATGAGAGTCTGCAAAGTAAAATAAAAGAAAATAATCAAAAGCCAAAGTATTTCCCCCAAGTCTGAATTACCACAGAGACAAAAAAAACCTGGAAAATAAGTTATTTTACCACACATGCACTGTATTATTAATTATAGTGTAGAGTGCTCAAAAAGAAGAGAAACAGAATTCAGATCCACACTCTTAAAAGCAGCATGAGCTTGTTTATCTAGGTAATGTTAACCATAAAGGGAAGAGAAGAGAAGCAAATTCAATTTGGAAAATAATGGCCCATCCTATGAACTGGGACCCAGGTGACAAGCTCTTGATATAAAAATATGGCAAAAAGTCTTTGTCATAAAAGCTTATGCAATTCGAACCTTTCAAAATGATAGAGCACCTGCTGTTTTCTTCTGTTGACTTTTCCCACTATTCTGTAAGCCTCATTGGGCCCTAGCATACACCAAGGAATTTATTAAGGAAAAAATAATATTTTAAAGATGCAAAAGCCTGTGCTGCATTTGAGGAGATGAAAGCACAGAGCCTGTGGATGGGATGAGGTGTGAGTTGTGTACTGAAGTTGGTTGGCCATCAGTTGCAGTAGAAAGATCCTGTGGTAATTTACACAGGGGTTCAAGTTTTCTCTACATTACTCAATTCACCTGTAAGCTATTTGTGGTACTGCTGATGGATACATGTAACATTAGCTAAGTAAGTCAATTTAGAAGATGGTGGGAAAATGCACAGGTGGACTATGTTAGAATGAAACTGATAACCTATTACATACTGTGACTTATTTTCCTGACATACAAATTTGAATCATGGGCTCCATAAAACTGGAGAGCCCAGAGAGTCATTGGTACATTTTTATTGTTCAATACACATCTTTAAATAAACAGTGCCTCTTACCTTAACATAAAATTTAAATTTTCTTTCACTCAAGGAAAACAGCTGGATGGCAATTGCCTGTGTTTGGTGATTAAATTTGGAATGATGGAATTTCACTTTAGGATCATTTGGGGGTAGTTCAAAGAGATAAATCGTTATCATCCAGACCAGATGAAACTGAAGATAGAATTTTAAGAGTATGCTTGTATTGGTCTGTCTTAAAAGGTTGGTTTTCTGGTAAACACAAAATGCATCTGATGGAGCAAGAACACAGGCATCCATCTTTCAGGAGTGAGGTGCCCTGCAGGGGACCCCTGGCATATCCACTGTGAGCCCCATATTGAGAGTAGCAGGACAGATGCTCTTATTTTCAGGTGTAATTTGCAAGGTTGATGCTTCTCACATGAGACCTGCTTTGTTATTTAAAAAGGATTAATAATTCCTGAGGGCAATTGCAGGTAGGTCATCTTCAAGAATGCTAAAAATGTTTGGTCCTTTATTAAAAGTTCTCCATAAAATGCAAGACAGCAGTTTATTTTGCCATTGGTTGAGACAGAGGTAAGATAAGAAGTGTAATATTCACCTCTGTGATGTGATGAATTTTATTAACAATAATAGTACAAATAAAAAGAAGAGCCCTATCCAGGTGCTGTGGTTGCTTAGAGTGTCATCTTGTACAGAAAAAGGTTGTAGGTTTGATTTACACTGAAGGCATATATCTAGGTTACAGGTTCGATCCATGATCAGGATGCTCACAGGAGGCAATCAATCAATATTTCTGTTGGATGAGAATTAAAGAAGAATAAGAATAAGAATGAGAATGAGAATGAGGAGAAGAAGAAGAAGAAGAAGAAGAAGAAGAAGAAGAAGAAGAAGAAGAAGAAGGAGGAGGAGGAGGAGGAGGAGGAGGAGGAGGAGGAGGAGGAGGAGGAGGAGGAAGAGGAGGAGGAGGAGGAGGATGATGATGATTAGGGACTTCTCTATAGTCCTATGGTAGGGTAGTTCACAATGTCAAAGGGTAATCATCCTATATAATAAAAGGCTAATATGCAAATTGTCCCCTCAGGAGTTTGACTGACTGGGAGTTCAGTTGCACACTATCACATGTGCTGACCACTAGGGGGTGGAGCAGAAAAAAGAAGGCCCCAGCCAACAGTCAGCAGCTGGGGGAAGGAAGGTCCCGGCTAGCAGCCAGAGGCTCCAATTGGCCCTGATCACTAGCCAGGTCTAGGAATCCTACTCATGCAAGAATTTCTTGCACTGGGCCTCTAGTAGTATAAATGAGACTTGAAAGAAAATTATTCATCTACTTTAGAGATCAAATGGATTTCAGATACCTTCAAGCATTAAAATTTGATTCCTGGTCAAAGAGATTTGAACTTTGTCAGTCAGACTCTCAGCTAACATTCTAGCTTGTAATCCTGTACTAGTTACTAAGTATCTCTGAGCCTTGGTGCTTTATCAGTTATATAGAGTTTCAAATGCATTCCTACCTTACACATATGCTCAGAGTATTAAAAGAAATTAATATCCAATAAATTTCTCTATATTACCATTAAAAATGAGCTATTATTATTTCATGATGAATCCATATGCTAATTTTAAACTATTTATATCTGTTACCTGAAGCAAATTTATCAACAATGTTGACTAGGATAATTTTTAGTTATCTTAATTCTAGTTATTCTTTTGTACTCAATAACAATATACTGCTTATACAAATAAGATTCTATAATTCAAACTATTATTTGGCTTTCTCTCAGTGAGTCCTAAAGGAATTAACTATTTTTGGTTGAAAGAGAGTGTCACATTTCTTTATTGCCTAAGCTTTGTTTATGTCCTGCCACCTTATAAAATGAATCATGCTTCAGATTTCTTTCATCTTCCAATTCTATTATGATAGGTAACATAATAGCCTCCCCAAATGCCCAAGCTCTAATTCTGGGAACCCATTAATATGTTACTTTACATTAAAAAAAGCTTTGGAGATGTGATTAAGGATCTTGAAAAGTGAGAATATCTTGGGTTATCCAAGTGAGTTCATTGTAACCACAAGGGCCCTTCTAATAGGGAGACTGAAGAATCAGAATCAGAGAAAGCAGTGTAACAACAGAAGTGGCGGAATGATGTGGAGCCAGGAACCAAGGAATGTAGACAGACTCTAAAATCTAGAAATGACAAGGAAATGGGCCCTTCTCTAAAGCCTTCAGAAGTGATGCATCTCTACTGACAGATTTTAGACTTCCAACCTCCAGAACTGTAAGTGAAATGATGTGCTTTAAGCTAAGTTTGTAGTAACTTGTTATAGCAGCAATAGGAAATTAATACAGCTATTTTTATGGGTTATTTTTTATTATTGGTGAAAGGCTTTTGATATTAATGACATAGATTTCTTAACTGAGTCAAGAAACCAAAGACAAAATGTCAGGGTAGGAACAGTCTACCAAACTATAAGCAACTATCATGGCTTTCTGATTCCTCACACAAGTAAATAACAATAAAGAGAACTTGGCAATTTTAAAGATTCCAAAAACCTGAGAGATAATAAAATGATACTTAAATAGTTTCTAAAATATTTGTCAGTTGAGAAATTAGAGGAAGGCTATAAGCAATGCCTAAATATTGTGAATTTCAAATCATTTGAACATTTAAAAATTATATAAAGTTTATATTTGTACAAGGCAGCCATATCCTATTTTATTTTTCCAACAACTCTGGATATGTATTCCCTGATCTTACTAGAAAAACTGGGGCTGAGACAGGATAAGTTGCTTATCTAGACCACACAGATCATAAGTATTATTCCTAGAGTACAGCAAGTTGAATTTGTGCTTTTTAAATATCAGTCATTTCTTTGTCTTCATGAATGATCTATTTGATATTTTTGTGTGTGTGTGTCTCTAGCACCCAGCACAATGAATGCTACATAAAAGAAACTCAATTTTTTGGTGGAATAAATAGATGATATTGCTATTCTGTGGTTAATTCTTAAGTTGAGGAATGAATAATTCATTTGGTTTAAGGTCCTTGTTATATTATGTTATTTAATCTGTAATAAGCAAGTCTTTGATCTGCACTTCATGATTCCTGTGAAAATATAAAATGACTTGTTGATTACTTTTAAAAATGATCTAACACATAATAAAACATGCAGCTATTTAGTTTAAAATGTGTTTCTGGATTAACCAGAAATCATTTTTAAGTTAAATAATGAATAACAATCACTCCAAAAAATAAATAAATAAACTAATGAAAGTTCTTCAACAATGTGGTAAGAAATTCAGAGGAGTTAAATATGTAATTAAAAACATTCAATAAAAGTGGAATTGCTCCTAAACGACAGTCTGCATTTTTTGGTGGATTAACTGGACAGATTCCACAAACATTTGTCCAAGTCATTACCTGGAAAATCACTTTCACCCCTAAAATAATGAAACTATATTATCCATGCTAATAACAATGTCCCGTCTGTTTAAGAACTTTACAACTGAAAAGCCATACCTGCAGAGCATCTTATGGCTCTGAATTCAAAAACAGCTATAAATTGAATGCCTGTGCCAGTATTACCTGGTAGATAAGCCATATGAGTTTCCTTGAAATGGACTTCTAGAGTATTGTGATCCAACTTTTTAAAATAAAGTACTTTAAAACACCAAAAGGCAAATTATTGGGGGCAATCCATTATCTCTAGCCATCGATAAGTAACTTTAATTTTGAAGCTATTTTAATGTAACTGTTTCTTCTTCAAGATTGAAAACCATCTAATGTGAGCACTCAAAGGATTATCAAACAGTATAACCACAAATTAATTCTATTAATATGCCATGAATGTTGGAATGCTCAACAAATTTAGAACATCTATCAATCCCATTTGGCTAATCAGAATACAAATCTTGCCCAGCTGGTCTTGCTCAGTGGTTGAGCATCAAACTATGAACCAGGAGGTCACGGTTCAATTTTCTATCAGGGCACATGCCCAGGTTGTGGGCTTGATCCCCAATGTGGGGTAAGCGAGAGGCAGACAATCAAAGATTCTCTCAGTCATCATTGATGTTTCTTTCTTTCCCTTTCTTTCTGAAATCAATAAAAGTATATTAAAAAAGAAAAGAATACAAATCTTGAAGATAAATGTGAATGTTTCCTTATAACAAAGGCCATTAAGTCACGTTAAGCAGGCAGGTAGGCATTCTTTTTCCTCCACTGAGGAGAGAGAATAAGACAGACATATTTCAATTTGGTAGATAATTGGGAGCAAATCAACAGAGAAATATCTAAAGACTAAGTGAACCAAATAAATAAGAATATGAAACAATCAAAATAGTGAATTACTTCTATAATATAAAAAATATCATTTCCTTTCTTAGGGAAATGAGAATCATTGTGTGAATACTGGATAACTAGTAAATGTGGCTGGATTTTAAAAATGTTTTCAGTTTACAAAGCAAATTGAACATCTTATTATTTTTTTACAACTGTTTTTTTAAATTTTACTTTATATTTTAGATTTTTATTGAAACACAATTTCTCTCCCTAAAATCACCTTCATTTTTATTAAAGAACCAAATTAAGACCAATTTATTTACTGTATTAGGTCCAGTTTTAAGTTGGCCTAATTATTTGCATGAACACAAGAAGAGCATTGATCACATAGGTTCTGCTTTGCTGGAATCTCATAAGGAATCTCTAGATTGAGCTTTAATTAGCTCTACAGAGTGAAAAAGCCAAGCCACACAGATACATTCCTATAGGTTTGGGTGAATTCCTCAAGCTCTCAAGGTCCCCCGAATTGCCTGGAGGTTCTTTCCTTGCCAGCTCCAAGAAAGCCACCTTCATTTTTTATTTGGGAAAACTGTGTTGAACCATGCAAATAAGCAAGGTACTAAGCCATTTTTCCAAAGAGCTTTCATTGCCTTTCAAGGTCAGTCTTACTTCCTTAAAATTTTATGGTAACATCAGAATCTAGGCATGTCTCTCTGAAATATAATATCCTAGTCAAAGTCTTAGTTAATAAAACCACAACTGGAAACTGGTTTTATGTGTCTTATTATAAATAGAACAGATTGTTAGTGAATTTATGCAAGTAAACATATTGCCACGGAAATAATAATACTCATTAAATTAGGTAAGTTTAGAATTATCTTTATTTTATAGCTAAGAAAGCAAAGGTTCAGAATGACTTAGTTACTGTCCAAAGTAAAACAAAAAGGTAAAGGGATTAAGCAAAATCAAGCAAGCAAGCAAACAAACAAACAAAACCTTTATGATGCCGAGACCGGTTTGGCTCAGTGGATAGAGCATCGGCTTTCGGACTGAAAGGTCCCAGGTTCGATTCTGGTTGGGGGCATGTACCTTGCTTGCGGGCACATCTCCACTGTGGGGCGTGCAGGAGGTGGCTGATCAATGTCTCTCTCTCATCGATGTTTCTGACTTTCTATCCCTCTCCCTTCCTCTCTGTAAAAAATAAATAAAATATATTAAAAAAAAACAAAAACCTCTATGACAAACAGCAGTATGGTCATTACCAGAGGAATGGGTGGAAGGATGAGGTAGGGTTAAAGGTGGGAGGAAAGGGTAAAGGGGGGATAAATGGTGATGGAAGGAGACTTGACTTGGGGTGATGATCACACAATACAATGCACAGATGAGGTGTTACAGAACTGTACCCCTGAAAACTATATGTTTATTAACCAATATTACCCCAATAAATTCAATTTTTAAAAAAGAGACAAGAGTGGAGTCTTTTGGTCCTAAACCTCAGTCTTTGCCTCTTTTTCACTATCTCCACCAATCATGTTATCTTTAATCCCTTTAAAACAATAGGACTGTTTTGCTTGTAAAAAGGTGCTATGTTATCTGGTGATATTTCTTCTGGTGGAATCAAACTGTAGCCTGAGTAATTATCCAAAGCCAGCTAAAAGAAAACAATAGAAAGGTGATATACCAGACTTAAAAAAAAAAACCAATGCTCAATTTGCTAAACACAAATACACAAGTGTAATAACTTTTGATAATGTGAAAATACAATCAAACACTTCTGAGCAAAACAAAAGGGAGTGAGGAGCAAATACTTTCTCTTCAAAATACTGAAGAACAGGAAAAATGAAAAATCAAAGGAAGAACTTTTAAAGTGAGCAACAAATAATTTTATTGTATTAAGAGGAAATACTAAGGGATTCTTACATCTCAATGGGAAACTCTAAGCACTGATCAAAGGCATCTTATGTTTCCAGAAATGTTAACTTTCTCCACAATATTTAAGATTGATGAATAGGGTAGCAGAAAATTGTTTCAGAAAATAAAAGCCCTATCTAAAGTGTGTTAACTCTAGTTTATCATACAAAGAACTTTAAAAGCCTGATTTTATGTAAAAATTTTGGGACAGATGATAGTATCTTTATATGCAGTTCTAAGTTTTTGGGAGTGCTTACTCTAGGGCAGTGGTTCTCAACCTTCCTAATGCCACGTCCCTTTAATGCAGTTCCTCATGTTTTGGTGACCTCCAACCATAAAATTATTTTCACCACAACATGAGGAACTGCATTAAAGGGATGTGGCATTAGGAAGGTTGAGAACCACTGCTCTAGGAGAATTCTGACCAATTTGATATGTTTAGCCCAATTTTACTTGACTCATATTTTAAGGAATGACCACTGGATCCATCTCAGGCAGAATATTTCCCCAAAGAGACAATTACAATTTTTATAGTTTTAGTTTTATTTGATTAATTTTTCTTATGTATTTTGTCATCAATTATTTGTATTTGCATGGTAAGAAATACATTTTTGGGGGGAAGAGGGGGAGGAACACACTTAAAATACAACATTCTGTCAGTAGAAAATATAGTTAGCATCTGACCACACGGAAAAGCCAGTTCATTAGTTGGAGGATAGTCATATGACTAAGGCCACAGTAAACCTTTCTTTATCAAGAGTTACAGGAGTACAGAGAAAGAAATAAAATGAGGTGATGTGAGCCAAAATGGTAACAGGAATTTCATGAAAAAGGTGAGAATTGAGAAAAAAATTAAAGCCTGGATAGGATTTGGCTATGTGGAGAGGACTCCAAAAGTTTTTCCAGGTCAGGAGGCTTTGAGTCAGAGATGAGAAGGATCCAGAACTGTGAGGAAACCAATAAGTCTGGAACCATGGTTGCTTTCCATTTATTCAATAAATATTTACTGAATAACTACTGTGTTTCAAGCAGCATACTAGATTTAAAAAAATAATGCATAATTTTGTTCTCAAAAAACTTCATTGTCCAGCTAGAGAAACTCTACTGGTAGAAATTTTGTTAAGCTTTCTGAAAAAGCAATATGACTATTATGTCTTAATCAGAGATTCCAAACCAGTGTGCTATAAAGAACATGCCTAGTTTGCCAATGGGTTAGAGATGTGACAAGATAATGATCCACCACCACCCCCACTGTCACCTCATTCCTCTACTTAAAACTGAGAGAGCATTTGTATATTCAACTTTGTCTATAAGTTGCCTTTTCCTTGAAAGTATTTAATATTATCATTTTAATATATTTTGTTATATAAAATAATTAGAAAACACTGGCTTTACCAAACAGTTTGGTATTTTGTCATATAAAAAATAACCTATATACTAGTACACAACCAGCATGGTAGAGGAGTTATCTTTTTGATCATCTCATGTGAATAGCCTTAGCTGGGAGTCTGGGGAATACAATTTTTTAGCTGTATACAGGCTACTCAAAATGTAATAATTATTCTTTTAATAGGAACAAAGAGAGGAATAGTAATCAGATCTGCTGGGTCTGCTTCAGAGGTTAATACATAAGCAAACAATTACAATGTCACTAGAGGCCCAGTGCACAGGTCCGCGCACAGGTGTGGTTCCATGGCCTGGTTGGCAGTTGGGGCTGTTGATGAGGAGTGGCTGGGGAGAGGGACCACAGGAGGTTTCCTAACCAGCTCCTCTACCGGGGTCAATGGGGGGGGGGGCGGGCCAGCCCGGGGGAGGGACCACAGGAGGTTGGCCAGCCAGGGGGAGGGACCACAGGAGGTTGATTGGCCAGGGGAGGTTGGCTGTGGGAGTGCACTGACCACCACGGGCAGCTCCTGTATTGAGCGTCTGACCCCTGGAAGTCAGTGCATGTCATAGTGACCAGTCGACCAGTTGTGCATTGTTCAGTTGTTGAGTCGCTTAGGTTTTTGTATATATGAGTTAATAGATGTATTAACTCAAGTAATATACTGACTATCTTGAGGGGAAAAGAAGTGAAAGGATACATTAGTTTTGCCTGAGGAGGTAACTGATGTTTTATAAAAGGCAGAAAAAGTGAACAACGTCTTGAGTCTAAAGAATTAACTTAGTGTAAGGGCAAATTAAGATAAGACAAACATACTGAGATGAAACATAAGACTGGATATTTGAGTTTGATAGCCAAAAAAGTCAAAGATGTCTGCTAATCTTTGTTTTTTTGAGGCCCAGAAGCTTACATCAGCACAAGGAAGTTTCCTCTATTTTTGGATTGGCTCTTTGTGGCCAGGGAAACTATATTTGGTGAAGAACAGTTCTACAAGGAGAATCAGTGGCAGACCCTTGTAAGAGTAGTATAGCATACCCACTGGGATGGCTACAGTGAAAAAAAGAAAAAAAAATAAACAGAAAAAACAAGTGCTGGTAAAAATGTAGAGAAATCAGCATTCTTGTTCATTGTTGGTAGACATGTAAAATGGCACAGCTGCTGTGGAAAACCATATGGCAATTCTTCCAAAAAAATGAAAAAGGAAGTACCATATGATATAGAAATTCCACTTTGAGTTATATACCCATATGATATAGAAATTCCACTTTGAGTTATATACCCAAAGAATTGAAAGCAGAGTATTAAAAATATATTTGCACATCTCTGTTTAAAGCAGCATATTCACAATAGTCAAAAGATGGAAGCAATCGAATGTCCATCAATAGATGAATGAATAAAAAAGAAACAAAATATTTATAAACATATACATACATGAGGTATTATTCAGTTTTGAAAAGAGGAAATTCTGATACATACAACATGGATGAACCTTGAATAGATTATGAAGTAAAATAAGCTAGTCAAAATAAGACAAATGCTGTATGATTCTATTTATGTACCAGGTATCTAGAGTAATAAAATTCATAGAGGCAGAAAATAAAAAGGTGGTTTCCAGAGGCTGAGGAGAGAGGAGTAGGCATTGTTTAATAGTTACAAAATGTTAGTTTTGCAAGGTGAAAAGAGTTCTGGAGATTGGTTGAACAACAATATGAATGGACTTAATCTCTATTAAAATTTACACTTAAAAATGGTTAAAATGGTAAAAAAATAATGTTGAATGCTTCACACTAGAACAATTTTTCATCATTCTGGATCTTTATGCTTCTAGAATTTTTTAATGATGTATATCTAATCATAAATTTAAAATATTACCTAACTTTTACATTGCTGTTCTATGTAATTTTGAAATATTTACATTATTTTTAAAAACTGTCCTCCAAAAACAAGAAATAAAAAGAGTATTGGCAGATGTTGCATGGTCTCCTATCTTATCTACTGTTTTTAAAACCATAGTGAAAATATTGCTCACACGTTCAGGTGCTGCTTTAGAATAGAAATTATTATGCTCAAGATAGATTTAAAATATATATAGTTCTTACTTAGTTGGCTGATAGTTGAAAGTCACAAGTACTTGAAGGAAAAGTGAATTATCCTTACAGAAATCGACTTTTTCCCCAACAAGACTGAGCAGGAGGGAGTATGGAAGGAACAATGTTCCTGGGAAAGGAGAGAGGATATGCAAAAGCATAGAGGCACAAGAGAGGACAGCAGTCCCAAACATGAGCATGAGCAGTATGAAAGGTTCTCAGGGTCAATAAGAATCTTTCTGGTGTCTTTCTGGGAAATGACACCAGAAAGATAGGCAGAGATGCTGAATGCTTACTCTGTGCCAACCAATCAGGTACATGCACTACCTAATCATTCCTATAACTCTCCCAGGAGGGAGGTATTATTGATGGTCATAATACAGATGAACAAAGTAAAGGGACAGTTAACATTACAAGAATAATTTACTTCAGGCATGGGATTGATCTTCCTAATCCATGAGGATACGATCTTTTAGGAAAAACACTAAATATAGCCAACAGATAATCATTTATTTGATGCAAGGTAGTCTAAATAATTCTTTATGTTTGTGTAACAGTATTGTCTACAAAAAAACTTTCTAGCACCAAAAAAAAAAAAAAATGGGTATTTAGGTGTAATTTTTCCTAACTTATAAGGTCCAATGTAGTGGGGGTGAGTTATCAAAGAGCTGTGAGTCCTAGAGGTATCTAGGTGTTTTATATTTTTCTACTAAACCTCACTGCCTCTTTTCTCTATGCGTTTCTTTGTGCATTTTATTTTTTCATTTCCATAATTTCTTTACACCATGTTTGGTCTCATTAGCAACCTTTCAAAGGCTTTGGGTAGGAGATCTCTCTGAGATGGCAAAAAAGCCACAAATGCTTCTCATGGTGATTTATACTGTTGATGACAACCTTTTGCTCACTAAATGCCAAACCACAGTTCATATGACTTCCAATTTCATTTCATTTCAGAAATACCTTTAACTTTACCATAAAATTCTACTGTGATGCCTGCTCTATGTGATTATTTTATTTTATTTTTTAATCCTCACCCGAGGATATTTTTCCATTGATTTTTAGGGAGAGTAGAAGAGAGAAAGAAACAGTTGCCTCTTGCATGAGCCCTGACCAAGGCCCAGGCCAGAGAGGAGCTTGCAGTCAAATTACATGCCCTTGACTGGAGTCAAACATAGGACCCTTTGGTCCACAGGCTGACACTATGCACTGAGTCAAATCAGCTATAGCTATTTTTATTTTTTTTATACAGAAAATTATCAAAAGGCTTTTAGTGGAAATCTGACAAAGTATGTACAGAATTATTGACCCAAGTTATAATTTAATATAGAGAAATCATTTAATATAGAAGAGAAAAAGAAAGTGAAATAGGATAATTCATGAATAGTTTTGATTTGGATATAAACTGAACAGTTTTAATGGTAAGAATTATTGAGAATTAATGATAAATGTGACTTATAGAAAATGTTAAAATATTTGTATTAGGTAATTAAAATCCAACTATAATTAGCAGATCTCAATGGAGCAATTACTATATACCAGTAATGAGTGTCTTTATCCCCAAGCTTCTCTATAAAATTGGCAGTAAAATGGTAACAGAGGGAATATACCAGCCAGGACTGAAGACATGAGTGAGGGGCATGGAGTCACATAGAGGGTGACTCTAGCTCTGTATGCTCTGTAACTCCAAGAATACTTGCAGCCAAGCATAAGCCTCCCTTCATCCCCTCCTCAAGCAAGTATAGGTGAAGGAGTCCCTGGAGCAAACAAAAATGGAACAATCTAAGAGATTGAGGGTGGAGAGGGGGATTAAAACAGAGAAAATAGTATTTTGGATTAAAAGGAAAATAAAAATAAAGAAAATGAAGAATGTCAAATGCTATGGAGATCTAGTGGAACAAAACAGGGGAATAGGGGATTAATTTACCAGTTAGAAAGTTATTATTAATTTAATTCATTTTAATGTATTTTTTATTGATTTCAGAGAGGAAGGAAGAGGGAGAGAAACATCAATGATGAGAGAGAATCATTGATTGGCTGCCTCCTGCATGCCCCACACTGAGGATCAAGCCTGCAACCCAGCTGGGTATCAAAGCATTACCTCCTGGTCAACACTCAACAACTGAGCCACTCCATACAGGCCATCATTGATTTTAATAGGAGCGTTTGTTTGTTTGTTTGTTTGTTTGTTGTTGTTTTTTTCAGAAAAACAGTGTGGCTAGAAGCTGAGTAGAGAACAAACAAGCAGAGGACAAGTAACTGAAATGTAGTGTGATTCTCTCTTCAAGAATTTTATGTTTAGAGAATGAGAGAGAAGAGAATTTGTGAGGATTTCAGCTCATTATGGTCTTTATCTTTTTCATATCATAGGGACAAGGTTTTCTGGTGAGAATAAGGATCACGGAGGTGGGGCACTGAAGTCAGAGAATGGTTGAAAACTGAAGGGGATATGTGGGCTGTGCTTTAACAAGTAATTAAGGTTTACATCAAGATGACAGGAGAATTACTTATATCTTATAAGCAGGATCTGTGGATTCAGAGTGCCTATGCTGCAGTGTATTTTCATGTACTATTCAGTATACTGTAACTAGAAGTAAAAGTTCTTTTTTCCATGGGTCACAAAATTTCTATTCCATTAAAGCTGAATTATCTTCTATATTAATGCAAAAAGTCAGATGGACAACTCCAAACCCTGAGAACACACTTGGACAGACACACATGTAACAGAGGGTGGCATTCACACAATATTATAAAAAACTAGAGGCCCGGTGCATAAAATTTGTGCATGGGGGTAGGAAGGGGGTGTCACTCAGCCCAGCCTGCACCCTCTCCAATATGGGACCTCCCCCAGAGTAGGATCGGGCCTAAACGGGCAGGCAGACATCCCTCTTACAATCCAGGACTACTAGCTCCGAAATGCTCACCTGCCTACCTTCCTAATTGCCCCTAACCACTTCTGCCTGCCAGCCTGATCACTCTCCTGCCAACCTGATAGATGCCTAAATGCTCCCCTGCCAGCCTAACTGCCCTCCCCTGCAGGCCTGGTCATCCCTAACTGCCCTCCCCTGCAGGCCTGGGTCTCCCCCAACTTCCCTTACATGCCAGCCTGGTCACCCCCAACTTCCCTACTCTGCCAGCCTGGTCACCTCTATCTGCCCTTCCCTGCAGGCTTGATCGCCCCCAACTTCCCTCACTTGCAGGCCTGTTCCCTCCCAACTGCCCTCTCCTGCTGGCCTTGTTGTGACATGGCCAAACAGCCCCTGTGTGCATAACCTTTAACTCCCCAACCTCAGGCCAAACTTGCCCCAGAACAGGGTAAGATAACAGAACATTCCCCCGAGCCAGTAAATGTCTCTGTTAAAATTTTACACTGCTCTTAGGATAACTCCTCCAGGCAGCTGTGCTAACTGCAAATATTCGCTTCTATAGACAATGCTTGCTTGCTCATCCCTGTGATAGGGCTATAAAACCAGTCATAATAAAGCTCAAATTTCCATCTCTAAAACTCTGTGTCCCTGATACCAAGGAGCCAATCAGAAAGTGCTAGGCTAGCATTGGTCGGGAGGGATATATATATGGAGGGACTGCCCCTCCATGGGGCTCTCACCAAGCCATTTGCTGGCTGCTGCGTCAGTCGCGGTTTGAGCCCAGATTCGAATCTGTAATAAAATTTGCTTGTTTGATCAAATTGGTTTCGGTGGTCTATCTTTTGGGGACTTGCTCCATCACAGTCTGATCACCTACAACTGCCCTCCCTTCAGGCCATCTTGTGGTGTCCATCTTGTGTCCACTTGGGGGCAGGATCTTTGACCACACAGGCAGCCGTCTTGTTTGTTGGAATGGTGGTCAATCTATGTGGGAGCCCCTTTCCATGTCCGCGTGGTTCAGGGTTCCCGGTTCAGGGTTCGGGTTCTGAAGGAGGCCGCACGCAAATGAAGAGAGACTAGAAAATATTAATTTGACAATATTGGGGGGCCAGGCAGGAGCCTTCCTCTAGTGCAGTGGTTCTCTAAGGCCGCGAACCTTGCATAATAGTTCCTCATGTGGTGGTGACCCCCAACCATGAAATTTTGCTACTGTTATGCAT
Organism: Lasiurus cinereus; assembly: GCA_011751065.1. Classification (NCBI taxonomy): domain Eukaryota; kingdom Metazoa; phylum Chordata; class Mammalia; order Chiroptera; family Vespertilionidae; genus Lasiurus; species Lasiurus cinereus. Next base: position 34,138,331 of record JAAGEH010000304.1, read on the forward strand.
CGTGATGTAAATATCTGCATTTTCTGATGGTCTTAGGCGACCCCTATGAAAGGGTTGTTCAACCCCCAAAAGGGTCATGACCCACAGGTTGAGAACCGCTGCTCTAGTGGAAAGGACTACCACCTTCCTTTGGCCTTGCCATCCCTTTTATTTAGGTTTGGGATACACCCTTTGCCCTAAAGCAGGCAATTCCAGTAACAAGTAGATTATCTTTATCAGTCAGGATTTACATGATTATTTCATGGGGAAGTTCATTGTCTCAATTAGATAGGGAGTGGCTGGTTTTGACCTTTCAGAGCTTCAAGGTTGACCAGCCTTCCAGGTTCCTTGTCCACTTTCTACTAGTGAGACAATTATTGGTTTCTGGCAAATCTACATATTACTCTTTTATTAGATAGGATAGAGGTCTGTGCATGATTGGGGGCCAGCTGGTTTGCCCTAAAGGGTGTCCCAGATCAGGGTGGGGATCCCCTTGGGGCATGGGACAGCCTGGGCCAGGGGCCTATGGTAGTTTGTAAGCCAGACATGCAACCCTGTGACTCAAGCAGAGGTCCTGGTATCTGGGATTTATTTATCTTCTATAATTGAAAATTTGTAGCCTGGAGTGGAGCCAAGCCTCCTGCTCCCTCTGTGGCCATAGCCATTTCTGTTGAGATTTATTTATCTTCTATAATTGAAACTTTGTAGCCTTAGTGGAGGTCAAGGCAGGTCAGAGCTCTGTGGCTGCCACCATTTTTGGGTTTCCCTAGTGATGGAGGAAGCCAAGTTTTCTGCACACCCTGGCTGGCCCAGGCCTCCACTCAATGCTACAAAGTTTTAATTTTTGGCTGGTGGGTGTGGCTTGTGGTGTAGCAGAGGTATGGTCAATTTGCATATTAATATTTTGTTAGATAGGATAAATGTACACACCAGCCTCTCCAGAAGGTCACAACACCTTTCAAAGTAAATGCAAGGGGTTATAGACACTCTTTTCTTTTTTAAAAATATATATTTTATTGATTTTTTACAGAGTGGAAGGGAGAGAGATAGAGAGCTAGAAACATCGGTGAGAGAGAAACATGGATCAGCTGCCTTCTGCATGCCTCTTACTGGGGATGTGCCTGCAAACAAGGTACATGCCTTTGACCGGAATTGAACCTCGGACCCTTCAGTACGCAGGTCAACGCTATCAACTGAGCCAAACCAGTTTTGGCAACACTCTGTTCTTAAATGATCCATTTAAAACAATTTTATTGGACTTGTTTGATCTCAGAACCCTCCTAGAATAAAATGCATTCATCCTTTTGTACCAAGTCCTAAGTTGAATAACTGTGATGCAGTCCACAGCCCATGAATTGTCTTTAATCTGGCCTTGGAAATGCACCAAAACACTACCAAGACTCAAAATGAAATTAAATTGTCTTCAAGCTGCAGAGCAGACCAAAGCATGAGTAAGAAAATGCCATGTTAATGCAATCTATTCTTTAAATACTATCCTAGAATAGAATTGCATGTCATGGGTTTTCTTACCATTTAGAATATTATCTCTAGCTATTTCATGTAACTTTAGTCCATGAATAAATACTTTTCTCCCCATATGAGTATATCATGCCATCATTTGGGCTACAAACCTCCATCAATCAGAGCATTGTACCAGACTCTCTGCCCTTCCACTCTCCCTTGTAAAACTGCCACGGATTATGTCAAGTGCAATTCCTGTCTGCCCAACAGATAATGAGCTGGCACATGGAGAAAAGATCAATGTCAAACAGAAGGGGGAGATAGTTTTGAAGCTATCATTTTCAGTTGCCATTTGATTCTATTTGCAGAAATCAATCTCCCCCTCCTTGTCAACTCTGAATGTGTTATCTCTGCAGCTGTAGTTCACTGGGTAACCAAGAGCTCTCTTTCACTCAGGAGAGCATTTTCCATTGGAGTCAAATGGAAATGGAGTATTTTTGCAGTGGAGGGAAAAGAAGGTGGAACAAACAAGAAATATATTGTGTTGTGAAAATGGGATATGCACAAGTGTGTATATATGTGACTACAGAGTAACTACCCATTTGTATGAAAATAACTACAAAGCTGATGCCATCAACATGTCTTCTCAAAATCTCTATGTACTTGGAGACTGATTAGCAACTACATGTTCATAGATATACCCATATGGATAATGGATGTTAGTCAACTTTTAATTCCCTGTGCTAATCCAAGGCACAGGAAAAAAAAAAAAGAAAGAAAGAAAGAAAGAAAGAAAGAAAGAAAGAAAGAAACCCAATACCTGTCACATCTGCTTGAATTTATGGTGACGTTTTTGAATTTTTAGAGGGAAAGTTGCCTAGTGATCTAAAAATGGATAAAGCTCCAAACAAACTAATGAGACCACATGCAAGCCTCTTAACTACTGAACTTGCAGGAGTTGGCAACCAAAGAATAGACTTCAATCAAAACTTGAAAGATCGTAATTTGTAGAAGCCAAGGCCAAGAGAAGATGGAAATAATCTGCTTTTGTAGAAGCCTGCTTCTGTACACCCATCATTGCACAGGGTGAGATAGTCTGATGTCTCAGAAAGACCCTCAAAAAGAAAAGTATAATTAGAAAAGGGACTAAACTCATGCAGAATTGAGGACTTAGACACTAATACAGGTAGAGGATCAAACCCAGATGTGCAATGAAGGATGATAAAAGCAAGGAGACAGGAAGAAAGCTTGTGCTGTGGATTTGTAACATCAAGTTCCAAAAACACTTAAGGAAGATTAGAGTGGTAAAGAAGGCAAATAATCTCATGTGGTTACATTGAAAATTAGTTGTCACCAACCCACACTTCTTGGAGTAAAGGGATATCCTTCCTGTTCTTAAATTTCCCTGTTCATGTCCAGAGCAAAGAGCTGTGTGTATGCCAATGCCAACTTGCTTTAATCACCTCCTATTCACCCCATTCATGAGGGAGAGATCCCTGCCACAGGGTTATGGCCAAACACACAACAACTGACAGTAGACAAGTGAGATTTGTTGCTTTTTATCAGTTACATTACTCACAGTCCAGGGGAGGAGAAAAGCACATGCAATGTAGGAATGCCTGGGGGTTGCATTCAGGATCAAAGTGAATAATCAGGGTTTATGGGAGGATTGTAGTATCAAGAGGGTGGGATGACTCTCCAGTTCTGTGGGACAATGTGATTGGATGTTTGAAAAGTACCATGGACTGGCAGGGAACTGAAACCCACTACTCGGGCATAAGCAGGAACTTCACTTGGGCCCCTTAAGGAGGATTGCTTGGCTAGGAGATCATAACCATGGATGCAGAATGGGGAGGGGAACTTGTGATTAGTCCATTTGAGGTTCTCCTCATTTCAGCAGCTATCAAAACAGCAAACAATGTTGGGCCTTAATTTTAGGTCTTAGACCATGCATCTGAAGAGAACCAGAATACTGGCAAATGTATCACTCCTGCTTCTTCCATTTAGAGTTTCTTTATTTCTTAACTCTCTTCTGGAAATATATAACCTATCCCATCGAGAAAATTTATCTACCCAATCACCCATCTTTCCTCTATAGTCACAATTTAGAGGAAGGTGCAAGAAGCCATTAGACTTTTAGTTTCTAGGAGTTTTCCCACTGCTTTCAATGCTGTATGTGAAGCATAAACAAACAGAGATAGTTGACAAGAGCACAACACAAAGTTCTTGGTTAAGTAGAGTTAGTGATAACATCAGCAAGCACTTGAAAATAAGATTGGATATACATGCATTTCCATGAAACTGCCTGGAAGATGGGGATGCTTAACTGCTATTTTTAAAAATATACCTTGAAAAAGTATCACTTACCTATACAATTTTAAATGAGATGGAAAGGAATTTGATGTTCATTGAATTATTCACTGGATAATGTCATCCAAAATAAGTGATAAAATGATTTGGACAAAATGCAGCACGTGTGAAATAGTCTACTTTCAGGGCATGGGGTGCATTGACTCTATTTGTATTTGGGAGAAATTCCTCCTGGTGTCTTCCTGAAGATAATAAATTCAGCTTTCAAAGATCTCATGACCATTTACAATATTCTTTCCAGAATTTTTACTCTAGTAATTTGGCATCACATTTGTACTAAAAAGAAAAAACTATGTGCTTTAAAATTTTAGCAACTCCTTTACCAATTCTCTCAAGTAGAAATAGTTTGTCATCTGATTTTTAAAGTCTCTGTTCATTCTTTATTAAAATACTTACCACACTCTATAGTAATGATGTATTTATGTGTCTGTCTCCCCCTCTAGAAGGTGAACTTTTTAAAGTCAGGGATGGTCTTACTTCTTACTTACCTTAACTTCACTATCACTAGTACAGTTATCTAAAATATAATAATCTCTTAATAAATTTTTGTGGAATGAGTGAAATGAGTTAATAAATGCTATCCTTCTAAACTCTGAATTTATATACACAAAAGACTATTTGATATTTTCACTAGAATATTAATTATATTCTTTAAACTTAAGATATCCGAAAGACATCTCAATTTCCATTCCCTCAAATCTTCTTTCTCTGGACTTTATATCTAAGAAAAAGAGCACCACGCACAGTCCCTTAGACCAAAAAGTATGCAGGCCAATTACAGAGAAATGTTCTCAACTTCTTAATCTAAGTCAAAAGCATGTCCTGTCTACACCCAAAGTGTAGCACATACCTATTCATGTATCTCCATTTCTGTTACCATCACTATAGTCCAAACTACCATCATTTTTTTTTCCAGATCTCATTTCCACTCTTGTCCCAGTCTGCTCTACACATAGACAATGGGATAATAATTTAAAAGAATTAATCACATGTTACTTTTCTGCATGACACCCTCCATGAAATTCCCACATTTTCTACACTAAAGTGCCTTGGCCTTAGGTAGAACTTTCTTCTTCTTTTATTTTATCTTCTACTAGAGTCCCTCAGTCTATCCCAGTGCCACTGACCTCAGAGATCCTCAGATAGGCCTAGCTTATCCTAGCATATTTTATTCATGAGTTGTTTTTCTTTCATAAATTATTTGTCCTTTAAATGTGTCCTTGACAAGTTCCTGTTTGTCACTGAGAACTCAGCTTAAATTCTATTTTCTTATTAATATCTTTCTGATCTTTCCATCTAAAACAACCCCTGGGTCATTTTCTTTCACATCATCTGAAAGAAATTTTTATCATAATATTCATCATGGTCATCTAAATTTTTTTTTACTTATTTACTTATGCTGATATTTTTCACAGCTAAATTTCCAGAGCTCAAATAGTACCTGCCCATAAAAAACCTTAAGTAAATGGTATTTGGGAATGAATAAGTTCATGAATGCATTAAGAAACTGAATCAATAAATATGCAAATGATTTTATGAATAAATGCATGAATAAATGAATTTTATTCTTTGACATTTATATTACCTTGATTATATCACTGCCAACAAGAAATATTATGTATTACTAATCATGAATTATCCATCTCTATAAACTTTACATGACATATATAAAATAATGAAATCTGATAAGAATCAACCTTATAAACTCAGATGTATTTAGGTTAAGAAACATCTTAGAAATATTTTTTCCACACTGCCATAATTCATAAGTACATTTTAAAAACATCTTGTTGCAATTAGTTATTTTATTCTTCTTATCTTCTCTTACCTCTATCTTTTATAAATCTCTAATGCTGGAGAATTTTTGTTTTTTAAATTTTCTTCAAAAGCCAGACTATCTTGTGGACAGTATTATAGAGTAATTGAAACCTTTTCAGATAATCTGAATAGTACTATATTTATTGAATAAATTGAATCCAAGTTAAAATTTTACTAAAAAGACTACTCTAGCCAAGACCGGTTTGGCTCAGTAGATAGAGCATCGGCTTGCAGACTGAAAGGTCCTGGGTTCGATTCCGGTTGGGGGCATGTACCTTGCTTGTGGGCACATCTCCACAGTGGGGCGTGCAGGAGGCGGCTGATCGATGTCTCTCTCTCATCGATGTTTCTGACTTTCTATCTCTCTCCCTTCCTCACTGTAAAAAATCAATAAAATATATTTAAAAAAAAAAGACTACTCCAGGCCCTAAGTAGACTGATTAAGTCTACTATACATGTAAAAAAGAAAAATATATATAAATTCTATGTAAATTCTGCCAGAAAATTACAGAGGAGGAAAACTTTCCAACTCTTTCATGAGTAAAGTTTTGATGTAATCTCAAAATCAGGCAAAGATGTTAATAAAAAAAGAAAACTATGGACCAATATATCTAGTTATTGAAAATACAGAAATTCCTAATAAAATGTTAGCAAGTTGAATTGAAAATATTCTAGAAAGATACTACATCATGGTAGAGGGGTTTATCTCAAAACGGCAAGGTTAGTTTAATGCTTAAAAACAAATCAAGGTAATTTACTATACCAACAAACTAAAAAACTATCTCACCTGATATAGAAAAATCATTTGATGAAATTCAACACCTATTATTTATTAAAACAAAAACAACACCAAAAATCTCTCAGTCCAGCCAGTGTTGTTCAGTGTTTTGGCATCAACCCATGAACCAGACAATTGTTTGATTCCGGGTCAAGTCATATGCCCAGATTGCCGGTTTGATCTCCAGTGTCGGGCATGCAGAAGGTAGCCAAACAATGATTCTCTCTCATCATTAATATTTCTATCTGTCTCACTCTCTATCTTCCTTCCTTTCTGAAATCAATAAAAATATATTTTTAAAATGCATTAAAGAAAATTGGATTTTATTCTAAAAGATGGAAATATTTATTTAAACACACATATACACCACAAACAGCAAAATACAAAAATTCCTCTTGAAATAGAAATGTTTTTAATTTAATAAAAGGTATCTATAATAAATTTAAACCTAACATCATTCTTGATTGTGAAACATTGAATTTACTTCCCAATATCAGAAAAAAGGCAAGAACATCTATTTCTATCCATTGTGTTCAACACTGCACTGGAGATTTTAACCAGAGCAATAGGTATGGAAAGAAAATAAAAAGGCATAAGGAATAAGATGTTTTAAAGCAGCATGATATTGGCATGAGTTTAGACAAATAACTCAGTAGGAAAAAAATAGAGTTCAGGAATAGACCCTCACATATATGGTCATTTTAATTTTCAAAAAAGGAGAGAAGAATATTCAGTGGGAAAAAAAAAATACCGGGCTCAATCCAAGATGGCGGCATAGGTAAACACCTACACTGCTGCCTCGCACAACAATTTCAAAACTACAACTAAAAGACAGAACGGACATCATCCAGAACCACAGGAAATCTGGCTGAGTGGAAGTTCTACAGCTAGAGGGAAAGAGAGGGGCTCACAGAGGCCCAGAGGAGCTGCAAAAAGCTGAGGTACGGAGACGCGCGCTGTGAGAGCGGGTGCCGGAGAACCTGGCTGGCTTTCTCTGGCGGGAGGGAAACGGAGACTCCCAACGGCTTTGAACCCCTTATCTTACGACACTAAACCCCAGATCCAGTCGAAACTCATACGGGGGGAGTTTGGACTGTGAAAAGGGAGAAGTGCACGGAAATTTAGGGGAGTTGCAAAGGATCGGAGGTCTGGTCGCGCACAGCACCACGTGGAGGACGGATTGCTGATTGTGCCGCTGGCTTTCAAGAGTGGGCGGGAGACAGACCCTCCCAACTGCGCCACTTCTGAGTCCACTGGGCCCCTGTTTTGGGCGAAACCCTGGGGACCTAGACTCGTGTGGTCCTGGTTCGCAGGGGAGCCGGAAAGGCAGCGGTTAGAGGCGCTGCGGGTGCGCGAGCGCACAAGGACCGCTCCAGCCATTACCCAGTCACGTGAGACTCAGGGGCCGTGGAGGGCGGGGCCGACTGCAAGGCAAGGCGGTCCCTTAGGCCCTGAGACTCCACCCCTCCCAAGCTCAGCAGAGGCTTCTGCGGCTGAATCCAGCACAGAAGTTTCCCCGGCACAGTGAAAATGCCGAGACAAGGGAAGGGATTACAAGCAAAAGAAATGGAGGAAAAAAAATGACTGGATATAGAGTTCAAAACCACACTTATAAGGTTTTTCAAGAATATGCTAGAAAAGATGGATAAATTTAGTGAGACCCAAGAGAAGATGATAAATACACTGACTGAAATAAAAACTATTATGCAGAGTACTAACAGCAGACTAGAGAAAGGCAAGGATCAAGTCAAAAATTTGAAATATAAAGAAGCAGAAAACATTCAACTGGAAAAGCAAGAAGAGAAAAGAATCCAAAAATGGGAAGATAATGTAAGGAGCCTCTGGGACAGCTTCAAGCGTACCAACATCAGAATTGTGGGGGTGCCAGAAGAAGAGAGAGAGCAAGATACTGAAAACCTGTTTAAAGAAATAATGACTGAAAACTTCCCACATCTGGAAAAAAAATAGACTTACAAGTCGAGAAAGCACACAGAACCCCAAAGAAAAGGAACCCAAAGAGGACTACACCAAGACACATCATAATTAAAATGCCAAGAGCAAAAGACAAAGAGAGAATATTAAAAGCAGCAAGAGAAAAACAGTTTATTACCTACAAGGGAGCACCCATACGACTGTCAGCTGATTTCTCAACAGAAACGATGCAGGCCAGACGGGAGTGGCAAGAAATATTCAACGTGATGAACAACAAGAACCTACAACCAAGAATAATCTATCCAGCAAAGCTATCATTCAGAATTGAAGGGCAGATAAAGACCTTCACAGAGAAGAAAAAGCTAAAGGAGTTCATCAACTCCAAACCAGTATTATATGAAATGCTGAAAGGTACCCTTTTAGAAGAGGAAGAAGAAAAAGGTAAAAGACAAAAAATTATGAACAACAAATACACATCTGTCAACAAGTGAATCTAAAAATTAAGTGAATTAAAAATCTGATCAACAGAATAAACTGGTGAATATAATAGAATCAGGAGCACAGAAAGGGAGTAGACTGATAATTCTCAGGAGGACAAAAATCATAAAGCATCAAACAGACTGTGAAATTATAGCAGAAAGATTAAAGTTAGGTGAGGTAAATAAGTGATCAATCAAAGGACTTGTATGCATGCTTATAAACATAACCAATGATCACAGACACTGGGGGGTCGGGGTACGCCTGGGAGGGAGGGGGGGCAATGGGGAGATATGTATAAAAAATTAATAAAAATTAATTTAAAAAAATACCTTTTCAACAGGTGATATTCGACCACTTACAGCTCCATATGCGGTGGTAATACTTGATCCATACATTAGATAATACACAAAAATTAACTACATGGATCATAGACCTAAATGTGAAATCAAAAACTATAAAACCCTCAGAAAATATTTAAAAATATGTATAACCTTGGGGTAAGTGATTAAAAGGGAAAACATCCCATCAATGATGGTTCTTACTTTTTAGTGGGGAGTTTAAAATGGGGTCAATAAGTTCTTTTCTAATAAAATAAAGTAACCAATTTTAATAACTCACAAAAGTAAATCTTTGAAAACATTTGGGTTTGATATTAATATAGATTCTCCTCTAAAGTATTTTTTTAATTTTTCTGTTAGCATCATTTGACTAGTCAGTTGTGCATATCCTAACTAATAAAAGAGTGATATGCAAATTAATCATCATACCACTACACACAGAAGCCACACCAACCAGCCAATCAGGAGTGATTATGTAAATTAACCCCAACCAAAATGGCTGTGGGCACAGAGTGAGCAGGAGGGAGGCTTGGGTTTCCATGGTGATGGAGGAATTCAAGCTTTCCACACACCCTGGCTGGCCTAGGCCTCCAGTCAATGCTACAATGTTTCAGTTATAGAAGATAAATAAATCCCAATTACCAGGGCCTCTACTTAGGTCACTGGGTGGCATGGCTGGCCTGCAAACCCCCACAGGCCCCTCACCCAGGCCACCCTACAACCCAAGGGAACACCCACATTGATCCAGGACATCCTTCAGGGCAAAGCAGCTGGGCTCCCACCCATGTACCAGGCCTCTATCTTATCTGATAAAAGAGTAATATGCAGATTGACCATCACTCCAACACACAAAATGACTGCCCCCATGTGGTCAAAGATGGCTACCTCCATGTGGACACAAGATGGCCACCACAAGATGGGCAGCAGGGGAGGGCAGTTGAGAGGGACCAGGCCTGCAAGGGAGGGCAGTTGGGGGCAATCAAACCTACAGGGGAGGGCAGTTAGAGGTGATCAGGCTGGCAGAGGAGGGAAGTTGGGGGTGACCAGGCCTGCAAAGGAGAGCAGTTGTGGGAGACCAGACCTGTACGGGAAGTCAGTTAAGGGCAAATAGGCTAGCAGGGGAGCAGTTAGGCATCAATCAGGCTGGCAGGGGAGTAGTTAGGGGGTGATCAGGCTGACAGGCAGAAGCACTTAGGAGCAATCAGGAAGGCAGGCAGGCAAGCAGTTGGGAGCCAGCAGTCCTGGATTGTGAGAGGGCTATCCGATTGCCCATTTAGGCCCAATCAGGATTAGAGAGGGTGCAGACTGAGCTGAGTGACACCCTCGCCCATGCACGAATTTTGTGCTCTGTGCCTCTAGTTTTAAATAAGGGAAAGAAAGATATAGATCCAATTTATTGAGCAAAATAATGTCAATTGTTTTCTAACTGATTTTACTTACATCATTTTTCCATCTCTGCTGTTTATGATCATTGGAAATTCCTGGCTACTTCTCTACTATATTCATGAAAAGGTCCCTTCAGCCTGTAGCTTTTCCCAATGGTAACCAGAACAGCTAGGAAACCTGCTATCCAACAATGTTCCATGGGAAAACATAGAGACACCTGGTTTCCCAAAGCTCCAAGGAAGGCACTATTGAGAGAGCACCAACATTACTGAGAAGCTTGCCATCTGGTGGTAAAAGATGCTGTTACAGAATAGATATCAATGGGAAGAAAATAAGATCTCAACATAATAGAGACCAGCTGATGGTGTTTAACTCTGAAAAGGCAGGTGGCTACAATTATAGAAAAAAGCAACAAAGTTTGAAGGGCAGCCAGAGAGCTGGGGTGGTGCTGACCTAGAGAGATATGGGGATGGTTATATGGAACACAGTGCTCTGGAAGCAAGATGGAAGGAAAACCTACAAAGTTTTTGCTCAATCTATACAATAAAAATAATTCAAGGATAATTCAGGAAGCTAAGGACATTCACTCCAATAAAATGTATGGCCCCTTGCTACTAAATTTTAGACCCAGACCCAGTGACTACGGGAGAGGCCAGTGCTCAGGAGGAGAACTCTGTAACACCATTATAAGTATACTTTATAATTATTTAATTGATCTTTCTCCAAAGAAAGCCATGGTCATTGACACAGGTAACTACACTGGGAAAAGAAGAATTATTCATAATACTCAGACATTTGAAAATATCACACACAGAATCTGAGTTGATACTTATATTTGGGAGTTTGGAAATACAATGACGCCTCTGTTAGAATGGGGTCCAACTAACATATTTTTGGTCTAGGTTTAGCTCACCTTTCAGACCATTGAGATCATGGATCCATCCAGTGGTTATCTCCCCAGCCATCTAATGAATAATTAGAATGGACATACTTCTAGTTGGCAGAACTGACACATTAGTTCCATGGTCTATGAGGTAAGAGCTATCAGAATAGAGAAAGCTAAGAGGAAGGCTCTGAAAATCCTCTCCTCAACTTGGCTAAAATACTAAATGCAAAATGGTATTATATCTTGGGCATTGGCAGAGATTGGCACTTCCCTTAAATAAGTAAATGATGCAGAGGTGATAATGCTAATGTTATCTCCAAAATTAATCTGGTCCTACAAAAATATAGATAGATGTTAGTGGATTAGAATACATTACTTTAGCCGAGACCTGTTTGGCTCAGTGGATAGAGCTTCGGCCCGCGGACTGAAAGGTCCCAGGTTCGATTCCGGTCGGGGGCATGTACCTTGCTTGTGGGCACATCTCCAGTGTGGGGCGTGCAGGAGGCGGCTGATCGATGTCTCTCTCTCATCGATGTTTCTGACTTTCTATCCCTCTCCCTTCCTCTCTGTAACAAAATCAATAAAATATATTTAAAAAAAAAAGAATACATTACTTTAAAGTCTTCCAAGTTGTTGCTGCCGTTAAAGATGTGGTGAAGGTTACCAAAACAGATTAAAATTCTCTTAATAGATGGCCTTCTATTTGGCAAATGCATCTTTTTTTGTGTGTGTCCTTATTGGGAATCAGGATCAGAAGCAGAATCAAAAGGAGATTGCCTTCCTATAGATTGTTAACTCTTCTAAATTAAAAAAAATATATTTTTAAATTTATTTCAGAGAGGAAGAGAAAGGCAGAGAGAGGAAGAAACATCAATGATAAGAGAGAATCATTGTTTCGCTGCCTCTGCAAGCCCCTGAGGATCGAGCCTACAACCCAGGCATATGCCCCACCAGGAATTTGCTGGAGACTTTAGAGTTTTCTATGTGCAATATTATCATCTGCAAATAATTACAATTTTTCTTTCTCCTTTCCAATTTGAATGTCTTTTATTTTTTCTTCTTGTTTGATCACTGTGGCTAAGACTTCCAAGTACTATCCTATCTAATAAAAGGATAATGTGTAAATTAACTGTCACTCCGTCACAAAGATGGTGGCACCCATAGCCACAAGATGGCAGTGCCCAGTCCTCTCGGCCTCAGCAGAGTCCCCCAGTCCTGGGGCGGAGTGGGGGAGGGTGGGAGAGGGCAAAGGGGAGCCACTGAGAGTGGGCAGCATGAGCCGCCTGGCAAAATGCTTGCTTTGTCTTCATGGCAAGGAGGCAAGCATTTTGTGCCCGGCCATGGATGGGTTCCTATCAGCACTCACTCAATTTACCTGAGTGAATGCTGACAGGAGCATGTCACTACTGTGACTTACTCATTTTAATTGGAGAGAATGAGGTGTGCAAGCTAGCAGTGCTGGAGGCCTGAAGAGATGAGCAGAACTCCACTTGGGGACATCTGAAAGACATGGCTCATGCAGGCACAGCCACTCTGGGCACTTCACAAATGAATGGAATGTTTTCTTCCTGTTCCTGCTACAGTGAGCATGCAAATGCCAGAACCAAGACTGTATAACACAGATAAAATGGATGGGCCTCTGGGCCACAGAGAGCCTCTGGGCAGTGGGCACAGAGCAATCAGGCCTTGCAAAGAACTACTGGCACACAGATTGGTGCGCAGGGCTACTAGTGTTGTTCCTGTTCTTAGGGAAAATGGTTTTAATTTTTACTCGTTGAGTATGATGTTGGCTGTAGGTTTGTCATGTATGGTCTTTATTATGTTGAGGTATGAACCCTCTATTCCTATTTTGTTGAGAACTATAAAAAATGGATGGATTTTGTCGAATGCCTTTTCTTTGGTTATTGATATGATCAAGTGATTTTGTCTTTCAATTTGTTTATGTGATGTATCATAATTATTGATTTGTAAATATTGCACCAGCCTTGAATCCTCAGAATAAATCCCATTTGGTCATGGTGTATGATCTTAAGGTATTGCTGGATCCGATTTGCTAATATTTGTTGAGGATTTTAGCAGAGCTTTTGTGTGCTGGGACTTTTTATTATTATTATTATTACTGCTTCAATTTCATCAGTAGTTCAGGTTTTTTTATTCTTCCTATTCAGGTTTTGAAGATTGTATTTTTCTAGGAATTTGTCCATTTTGTCCACTTGTTGGGACATAGTTGTTCAAAGTATTTTCTTATAACCTTTGTATTTCTACATTGTCAGTTGTTATTATATTTGATTCTTTTCTGATTTTATTTATTTGGGCCCACTCTCTTTGTTTCTTGATGAGTCCTACTAAATGTTCATCAATCTTACTTATCTTTTCAAAGAACCAGCTATTGGTTTCATTGATCTTTTATTTACTTATTTATTTGTTGGTTTGTTTTTAGTGTCTATGTCATTTATTTCCACTCTGATCTTTATTACTTCTTTTCTTCTACTTACTCTAGGCTTTTATTTTTGTTTTCTTTCAAATTATTTAAATTGTTGGGTTAGATAGTTATTAGAAAATTTTCTTGTTTCTTCTGAAGGCCTGAAGTGCTATGAACTTTCCTTTCAGGACTGCTTTTGCTGTTTTCCATAGACTTGGAGTTGTTGTGTGTTAATTTTCAGTTTTTTCCAGGAAGATTTTTATTTCTTCATTAGAGGCCCAGTCCATGAATTCATGCATCTTGAAAGGAACTGTGGACTGTGAGGCTGCAGAGGGTTCAGTACCTGGTCCTCTGCAGCCCCACCAGCCCCTACCATCACAGCCCCCAAACCCCTGTCTGCTGGCAGCCCCACCTTTTCACTGCCACTCCCAGATGCTGACAGCACTGGCCCTGCTTACACCTGCTGACTGCATGAAATGATTGGGCTGGCACCAGCAGTGGGTATGAATGAGGCCAGCACCATCAGCAGGTGTGAGCAGCAACTGCTATCCCGATCATCCCTCAGGAGCAGGGGGAGGTAGAGAAACCCTGACGGGTGATCAGGGCTGGCAGCCACCACTTGCACCCACTGATGGCACTGAGCAATCGGGGCCGGTGCCAAGCACTAAGGGCAGGTAAAAGTGGGGTTGGCACCAGCAGCAGATGAGAATGTTGGGAGGGATTGCAACGTACAGGAGCAAAGAATTTTCAGTAACCACCAGAGGCTCACCCTAATGACAGAGAATGTTGTTCTGCCTTAGTCCAGCACCCCCCACTCACCTGCTGCCAACACCCGCCATGTTTCATGTACATCCCCTGGTGGTCAGTGCATGTCATAATCACTGCTTGTTGGGTCATTCTGCTGTTCAGTCTATTTTTATATTAGCCTTTTATTATATAGAATGATCTAATTGGTAACTTATTCATTATTTAACAGCATGCTATTCAACCTCCAAGTTATTTAATATTTTGAGGTGTTTTGTTGAAATTTATCTCTAGTTTCATACCATTTTGATCAAAATGATGCTTGATATGATTTTAATCTTGAATTTGTAGAGATTTAGTTTTTGTCCCAACATGTGGTCTGTCTTTGAGAATGACCCAGGTGCACTTGAAAAGATGTATATTCTGCAGCTTTGTGGTGAAAACTCTAGACCAAATTAAATCCATTTGGTCTACTCTAGAGTTTTGTTTAGGGCCACATTTTCTTATTGAATTTTTTGTCTAAAAGATCTATCCAGTGATGTAAGTGGGATGTTAAAGACCCTACTATGATTACATTGCTGTCAATCTCTCTCTTTAGTCCTCCAGAAGTTATATATATATTTAGGTGCTCCTATTATGCAAATATTCTACCTTAGATTTGGGCTAGTGAGTTAGGCACAGCTCAAGTTAGTTTTTCACCTGTTCATTATTATTTGAACTGTGTCATTTAGATATACTTCTATATCATATTTTTGAAAGTTCTTTCAAATTCTGAAAATACAAAAATAACACCCACTTTTATATGTGAGTTTCCTATCTGACAATGACATACATTAATCTATGTACCTTACTTAATAGAAATAGGAAACAAAACAAAAACTTTAGGTTATTTAGGTATAAAGTACCTCAAGCTTGAATTTTGGCACTATTTCAATTTTTACTTTTTGTTTATGATTCATATAATAATTTGCTTTAGACAAATTAATTAGTTGTATGTGTCAAGCTGGTTAAATGCATGCTAAATATTTTCCCATGAGAATTAAGTTGAAAGTGGGTGCTATTAAAACGTTCAAATGAACAAAATCTGTTTTTAACAAGTCACACATTATAATTGGAACTGGATAGTGAGGCATATTTTTGGATGCTTGCCAAGAATAATTATAGAATTTCCTTTTTTATTGGAACAAGATTAGTTAATCAAGAAAAGCTAACTTAGCTCACTATGACCAAAGCTTGAAAGCATGCCCATAAACTACTCACCTTATCAGTTTAGGTTAAGGTTGAAAAGCAAGTGTGGTCCAGGGATAATTCTTATGCTATAATTGATACCTGAGAGAAATCTTCATCCATTTTTTTTTCATTTTAAGTAGGTAAGTAATTGGATATCCAGAAAAATAATGTTATTGACCCAAAGTCACACAGCTGGTTGGCAGAGCCAGAATTGTGGAATAAATTTTTATTCCTATCATGGCTAAAAATCATGGCTTATTCAGTAAATTTTATTATACATCATTCTACATTAAATCTAAATGGTACTTTACTTTTGAAAAATTATTATAAAATTTGTATAGAACTTTATATATAAATATGGTTCTAAATAATTGAATAATTGCCAGGAAGGACTCTGCTTCCATGATGGAACTTCTTTCTCATTTGTGCTTCGTTAAATACCACTTCCTCTCTTTTTTGTACTTTAAGGAATTATTGTGCCTCCATGATGCAGCCAAGGTGGGACTCTTATTCAATATGTACACTCTCTACCCCCTAACCCAACAAGTTCAATCAGATTCTCTCTTTCAAGACTTTAAATTTTGAGAAGCATGTTATAAGGGCAGAAAAAAATATCAGTTGGAATATGTTAATTATGAGTAGTTATTGTTTTCTAGACCCATTGAAATTCCTTGAGGCTAATCTTTCTAGGAGTTTAATGCTAGCCTAGAATTCTCATCACCCTTCTAATTGCCCTGCTCATTGCTTTTCTCATCATCTAGCTAACTGATAATCCTTTTTTTCTTTGCATGCATTAGTTAGAATCAGTTTTTGTTGCTTGCAATTACTGGGATACAACTGTATTGGGATATAAGTTCTATATCTGTGCCTGAAGTAGGACACAGCCTTAGTCAGATTATGTGTGATCATGAGTGGCATTGTTGCCAATAAAAATTAATCTGGCACTCTTCATTTGCTATACTGTTTCATTTGTTTTATCTTTTGTTAAAAAAAATGTTAACAGCCTAAGAGGTGATGAAAACTTTTACTTGTTAGCAAAAACTACTTATGATTACTAGACATATCTAACCCTAATACCTTAACTCAGTCTCCAAATGAAAACAAGTACTCTCCTTGTGCAAGAGGCTCAAGAGAAATACAAATGTAAGGGAACTCTAAAGAAAACTCATAAGAATGAAAATTTTAGATGTAGAGGAATTTATTACATTTTGCTTTTACAACTAAATTTATAAATATTGGTTTCCATGATACCTATTTAAAGGAAATGGCAAACTGAATACATTTTTACAAGGAGATTGTTACATAAGGCTCAAAGGGTAATTCTGAGTCTACAAAGAGCACTTAGTAATTATTTTTTAAGTGTGTGGAAGAGTTGGTTAAGGAGATAAGGGCAGCAACAGGCCAGTATTGAGTGAACAATACTTTTAGAAAGTAAAAGACACCCTACTCTTTCCATTCTAATAGAAGAAATTGGATAACAAAGAGAAAAGAAAAAGGGAGTGAAGAGAATAAGAAGAAAAGTAAGAAAGGGAAATTAACATTTATTAGATATTAAGGACCTTCTATATGTCACGTACATTCCATATTATTATATTAATTAACTCACCTATTTCTATCTTGTGAGGTAGATTTTATTATTCTCATTTTATATAAAAAAGTTAGGACTGGAAAATATTAATTTGCCTAAGATCCTAACAATTGTGAGTGAAGGTTTAAGGTTTTTAGAATCAGATCTGTCTCATTTAAATTCCATGCTTAGATATTGCTCAACTACTACTACCACCATTACTTTCTTTACTCTTAGGGCTTAACTAGAAAGATTTGAGTAAATGAATGAGGACTTTGTTAAAAAAAAATAAAACTTCACTAAAAGGAATTATCTTCCCTCTTATTCTTGTGCTTGTTAACTCTTATTCGGATGGAATCCTTAAATATTTTTCTTTCTTTTTTCTCTTCCCACTCTTGATCAATCTAAAAAAAAGTATCTTCTTATTTAAAATTAGTTGATTATAGACAGTTTCTACAAGGTATTTTTTTTTTCTAACAAACCATAATTGAACCCAGTTGTATAGTCTATCTATACACCATCTCTCCTTCATTTTACTGAAACCAACACAGGCAGAACCCAGTCTTAAGAGCAGCACAGGAGTGGTGTGGTATAAAAGAAGGACAACAAATAAAAACTCATGCCACTTAATTGCATTTATCTCCAGAAAATGTAGTCAAAAGTGGACCCTGTATTATTTCAACAAACTTCCTTCTCTTTGCACTGTAATGATTAAGAGAGATAGACCAGTGTATTTGGTTCAATTCTGTTTGATTTTAGACATTAAAAAATAAATCTGTCTATGCCTGTTTTCTCATTTGAAAAATAGGATGCAAAGAATAAAAAAGGTCAATACATGAAACATATTTGGTATTGTACCCTTAATAAGTATTAATTATTATTGCCATTGTGTTAGCAGAGTGAATAATGCTTTTTGAAAGTGTCAGATATCCTGCCCTTTCCATTTTCCATTTTAATTAAAGAGTTAAATGACAAAGAGAAAGGGAGTTTGGGGGTGGAGGAAGAGGAGATTTCTTCTTTTTTGGGGGTACATAGAGCTTATTTCTAGGAGAGAGTGAGAACAACTGGCCTCCATTTTCCTACATTTTCTGAGTCATTCTGTTAAACTGAGAGTGAGATCTAACTCTTTATTAGAGCTACATGTTTACTGGGCACCAAAAGATGGTAAACATAATTAAAATGTGCATGCATGGGATACATTAAAATGAGAGATAATGTTTGAATTAATCTAATAAAAATACACACATTTGTGTGAAAGAAATAAAAATAAAATCTGTATCTCCATAGATTAAATTTTAAGTCTTTAAAAATGGTTCCAAACTTTTATCCATTCTCCACATCAGGAGATCTTGAAAGATAAAAGCACACACTAGCAATTTACAAGTATGCTTGGACTGGAAGGCCTTGATGATTCTATTAGCACAGGCTTTGAAGTAGCTTAATACAAAGCACATAAACTGTAGATACAGCTTATGGTTGGCAAATATTCTAATAAAATTGATTTTTTTCATACCAAGGGAAATGGCCTAGTGATGGATCAAAAGGCCTTTAAAAGTACAATAAACCATTTTAGTATCTATATCTGCTTTCACAAACTTCAAAATATCACCCCAAAAAAGTTTCTTTGTATAACCAAATCTCTTTATCAAGTGTATCAGTAGAGCTATGATATTTTCAGATATCAAAACAAATAACTCAGAAAAAAAAATCAATGCAATCCCATAACCAATTTTCCATTTTTTTTAAATCTATTTTTCCTTTTAGTACAGAAAAGTGTCAGTACCAAGGATTAAGTAAAATAACAATGATTTTTTCCAAGAAAAAAATGTAGCAGTGTCTGGCAACTATTTGCACTGTAATAAAAACCTAACAAATATAAAAAGAAATTGTGATATCCAAGATTACCTAGTGTGTGAGGAAAGAGCCAAAAAGCCACTCTAAAAAGCTGTTGGTGAAAAGTAAATAAGTAATAATAATACCATTTGGGAAGAAACTCAACATTTTCAATGTGTCTGCCCTTGAACTTAGCCATTGCATTTCTGGGAATATACTTCTACAGAAGTAATTCAGTGTAGGTTTCTCATGTGAGACTTCCTGAATTCAACCCTGACTCTGTAATTTACAAGTCAGGGGGACCTTCAGAGCCACTGCTGGCCCATAAAATGCTTTGCTGCATATTAGAACAAATTGTTCTCATAAAATGCCATGGTACATATTAGAACAAATTGTTCCCTCTGGATGAAATCAACCTAGGGATGTGAAGTTTGGTAACCAGAATGTTTCTTTAGGCATTTTAGAATAAATATCCCTTCTTTCTCTTAAAATAACTTAGGCCAAGGTTTAGAGAAAGAAGTTCAAGTTGGATGTTAGGCCCAAGTTGCCACTTCGACAAGTACCCCAGTGCAAGGAACTATCTGCATAATCTGGGGAGAGTGGGCAGGGAGTATCCAACTTTACAGGGTTAATGTGGGGTTCAACTCAGATTATCTACATAAAGTACTTAGCACGTTGTCTGGCATATAGTAAGCACTCAAAAAGTGGAATCTATTATTTTATTATTATATTTTACAGAAAATAGGTGTTCAAACAAATTTACTGTGATATTCATTGCAGTATTATTTATTAAACTTAGATTTTAAAATAATCTAAATATTTTAATAGAAATAGTTTAAACAAAATATAGTATAACCTTAAAATTATATAAACAATTTTTCCAATTCTTTATTACAGTAAAATACACATAGTACTTAACCATTGTTAAGTGTACAGTTTAGTGGTATTAAGTGAATTTATATTGTTGTGTAACCCATCACCTCTGTCCATACTTCATCTTGCAAAACTTAAAACTATAAACTTTAGAAAGAATGAGATGGATTTATAATTAATAACATAAAAAATGGTCATAATATATTACTAGAATAAAAGTTGGAAAGTTGTAGTATAATCTGAATCTTTTTCAATGACAAAGAGAATGAATTATTTATGGGATCACCTTTTTTACTGATTTTCTGGAAATTGCCTTTCTTTGCATTCAATGGTTAGAATAGGAATGTCCATATTAGCACAATGCGGCACTGCATAATAATAATAGTTGTTATCTCATTGTTAAGTAGATTAAATGAGTTAATACTTATATAACAGTTAAGATCACTGCTAGGCGCTATTCTTGGATGCAATGAAAGTTTGAGAAAGATCTTCTTAAGATGTGTCCTCTAAGAGAAAAGAGTAATAGCCATTGAGTTACCTTTTAGTTACCTTAATTTTATAAAACTGCTGCTACTATTACAAAGAATAAAAATAATAACAACAATAAAAGTAATAGCTAATATTTCTTGCACACACACCTGTGTCAGGTAAGGCCCAATGCTTAACCAGCATTATCTTATGTAATCTTTACAAGGTTCTGGGATAGATACTAAAATCCCCTGTCCCATATGTGAAGAAATGAAATGTAGGGAGGATAAGTAGCTTGTTATAATATCACACAGCTAATAAGTTTTTGGAGCAGGTTATAGAGTCATAAATATTCTATTTTCAAAGGGTCTTTTTTAATTACCATAAGGAAGCATAGCGCCAAAATATATTGTGTATCAATGTACACACATATGTATGTTTACTGTACATATGTGTGTGTATACATGCATATGTAACAGAGAATCAGATCAAGGTATAAAGCTATGATTTAGCACTAATTTTACATTTTTTAGAATGTGTTCTGAAAACATAAAAGGTACACTCAGTACTTCTTATTGTATTGCAATTATTAGTTATGTGCAGTCTGTCCTGGACAGGTACAATTTTGTTTTATCTGTAGATACTTCTAATTTAACAAGTAGCGAGTATTTAATATATTTCACCTAATGTTGAAATAGAATTTAGATCTGCTTTAAAATAGCAAATCTTGTAGTCTCCATTTCTGCTTACATTATTGGAGACTTGGTCATTTGGGTTTGCCTCTCAGACTGAACCTGCTCTGTCTGCAACTTCCTCAGGATCACTTCCCTTGTAAATTGAACTAGTCACCTATAACGTTACCTATCTGCCCTGTCCAATGACCAAACAGTGCCTAGAGAATTTCTAAGAAATTTCTACTTACTGAACTTACCAATTTACTTTTCCCAAACTAAGATGTTGGAATTGTTTACCACTAAATACCTATTTTTAATTTTAGTTGTCCTCCCTTTTAAAATACCACCAGCCAAAACAGAGTTTCTTCAAAATAACATTAGGCAGGCAGTCCTCCATTCATATCCCAAATCTGTGTCTTTAGTTTCAAAAGTAACCCTCCATATATTCAGATCTTCATCTCCAAAACTTCACTACAGTGTAAGGATACACCTTTGGGAACAACTTCTTTGTATCTTTGTCCTTTCTCTAGAATGACAGCTTCACAATCTGTTTCACAATCAGGAGAATGTTTCCTATTATCTTGTAATTTCTCTGCTTCCTTTCTGCTGCTTTATCTGTTCTAACGTATAGAAAAAATAAAGAAAACAAGTATATACATAAACGTGTGGTAAGCTTTATTGCTGTAATTTTTTGAATTGCTTTTCCTAATCGAGGAGGAATCTCACAACACCCTTCATAACTCTGTATACACTTTTGATCTTCCCACTGGATGAGGTGGGGGTGTTGTCTATTTATATTCTGTTGGCTTGCCAAAGAACATATCAATAAACTTTGTTCACACCTTACCATTTTTAAAGTTAAAATTTTAAACTTATGATAAAAAATACATTCTCAAGCAAAGAAGAAAATTATTTTATTCAGCAGCAATAAAGAGAATACTGGCACTAACCTCCTCCTCCTCCTCCTCCTCCTCCTCCTCCTCCTCCTCCTCCTCCTCCTCCTCCTTCTTCTCCTTCTTCTTTCTTCTTCATCTTCATCTTCGTCTTCGTCTTCATCTTCATCCATCTCAACTAATTCTTATAACCTGATTAAGTAAATATTATCCTTGTTTTATTGCTGAGCAAACTAGGCTCAGAGAGATTAACTACTGAAGGTCACACAGCTAACTACTTACCAATATATGAACTGAGGCCTCTTTGGCTCTAAAGTTTACATTAGCTACTTCTTATGGTCTAAGCTTTTAG
The DNA here is from genome assembly GCA_011751065.1 of Lasiurus cinereus. Lineage (NCBI taxonomy): Eukaryota > Metazoa > Chordata > Mammalia > Chiroptera > Vespertilionidae > Lasiurus > Lasiurus cinereus. Next base: position 34,160,815 of record JAAGEH010000304.1, read on the forward strand.
GTTTAAAAAAGATAATATGGTAGTTCCACAGAAAAGATAAGTAAATGAATAATTTTCAAGATAGAGTTAATCATATAGCTGATAAAGAATATTTGCTTGAATAACATAGCAATCAGTACTAAATAGTTAATGCTAAAAAGAATCTTATCTGAAGAGGCAAGCCCTATACTTGTAAGGCCAGCATTCACTGATGTCTGCTCTACTTCCAAGATAAAACACTAATAAATTTATGATATTTAAAAGCCTTACTTGCCTTCCAACCTCACCTGGTTCCATTTTTACCTTCACTTACTTGTCTCTCACCTCTTCACCAATGTCTTAATCTTCCCTAACATACCTATTTTAGAAATTTTACTCACTTCACTTCTCCAGTATTAGATCATTCTCCTACTCCCTGAATATTTAAACAGTTCATTATTTTTTTAATCTTCCAAGTTTTAATTTAATTGTCACTTTCTCTGAAATGCTATTCCTGGTCAGTCTACCTAAGCAAGTGCCATCTCTTATTCTATCTTTTTATATCCCTCATAAGTTGTAATTTGCTAAATTTTTTCTAATTTTTTGGGGGGTGGTTGTTTTTGTTTTTCTTACTTGCTTATTGTCTGCCTGGAAAGCTTACTGGTAGACCTAGTGTCTGTTCCTTAACCATTTGTATCCAAAGTCTAAAGCCTCCTCACTAGTTGTCAGATGAATAAATTATATGTGAAACACAAGCTTATAATATGGAGTATATATATATATGGAGTATATATATAATATATATATATGATGTCAAAGCAACACCTAAATTTACTGTATTTCCACTTGTGACTTCTCATTTTCTCAATATTTCTTATTATAAATGAAATTCCTTATAATAATGACCAAAACTCATAATCTCACCATTGCAGCAACGTCCAATTGACATTGACATCACACTAAGCATGTATGCACTTAAAGTATTCAAGGGTGATGAAAAAATAAGAAAAACCGATTCACACACTGAGAAACTTTTGATTGCATAAAAGCAGGATAAGACCTACTGAATCTATGTGAATCCAATATATAAAACAATTTTACATATTGAAGAAAAGGACCAATGAAACACCAAGGAAACTACTTTTAGGACATATATGTTTTGTCTTATTAAGAAAGAGAATGGGTTGACATAATACTAGTAGAAGATTTTGACACAAGCTGCTAGCAGTAAAAGAGGTACCGCCCTCACAAAGTTGGACTTGCATTCACTATTTAGGAACCATTTGTGTTGTAACTTCCAGGTCTTCTTATTTGACTTAATGTTTTCAAATACTCAGAGGGCTTTGGAAATACAGATTCTCAGTTCTGATGGAGAAATATATTATCATTAATTAATTGATCACATCAATTAATTGAGAATTTTTTTTCCCCATCCCAAAAATGCATGATGCGTTGTGATGCCCCACTTGCTCCAACACTGTTTTATTTTCAGCATCAGCTAAGGGCCCCAGGACTTGAGATATAGTGAAAATTGTGTCTGAGTGTATGTGTGTGTGTGTTCATAAGACTCCATGAAATAAACCTTCAAGTGGATTAGATTGTGTCCAACATAAATTCTGCCATGCCTGACAGATCTGCTCTTGCTTCCACTACATTTTCCTGGTGGGTACAGTGTCTGATAGGTACGCCTAGCAGCTCTCTTCTTTCTGTATGGTTATATCTTCAATTGTTTTTTTTTTTTTATCTATAGTTTGTTTTTCCTCTGAGCTTCAATTGTCCAATTAACATCATTCTTTAGATATCTTAAGTAAAAAATAAACATGTCCGAAATGAACTCATTATTTCAACTTTCCACAAACTTTACCTTTGTTAGGTAAGAGGAATTGCAGAAGCCCATGCATGCAACCAATGGTGATGCAGATAACAGACTAGTGCACCAGATAGATAGTGACACAAATGATGGTCCCTTCCTGGAACCCATGACGGACCAGTGCTCCAGGCAAATCGTGGCTCAGATATTGGCTTCATTCCTGGAACCCCTGCCTGTGGCAGAAATTCCATCCACCCTCAGTTCATGGTTCTCCACCCTCACTGAACACCTGTATAAAAAAGTGCCTCAGGTCTTGCCCAATGCAACTTCTCTGGCCCTATCCTCAGGACCAGTGAACCTCCCCCGGGAGTGCAAGATTAAAAGTTCTTCCTTCTGATTGGCCTGGACTCTGTCTTTTTTCCCTGCCCCACGAACCTCACAACTTTTCCCAAGTGTTTTCTACCTTAGTAAGTGCCACAAACCCTAGGTGGCATTTGTGATTTCTACCATTTCTTGCATTCCCTATTTAGTCTGCCATCAAATCACCAGTCTTGATCTTCACATTGCACCCCAAATCTTCCCAGTTCTCCACCACACATGGTGCAAGCCACCATCCTGTCTCCACCTTTACTAGAAAGTCATTCTGGGCAGAGAAGACAGTGAGCTCAAATGTCCCAAAGAAGGGCACTGGGGCTTCAAGGAGCAGAAAGGGTGAGTACAGCAAACTGGGACTTAAAAACACCAAGGAGGTCAGAGAGATGGGGGTGAGGTTCTACAAATGATGAAAGTCATGTATACTGTTAGAACTTTGACTTTTATTTTAAATGGAATGAGAAATCATTGGAAAGTTTCAAGTAAATAAGGGAATTCTCTGATTTCCATTTTAAAAAAATTGCTTAGGCAGCTGTGTTGACAAGGGTAGAAGTCAGGACAGCAGGTAGGTAGGTTCATGTGTAATCTAGATACAAGGTGAGGATAATTTGATGGCAGCACTGGAATTGAGAGCTGGTCAAATTATAAGAGTCAAACAAATATGGTGATAGATCACTTTGCATTAGAAGGAAAGAAATTCATCAAGGGTTATACGAAAGTTACTGGCCTAACAACTAATAAATGTTGTTTTATTAATTTAAATGACAAGTAGGAGTGAACAATAGTAATCTCATTAGGTCAGTTTGAGTCATGTTAAATTTGAAATGCCTTTTTTGACATCCAAGTAGAGATGTCAAGTTGACCATTAGATACATAAGTTTCAAGCTGAGGAATAAAGTCTGTGCTGGAGAAATAACTGTTCAAGATCTAAATGGAAAAGTCATCAGAGTGAATGAGATCATCCAAGTGGCAAACATAGACTGGGAAGAGAAGAGGTCCATGGCTTGATTCCAGGCATGTCTTGCTTTTAGAGAAAAGGGAGATGATAAGGAATCACTAAGAAAGATTTGAGAAGGAGTGTCGATAAAGATAGGGATATGTAGGCAGGAAGTCATCACTGTGTCAAAGCTCTGGATAGGTAAGGTGAAACCTGTGACATGACCACTGAATCTAACAACATAGAGCTTGTCTTTTGTATAAAAAATGTTATTCATCTATATTATTCTATATTCCCCTATCTAATAAAAGAGTAATATGCAAATTGACCATACCTCCGCTACTCTCACAAAACACACCTAGCAGTCACACCCACCAGCTAATCAGAGTGAGTATGCAAATTAACCCAACCAAGATGGCTACAGCCACAGAGAGAGCTAGAGAGAGGCTTGGGTTGCTGCTAGCAATGGAGGAAGCCAAGCTTTCCACAAAGCCTGGCCAACAGAGGCCTCAGCTTAAGGCAACAAAGTTTCAATGGCTATGCTAGTGGAAGGCTTGGCTCCGTTACAGGCTACAAAGTCTCAATTATAGAAGATAAGTAAATCCCATATACCAGGGCCTCCTCTTGAGTCACCAGGGGGCATGGCCAGCCTGCAAATCACCACAAGCCCCTCACCCAGGCCACCCCACACCCCAAGAAAACACCTACCCTGATCCAGGACACCCTTCAGGGCAAACCAGCTGGTCCTCACCTGTGCATCAGCCCTCTATCCTATCTAATAAAAGAGTAATATGCAGATTGACCATCACTTCAACACACAAGATGACTGCCCCCATGTGGTCAAAAGATCCTGTCCCCATGTGGACACAGGATGGCCACCACAAGATGGCCAGCAGGGGAGGGCAGTTGTCAGTGACCAGACTTGCAAGGGAGGACAGTTGAGGATGATCAAACCTAGAGGGGAGGGCAGTTAGGAGTGACTAGGCTGGCACAGGAGGAAAGTTGGGGGTGACCAGGCTTGCAGGGAAGGACAGTTGGAGGGGACCCAGGCTTGTAGGAAAGGGCAGTTATGGGTGACCAGGCCTGCAGGGCAGGGCAGTTAGGGGTGACCAGGCCCACAGAAAAGGCAGTTAGGGGCAAACAGGCTGTTAGGGCAGCAGTTAGGCATCAATCAGTCTGGCAGGGATGTGGTTAGGGGTTGATCAGGTTGGCAGGCAGAAGCAGTTAGGGGCAACAAAGAAGGCAGACAAGTGAGCAGTTGGGAGCCAGCAGTCCTGGATTGTGAGAGGGATGTCTGACTGCCCGTTTAGGCCCAATCAGGCCTAAACAGGCAATCGGACATCCTTCAAAGGGTCCCAGATTAGAGAGGGAGCAGGTTGGGCTGAAGGACACCCTCCCCCCCATTCACAAATTTTATGCACTGGGCCTCTAGTATATAATAAAAGGCTAATATACAAAAAGGCCAAACTATGGAACAATTGAACAACTGATTGTTATGATGTGCACTGACCACCAGGGGGCACTTCCAGAACATGGAGGACATTGGCAGCAGACAGCATCTCATGGAACACAGTGGGCATAGACTCTCACAGAATTGTGGTGCATGTGAGCAGGGATGCCAGACAAAGGCAGGGCATCAGTCACCATCATCAGGGTGAGCCTCTGGCGGTTACTGAAAATTCTTTGCTCCTGTGTGCCATGGCCCTGCCCACCACTTGCACCTGCTGCTGGCGCAGATCCTGCTCACATCCTCTGCTGGCGCCTGACCCTGATCCTATTGCTCAGCACCGTCAGCAGGTGTGAACAGTGGCTGCTTGCTCGATCACCCCTGAGAGCTTCCCCACCTCCTCCTACTCCTGAGGAGCGATTGAGGCAATGGCCACCACCTGCATCTGCTGATGGTGCTGGCCCCAATCACCATCAGGGCTAGCGCTGTCAGCATGTGGGAACAGCGGTGGTGGGTGCGTGGCTGCAGACAGACAGAGGAATGAGGGTTGTGATGGGAGAGGTCAGGCTGTGATGCATAGAGGATGGGCCAAGACCTGCTCCTGTGCCCACTGCTGCCTTGTGGCCCATAGTTTCTTTCAAGGTGCATGAATTTGTGCATGGGTCCCTTAGTATAGTATAGAAATGAATCTCAAAAAATACTTTAGCAAGGGGAATATAATTATTCACTAATTTTTTATTATGTCTGCTGCTGCCTCAAATGCCTCTACATTAGACTCTGAACATAGGAAGCTGGTAGATTAATATTGGCTCTGACAATTTCATACAAATCTCCATATTTCAAACAAACTAATATTTGTACAACATTTAATGTTTATAGTGACTTAGAAGTACATTATTGAATGTGTAATATACACCATGTAGGGATAGTCAATATTATCTTTATTAATATCATTCTACAGATGTGCAACAAGAGCCTCTATAGAAAGCAGTGGCCAGTTTTACTTTGCATGTATTGGAAATGCAACTTAAATCCTGTCATCTGACTTCAAGAGCCCATTTATTTTTCTCTTATACTGTACTGCTTTTAGCATAAGGATGAGTACATTGACTCAAAAATACTAGAATATGTATGTTTATGTGTGAATATATGTGTGTAAATTTACATATATATATATATATATATATAGTTATTGTCATTGAATCTCTGCTTTTTTATTGATCTACTAACATCTTCTTAATCATTTTCCCCATGACCATCAGCAAACACACATCTGAAGAACAGACAGATTGAATAGTCTCTGTTGTAGCCAGTAGAGCACATGCTTTGGAACCAAGAGTTAAAGATCCAGCTGTGTGACCTTAGTCTCATAATTTCTGGCCTCAATTGCTTTACCTGCATATTGTAGGTTATCATGTCTACTTTAAAAGATTTTAAGCAGTCAAGAGGCATAAGTAAATTTGCCCACTCAACCTTTCTCAGGCTAAGCAGGTTACCATTAGTGTGTTCTTCCATATCACTCTTCTCTGCATTTAGCACACTCCATTTTAACTGTGGCCTCTGCATTAACATTTTGAAGACAATGACTTTTCCATTTTTTGCATGTTTTTCTAAGAATATGGTAAAATGAGAGTTACATAATCAAAGAATGAAGACCATGGCATATGTTAAGTGTATAATAAATGATAATATTATTAATGTTATTATTATATTATCTAGAGTCATGAAAAAATCAAAACCATAATTTTAGTCCCAATGACAAGAAAGAGGATTAACATTGCCATATCAGTCGAAACTGGTTTGACTCAGTAGATAGAGCATAGGCCTGGGGACTGAAGGGTCCCAGGTTCAATTTCTGTCAAGGACATGTACCTCGGTTGTGGGTACATTCCCAATGCGGGGCATACAGGAGGCAGTTGATTTATGTTTCTCTCTCATTGATGTTTCTGACTCTCTCTCCCTCTCCCTTCCTCTCTGTAAAAAATCAATAAAATATATTAAAAAAAAACATTGCCATATCAAGCATTTTGTATCCAGTTTAGATGGTTTATCTATCATATGGCTTTTGTAACAAATCATCTCTCAAAGTTAATTGAATATTGCTGCTAGAAAAAAAAATCACTTTTAAACTAATCCTACAGAAGGCCAAACTCAAATTAAAGGTATCCAACTTTAGCTAGATATTCACTTATCCTTAATGTCTTCCAAGCTTCTGTGGCCACCTTTCCTTTTAACATCTAATTAGTTTACATGTCAGCTGATCTTAAAGTAGAACTGAGTACATACTGATTGTTAAACAAATGTTTCTTAATAGGATTAAAAAATAAGTTAATGAATAAATAAATGTGATAATCATTAGCAAAATCAAAATTTTAAAAATACAAATATTTTCTAGGCTAATAAAGTCCAGAAGAATGTCAATAAATGAGCTTTTGTCTTTCTACAATGAACATGATATTTTTTTTAAACTGCACATGCATACTTGCGAAATGTTTTTCTCTTATTAATTTCCTTTCTATACCCGGTTCCTGGACAGCTGAAAATTATGAGTTTACAGAACAAGATGTACTTTTCCATTCTTATTTTATGGCCAAGTACTATGGCATGCACTGTTATGAAAACAATTCTAAACTGTGCTTTATTATACTATATTGTGCAATTTATATTCCAAAGATACAATCAGCTCCAGATATTATATGAACATACAAATTTAATAAGAGACACAGTGTTCCTGTTATCCTAATAGTTATTAAAATGAAACTCTTACCAGAAGACAGTTACAGTGTCTTTTCAAAGATTTTCTGCATACTTTGATGGATCAGTTGGGGCCTCTAGATAAAAATAGCAATATCATAGAGCTTAGAAAAATACTATACTAAACTGGAGGGAGCCTTTATCACCATCCAGATTGACTTCTATATTTTACAAGCAGGACACTGAGGGTGAGAGAGAATAATTGATGCAATCTAAGTCTTGTCTATATTGTGGCTAGAACAAAGGATCACTGACACCTAATTAAGGAGTTCTGTCACTTTCATTGTTATTAACAATAGTAGTAAGGTGAGTAGGGTACATAAGCTTACCATATAAATTCATAGTGTCCCTAAAACAGCTCCAAACTGCAGATAGAAAATATCTAGTTTGTGCTTTTTTTTTTTTTTTTGAGCAGAAACCACAGTCATAAGGGAAAAAGTAATTTATTTACTATCTAGGATTACTTTGGCTATTTTTTGTTTACTAGCGTCCCAGTGCATGACATTCATGCAGTGGAGGGGAGGTCCCTCAGCCCAGCCTGCACCCTCTCACAGTCTGTGTCCCCTTTGGGGATGTCTGCTGAGGGGTCCTTAGCGCTGTCTCAGAGGTGGGAGAGGCTCCTGCCACCACCACTGGGATCACCAACTGTGATCCTGCATTGAGTGTCTGCCCCCTGGTGGTCAGTGTGCATTATAGCGACCAGTAGTTGACTGTTCAGTCTATTGGCATATTAGACTTTTATTATAAAGGATGTATTTTTATCTGTCCCTTGATAGACTGTAAGTTTCATGAGAGAAGTAAACATGCTCATTTGGAACACTGATGAAGTCCTTAAGCTTAGAACATGTCTAATACATAGACTTTATTCAATAAGAAGGAAGGAAGGAAGGGAAATAGGGAAGGAAGAAAAATAGGGAAAGAGGGAGTGAGGGAGGGAGACAGGTTGAGGAGAGGTGGAATAATGGAAGAAATGAATTATTTAAGGAACATTTATTTTATACCCAACACTGTGTATACAATGGTGCCACAAATATTTTTACTTAGTCCTTATGATGACCCTCCACTTTTAGATAAGAAAATTAATGCTCAAAGGAGTTAAGTAAACCTTCCAAATATCCAGTGGGAAATAGAGACAAGATTCAGTGGGAGTCTATCAGCTCCAAAATCATTTCACCATACACATTTTCAATTTTCTTCATACAGATGCTTTACAGTTTTGCTTTAAAAAAAAAACAATTTATACGTCAGTAATTGCATTGCATCTTCATCTATTAATCTTATTTTATCTTTTGAATAACCCTTTAAAGGTATAGTCTTACCCCTATTTTATTGTTGAAGAAACGAAAGATCAAAGAGGTGATTTAATTTGTCAAAAACTCATGCTTACATATAGCAGACTGGGGTTCTAAGCGATGTTCATAACTCTCAGCTGATGATTCTTTCTACTATGACATGTAATGATTTATTACACAATTTGTAGCAAGTCCATACCCACAGAGTGCCAGGGATCCTACCAGGACCTTTCTACACAAAAAACTCAGATGCTTGCATTTCAGAGATGAAAAAATTGACACAGATCTCTCCACTCATAACTCTTCTATAAAAAAACAAAAAAAAACAATGTAGAATACATTTTGAAATTCAAAGAGAGAAAGAAAGAGAGGGAGAAGAAGGAGGAGATGTTTTCAGTACACAAAGTTTCACTTATCTAAAAGTGCCACATCATCCTTCGTTCTCAAGTTAACTAAGATATTACTTTAAACTTCTCCCCACTACTCATACCATCCTTTAGCTACATTTAATAAGTTATAAAATCTTGAGACATCCCTTTAGAAGGTAAATACTCAGAGTCTATTTGTGTCAGCCTAGGTCTTTCACTAACTCATTAGGTAATGCTGAGATAATTCCTTGGCTTCCTTCTCCTGCCTCAACCAAATACTACTTGCCAAAATGCCCAGGAAATACACTCAAGAAGCAGAAAGATTGTGAGACTCTTCATTTACAAGATGTTCTTAGAAGATCTGAATAAATTCCAACATTATGTCAAAATTCTTTTAACAATTTGATTTAAAAGTAAACAGCAGTTCATTGTCCAATTTAGCAGATAAGACTTTTTTTGTAAACACAAAGTGAACACTTTATTTGTACTATATTGGTATCATAAATTTCCATAAATTCACAGACAAATTTATGGTCACAGACATCTGTCTGGAAGTGTCCTTCCCTCTCCTGCCTTCAAACTTCTCTTCTTCCACAGATCCTCAGAGTTAAGCATTTCCCTCAACAGCCTCCAGAAAACTTTAGATTCCCACCATCATAATATTTAAAGCATATTCTATATCCGTATGTTGATTAATTTTCTATATAGATCACAAATTTTTTCAGTCAGGATTCAAGTCTTTTCACATATAGAAAATGTTTAATAAATGTCAGTTAAATGACCAGATTAACTCCATAATTATTTTATTTGTCAGAAAAGAGTAATGGATTCCATGAAGACCATCAAGTAGAGATAGTGAAATTGAATGTTAAACTGGCTGTCTTAGTACAAAATGGGAGTGCTTTCAGTTAGCACAAGCACTGAACAAAAATGTAAGAGCTACCAAGACCAGTTTGGCTCAGTGGATAGAGCGTTGGCCTGCAGACTAAAAGGTCCCGGGTTCGATTCCGGTCAAGGGCATGTACCTTGGTTGGGGCAAGTCCCCAGTAGAGGGTGTTTAGGAGGCAACTGATCAATGGTTCTCTCTCATTGATGTTTCTGACTTTCTATCCCTTTCCCTTCCCCTCTCTAAAATATCAATAAAATATATTTTTAAAAATGTAAGAGCTTTGGTGACAATAATATCTAACATATTTAGTACTTGGCAAACATCCAAATATTTGATAAGCAGTGACATTTTTTTAAAAGAACACTATGATATTATTATTATTAACATATTATTTAAGCTATTTTTATTATTTTAATAATGCATATATTAATTTATGTAATACTATATAATATATCATTTTATAATTGATATGTTAAATATATTACAAATATGTTCATAGCATTATTATTTTTATTTTATAGATGAAGAAACTGAAGTACAGAGCCATGAAATAGTTTTCCACAGTACCCCGCACAGCTAGTGTGAACTGCCCTGAGAAAGTGGGCAAATGGACAGGCTCTGAGGTTAACTCATGCAGACCTCACCCTGTTCCATCAGGGACCAGCATGTGGGAAATGGCCTTCAAGTGTCTGAATAATACCTCTTCTGAAAACAGAAGAGAATAGTCCAGTGGATGAAAAATTGTCTCTGCATATGAACCAGCAGTGTTCTTTAGTAGTTGTTACTCTTTACTTGTAGGTTTAAAAACCATAACACTGGTTAGAGGCTATACTTTATTCAGGTACCTTGAGTACCAAGCCTCTGCAGTCCATCCAGGAGTGGGGTCTGGAAAATGCAGTGCTGAGGGGAAGGCAAACAATACCTTGTTCACCCCAGCCTACTCATTACTTCAAACCTGGCTACCTTTACTGCTGGGAAGCCTTGGACCTGACCCTGTTTGTTCCTACCTTGATATTGGGATGAAGGGTTGAAAGTGAATGTCTTTATACAATTGCATCTCTGGGATAGAGCAGTATTCTATCATTCATTCATTTATTCATTCAGTGTTTTATGTCCATACAATTGGGGAAGAATATTCATTCATTGATGATTAAGAACATTAATACACTCATGTTCTCTGCCTATTCAGTTGATTAAAATTGTCCACTCATTGTTAAGTGCTTTTGTTCATTTTGGCAAAGAACATTTAGCATTTAGCATTTGCATCCATACAGTTGCTTAAAAGCACAGGCTCTACTATGAGACAGTTTCTAATTTTGTCTTCACTATTCTCTAATTATCTTACTTTGAATAAATTTCTGTCTCCAAAACTCAGTATCTCACTATAAAACCAAGGAAAATAATACATTTCCATAAGATGGTAAAACAACCAAAAGAGATGATGCAAGTAAATTCTTAATACTATTTGGAACCTATTTAGTTCTCAATACAGTATGCCTATGTATATTAATTATCAACTACTTTTGCAATAATGGTAACAACAGTAAAGCCACTCTATTAGACCAGTCAAATGAAAGAAAAATTGAATCTCAGTCCCTGATTAAAAGGAACCTATAGCATAATGCTGTCAGAATCCTAGTGATTTTCAAAGCTGGAAAAAATCAGATGAGAGTTTATTTATTTAGAGTCTTTAAATGCTAACCCAGGTGAAAGTAGTTGACAACAAAATATAAGATTGCAGATAAATAGAAATAAAATATTTTGACATATGTAAAGATAAACATAGTCATAGCAACATTTAAAATGTTAATAAAAACTTTAAAAAATTGTTGGTAAAGGTAAAATGGAATGGTAAAAACATAAAATATATTGTATATTAGATATCATAACTCACTTGATTATGAAAAAACACATTCTTTATTAAAAATAAGTCATGTGCATTATCTGTCCACTGATGTGCAATGTCATTTAAGACATTCCATCATTCTCTGCTTGAGCACTCTTCTGTAATCTGATGAGGTGTCCAGGGAAGAGACAATGATAGCCAAAGCATTAAAATGTAATCAAGATATGCAAATTCATATCTGAATGTGATTTGCTGGGAAAAGAAATTAATCTAGGCATGGTCACATAAACAATGTGTAATATGGATAATTAATCACCAAATTAGCAGCTGCAGTCCCTTGAGGATATTATGCAAATCAAAAAGGCCCCATCCACTGACACAATTAGACCACTTAATGGCAAGCTCTCAACAAAATAACCCTGGGGAACATCACAAAATAAATAGCCCAATCACCTCAGGGTCCCAAACTTCACTGGAATATTTAATATTGTTTACTATTGTTTCTTCCCTCTTTTAACTTATTTGGAAGGACCCCATCATATTTTACCAGAAAATATTCTAAGATTCTACACTATGGATGACTCATTATGTGGTTTCCTTAAAGTTTATTCTTCCTCTCTCAATCAAATACCTTATTAATGAAAACTGAAATCATGCAAATAATAAGGCTTCATAAATAAGGAGAGGCCAATTATATATTTCCTCTCAGTAACAACAAAATCAAAGTAATATTGATGTATCATGATAATGTGTGCTCTCTGTGGTCTGATGTCATCCATCCTATCTAATAAAGAGGGAATATGCTAATTGACTCTCATATCATCACAAAGATGGTGGCACCCACAGCCAATAAGGAGGGAATATGCTAATTGACTGTCACATCCTCAAAGGTGATGGTGCCCACAGCCACAATATGGTGCCACTCAGTCCCCGCAGCCCCACTGGGGCGGCAGATGTTTGGCAGATGTAAATATCTGTATTTTCCGATGGTCTTAAGCAACCCTGCTAGTGGTTCTCAACTTTAGGTCGTGACAGGTTGAGAACGATGCTGTACAGCCTAAAACCATCAGAAAACACAGATATTGACATTATGATTAATTAACAGTAGCAAAATTACAGTTATGAAGTAGCAACAAAAATAATTTTATGTTTGGGGGTCACCACAATATGAGGAACTGTATTAAAGTGTCTCGACATTAGAAAGGTTGAGAACCACTGCTCTAAAGTGTGTAGCAAGGATTCTTATCTTTGTTCCATCTACTCCACCTGCATAGAAGTAGGTGACAAAGTTACTCCTACAGAACCGCTATATCCCCCCAAAATATGTCTTTACCCCCAGAAAAAGGTTTATTAGGCATCTTGTTATTATAATTGTGTTGTTAAAAAGACTATTTGCAGACAAGAAATTGTATTGGTACTATGGTTACTGATGGTGTAGCTGTACCTATATTTATAACTAGTCCCTGTGCACGAATTCCTGCCCATCAAAAGGAAATTAATTAGAATAAATAGTTTAACATTGCTATTTGTCCTTTCTCTATAATAGAAGTGTCAGAGATGAAAGAAAATTAGTAAAATGTACATGAAAATAATATGTAAATTGATTAATATATTAACAATAACAACATAATATAACAATAACAAAGATACATAAAAACAACAAAAACATGTTATGAAAACAACATTGATAGAAACAATGACTAATAAATTGATTAAACTTATTCTAATATCTCCATGTATACCACATTAGGAGTAAAAACACTTTCAGAGTGCTTGACTAATTTTCCTTGTGATGAAGTATTTACAACTTTAACTTTAACATCACACACTCAAAATAAAGCAATATATAACTGACTATGTTAAAAAATGAGTACAGGTAGAAATATTCCTTACTCTGTCTAGAATTTGTCCTTGTGATTTATTAATAGTCATCACAAATATTGGCATTACAGGAAACTATCTTCAAATTAATTTAAATGGAAGGCCAGTGTCAGATGTCGACAAATCAATTCTTAGAATCAACAACATCTCTTTCTGCAGATCCTGTTAATACTTTTCTTGAATTATGCTTGGTTGCAATCTTTTGATAATAAATCTAGTACCATTACAAAGACCCCATCCTATATAATAAAAGGCTAATATGTGAATTGTCCCTTCAACAGGGAGTTCAACCAGAGGGTGGGGCCAGCCAGCCAACAACTGCAGCCCTTCCCCCTGGCCGGCCCCATCCCTGATTGGTCCCCTCACCCCAATTGGAGACAGGACCAGATGGACCCCCATCTGTGCATGAATTCATGCATCAGGTCTCTAGTTAACTATAAAGATTTCTCAGTAGCATGATGATTACATCTACTTTCAATTTTAATGTATGACACAACATTACTGAAGGAGTACTACTATTAATAAATTCAATGGGAATATTTTCCTTTTAGGCACCATCCATTGAATCAATGGAATCATCACTCAAATAGGTGTGAAAATCTCTATCGAGTATATCCAAAATTTCTTTCTTTAATTTATGAATGAGCTCATTTTTTGGACAAAGAATCACACATTTAGATATATGTATTTATTTTTATTTTTTTTATTGCTTAAATTATTACATATAATAGTACATATGTCTCTTTTTTTACCCCATTGACTTTCTCCCAGACTTCCCTACCCACTGTCATATGCCCTCATCTTATCCCCCCAGTGTCTTGTGTACATTGGTTGTGCTTATATGCATGCATACAAGTCCTTTGATTGATCTCTTTTCCCCTCTCTCCAACACTTGCCAGCTTTCCAGCTGTAATTTGACAATATGTTCAGTGCCTTACTACCTCTGTATCTACCTTTTTATTCATCAGGTTATAATGTTCTTTATTTCCCTTAAATGAGTGAGATCATGTGGCATTTTTCTTTCATTGCCTGGCTTATTGCACTTAACATAATGTTCTCCAGGTCCATCCATGCCTCTGCAAATGGTAAGAGTTCCTTCTTTTTTATGGCAGCGTAGATTCCATTCTGTAGATGTACCATAGTTTTCTAATCCACTCATCTGTTGATGGGCATTTAGGCTTTTTCCAAATCTTAGTTATGGTGAATTGTGCTGCTATGAATATAGGGGTGCATTTATTCTTTCTGATTGGTGTTCCTAGTTTCTTAGAATGTATTCCTAGAAGTGGAATAACTGGGTTAAATGGGAGTTCCATTTTTAGTTTTTTGAGGAAACTCCATACTGTTCTCCACAGTGGCTGCACCAGTCTGTATTCCCACTAGCAGTGCACGAGGGTTCCTTTTTCTCCACATCCTTGCCAACACTTGTCTTTTGTTGATTTGTTGAAGATTGCCATTCTGACAGTTGTAAGATGGTACCACATTGTCACATTGATTTGGATCTTTCTGATAATTAGTTACTTTAAGCATGTTTTCATATGTCTCTTGGCCTTCTGTCTTATTTTAAAAAGATTCTATTTAGGACGGTTGCCCAATTTGTATTGGATCATTTATCTACCTTTTAATTAAGTTGTATAAGTTTCCTGTAGATGTTAGAGATTAAACCTTTATCAGTGATAACATTTGCAAATATATTCTCCCATAAATGGGCTTTCCTGTTGTTTTGTTGATGATTTCTTTTGCTGTGCAAAAGCTTTTTATTTTGATGTAGTCCCATTTGTTTATTTTCTCTTTAATTTCCATTGCCCTAGGAGTTGTATAAGTCAAGAAATTCCTTTGGCATATATCTGAGATTTCTCTGCCTGTCAATTCCTCTAGTATTTTTATGGTTTCCTGTCTTATGTTTAAGTCCTGTATCCATTTTGAGTTTATTTTTGTGTATGTCATAAGTTGGTGATCTAGTTTCATTTTTTTTTTATGTATCTGTCCAATTTTCCCAATAACATTTTTGAAGAGATTGTCTTGACTCCATTGTATGTTCAGGCTACCTTTATCAAATATTAATTGACCATAGTGATGTTGTTCAATATCTGGATTCTCTATTCTATTCCATTGCTCTATATGTCTGTTCCTATGCCAGTATCAGGCTGTTTTGAGAACAGTGGCTTTATAATACAGCTTGAAATCTGGTATTGAGATCCCTCCTACTTTGTTCTTCTTTCTCAGGATTGCTGTGGTTATTCGGGGTCTTTTTTATTTCAGATGAATTTTTGAAGAGTTCTTTCTAGATGTGTGAAATATGTCATTGTGTTTTAATGCAGAGCGTATTGAATCTATAGATTGCTTTGGGTAGTATGGACATTTTGAGTTATATTGATTCTCCCAATCCAAGAATATGGTATGTTCTTCCATCTGATTATGTCTTCCTCTATCTCTGTTTTCAGTGTCCTGTAGTTTTCCACATATAGGTCTTTTTCCTTCTTAGTTAAATTTATTTCTAGGTATCTTAATTTTTTTGGTGTGATGATAATTAGGATTGCTTTTTTAGTCTCTCTTTCTGTAAGTTCACTATTAGTGTATAGAAATGTCATAGATTTCTTGATGTTAATTTTGTAACCTGATACATTGCTGAATTTATTTATTAAGCTTACTAGTTTTTTTGATGGAGTCTTTTGTTTTTCTTTTTATTGTGTACAATACCATATCATCTGCAAATAACAGCTTTATTTCTTCTTTTTCCCATTTGGATGTCTGTAATTACTTCTTTTTGTCTAATTGTAATGGCTAATACTTCTAGTACTACGTCAAACAGGAGTGCTGAGAATGGGCATTCTTGTCTTGTTCCTGTTCTTAGGGGAAATGGTTTTAGTTTTTGCCCATTGAGTATGATGTTAGTGGGTTTATCATATATGGCTCTTACTATTTTGAGGTATGATCCTTCTATTTCCACTTTGTTGAGAGTTTTTATCAAGAAAGAGTGTTGGATTTTGTCAAATGCTTTTTCTGCATTAATTGATATGACTATGTGATTTTTGTCTCTCAATTTGTTTATGTGATGTATCACATTTATTGATTTGCAGATATAGTACCATCTTTGCCTCCCTGGAATAAATCCTACTTGTTCATGGTGAATGATTTTTCTGATGTACTGCTGGATCAGATTTGCTAGAATTTTGTTGAAGATTTTGGCATCTATGTTCATGAGGGATATTGGCTTGTAATTCTTTTTCATTGTGTTGTCTTTATCTGGTTTTGGTATTAGGGTGATGCTGGCTTCATAGAAGGAGCGTGGAAGTGTTCCTTCATCTGGAATTTTTTTGAATAGTCTGAGGAGGATAGGTTTTAGTTCTTCCTTGAATGTTTTGTATAACTCTCCTGTGAAGCCATCTAAGCCTGGGCTTATGTTTGCTGGAATCTTTTTGATGACTGCTTCAATTTTTTCCATAGTTATTGACCTATTAAGATGTTTAGATTCTTCCTGATAGAGTTTTGGAAGGATATATTTTTCTAGGAAGAACCCCATTTCCTCTAGGTTGTCCACTTTTTTTGGACAGAATTATTTATAATATTTTTTAACAATCCTTTGTGTTTTGGTGGGGTCTGTTATTTCTCCTCTTTCATTTCTGACTTTGTTTATTTGGGTCTTCTCCTTCCTTATTGGTGAGCCTGGCTAGATGTTCATCAATCTTGTTTAACCTTTCAATGAACCAGCTCTTGGTTTTTTCGATCTTTTGTATTGTTTTGTTTGTTTGTTTTCGTCTCTATATAGTTTATCTCTGCTCTGATCTTTAGAATTTCCTTCCTTCAGTTTACACTGGGATTTTCTTGTTGCTCTCTTTCTAACTATTTGAGTTGTAGGGCTAGGTAGTTTATTACCAGTGTTTCCTTTTTTTTTTTTTCGTAGTAGGCTTTAGAGCCATGAACTTCCCTCTCAAGTCTGCTTTCACTTTGTCCCATATATTTTGGATTGTTGTGTTTTCATTGTCATTTGTTACCATGAAATTTTTATTTCTTCTTTGATCTCTCTGATAACCCAGTCATTGTTTAATAGCATGCTATTTAGTCTCCATGTGTTTGATCTTTTTGGATTGTTTTTATTGTAGTTGATTCCCAGTTTTATACCACTGTAATCTGAGAAGATACTTAATATGATTTTTATCATCTTGAATTTGAAGAAACTTTGCCTGTGAACCAATATATGGTCTATCTTTGAAAATG
This sequence comes from Lasiurus cinereus, assembly GCA_011751065.1. NCBI lineage: Eukaryota > Metazoa > Chordata > Mammalia > Chiroptera > Vespertilionidae > Lasiurus > Lasiurus cinereus. The sequence goes on from JAAGEH010000304.1 coordinate 34,178,584, forward strand.
ACCCATGTACACTTGAGAAGAATGTGTATTCTGTGGCTTTGTGGTGAAATGTACTGAAGATGTCAATTAATTCCATCTGGTCTAGTGAGTCATTTAGGATTAATGTTTCTTTGCTTATATTTTGTTTAGAGAATTTGTCCAATGGAGATAGTGGGGGAATTAAAGTCTCCTACTGTGTTTGTATTGCTGTCAATCTCTCCCTTGATATCCTCCAGGAGTTTTTGTTTGTTTGTTTGTTTGTTTTTTTATGTATTTGGGTGTTCCTGTATTGGGTATATATGGGTTTTTGTTTATTTGTTTGTTTTTTAAAATATATTTTATTGATTTTTTATACAGAGGAAGGGAGGGGGATAGAAAGTCAGAAACATCATTTAGAAAGAGACATCCATCAGCTGCCTCCTACAAGCCCCCTACTGGAGTTGTGCCCACAAGCAAGGTACATGCCTCTGACCGGAATCGAACCTGGGACCTTTCAGTCCACAGGCTGACGCTCTATCCACTGAGTCAAACCAGTCTTGGCAAGGGTGTATATATGTTTACCAGAGTTATTTCATCCTTTTGGATTGCTCCCTTTAGTATTATCAAGTGGCCTTCCTTATCTCTTTTCATATCCTTCACTTTGAGATCTAATTTGTCAGATATAAGTGTTACTTGGCCTGATTTTCCTTCATTTCCATTCGCCAGAAAAATGTTTTTCCATCACTTCATCTTCAGTCTGTGTGCAGCCTTTTTTCTGAAGTGGGTTTCTTATAGACAGCAGATATATGGTTCATGTTTTCTTATATAATATATTACCCTTTGTCTTTTGATTGTGGCATTTAATCCATTAACATTTAAAGTTATTATTGATAAGGAAGGCATTCTGTCAGTGCCTATTGTCTTCTTGGTATTAAATTATGTATATTGGCCAGTAGTGAATACAAATTCCTTCCTTGAATTACCATTATTAATCTTTCCCTAAGTGCCAGAAGCCAATTCTAGCATGTCTTAACTGCAAGAGTTTCATTGAAAGATTGATGGAACTTGGGGACTCAATAAGGGCTCAATCACATATCTTATCACCTGTTGGAATGGCTAAAGGGATTTCCTTCTAATCTGAATAAAATGATTGTTTGCTGCCAGACAACTCAAGGCATCTTAATCTACATGTTATTGCCTCCTACTGGCCAAATACCTGAACAGCCATAGGCTATTCCTCATTCTTGCAATACTTCTGTATGAAATCCTGGCCTTTGAAGTGTATATCTCCACCTTGCTTTAGGACAGTGGTCAGAAAACTGCAGCTTTTAAGCAACATGAGGCTCTCGAGCTGTGGTTTGCCTTTCTGTTGACTAATGAGTTTGGAGACTATTGACCTCGACTCTTGATTCTAATAATTACAGGCTGTTGTTGTTCCTTGTGATTAAGCCCCTATCCAGTAGTCGGCAAAATCATTAGTCAATGAGAAGTAAACTGCAGCTCGCTAACCACATGTGGCTCTTGAGCCACAGTTTGCCAACCACTGTATTAGGACAATTTGTGTTAATAAAAAGCAAAGGGTCCTGACACAAAGAGAACTTAGCTCCTTTAGCTAAAGCTCCTCTGATCCCTAATGCATTTCAAAATCATCTTTCATCTCTGGACTTTTATTTAATCTATACACAACCCTTTCTCCAGATTCCTGTACCCTTATAGATGCTGGATCAAGACCACTGGTGCTAAATGATATCCAATATCCAGCATTACCTAAGTTTGATGTTTTAGAATTTTGGGAGTCAGTTCTAGGTCAGACATTGATTTGACAAGTAAATCTGATGACCATGTTTTTTCTGTCATAGCCCAGAAATTATATAAAGAGACAATATTATATATTTTGACTCTGTTCCTTTATATCAACATGATCCAATACTTAGTACACTCCCAATTCATAGCCTTCTAACATTTTTCCATGATTACCCAGGATTCTTTTGTTTATCTGAACCATTCTTATCTTATTACTAGATCATTTTGTCTACCGGTTTCATTGGCCATATATGATCTTACTCTAGACCTTTGGGTCTCATCTATGTATCTAATTTCTCCAATTTTTGAATCTCAGTTCTTACTTAAGAACTACCTATTACCACCCATAAAATCTTGGACTAGCATTATTTAAAATATACTAGATTAGGTGATGTGTAATGATAGATAAACTGCTAAAATATTAAATATTTAAACTCTTTGGGTCCTGGTTTTATGACTAATAAAACTTGGATAACAATATCTGCACAACATTCTTTTATTTAGAATTATTATAACTATAATATGAGTTGATAAAATATATTAATGTTCTTTATAAACTGCATTTTATACCAAGGAAATGTATTGTGATTTCTGAACCTGGTCTCACTTACATTATCCCTACATGATAACATAAATCTGCAAGAAGCACCAGGCTACACAAAGCAGCATTACTCAGATGTTTCTTTTAATTTTTCCTAAACTTTATACTTTTGTATTTTCTATATACTAAGATATAAAGTGCCTGTGCTTTGCGATATTTCTTTGATCAGGGAGAAGGAAGTAACAAGAAATCCTTTCTAAGGATAATCAAACACATCAAAGCAGATAAATATAGTATGAGAAGAAATGTTCATATCCAAGCATGTTAACTGAAATTTGTATTGTCACAAAATAGTGATATCAACCACATTCTTTCAGAACAAAGCCTGAAAGTAGGTCTGCAAGTCAAGAAAAAACAAGCTGAGCAGAAAAACTAAAACAAAACAAAACAAAAACTTCATAGTTTATAGTGTTTAATCTCAATTTTAAATCTTGTTTGGATCAGATTTCATACACACAGACATATGAATGCACACACCCACATAACCTGTACACCCTCCAATATGCCTAATAAATATTTATAATAAATATATAACCCTATATTTGCTTATCTAAACATATAAAATGAATAAGAACCAAACAGCTTACTTAATAAACAACTTGTGATGGAAAGAACCTTATTATGCATGTTAATTGTGTCAAGCCTTGATTATAAGAAAGCTTAGGAGAAAAATGTTAAACCAGAGAATGTCTGATATTTTAGTCACATGATGACAAACAAAATTAAATTTTTCATATGTTGATTAATGCTATTATTTTTTTAATATAATGTAAAGAGATGATCTGGAAGTTCACTGTTATAGTCAAACTAGTGGGGAATAGAAAAGTAAAGAAAGATCTAGGAAACTACATGAATAATTAATAGTAAAATCTTCTCCTTAATTTTTTAAATATATTTTATTGATTTTTTATAGAGAGGAAGGGAGAAAGATAGAAAGTCAGAAACATCAATGAGAGAGAGACACCGATCAGCCACCTCCTGCACGCCCCACAGTGGAGATGTGCCCGCAACCAAGGTACATGCCCCCGACCAGAATCGAACCTGGGACCTTTCAGTCCGCAAGCCTACACTCTATCCACTGAGCCAATCCAGTCTCAGCTTTCTTCTCCTCAGTTGTTGTTACTTTAGTAGCAGTTTGTTTGTAAGCATGCTTCCTGAGATTCTCCTTTCTTTCTTTCTTCTGTGGTTTCCACTTATTCCCTCTCAGCTGTGACTTTTTCACAAACAGTAAGCTGTTTGGTTCTTATTCATTTTATATGTTTAGATAAGCAAATATAGGGTTATATATTTATTATAAAGATTTATTAGGCATATTGGAGGGTGTACAGGTTATGTGGGAGTGTGCATTCATAATATAATAATGATGATATTACTTCTATTGTTATTATTATTATGAAGGGAGATAAGCAAAACATTTGTAACTATTCCCAGTGTTTGGCCTAGTCTTGGATAGAGTAAAAGACTCATGGAAGGAAGAGTCATTAAAGATAGAAATGCACCTGCTTCCTACAATTATTTCTGTATGATAGATGTTTTAGGTGGGAAGAAGACATAGCATGACCATACTCTGTCAGTAAACAATAGAATAAGTCCAAATAGAAGATGTATCTTTTTTTGTTTATTTAATTCCAAATGCTACTTTTACTAGAAGAGAAATAATTGGTAAAGGGATGCTTGACTATACCTTAAAAATATATCTATGCTAATTTTAAAAAATATGTTAAGTATATTTACACAACCAGTTACAAAAACAAGGACTGTGATTGTCATGAATATTTTCTCTCTATTTTGTTTTAAATGTTTGCTATGCGTCTGTATAATTTTTAAGAAAATATATTTTTAATTTTCTTCCCTCCCTTAGTTCCTCATCATGTAACATATGCCATTGATTGATTTTATAAAATATTAAGTACAAGAGGCCCAGTGCATGAATTAATGCACCAGTGGAGTCCCTTGGCCAGCCAGGCCTGTGGGATTGGGCCAAAACTAGCAAGCTAACCTAGCAGTAAGATTGTCTGCCCCATGGTGGTCAGTGCACATCATAGTAATTGGTCGATCAGTCAACTGTCTGCCCCTTGATGGTTAGTGCATGTCATAGCAAGCAGTTGATCAGCCTTAGCATATCATTAGCATATTACACTTTGATTGGTTGAAGGGCCAACTGGTAGACCAGACACCAAGCCTATTAGGCTTTTATTATATAGGATTGTAAACTTTATATTATAACTATAAGTTACAGGATACCAAGAAGACAAGTAAACATCCCTCAAGGATTTGAATTCCTCCCCTGAGAAAGTAGTTAGTGCATTTCTATGCAGGGTAGTTATATCATGTTAGGTAGAATGATGACCTTGGTATTGTCTTTATTTGATGATTAAGTATGGGTTAAGGAGATATGTTTGGGTGTCCAAATGACAATGAGTAAACTTGTGATGAGTCAACTGGATTGGGCCACAAAGTGCCCAGATATTTGGTCAAAAATTATTCTAGGTATTTCTGGAAGGTTGTTTTAGATGAGATTAACATTTAAATTGGTAGATAGATAGACAGATTAAAGCAGATTGCCTTCCTTGATGTGGGGGGGGGCATCCAATCAGTTGAAAGTTCAAATGGAACAAAAAGTGTGACCCTCCCCTGAGTAAGGCAGAATTTGTTCTGCCTGATTGCCTTCAAAATGGGATATCTATTTTTTTCCTATCTTTGGAATGGGATTAAACCATTGGCTCTCCTGGGCTCTGGCTTGCTGATTCTGTTGGTAGATTTAGAGACTTTTTCACCTCCATAATTACATGAGTCAATTCCTTATAATAAATCTCTTTAGATAGATAAATAGAATATAGATAGATAAATAGATAAATGATAGATGATAGATAGATAGATAGATAGATAGATAGATAGATAGATAGATAGATAGACAGAAAGATAATTTCTCTATGCATTGATCTATCTATATATTATGGGGTGTTTTTTTTTTAATTCTGTTTCTCTGGAGAACCCTGACTAATACAGACTTGATAAAGAAGTGGGGTTCCTCCTCTATCCTTTCCTTCTGCACCAATAAATGGAAAAGTCATGGCGTCCACATTGCATAATTTTGGAAATTTGTGTATAGTCAGAGCATAGTTGGTTTTCAGCATAGGTAATGAGAATTGCCTTTTCCAGTTTTTTGTTTGGGTTTCTTAGACTATTTTTTTTCTTAATTTAAGCACCAATACAAAATGTGCTACACAAATTTCTAAAGTTTCCCCTCAGAATAGCTTCTCTAATACAAAGTGATCAACACAATAATAAAAGCAAAATCTTTGGAGGAAAAAAAAGCTATGCTATTCCCCTCCACTAATTTTCCTCTTTCTTCCAACAAAATTGCTTCTATTTTCTTGATTTACAAAATAAACCCCACATGTATTTCAATAAATGTACACATATACTAATGTATAATACAGATAAATATAAGTAAAATAGCTGTGAAAAATTATCTTTTACAATGTTAAAGAATAATGGTATTTTTTAAGATCATATGAGTGTCACAACACATAACTTTTCCCAAATTTTACTAACAATTCTCCATTTGTATCATTATGATGAGCTTTACTTCTCATTTTTTCTATCATTGTTCTACAACATATAAGAAGATGTATACTCTTACCTAGTCATGTAAATAAAGTAAGCTACATAAGCATTGAAATAAATGCAAATTTCAAAAACTATCAGGTAAACCTAACAGCAATATGTAGTGCCTTTGAACATCAGAAGACAATGAAACTTTAATTATGTCCCTAAAAATTATTGGGAATGGTTCAGCACACAGTAATTTCAAAGAAAAGATAAAATTTGCAATAAAGGAAACTGATTCTATATGCAACCTTTAACAAATTTTTCCATGATGCAATTACAATGACTAAATTTTTATCTAATTATTATTTAAAAGATACTATCATCCAGCACTGAGGAGCATTGAATTACTTAAAAGTGTTTTTTTCAGAAAAATTATTTTAATGAATATAAACTTGCTACATTTTTCTCAAATACTTGAATGATACTATTATACACTAATACTGTTATATAGAGACCTATTTTTTAAAAAATATATTTTATTGATTTTTTTACAGAGAGGAAGGGAGAGAGATAAAAAGTCAGAAACATCGATGAGAGAGAGACATCGATCAGCCACCTCCTGCACGCCCCACTGTGGAGATGTGCCCCCAAGCAAGGTACATGCCCCCAATCGGAATCGAACCTGGGACCATTCAGTCCACAAGCCAACACTCTATCCACTGAGCCAAACCGGTCTCAGCTAGAGTCCTATTTTTAAAAACAATATTAATCCTTACTAGTAGCCATGAATATGAAGCATATTTATAATATTAATGTTTCATTTTATGTATTTTAAATGGGTTTCTTGACCCAAATTGAACTTGTGTATGCAGGCATCCATACACCAATAAGCAATTCTCAGATACCACCAGAGAGTCCAAAAATTCAGCTCAGTGCTGATGTATCTACCTGGAGACAGCATCATATTCCACAGAAAAAGGGTTAAGTTCCCAAGACCACTCTTCAGATGCCAGTCACAAGCCAAGACTGTTAACTGTGCTTCTGACAAACTGGATACAAACTGAAGGTCCCAACAACCCCTCCAACTCAGGTTGCCAATCTCAAATCCAGCTCATTACCTGTACTTCTGATGGAGGTTCCCAAATCCCTAACATCAGATTAGGTTAACTTGATAGAGCAATTTACAGGAATCATAAAACCTACTCACACACTATACATGGGTTCATAAAAGGATATAATTCCGGAACAACCAGATGGAAGAGATTCATAGGGCAAGGTATAGATAGGCAAAGGGCACTGAGCATCTATGCACTCTCCAGGTACACCACCCACCTGCAACTCCACACATTCACAAATCTGGAATCTCACTGAACCCAGCTAGACCTTTTGGGTTTTTATGGAGATTTGATTATATAGGCATGATTGATTAAATCTTTGGCTACTAGGAATTGACTCAACCTCCAGCCCCTCTCTTCTCCCTGGGTAGAGGGGTGAGAGAGAGACTGAAAGTTCTAGCCCTCTAATCCAATGGCTGGTTCTCCTGGCAGCCAGCCCTTATCCCTAGGTGGAATAACAAAAACCATCTCATTAACATAACAAAATACACCTTTATTACTCTGAACACTTAGGGAATTTCTGGGGATTTGTGAGGCATGAGTCCTGAACCTTGGGGTAAGACCAAATATATATGAGAAATGTATTTTGGTTATCTGAGTGACCAAATATATATTTGCCTTATAAATCACAATATCACAGTATCGCTTGGAAGTTAATACATAGCAGTGTACAAGAGGGCACAGCAATGTGGAAATAAACATTTCTCAAATGCTGTTCTTCTCTAAACATTTATCTGATGACAATGTACAAAGTCATTTTCTCTTGATTTTCTCTCACTTACTATAAAAAAAAAAAAAACATCATGCACCAGCACCTGCAGAATAAGATTAGAAATGACAGAATATCTAGGAGATAATTTAACATGAAAGTGCATGGTGACAAGACAAGAATAATTTATTTTTAATGATGATTGCTTAGTTATGATTCCATATGTAGTGGAACTCACTTATAGATGCAATAGATCTCCAGCAGCAAATGTATCTGGGAAATGTTGGACTCTCTGTTTAATTCTGTGTGACAGTTTAACTCTTTATAAACTCAAACTTGGCTATCCAAAAATGTGGAATGCTCCTGAAGATAAATGTCATGGCCCCAGGAAGGAGGTGACTGAATGTATAGTGGGTGATAACTGCCTGATGTTATTTGTTGACTGAAGAATACATTATTCTTTCTGATCATTTATGGTTTTACTATTAACCCCATATAAAAAGAGACCCTAGCTTGGGCAGTGTTGCTCAGTGGTTAAAAGTCAACCCATAAACCAGGAGGTCTCTGTTGGATTCCTGGTCAGGACACATGCCCAGGTTCTGGGCTCTCTTCACAATAGGGGCTGTGCAGGAGGCATCTGATCTATGATTCTCACTCATTGATGTTTTTATCTCTTTCTTCCTCTCCCTCTCTGAAATCAATAAAAATTAAAAAATATATTAAAAAAATAAAAATAAAAAATACCCTGTCCTTGGAGGAATAAGGATTCTTCCTGACTGGAAGTGGTAGTTTTGCCTGTGTATGTATGTAAGTTTCTCCTATTTAAAGCTCTTATGAATTTGAATAAGGCTACTTGTTAGTTCTTTGGAATTCATACTGAATTTAGACTATTGGGTCTTTTCTTTAACATCATCCTACCATGTTGTCTTTCTTCCAGCTCATATTCTTTGCTTTTTAGGAAAGTCATAGGGCATGAGGGCTGATGCCTGCAATTGAATTCAACTGTGCATTGTGTGGAAATCTGATATTCTAGGAAAATCTGTTTTTTCTGACTGGCTACAGTCATCTATAAGAGTTTATAAGTCAGTAGTTGTTTCACTTAAGTAAATCTTGTGTATTCATTTTTTTAAAATTCCTATACATGCTGATTTGTGGAATTTCACTTTAAAAATTATAAAGTCTCAGAGTTGGTTTTCAGATCACATGAAATATACAATACTTATAATTTCTCTTTACTTGATTTTGTTTTTTTTTTCTTCTTGTATTTATTGAAACTTAGGACAACCTATACTATATTACTATTTATGCTCTAAACTGATGGTATTAATTTTTATTCTGAACTGTACTAAATATAATAAGTATCTCCCTTGGGAAAACTGTTTCTTGGAAAGGTATTATATTATTTTTTAAAAAATAATTACTGTATGATTTTTTTAGGATGTGTTAAAACTTTCATGACAGCAGAGTGTAGTATCTTTAAAATTAAGTGGCAGTAGTTTCAGCACTGATTTAAGTGGCTATAGAAAAATTGTGGACCTCTTTTCAGATGTAGAAAGTGAAATCAGAAATTAACAAAGTGGGCAAATATCTGGAACCCACAAAGTTGTTTTGATTTTTTTTTTAAATCAGTCCTAAGTAAGGAGAATCAACACACCTTAATTTCCTTTTCTCAATACACCTTAAAAATGCCATAAAGAGATGTTTTTGTTTCCCTTATCAAATGAAAAAAATAGTAGTCATAGGTAGTTATTTAAAGAGTTAATGGGAGAAGAGAAATCATAAAAATGCTAACTACTTTTTACTTAAACAAGGGTTGTATACTTATATAAAAGTCAACTCAATGTAGATAAACTTTCCAATAACACTAGATTCGGAGCCCAACACTGAAAGATTTATGAACTTCAGGAGTAGAAATCATGATATGAAAATTAATTTTGAGATAATATTAAAAGTTTGATTTGATATGCCTACATATCCTATCTAATAAAGAGGGAATATGCAAATTGTCACACCATCACAAAAGATGGTGGCCCTAATAGTCACAAGATGATGGCACTCGGTTCCCTCAGCCCTGCTGGAGTCCCCCATCCTTTCATCCCCCCGGGGTGGGGGTCAGGTGCACAGAGTAGCTGGACCTGCCCTCAGCCTCCCAGCTGCCCAGGGCCAGCTGAGGTACAGGCAAGCCTTAGATGTTGGCTGCCTTGTCATCCAGGGCCACCCGAGGATCAGGTAAGCAGAGCCAGCTGAGGCTTGTACTGCAGGCAGTAGCAGCAGCAGAGGTGTGTGAGGATGTTACCTTCCCCTGATCACTGGGTAGCCTCCTGCCCCTGAGGGCTTTCGGACTGTGAGAGGGGACAGGAAGGACTGACAGACCCCCCACCAGTGCATGAATTTTCATGCACCAGGCCTCTAGTACATATATAATCATCCTGCCAAAACCAGTTTGGCTCAGTGGTTAGAGCATAGGTCTGCAGACTGAAGGATCCCAGGTTCGATTCCGGTCAAAGACATGTACCTTGGTTGTGGACACATCCCTAGTAGGGGGTGTGCAGGAGGCAACTGATCGATGTTTCTCTCTCATCAATGTTTCTAACTCTCTATCCCTCTTTCTTCCTCTCTGTAAAAAAATCAATAAAATATATTTAAACCAAACAAACAAACATATATAATCATCCTATATAATAAAGAGGCAATATGCAAATTGACCATCACACCATCACACAAGATGGCCATCCTCATGTGGTCAAAGATAGCTGCTACAAGATGGCCTGTAGGGGAGGGCAGTTGAGGGTGACCAGGCAAGCAGGGGAGGACAGTTGGGGACAATCAGGCTGGCAGGGGAGTGGTTAGGGTGTGATCAGGCTAGCAGGCAGTCAAGCAATTGGGAGCCAATAGTACTGGATTGTAAGAGGGATGTCCCAGATTGGAATGGGTGCTGACTAGACTGAGGGACACCCCCACCCCAGTGCACTAATTTTGTGCATCAGGCCTCTAGAATGAATATATATATATATATATATATATATGGTATATTCACACACACACACACACACACACACACACACATACACTCACATACACATGGTAGGGCAAAAGTTTATAGTTGTGAATACATGAAACCCAGTTAATTCCTATATCATTATTTTTTAATTATTTTAATATTTTCCATATGAGCAAGTGCAAATCTCCTTTTGTCATATCCTATATATATGCATGTGGTTGAGGGTAGAGTAAATTGTGATTACCCAATTGTAATTGCTTAAAACTTGCTCCATTTTATCTTTTTTTCCCCCAGACCTTCCCTTTACAGTTAACTGATCAATATTTATACTAAATATTTTATTTAGAAGTTTTATTTTATGGAAAAGTAAGTATTCTTGATTATGAAAACATTAATTTGCATCTTGTTTCCTAATTGCCTAGGCAGGTGAATAATAAAATTACAACAGTATCCTAAATCCCATATCAAAATGTATGAGATGTGGGTTCTCCTTGTGCAGAAAACCATGTGTAACTTGTAATTTAGGAAGAGTTTCAAGAGATCATGATTTGTTTGAAAGACTTCATATATAGATATATAACATAAAATACCCCCTAAATTAAAGATTTATAAAATGTATGTTTGACCAGCTTACAGATGCACTGAAATAAATACAGCCCCAGCAGCACATCAATGGAATGGCCAGTGCAAGGAAAGGTGTGGTAAAAGGAAAGATCTCAAGGGAAACAACCAATGAATGAGTGGTCAGAAGTGCAGAAGGAGGCAAAATAAGTTAATATCCTGGGCCAAGGTAAAACTAAATATTTCACATTGGAAAGAAAAAATGAACTAAGCATGAGGCAGTATATATATATATATATATATATATATATATATATATATAAAGTTACAATGTACTTAAGAATTATAGGAAGTTTTGTGCCTAATTAAGCAATAGTGTTTCTCCTTTAATAATGATTAATACAGAGCAATTATAATTATAACAGCTATGCTATTGATAATTTGTTATCTACTGATATAGATGAATCTTTTTAGGGAAATATGATTTAGGGGTTTATGAAGTCATGTGAGTTCCATTCTGAGTTTTTGTCCTCTCCAAAAGAGCATTTCATACATTTTGAGAGAACCTCTGTTGGCACAGGAGAAACCCAAGGTTCTTTAGCACACTATCTCAAGAGACTGGCATATGTGAACTATGTGTCTGCCTAATACATGTTTTTTTATTATTATTAAATCTTTATTATACAGATTATTACATTTGTTTCTCTTTTTTCTCCTCCATAGCTCCCCTCCACCCCGCTCCCCACCCCCTTCCCTTTACCCTTACCTCCCTCCCGTTGACCTCATCCATAGATGTATGATTTTTGTCCAGTCTCTCCCTGTATACCCCTCACCCCTTTCCCCCTGAGAATTATCAGTCCACTCCCTTTCTGTGCTTGTGATTCTATTATATTCACCAGTTTATTCTGTTGATCAAATTTTTAATTCCCTTAGAATTCACTTGTTGATAGATGCGTATTTGTTCTTCATAATTTTTAGATTCACTTGTTGATAGATACATATTTGTTCTTCATAATTTTTTTGTCTTTTACCTTTCTCTTCTTCCTCTTCTAAAAGAGTACTTTTCAGCATTTCATATAGTACTGGTTTGGAGTTGATGAACTCCTTTAGCTTTTTCTTATCTGTGAAGCTCTTTATCTGGCCTTCAATTCTGAATGATAGCTTTGCTGGATAGAGTATTCTTGGTTGTAGGTTCTTGCTATTTATCACATTGAATATTTCTTGCCACTCCCATCTGGCCTGCATCATTTCTGTTGAGAAATCAGCTGACAGTCATTTGGGTGTTCCCTTGTAGGTAATGAACTGTTTTTGTCTTGCTGCTTTTAATATTTTCTCTTTGTCTTTTGCTCTTGGTATTTTAATTATGATGTGTCTTGGTGTACTCCTCTTTAGATTCCCTTTATATGGGGTTCTGTGTGCTTCCTGGACTTGTAAGTCTATTTCTTTTACCAGATGTGGGAAGTTTTCAGTCATTATTTCTTTAATTAGGGTTTCAGTATCTTGCTCTCTCTCTTCCTCTGGCACCCCCACAATTCTGATGTTGGTATGCTTGAAGCTGTCCCAGAGGTTCCTTACATTATCTTCACATTTTTGGATTCTTTTCTCTTCTAGCTTTTCCAGTTGAGTGTTTTCTGATTCTTTATATTTCAAATTTTTGACTTGATTCTTGCCTTCCTCTAGTCTGCTGTTAGGTCTCTGAATAATATTTTTTATTTCAGTCAGTGTATGTTTAATTTCTAGTTGGTCCTTTTCCATCTCTAGTTGGATCTTTTCTATCTCTAGTTGGTTCTTTGTCATCTCCTCTTGGGACTCACTAACTTTATCCAACTTTTCTAGGATATTCTTAAAAAACCTTGTAAGCGTGGTTTTGAACTCTATATCCAGTCGTTTGTTTTCCTCCATTTCTTTTGTTTGTGATCCCTTCCCTTGTCTTGGCATTTTCACTATGCCAGGAGAACTTCTGTGTTGGGTTCAGCCTTATGATACCAGACTTGCAAAACTGCAGAAGCCTCTCTGTTGAGCTTGGGATGGGTGGAGTCTCAGGGCTTAAGGGAGCGCCTTGCCTTCCAGTCCGCCCTGCCCTCCAAGGCCCTGAGTCTCACGTGACTGGGTAATCACTGGAGCAGTCCCTGTGCACACGTGCTCTGTGGCAGTGCCTCTAGACTGCTGCCCCTCAGCTCCCCTGTGCCCTGGGACCATATGAGTCTGGGTCCCCAGGGTTTTGCCTGAAACTGGGGTTTAGTGGAGTTAGAAGTGGCATAGTTGGGAGGGTCTGTCTCCTGCCCACTTGTGAAAGTGATCTGCACAATCAGCAGTCAGTCCTCTGCGCGCAGTGCTGTGCGTGTCACCGGACTTCTGATCATTTGCGATTCCCCTAAATTTCCGTGCACTTCTTTCTTTTCACAGTCCAAACTGCCCCCATATGAGTTTAGCTGGATCTGGGGTTTAGTGTCGTAGGATAAGGGGTTCAGTGCCGGTGGGAGTTTCCGTTTCCCTCCGCCAGAGAAGGCCAGCCAGGTTCTTCAGCACCGGCTCTCTCCAAGCGTGTGTCTCTGTACCTCAGCTTTTTGCAGCTCCTCTGGGTCTCCGTGAGCCCCTCTCTTTCCCTCTAGTTGTAGAATTTCCACTCAGCCAGCTTTCCTGTGGTTCTGGATGATGTCCGTTCTGTCTTTTTGTAGTTTTGAAATTGTTGTGTGAGGCAGCAGTGTAGGTGTTTACCTATGCCGCCATATTGGATTCTCTCCATCCCTCCAAGTCTTTAAGTCTGCCTATTATGTTTTCACCTCTGGTTTCCTTCAAGACCAGCACCCCATTGCCTTAAGTCCTGTTGCTCTAGAATCAGAGAGAGACAAACAGAGTCAATCTCATGTTCTGATTCTAATCCATACTCCACTCACCATATGGTTTTCCATATCTATGATGTATTTTCATAGCATTTTAGGAGAGTCTTTATCAAACATATGAGGTTAGATGTGGGTTCTCTCTGTGCAGAAAATCACGTGTAACTTTTATCTCATATGCATGCCAACCTCTGAAATGAGAATAGGACAAAATATCAGCTATGAAAGATACATGCTCTTCAATTCTGAGAAAACTCTAGCCTCCCTTTAAGTTTTCCCAAGTAGCTTTGAGAAATCTATGTGGACTTATTTTTATTGTAGCACTTATTATAATGAATTATAACTGCCTTTTCTGTTACCCATCCCAGTATACTGTAAGCTCTTTGATGAAGAGTTGTCATACATGAATTCCTTTTTCATTCATAAGAAATTTCCATCATCTCTGTGTTTAAAAGATATCTGTTCTAACTTATTTTCACCACCTTCACCACTGCAACCCTGCCCCAAGTTCTCATCACTTAATGTTTGAATTTATACAGGAGCTGCCTAAATGATTTCCTGATTTTGTTTTATCCCTGAACAGAATGAAGCTAGAAAAATGTTCTGAGACTCATATTTAAATCATTGTCTTTAATAAACCGCTTAAGTAACTTTTCCCTTATCCACTTACTTCTCTAACATGTTTCTTTTTATTTTTCTCTTAGTTTATACACTTTAGAGAAAATGACTTTCATTCTCTTTTCTAAACATTCTATACATATTACCAATCAGGGTGTGTGCCCATCTGCTTAGAATCTCTGTTCCAGGATCTTTGCATGATTGCCTTCTTCTAGTCACTCCAGTCTCAACTCAAATGTCATCTTCCATGGATAGCTGGCCTGACTATTTAGATGAAGTTGCTCACCCTGCCCCAGTCACTCTTGCTCACATTCCCCTACTTTATTTTTATAACATATTTTGGTGTTAGAAATGATCATATTTATTAAGTGTTTATTGTCTATTTCATTAGACTTAAATATAAACTTGAGAACTTCATTTTGCTCATTACTGGATTCTTAGTTCTTGGACCTGTGGGTGTGGTTTCTGTATCTGAGAAGGAACACTGAGGGGAAAGGAAAAAATTGAAGAAGCTGGTTTATATGCACAACATGGAAGGTGACTCTTCCCATCTTGCTTTTTCTTATTATGATTATTTTTATTTGAAAATTTAAGAAATCTAGTTCTTTATTTAACTTCAAAGCTAACATCATGTGTTTATTTAACAGAATAATGGTACCTGTTTTGAATGGGGTGCAGATATAAACCCACCTTCTTAATAAATATTTTGACTGACTGATAAAAAGTTTGTCTTGCTAACCACTCTACCTCCAATGGCTAGCACAATGCCAGACACATTTTAGGTATATAAGAAATATACATTAATAAAATTATTATTTACCTTGAGAATCAATCTTCCTGAAAATTATGTGGTGATATGGGTTGAAATGCATTCTTCATTAAGATATGTTGAATTCCTAATGCTTTTACTTCTGAAGGAAACCTTATTTGGAAATAAGGTCTTTGCAGATATAATCAAGTTAAAATGAGGTCAGTCTCTATTAAGATTGTCCTTAATCCTGTCTAGTGTCCTTGTAAGAAAAGCCATAGAAATTACGCAGAGGGAAAACATTGTATGACAACAAAAGCAGAGATTTGAATAATGTATTTACAAGCCAAAGATTGCTGGCAACACCAGAAGTTAAGACAAAAGCATGGAAAAGACACTCCCTCAGAACTCACCAGAAGAACCAACTTTACTAACATCTTGAGTTTAGATTTCTGTACTCCACAATAGTGAGGGAATAAATTTCTGTTGTTCAAGCCACCCAGTTTGTGATACCTTGTTAGGGCTGCCTTAGGAAACTAATACATATGGCAAAAAGAAAAAGAAAAGGTTAGGAAGATGAGTAAGAATAATAATGTGAGGTGCCAATTTATTTTACTATCATTTCCATTATGAAATGCAAGAGACTGTTCTAGCTATTTTTTTTAATTTAATCGTCATGTGATTTTAGGTAAACATGTTAAACTCTCTGGCCGTGTTTTCTCATTTATGAATCCTGTTTATAATGTGATTATAAAGCTCATTCTTTAGAGTTCTTGTGATATTAAAATAGTTAACTTAAAACAATGTGCTTTGAACAGTGTCCATTTTGTAGTGAATATTCAATAAATATTAGTCATTATTCTTACTCAGAGGCTGAGAACTGTGACTGTGAGTAAAGACCAGTGCTGTGGCCATTACTTACATGAATTTTGTATTTCACTCAACAATTTGTTCCTCCAGAAAACACTTATAATTTCCAAGTATTGCATGTTTCACTTTGTTCCAATGCCAGGTTGAGTTCTTTATGCAGTTTCTTCTGAATCTTCTCTTTGTGAAGACTGAGGAATTTTGAGCCAGATATCAACTTAATATAAGGCTAAACATAATATAACAAGTTATTTCTATCTAAATGTAGACAGATATTCATTGGGTAATGACTTTCTTGATTCTGCACTATCATTCATCAGGATGAGATAGGTGAGATTCATAAACAGATTTGGTAAAGTAGGTCTAACACTACTTTGGTAAAGTGGATGTTGTAATGTGCTGTCCAAGGCCCCTTTAAGGACTGAGGAATGTAATTTTCCAGTGGCTGCAAGTGCTCCTGGAGGTCAGTTCATTCTGGAACTTGTGTTTGAAAAGCCAACTCACCTAAAGCCATGCCCTCTTCCAGGGGCCGCCTATATCCAATATTGGCTATTGTAGGATTATAGAGACTCAGTTCCCTCTTCCTGGCTTGAAGAAACTCTAAAGAATCATCCCACTTTATAGTTCCCCACAGGATCAGCTGAGACTTTTCTTGAGATGGATTAACTTCAATTTTTTTCACTGCTCAATTCTACTTCTTTGTCTTTCCCCAAGGTGTTAAATCCAAGAATACTCCCAAATATACTTCTTATATTCAAATCACTACCTCTAAGTCTTCTTCATTCTTTCCTTTCCTGAAATGAGAAAAATGAACTTCTGAGATATTTTCCTCAAAGTCCAGTCGAAGAGCTACAAATCTACTCTGAGGTTCTACCCAAGAACCTGTTTGTTGCTCATTGACTCTCCCACATAAAACAATTGAAACTGTAGAGACTACATATTCATTCATGGAATAAATGGAAACAACTAAAAGGTTTTGACTGCATGGACAGATATCCATTAGGTGGCACCAACTGAATTCATCAGACTGAAGGAAGGTAAGGGGACTATTGAAAGGGAATTAATAAAAAGTTTACCTAAGACTGTTGTTGCTACTGATTTACCCAGGTGCTAAAGCTAGCATGTATTTTCAGGTATCTGTGCTACTATGTTTTGCCTGCATTATATTAACTTAGGCTGGGAGCAACCCTCATAAGTAGCTGCTAATTAGAATTTTGGAGCTCAGTGCTATAATGAAGGTCAAGCATTTGAAGGGCTTGCTTCCAAATTGTGCCTCCATGCTTATGAGATCTAGGCAATATGTGAACTCTCTAAACATCAATTTCTCTCCTCTGAGGAATGAGTGGGTATGTAATTATACCTACTTCATCATGTTATTGTAAAGATCAGGAGAGGTAAATTATGAAAAGTATGTAACACAAAATGCAACCTCAATAAATGATAATTATATCCATTTTATAAATGAAAAATATAAGCACAGAAAGACTGATAACTTGATCTTGATCATACAGCTTACTAGTGATAACAGATTTTTCAGGCCATCAGATTATCTTTCCCTAATATTGCTTCAGTGACAGAATTTACTATTAGGCCATTTTCCTGGCACCTTTCAATAAAACATTGTTGAAACAAAAATGGTGGTCCCTGTGGCCACATTATAATTGGACTTAACTCAATGGGAAGTAGCAGATGGCCCCCTCTGTTGTGAATTTCTCCTCCAATTCAGTGAGGAGCCAATATTCTCAGGACCACTCTCTCCAATGATGCTCCAGGACTCCTGTTGGCTGGCAGCCACTGTCTTAAACTATTGATGTCTCAGGTGTATGCTGAGGTTGAGAAAGGCTGGAAGAAAGAAAAAGGAATGTTTCTTTGCAGATTGACAGATGGATTCAAACTCAAGAAATACAGAAATACAGTTTAGGGGATATTTTATTTCCAATGCATTTACTTTCCCAGCACTCTAGCTTTTCAGAATAGAAAAGTGGTACTTAGATTAAACATTTTTTAATTATCTAAAATACCAGCATTACACTAATTTTAATATATTTTATATTAACTAGAATGATCTGAAGTTTAAAATCTATCATGCAAGACATGAATAGAATTGGACTGCACACTAAAAGTGTGCATGCTTCAATGCTGTAGATTTGTCTAGATCACTTTTAAAACAATTAAATGGTGAATGTGTGACTAAATTAAAACACTATATTCTCTGCTTAATTTCAAGGTTGAAGTGTATTTCTATCACAAATGTGGTTAAAACTCTAGAATGCTGGGGAACAGACTAGGAAAGATTGGCTTTCAGTTTTTTCAGTTTTTATAAATTTGATAACTTCATGTCTTTTGAATAACAGTAAGCTTTCAGTATGCTAGTAAGATTAACCTACACTATGATTTGCATGAAGTGCTGATTAATGAAAACTTCTCTAAACAAACAAACAACAATAAAACATTACTCCATCCTGCATCAACAAAGCTTAAGTTACTATTAGCTGTCTCTATCCCTTTTACTAAGACATCTCATCAGAAATTCCTATAAGTCTTTCCTTCCTATTCTTTTTATACTGACCTAGTCTGTGTTTCTCCCCTTGGTCTATTTTTGCTCACTTCATTTCCAGTCTGATATGATTACTGCACTTTTGACATTTATTTTAGGAAGGGATGTAATATTATGACCATTATTGGGAGGACATTGTTGATTTTATGGTCACTTATTTACTGGCAGCACTAAGAGTACATATCTCCAAATTAACTTGTGATGAAATAAAGAAGTAGTTCTAAAAATGGGATACTTCATTTTCTTCTTCTGTTGTGTCTTATAATAAAACTGTGATGGTTAATTTTATGTGTCAACTCATCTGGATCATGGTGTTCAGAGGTGTAGTCAAATGTTATTTTGAATATTTCTTTGCTGATGTTTTGAATGAGATTAACATTTAAACCACTGCACTTTGAATAAAGCAGATTGCCCTCCCTGATGTGAGAGGATCTCATTTAATCAGCTGAAAGCCTGAACAGAAGGAAACACTGACCACCCCAGAACAAGAAGGAATTCTGTAAAGATAGCCTTTGTACTTGAATTGAAACATTGGCTACTCTATGGTTCTCCAACCTATATCTTCTAGCCCAATGGCTCTCAACCTTTCTAATGACCCCTCCCTTTAATACAGTTCTTCAAGTTGTGGTGACACCAACCATAAAATTATTTCCATTGCTACTTCATAACTGTAATTTTGCTACTGTTAATGAATCGTAATATAAATATCTGTGTTTTCTGATGGTCTTAGGCAACCCTGCTAGCTGTTTTCAACCTGTGGGTCATGACCCACAGGTTGAGAATCACTGCTGTAGAGCCTAAGACCATTGAAAAACAGATATTTATATATATAATGAGTGGACAGATTATTATGCATTCAGAGATCATAATAATCTGGCCACTCAGTATATATTACTCAGTGGTCTGAAATCATTAATTCATTTATCAATCATTTTACGGACACCATATCAATATGGGGAATTATTATTGAAGGCTATTACAAGATGTTCACATTTAGTAGGTGACAAGCAAAGGGAGCTTGTTAGAACCACTAAAGGCAAAAAGCTCCAAATTCCCTGTGTAAAATTCAGCCAGAAGTAAGAAGAAGCTCAGCAGCAAAATGGAGAAAGGGACAAATGGGGTACTGAAGAGAGAGGGTGAGCAAATCTGTGTCACTCAAAAAGCAATGCTGAACAAGTCAATCCAGTAAATGGGATGGTTTGAGATTATGCAAACAGGTCCTAGCCAATGGTGTTCAGGGTTGCAGCTGAAAGAGGCAACCTAGAGCAGAAGATAAAGTTGTTTATAGCACATATCCAAAGTTCAGTATGTGTAGTGCCATTGGCATGACAATTTTAAGTAGCATACAGATTGATTTCTTTAAAAATATTAGTTGAATATTTGCTAATGTGTACCAGAATGCCCCTTAACATAGAAAGATAGTAGTTTTATGATATAATAAGTTATAACCATTATAAATTTAAAAGATGTGTCAATTTAATAAAAATAGTTTAGTGTATAATTACAATTAACATGCAACTATGTAAAGAATTATTCATGAAGGAGGCAAATAAAAGATGATTTCGAAACATGAGGTTTCTAAAAAATGGAATGTATTTTACCTCCACACACCATTTTTCTCAAAGTTGTCCTTATCCTATCTAATAAAAGAGTAATATTCAAATTGACGCACCAGCCATGCCCACCAGCCATGCCCACGAGCCAATCAGAGCAAATATGCAAATTAACCCAACCTAGATGGCTATGGCCACAGAGAGAGCAGGAGGGAGGCTTGAGATGACCCTGGAGATAGAGGAAGTCAAGCTTTTAGCAAACCCTGGTGGGCCCAAGCCTCTGCTTAAGGCAACAAAGTTTCAATGTCTGTGCAAGCAGAAGGCTTGGCTCTGCTCCAGACAACAAAGTTTCAATTGTAGAAGATAAATAAATCCCAGATACCAGGGCCTCTGCTTGGGTCTCTGGGTAGCATGGCCAGCCTGCAAACCAACACAGGACCCTCGCCCAGGCCACCCCATGCCCCAAGGAAACACCCACCCTGATCAAGGACACCCTTCAGGGCAAACCAGCTGGTCCCCACCCATGCACCTATCCTATGTAATAAAAGAGAAATATGCAGATTGACCATCACTACAGCATACAAGATGACTGCCCCATATGGTCAAAAGATCCTGCCCCCATGTGGACACAAGATGGCCACCACAAGATTGCCAGCAGGGAATGGCAGTTGACAGGGACCAGGCCTTCAAGGGAGGGCAGTTGTGGGAAATCAGGCCAACAGGCGAGGGCAGTTAGGAGTGACCAGGCTGGCAGAGGAGGGAAGTTGGGGGTGACCGGGTCTGCAGGGAAGGGCAGTTGTGGTGACATCTACAGGGAGAGCAGTTAGGGGTGACCAGGCCCAAAGGGTAGGGCAGTTAGGGGCAAACAAGCTGGCAGGGGAGCAATTAGGCAACAATCCAGCTGGCAGGGGAATGGTTAGGGGTGAAGGCTGCTCAACTGCTCACTATGACGTGCACTGACCACCAGGTAGCAGATGATACAACTGGTAGGTTAGCTTGCTGCTGGGGTCTGACTGATCAGGACTGAGAGAAATAGGCCGAACCCACCCTGGACCCCTCCCATGGTCCCTCCCCAGCTGGCCAAACTCCTGCATCCCTCCCCAATTGTGCACTGGTGGGATCCGTCAGCCTGGCCTATGCCCTCTCATAATCTGGGCTGAGGGATCTCTCTCCCACCCCAAGTGCATGAATTTTGTGCAACAGGCCTCTAGTCAGCTATACAAAGAAGTACATAATTACAACCCTGTGACTGTCTTTGCCATTCCCTCCAGATTAACAGACCCACAAGAGAAAGGTCATTATTATTTTAAAAGACACATAACTAGCTACACAGTCCACATCTAACCTCAGTTTAAGAAATAGCAGATATCCTTGAAGCAAAGAGTCCCAGTCCACAGACTTCTATATTCCCAGGGTCTGAAGCAAATCTTGTAAGCCCCAGATAATTGTTCAGCTGCCCCTCACAGCTGCTCTCAAAGGCTGTGTGGAGATAATCAGTGATACACTGCCCAAAAAGCTAATGAGGTTAATGTCTACTTTTGGGGGGAAATATAAGGAGAGGAAACCAGAGAGAAGCCATAATTAGGGAGATGGGAGGGTCCTCTTTTCTATCCCCATGACATAATCTAAAACCAATTAGGGACTTCTTGGCAAATGTAGTCTGGGATGCTGGATTTTGAACAGTTGTTATAACAGAACATAAAAATGGACACAGACAGCTTTCTATTCCATCTCCCCTTTGTTGAAGCATGTTCTCCTTCCCTAAGTCCTCCCAGAAGATCGGAGCACAAGCTCTTTTATGCATGTCTAGCCTTCTAAGGGCTGCAGACTCACAAAACAGCCCAGAAAAACAACACCCAGCACACAATATGCACATTGTTTTGATTGAGACGTTGCTGTTTGAAATGCATTTATTTCTGCCTCTCGTAAACACTCCTCCGCAGTAAAAGAAAAAATAACAAATGCGTTGTAAATAGAGGCCCAGACAGCTTACACTTAAATTACAGTCACGTCATCCCAGTCCTATCCGATCTCTTTCAATTATAGTCATTAATTGAGGATGTAACCCAGAAACAATTACATCCATGAAATTCTAATGAGTCTCCCATAGTTAATATAAAAAGAAAACAATGGGAAATGCATGCTAATGCAGAAGTCTAATCCAATTCTGCCGATTAAAATAAAGAACAGCATTTTTGTAACATGTAAATCTGATTTTCTTCTACCCAGTTTCATTTTTTAGGGAGTGACAGACTGCCTGCATAGATTTGTTTATCTAACAAGTTTATTGAGCTGCCTTCTCTCAATTAGCTCTTTTTAAAAGCACATCTTGAAAACTCACTAGTGGAAAATACATTTGGCTAGGAATTCATTTTAGAGAGGCTCATATCTCCACATGAAAAGTCCATGCTTTACTTACCTGGCTTAAGTGGGAATGTCTTTCATATTTTCACTATGACAAAAATAATTATATTAATTATAATTCTGGAAGAACATGGTGGCAGATTAATTCTGAATCATTCTGCTTCTTCTAGAAATAGAGCAGCAAGATAATGAAAAGAACAAAAATCACAAACCCCATTTGCATTTAAAATAGAAAACAAAGAAAAACCCACAAACTTCACATTATTATGTGTATATGCTGACAAAAATAACAAAGGCCGGCAGAGCCAGGCAAGAAGGCTGAGAGTGGCCACAAGGCCACGGCAGAGAAGACTGGGGAGCGCTGACACTACGGAGGTCCACCCCACACCGGCAGCCAAATAAGTACCTACCCTCCAATAGGGCTAACTGCTTTGAACAGCATTGAAAGACAGTTTAGGCATGAGAACTAAAGACAGAAGACTTCAACATTGCTCAGACAAAATCAGAGGAGAATATATTTTTAAAATGTCAGTAAACATCCACTTTCTAAAAAGAAGTGGATTACTTTGGAAAGCAGAGGAGATAAGGTCTGGAAGAAAAAGCTCTGCAGGGCCAATTTAGGTTTTGAGAGGCACAGGAAGATTGCCTATATAGGAGTGCCACACTATAAGAGAACGTGTTTGAACCTAGGGCTCATTTACAACAGAAATTCATTTCTGAATATTTGTGTGCGTTTTTTTTTCTCTAGATCTTTAATGGTTGTCTGAAATATCTGTTCTCAATTGGTCATCACCTATACCAGTACCCAAACCATTTGAGCTTGAATTGTGAGTCAAGGAAGCTCATCCTGCCCATTTATTCCACCTCATACTTACTGCCAAGAACATTTTCTCTCATTTACATATGGGAATCAAAAAAGGAAAAGGTAAAGATAAAGCAAATAAAAATAGTGTTAAAAATGTGAAAAACTATAGAGAAAATTTTCAACAGAAAGGAGCACTCACTAAAATTATTTTACTAAACAGCACATAATAATTATAATTCAATATTTCAATAGATTTTTAAATAAGAGTGGACCATTTGCAGTTATAAAGGAAGATCACATTGCATATATATACCACAGCTTTTTTATTTAATCTACTTGTCTACTGATGGGAACTTGGGTTGTGTCCATATCTTGACTATCTATAATAATAAAAGCATAATATGCAAATTAGACTGAACATCCTTCCAGATGACCTTCTGGACAAAGCGCGGGCTGCGAGGGAAGACAGGGTCCTGGGTGCCTGCTGGCAGCTGGAGGCAAGCTCAGGTCCAGGGTGCTGGAAGGAAACCAGTGTTCCGGGTACCAGAAGGAAGCCAGTGCCGGCAGCCTAGGGAAGGAAGACCTACTCTTTCATGAATTTTGTGCATCAGACCTCTAGTTGTAAATAATGCTGTAATGAACATAGGGGTACATATATTCTTTTAAAATAATGTTTTGGATTTATATTTCTAGGCCATAAAAAAAAAAACATGTCTCATTTGTGACAACGTGAATGGACCTAGAGCAGTGGTTCTCAACCTTTCTAATGCCACAACCCTTTAATACAATTCCTCATGTTGTGGTGACCCCCAACCATAAAATTATTTCGTTGCTTTTTCATAATTGTAATTTTGTTACTGTTAATGAATGGTAATGTAAACATCTGTGTTTTCTGATGGTCTTAGGCGACCCTGCTAGCGGTTCTCTACCTATGGGTCTTGAGAACCACAGCTATAAAGCAATGAAAATAATTTTATGATTGGGGGTCACTACAACATGAGGAACTGTATTAAAGGGTTGCGGCATTAGAAAGGTTGAGAACCACTGACCTAGAGGGTTAGAGAAAGACAAATTCCATATGATTTCACTTATATGTGGAATCTAAAGAACAAAATAAACAAAATTGACACAGACTAAAAAACACATATATATGTATATCATCCTATCTAATAAAAGAGTAATATGCAAAGTAACCATCACTCCGCTACAGCCACAAGTCACACTCACCAGCCAATCAGGAGTGAGTATGCAAATTAACCCAACCAAGATGGCTGCGGCAATGGAGCAAGCAAGAGACTTGGGTTTCCCTGGGAATGAAGGAAGCCAAGCTTTACACACACCCTGGCTAGCTGAGGCCTCCACTCAAGGTTACAAAGTTTCAATTGTAGAAGATAGATAAATCCCAGATACCAGGATCTCTGTTTGGGTCACCAGGGGGTGTGGACGGCCTGCAAACCACCACAGGCCCCTCACCCAGGCTGCCCCATGCCCCAAGGGAACCCCCACCCTGATCTGGGATATCCTTCAGGGCAAACCAGCTGGCCCTCACCTGCACACCAGGCCTCTATCCTATCTAATAAAAGAGCAATATGCAAATTGACCATCATTCCAATACACAAGATGGCTGCCCTCATATGATCAAAAATGGCTGCCCACATGTGAACACAAAATGATTGCCACAAGATGGCCAGCAGGGGAGGGCAGTTGGGAGGGACCAGGCCAGTAGAGGAGGGAAGTTGGGAGCACTCAAGACTGCAGGGAAGGGCAGTTCGGGGGTGGGGAGGGCAGGCCTGCAGGGGAGAGCAGTTAGGGGCAAACAGGCTGTCAGGGGAGCAGTCAGAAATCAATCAGGCTGGCAGGAAAGTTGTTAGGGGGTCATCAGGATGGCAGGCTGAAGTGCTTAGGGGCAATCAGGAACACAGGTAGGCGAGCAGTTGGGAGCCAGCAGTTCTGGATTGTGAGAGGGATATCTAACTGCCCGTTTAGGCCTAATTTTACTGGGGTCCCAGACTGGAGGGTGCAGGCTGGGCTAAGGGACATACCATCCCCTCATTCTCTGTGCATGAATTTTGTGCACCAGATCTCTAGTATATATGTGTGTGTGTGTGTGTGTGTGTGTGTGTGTGTGTGTATGTGTGTGTGTGTATACACTTAGTGGCCAGATTATTATGATCTCTAAATGCATAATAATCTGGCCACTCATTGTGTGTGTGTGTGTGTGTGTGTGTGTGTGTGTGTGATTTTCTTCCACTTTTTTATTTTTATTTTTTATAACTACTCCTCCAGAGTCACCTCATCTGAGTATACAGAGATCTTCCTTGTTAAATTTTACAGGCCCAATGCATGAATTCATGCATGGATGGGGTCCGGCCATCCTGGTCAGAGGGGGGGGACATGGGTGGTTGGCGGCCCTGCCTGCTGGTCAAACTCCTAGTCAAGGAGACCATTTGCATATTAGCCTTTTATTATATAGGAAATACACTGAGTGGCCAGATTATTATGTGTTCAGATATCATAACAATCTGGCCACTCAGTGTATATATGTGTGTATATATATTCAAAAAATAAGAATTAATGATGATTTCATAGTGTTTGCCAGATCATATTTCAAATTACAGATTTTAAATTAATTTATTTTCCTTATATAATTTTCTCATATACAAAAATATTGATTTCTGCAAAATTATCTAGGTGCTCAAATTAATTGTAGAACTAAAGAGAATTCTACTGAATTTAGTCAAATATTTTAGAATAAGTGTTTATTTTCAGAATAATTTTATTAGGGTTATACAGTAAAAATACTGCAATTAAAATCACATGAAATAATCATTTTATTTTCTGTATGGTCAATTTACACACTATATAAAATTAAAATCATTTGTTTAATTTGTATTCATTTTTAATTATTTTTAAATTTCATTTTTTAAATTTTGTAAAACATTAAGTGATTTCAAAATAAAAACATAATGCAGTGTGTATTAGAAAAGTCTTGCTTCCATCTTATTTCCTGCACCCTTTCTTTTCTCGCCCTACTTATAAAGGAGCAAGGGAGGGATTAATTTTCTTCCTCTTTTTTTTATTTTTTTTAACTTAGCTAACTCCTCCAGAGACACCTCATGTGAGTATATAGAGATCTTCCTTGTTAAATTTTACAGAGGTTTGATACTGTATTGTGTAAACATATTATAATTTATTGAACGCATTCACTTCAGATGAACATATAGGCTGATTCTAGGCTTTTGTTATCTTAAATATTGTCAGAATCAATATCCTTAAACATACATAATTTGTATTTTTGCAAAGGAGTCTCAGGTAGATTTCTAGAAGGAATTGCTAGATAAGCCGAAACCGGTTTGGCTCACTGAATAGAGTGTTGGCCTGGGGACTGAAAGATCCCAGATTCAATTCCGATCAAGGGCATGTATCTTGGTTGTGGGCACATCCCCAGTAGGGGGCGAGCAGGATGTCTTTCTCTCATCGATGTTTCTGGCTCTCTATCCCTCTCCTTTACTCTCTGTAAAAAATCAATAATAATAAAAAAAAAAGAAATTGCTAGATAAAAGGATAAAGATGTATTTTACTAGATATTTTCATATTCCCTCAGCACCACATTTTTCATTTTCACCACCAATAAATGTAAGTGCCTGTCTCCCCAGATCCTTGCCGAAACATTTATGGACAAAGTACTTGATATTATCTCATTGTGGTTTTGACTTGCAAATCTGTCTTTGTGAGTGAATTTCAGCATTCTGCTCATATATTTGGAGCTACTTGCATTATTTTTGTTGAGTTGTAGGATATTAGTATTTTTTTCTCCTCATTTTTATAAAACTATATATTTGGGATTTTTACTTTTGTGTTATAAATTGAAGAGTTTTCCAATTTGTCATTAATAATTATATTTTGCTTATTGAATTTTTATGCAAAATAGTTTTTAAAATTACTTTTATGGTACATTTTCAAATTCTCAGCACAGTGATGACTTGCAATTGTGAATCTCCCATCCAGGCTTCTACTCTGAATTTCAGATATGTATATCGAGTTGCTTACTCAGTGTTCCCACTACTCTAAAAGAGTCCTCCTTCAGCCTTCCCAAATGGTTAATGGCAACTCTGTCTTTCCAGGAGCTCCAAATTAAAAGAAATAAAAATAAAAAATTATTGATTTCAGAGAGGAAGGTAGAGAGAGAGAAAGAGGAGAGGGGGAGAGAGAGAGAGAGAGAGAGAGAGAGAGAGAGAGAGAGAGAGAGACATTACTGTGAGAGAAAAATCATTGATGTGCTTCATCTTGAATGCTCATACACCCCAACTCCCCACAGGAGATTGAGTCTGCAACCAGGCATATGCCCTGATCAGGAATCAAATGGCAATCTCCTGATTCATAAGTCGACGCTCAACCACTGTGCCAGGCTGTCAGGGCTGGAGCTCCAGATTTTTTAAAAAGTGGCTTTTTGTATTTTCCTTCCTCAATCTAATTTGTCAACAATTTTTTAAAATATATTTTATTAATTTTTACAGAGAGGAAAGATAAAGAGTTAGAAACATCTATGAGAGAGAGACATGGACCAGCCACCTCCTGCATGCCCCCTACAGGGGATGTGCTTGCAACCAAGATACATGCCCTTGACTGGAATCGAACCTGGGACCTTTCAGTCCACAGGCTGATGCTCTATCCACTGAGCCAAACCAGTTTCAGCAAATTTTCTTGACTTTAGTTTCAAAATAGCTTCCAGATTTGGCCACTTTTGACAATCTTCACTGTAATACATCTTGGTCCAAGAATAGATAATCTCTTAATTGAATTACTGCAAAAGTTTCCTGACTTTATTTCTACCTTTTCCCTCCCTATTGTATATTCTCAAAACAGTAACTAAAATAATCCTTGATCACATTATTTCATCCCCTGTTTAAAACCTTCAGATTTACAAATGAAAGCAAAATCATACCATTGACCTATAGGGCCTTACACAATCCAGTCTACTGTTTCTTATCTATCTCTCTGGCTTTATATCCTACTACTGCCCACCCCAGGGAGCTTGCTAGCAAACAAACTGTCCTCCTTGATGCCATTGTAGCTAGCGCTCCTCATCAGGGTTACTCCAATTACTTCTCAGCTCTGTTTGCCTGTCCTTTTCAAAGACACCAGCATAATTCACTCCCTCATCTCTGTTCGATCTTTATTCTAAATCCACCATATCATTGACGATCCCCCTGTCTACTCTGGGAAAATTGTAGCACCAAACTTGAAATCCTCTTTGAGCTATTTCTTCTTACCATATATTACCAAATGAATTTAATCAATTATATATGTATTCATTTTGCTTATTATTGTTTTCTATACACACACAAACAACATACAATGCATTCATGGTTCTGAGCACTGTTGAAATATGACCTTCATTTATTTGCTAACTACTATCACCTTGAGCAATGCCTGTCATAAAGCCAGAGCTCAGTGCATATTGCTGAATAAATGAATGAATGAATAATGTAGATGAATAGATGAATAGAGGGAATAACCTTTTTCTGTAAAGTCCTATTACATGGAAGGGTTATTTTCCATCACCACTACTAGTCCTGAAGTCTTTTTATTTGTCACTAGGGGCCCAGTGCATGAATTCGCGCACTAGTGCAGTCTCTTGACCTAGCCTGTAGGATGGGGCCAAAACCGGCTCTCTGACATCCCCCAAGGGATCCCAGATTGGGAGGGCACAGGCCAGGCCAAAGGACCCTAGTGGTGCATGATTGGGGCTGGGAAGGGATGCTGGAGGTTGGCTAGCCAGAAAAGGACCAATGGAGGGCTCCAGGGTATGTCCAGCCCATTTCACTCAACCCAGATCAGCTGGGCCCCAGGAGCATGCTAAACTACCAGTAGGAGCATCAGTGACTGGTTGATCAGTAGACTGTGTGCTCCCTGGTGGGCAGTGCATGTCATAGCAAGTGGTTGAGCAGCCTTAGCTTTGATTGGTTGAATTGACTATCAGACAATTGGACACTTAACATATTAGGGTTTTATTACATAGGATTTGCAACTTAGCTAATGAAATCATGTTTTAGAGCTCTTAAATGACAATTACTGATTTTTTTAAACCAATTAAAATAAAAAAAATCGTTTGGTTTAAGAAAGAAAAAATTGTGTTATACAATGAAAATAATGAGCATTTATTTTAAGTGGTTACTAAGTCCTAAGTACTATAGCTTTATGGGTATCATCTTACCAGATTCTCACAAAAACCTTGAGTGAGGTCACATACCTACCTATTACATGTGGAACATGGATTCAAATACAGAAAATTTATCCCAGACTGAAAGTGCTTAGCAACATCACACTACTACCTCTATATTTGTATGTTGTAGAAAGTATTACTACTCCCATTTTAAATGTGATAAAGTTGAGACACTAGATTTTAAAGATGTTCCACTTTTTTAAAGCTAATAACTATAATCAGAGCTAAAGCCACACTTTTATTCATAATATGTGCAACTTTCACTATGTGATTCTTTAAGAAAGCTGAACATTGGGATATGCTTCAGCACTAGATAAAGCCATCTAGATATTCATCCAGAGTCTTCATACATTTACTGACATCTATTATGGCAACAGATTCTATGCTTGTCAATGGAAATACAAAAGTGGACAGGCAGACATAATTGTTGCCTTCAGGGAATTTATCATCCAGGAAGATAATGTTTGGAAGTACTTAGAAAGCTACTAACAGGAAAGTTTTTCCATGCACCATGGGAAGATATATATTATGATAGCATATTTTGGTGCTGTGAGTCTTATTCCAATTTATAACTTTCATACAAATTTTAAATTTTTTATATAAATGGCTACACTAAAACATATTTTGTGCAATATTAATTGCCTTTTTAATACTTACAAATCAAGGACTAACTTCCACAGAGAACCAAACAGTAATTAGGAAACACAACATATTATTTTATTTCTGGTTAAAAAAATTCTCACTGGAAACAACAACAGACTTCTGAGGAATTGCTTTTTCAAGCACTGAGTACATCTATTTTCAGAGTATTTTCACTCATGGAAAATTATCTGCCTTTCTTGGTAACCTTTGAGAATGGACATTATAAATATAGTAGACTGACACTTATGATTCCTATGAAAAGAAAAACAAATAAATAATTCCTCTTCAGCTAAGGGACCAGTAAGCAAGCAGTAGTTCACATAAATCCATGTGCAATTATAGATCTTCTGGTATTTTGGAACTCTTCTAAATGTTTATGTTCTTGCCTGGGTCAAGAGTTGAACAGGAATTACATATGCTGTCCTCCTACATACTCATATAGAGGCGATGTAATTTCTAATACTGCCCTACAGTTTGGTGAAATGTGCAGGCTAACCATCTGTCATCAATAATGATGTCAAGAAGATTTGGAAAGTGTTTGATCGGGTTTTGGCAGCATTTATCTGTTAAAACACTGTTGGAGGCAAGCTTGGGAACTTCTGATGCTTTTAAGGGGACACAAATGTCTCAGCACATGGGCGGCCTAAAACTGGAATGGCAAATGTTTTATTTAATAGAGGCACAGATTTCAGTGCAAGTCAATAAAGAAAAGAGGCATTGCTGTGTTTGTATATTCAAGCATGTACGCTAGGCTCCACAATAGAGCATTTTTGGGGATTCTGAAAAGCTGGCATTGCAAAAGAGCATCTGTTGAACACATGAAGAGAACCTCCTTTTGCTGAAGGAGAAATTGGAGCTTAAGAGAGATTAGGGGAAGGGCCTGGTTGAAAAGTGGACATTAAGACACAAAATAGGAATCTGATTATCAGTCAAAGGGAAATGGGTTTGATAAAAGTATGCCATTTCAGACCCCAGCATTAGGTCAGAAGAAAAAAAAATTGGGGTAGACTCAAGGTAAAAATAAAAGGCAGGGGCTATAGGACAAAGGATTCAATTAAAGGTACGACATAGGTCATGTGTAAGAAGGGCTTGATGGGACAATCAGGGAATGTTTCTCATGGCAGGCTCTGAGAGCAGCCAGACTAAGCTAACCTTGGATATCAGACTGCTACCTCATGATCTAGTGGTCTTACTGTCAAAGGCTTTGTGAGTCTGTTTTTTCAAGTGTGCTGAAAGCTGTGAAAATTTACCAGATAAATCTACAGTAGTTAGCAAGCTTAATAAATACCCAAGAGCCAAGATTTCAAACCAACCTGATTTTTACATTCAGAAATGCTGACAATGAAGGCCTAAATTAATCTGTAATGACTACCATGTTGTATTGGTGGGTTATAATCAGTTTTGTTTTGTTTTTAATCTTCATCTGAGGATATGTTTTACTGATTTTATTTATTTTTTTATTGTTTGTTAATCCTCACCTGAGGATATTTTTCCTTTGATTTTTAGAGAGAGTGGAAGGAGGGAGGAAAGAAAGACAGATGATAGATAAATAGATAGATTATAGATAGATAGATAGATAGATAGATAGATAGATAGATAGATAGATATATGAAGAGAGAGAGAGAGAGAGAGAGAGAGAGAGAGAGAGAGAGAGAGAGAGAGAATATTGATTAGTTGCCTCCTGCATGTGATGGGACTGGGTATGGAACCTACAACCTGGGTTTGTGATCTGACCTGGAATTGAATCGTCTGCCCTTAGAACAATGCTCCAACAAACTGAGCTGCACTGGCCAGGGCACCAGTTCTTAAAAAAATAATAAAAATAATAAATAAAATAAGTTTTTTGGAAAAGATAAGGTGTAAGAAAAAATAATTATGCCATGTGAGGTTTTTCCTTTGTTCATAATAGTTTTGTAAGAAATAATTTATACTTAAAAAATAACTTGAATTGACCAGAAGAACCCTGACATTAAATAAAACAAAAAGTAAAAACTTTTTGTCATTTTTTGGTTGTTAAATCTCTGTGGGTATAGGCAAGTCTGTGCTTCATTTTTCTTTTTCTACAAAATGTGGATAACAATTCCGATTTTACAGGACTATAGTGAGGTTGTGCTATGAGAAGTCAAAAAGAAGCAAATATTTAAATCAAGATCACATCAACTTAGAACTTAATTTGAATTTTCTTAAATAGCAAGTGAGCATATTTGTGCATATATAGGTAATGGTTACCTCTTAAATGAGGAATCTTTCTTACTGAAAATTTGCAAGAAAGAGATAAACACTCATCAATCTGTAATGATTTAATGAAGCCTGATTGAAAGACAGGAGATGACTTAAATGACTTTAGGAATTTGGTTCCTTCTAGTTTATATTGCTTTATATTTATTTTATTATTTATACTTATATATTCTTTATATAGTTACTAATATATTTAAATCAAGTGTGTTTGTTTCTTGATCTGCTTGTAATTCAGAAATTATTTTGCCAATGATAAAAATAATGAAGACTGTTTCATCTACATCTTTCAAGTGCATTTGATTGCCAAATTATTAGTAATGATCTACAGAGAGAACTGTGTGAGAGAAGATGGAAAGTATCTCCATCATCAATCTTTCATGTACTTAAAATTGGGGGAAAATATTTTCTTTCAACACTAGTGTATGCCTTAGGGAAATGCTACTATATCCACAAAGAGCAAGAGGAATTGAATACCATCATTGAAAAACAGGAAGTAATGAGGCAAAAGCAATGTCTTATGGGATTTCTGTTTGAAACACACACACACACTTCTTTTTTCCTCATTGACTACATTATCTTATTTTTAAAATATTTTTCTATTGATTTCAGAAAGAAAGGAAGAGAGAGATAGAAACATCAACGACAGAGAGACTCATTAACTGCCTCCTACATACTCCCTATTGGGGATTGAGCCTACAACTTGGGCATGTGCCCTGACCTGGAATCGAACTGTGACCTTCTGGTTCATAGATTGACACTCAACCACTGAGCCACACCAGTTGGGCATATTCTGCCATTGCTTGACTGCCTACTATGGGTCAAGCTTTTTAAAAAAATTATGTCTTCAGAAGCTTTCACTTTTGTCGAAGCTGGTGTGGCTCAGTAGATTAAGCAGCCTGTGAACTGAAGGGTCCCAGGTTGGATTCCAGTCAAGGGCATGTACCTTGGTGGCAGGCACATCCCCAGTAGGGCGCATGCAGGAGTCACCTGAATGATGTCTCTCTCTCATCAATGTTTCTAACTATCCTTTTCCCTTTCTCTCTGTGAAAAATCAACAAAATATATTTTTAAAAAAAGAAGCTTTCACTTTATTTAATATATTTTATTGATTTTTTTTACAGAGAGGAAGGGAGAGGGATAGAAAGTTAGAAACATCAATGAGAGAGAAACATCGATCAGCTGCCTCTTACCCTCCTCCTACTGAAGATGTGCCCACAACCAAGGTATATGCCCATGACTGGAATTGAACCTGGAACCTTTCAGTCTGCAGGCTGATGCTCTCTCCTCCAAGCTAAACTAGTTAGGACTGGGTCAAGCATTTTGCCAGACACTTTACATACATTATCACAATTCCACATGCTAATGCTATTAAGAATATTATCAATAGCTTTAACACTGGTTGACTCCTCTTATCTACTATCTAAAACATAATTTCATCTTATTAACACAATTCTGAACTACATTCTTAAATAATAAACAAGAATGTGCTGAAAAATAAAGATTAAATTTAGTCTTGTTTTTTGTTTTGTTTTTTTTTTGTTTTGTTGTTGTTTGTTTGTTTTATGAAGAGTTAAAGCATACTAGTACATGCATACAAATAAATCCACTAATTCTTCCCTAAAATATGTGGTACAATTCCAGACCAAAAAATAAAAAATAAAAAAAATTTGAGATTTATTTTCTTGAATTACTGTTTTCTTTCCTAGGTAAGAAAACCGAGATTTGGCTCTACTTGTGTATGGATTTGCATGTGTTATACCTCAACACAGAATTTTAACAACCTCTTGGCAGGGATGAATAGTTAGCATACTCAAAAATATTTTTATTGCCTTAAGTAATAACTTAATTAATGCATCTGTCTTGATTATAGCTTTAGTAAATGAAAATATCTTTTACTTTTATCAGTATATTTAAACTTTCTATATTTCTTTTATCCTAAAATCAAAGCAGACAGTCTTGTTTAAACAATAAGCAACCAAAAAAAAAATCACCCTGTCAATACATGTATCACATAACTACATCAAGCAACATAAGCTATCCAAGAAAAGTAAGAGTTGCATTTGATAGTAGTGAATACATTATTGTGTGTCAATTTTTAGGCTGCAAGAGCTGAAGACAAACATAATTCTTATTTTTTTTCTCAGTAGTAAATTATCAAGAGGAGGAAGTGAGTGAACTGAAGAAATTAGGTAAACAGAAGAGGCTTCATAACCACGACAGCAAATATCCTTTCAGTACTTACTATGTGCCAGGCTCTGTTTTAATCTCATTACACATTTTTATCAATGTCTTTCTCACAACAATAATCATATAAGGACTATAAGTTAACTTCATTCTAAAACAAAATCACAGAAAGCCAAGAGGCTCAGTTGCTTGAGCATAGTCACCCACCTGCTAGAGCCAGAATTTAAACTGAGTCAGGGTGACTCCAGGGCTGCTGAGATACACATATGCCTTCATAAATATTTCAAAATCTAAGCTCCTGAATTTTATTTAGAACTTTGTTTGTGTGTTATTCTGTTTTAGAAACTTTTGTGTAGAGAAAACCAAAGAAATGTTTCAGATGAGAAGTATATACTGACTATTGTATTTGTCATTGTTCTCCAGAGAGATAGAACCAATAGGAATTGCATACATAAAGAAATATTTATTTTAAGGAATTGGCTTATAAAATTGTGGAGGCTGGCAAATCCAAAATCTTCAGAGTATGCCAGCAGGGTTCTGGGAAGAGTTGCAGTGTGTATCCAAAGGCTGTATTCTGGTAGAATTTCCTTTTCCTCAGGGACAATCTTTTTCTGCTAAGACTTTCACTGATTGAAAGAGGCTCACCCACATCATAAAGAACTAGAGGCCCAGTGCATGAAAGTTGTGCATGGTTAAGATCCCTAGGCCTGGATGGTGATCAGGGCAGATCCTGGCCTTCCTTTCCCTGGCTACCAGTTGCTGACTGCTGGCTAGAGCCTTCCTTTATTCAGAGCAGCCCCCTGGTGGTCAGCACACATCATAGTGAGCTATTGAGCTCTCAATAGGTAAAACTGAGGGAACAATTTCCATATTAGCCTTTTATTTTATAGGACAGTGGTTCTCAACCTTTCTAATGCTATAACCCTTTAATACAATTCCTCAAGTTGTGGTGACCCCCAACCATAAAATTATTTTTGTTGCTACTTCATAACTGTAATTTTGCTACTGTTATGGATCGTAATAAATTACAGTTATGAAGTAGCAATGAAAATAATTTTATGTTGAGGTCACCTCAACATGAGGAACTGTATTAAAGGGTCACAGCATTAGAAAGATTGAGAACCACTGTTGTAAAGGCTCTAGGTCAGGGTCCTTTCTTGCTTCTTCCAGATTTTGGTGGCCTCTGGAATTTCTTTACTTGTGGCAGCATTGCTCTCATTTCTGCCTCCATTTTCACATGTACTTCTTCCCTGTTTGTATCTCTGTGTATCTTTTTCTGTCTCTTATTGAACATTTCACCCTAATCCAGTAGTATCACCTCATTTCAATTCAAGTACATTTGCAAAGACACACTTCTTGATAAAGGCAAATCCTGAGGTTTAAGGTGGACATGCATTTTTGTAAAACAATACTCAATCTATTATCAGAGACCATTGCAACAACACAGGCAGGCAAGTGAGGACCTGAGAGAAAGCAGGGCAGATGAGATAAAGAGGTAGGTGGAAGGAGGTCACAGTGATAGGGAGTTATGGTTGGCCAAAAAAGTGATGTTAGGAATGAGGGAAACTCTAATATTCCTGGCTGAGGATGCCAGGGGTATTTCTGTATCAGTGGTTGAGATAGGAACCATGTGAGTAAGAACAGATTTGAGATGTGCATTCTGAAGTGTGGATGATATAGATAAGTTTTACCCAAAGAGAACTATTTGCGTGTGGCTACCCTCAAGGGAAATGAAAGAGTTTAAAATGACTTAGATGGCTGGTTAGGTGCTCATGCCATTAACTTTGATTGGGTGAATAATAGGATTTTTTTTAAAGAAAATAAGATCAGTTTTGAAAATCTTAAGTTTGTAGGGCATGTGATGTATGTAAGGCAAGAAATAGAGCATGAAGTAGGAAATAAGCCTTTGATGCTTGGAGAAGAACCAACAGTGTTTAGCAGTTTCACAACAGAAGATACACATCTCATAGGATACTAAGGTATGTGGAAATGAACAATAAGAGAATAGTGTCAGAGGATTTAAGAAAGGAGTATCAATAAGGGAATGTCCATAGTATTAAAAACTTTAGCAAAGATGAGAACTGGAAATAAGTTCATAGCATCATTAGAGATCATTGTCTGTCTTTGACCAAGTATCTGAATTTACATCTGTGCCCACACCTTGCTGCAATAAATGAAGAGTAAGTAAAGACTAAAAAGGAGACACACAATACTGTAAAGTGAGAAAGCAAGTTATTAAACAATTTGTATAGCAAGATGCCAAATAAAAATCTCTAGTTAAGTATATGTGCAAAGAAAAGACTAAAAAATATACACATCAACTATAAAAGCACTAACATTTATTGCTTTATTTACTAGTTCAACTTATTATTAAGTGTCTTATACATACTTGCATTAATTTTCACAGCAATTATCTGAAGGGTTGTTGTTATATATGTTACACAAATGTAATAAAGGCACAGAGAGGTGAAGTCACTTGGCCAATGTCATATCCCTGAACCTTGAGTCTAACTGTGGAAGCTACTTACGTAGGCCAATAGTATATTGCCTTAGTATTTTTCTTTGGATGGTGGAATTATGCGTGGTGTTTATATCTCTTCTTA
Source organism: Lasiurus cinereus (assembly GCA_011751065.1). NCBI lineage: Eukaryota > Metazoa > Chordata > Mammalia > Chiroptera > Vespertilionidae > Lasiurus > Lasiurus cinereus. The sequence continues at coordinate 34,216,132 of JAAGEH010000304.1, forward strand.
TAACTCAAGCATTTTCCAAAAATTTCTATATTTATTTTATGATAAAATATTTAAGTAACATGCTTTTAAATAAAGTGGAGTTAAGAGTCCCACATTTCAAAGATATGGATGGGAGAGAAAAACAAACTCATTTGATGAGTGAGTAACATTAAAGAAAAGCATTTATTTTCTTCTCTCATTTTTTCCCCATGGGGATGAATTTCACCAATTTGAAGTCCAAGACTCAGTGGAGAAAGAGAAACCAAAGATACAAGAAAGAAAATATAAGAGAAGTAACAGAATGTAGAAGGAAGCAGAATATGGGTTGTATGGTTTAATTAATAATATTCCTTCAGGTCACATGTGAAAGAATGTTCTAGGCTGGGTGGGAGAGTTCATAGAGGCACCAGGGTATGAAAAGTCATCTGTGCCCATGGATTCCAAGTAGTATGGAGCATATGCATGAGGGAGAAAATTTGAAAAATGAGTAATAATCTTGCAAGGAGTGAGGATAGCATCAAAGGAAAGGGGCTGAGGAAAGTTAGTCTAAAATATAAATTTTGAGGTAGATGAGACAAAAGTTGAGGAAATCCACGATTTTGCATGTATATTTTTTTTAGTGGATAAAAAAAGTTATAACATCTCTTGATAAAATTGAGGAAGTAATGGTTTGTTTGAAGGTAAATAAGTATGAAATTGGAAAAACTTTAGATGGAATGGAAAGTGAGGTGCCCAGTGATGGTTGAATATGAATAGCTGAGTGGAAAGAGGGTCCATTTCTACTTCTGTAACAGTGATTTGTTCACTTGCTGGTGAGCCTGACTCTTTCACTCCTGTGGCCCAATGCTTAATATACAATCTAAAGCCAGGTAATTGTCATTTATTATAAAATCTTAGTGAGTGGAATGTCTCCAACCAGTATCAGATTATGGATTAAAGGGGGCATAGAAATTGTGGGGACTCTGACTTCACTGATTCTCACTCCCACCTGCTAAACAAAATTTTCCAGTTACTCAATGTTCAAATTGTGGGAGTCATGAAGCAACCCAAAAAACTAATATGATGCCCATAAAAATATCCAATTATATATGCGTGAAATAGAATAAACCCTGCCCCTATTATCAGGGCAGAAGCCTGAGTTAGCATTTCTTGGTTCTTTGACAAGCAAATATGTCTGTAAGCCCCTATCAAACAAGTTGACTGACCTAATCTGATTTTCAACTTCTTTTCCACTATGTGCAACATAATCATCTTCAAAGAAACTTGTCCACCTCTATCTGATTCTACTGCCACCAACATGTCTCAAAATTGTTAACAGGGCCAAAATAACATTTTGATAGCAAGACTGTTTGACAGGAAGTCAAAACAGATGACAAAATATTGCTATTTGTTTTTCCACATAATGTCAAACAATTAGTTCAACTGACTATAGCAGGAATTATGTGTGTGTGGGGGGATGGGGGTAGATGTAATGGTGATATCAATCTAACAATTTCATTGTCCTTTTCTTTAATTGAATTGGTGACAATGATGATTAAATCACTGTTGGGTGTTTTGGAAAGCAAGGCTAAGAGGGGAACTGGAAGTCTGTGACTCCTGAACCATATAGCTTTGTTTCTTTAGAAGGCAATTATGAATTTAATAACTACCTAAACTTTGTAGGACAGTTTTCTGAACAAAGTGGGATGCTACATGTAGATGAAAGTTCCTTTTTTTATTAGCAGATGACCATAAAAAAAAACCTTATTTAACAAAGATTTATTAAATTTGACTTATTTGAATCTGTAGCCAGGGCCTCAATCCCAAACTGTTAGTCTTCAAGGAAAATGCTGAAAAATATATTCCAGTTAAACATGCCACTTCAAGGAGTCATCAGACAAAGCCTCCAGCAGCATATGCTGCTTCTGTTGCTCAAGAGGTCCTTGAGATAGCTGAGATAGCGAGAGCTTCTTCAGCATGCTGTCTGTCTCTCCATATCAGTCACATAGGACTTAGTCTCCAAAAAACAATTAACTTTAAAAAGTTACTATTTCCTTTAGGAAAAAAGATAAATATTTTCCATAACAAGGTGCAGAGACTTTGGGCATTGATTTATGTCCTTTTCCTCTCAAAAAGCTAGAGGTGGATGGGGCTCAGAATGGAGGTTTATACTTGGGAAATATATCCAATTCCCATGTGTCACCTTTGTTTCCTTTTCCATCTGAATTTCTGTGACCAGTCATAAAAGGTGAGGCCAACCTTTTCTAAATAACTAATGCTAAGAACATTTATTATTCCTTGCTCCTTAAATTAAGAAAATGGCAAGTACATAAAATTGTCTACGCAAGTGCTTCTGTGATTTACTTAGCAAGCATCCTGAGCTAAGTAGGAGCTGAATGAGTTCTACTGCTGGGTTGTACATATCAAAATTTAATTAAGTTTCTGACCTAATGTCCCCCTTGTTTCACCGGTTAGGGAAGGCATGGATAGATCACGTCATTCTCACAAGGACTGTGCAATTTTGAAATCTGAGCAGTCTATATATAATTTTTTTTGCCTGAGTGTTCTTTTCAAATCTCATTAGATTATCATGAGTGTTGCAACTGTGCTAATCTTTTTGTAAGAAATGAACTTTTAAAATTGCACAATTTTAAAGTGATTTTTAAAGTTACCATGGCAGCTTCATTATAATGCACAGAGACATACATTAATTTTCACAGCTATGCCTGATCTACCCAGGGTTATCAGGAAATGAGAATTCCACATAAAATGCATTCTCCAAGAAGGCTCACAAAATTTTCCAGATCAAATGCCTAGACTTTCAGTTTAACAATTTTAAATGGAAAGCTTTCTCATATGCCACACACATTTCTAGTTCCTTAAATGTGTTCTTGATGATTCATGTTCTCTGTTATCAATAGCTTATTGTACTTACAGCTACACACTGTGGTTTGATTTTTTAGTCTCCCTTTTCATCTCAGTTTGCCAGCTGCTTATGATGACCCAGGGGATTAAGATTCATTTCAGCCCTAACCAGTTTGGCTCAATGGATAGAACATTGGCCTGCAGACTGAAGGGCCCCAGGTTCAATTTCAGCCAAAGGCCTGTACCTTGGTTGAGGGAACATCCCCAGTAGGGGGTCTGCAGAAGGCAGTTGATAGCTGTCTCTCTCTTATTGATGTTCCTAATTCTCTATCCCTCTCCCTTCCTCTCTATAAAAAAATCAATAAAATATATATATTTAAAAAATATTCATTTTAGACCCTGAGAGAGGAAGTTTTTGCCCCCACCTTCCAGCAAGAATGGATTTATATAGATACTAGAAGCCCAGTGCACAAAATTTGTGCAAGGGAGGGAGGATCCCATAGCCAGGCCTGCACCCTCTTCAATCTAACACCTGGGACCCCTTGGGGGATGTCCAGCTGTTAGGATTGGGCCTAGATTGGCAATCAGACATCCCTCTCACAATCCAGGACTGCTGACTCCTAACTGCTCACCTGCCTACCTGACTGATCATCTCTAACCATCTCTGCCTGCCAGCCTGATTGCCCCTAACTGCCTCTGCCTGCTGGCCAGATTGCATCCTAACCGTTCTCCCTTGCCAACCTGATTGCCCCCTAAGTGCTCTCCCCTGCTGGCCTAATCACCCCTAACCGCCTCTGCCTTGGCCCCAACCACCATGGCTTTGTCCAGAAGAATGTCCAGATGTCCAGAGATGTCCCAATTAATTAGCATATTACCCTTTTATTAGTATAGATGTTACCTATACTAATAAGTTCAGCTTCTTTAATGGGGCTTGGCAGGCAGAAATGGCAGATCTGTATTAATATGCAATGTTTTCTAAAACCTCTTTCTAGAGTCAGTATTGCTATTGTCCTGGCTTCTCATTTCTCATGGTACAAGATAGTCACTTCTAACCCACCCCTTCAATTTACCACATTCTAATGGGCTACTACTTCTTAACTTCCTTGCACTGAGTACCTTAAGTAGTTTCTTAAAAAGGTTAGACATTCCTCAGGAAAATTTCCTTAAAAGTTTCTAGGACTCTAAACAAATGGCTAAGACACACCATTCTTTGTGGAACTTAAGGACACAGATCATACTTAACCCTTCCAGGCCTCAGTTTTCATCTCTAAGATGAAATGCAATTATATATTTGGAATACAGAGTGCTATCTCTAACACATAGGGAGAATTAAATCAATAAAAACAATTATATCTATAGAATATGATAGTCCACATAAAAAGACTGATAAAAATTTATTGTAAATACAATGATTTTATTACCTTAAAGTTTTATTTTGGTTTAAGTATTGAGTTGCCTTAAAATGGTAATTTAGCTGTCTGTGTAGTATCTTTCTGTGTTTCTTGATACTGTATGAAGTCCGTAGTAATAAATTTGTGCAGTCCATTCTATAAGTAAAGTTTCATTAAAATTAGAGGTTACAGATATCTAATACAATGCATTAAGCACAAATTGAGGGGGTGGTTTAGTAAAAACTTGTGACTTTGGATTTAATTTTTGCCTGATTCATGAGCACAGTTATCTGACCTGAGGTTGACTCATTACACCCTGTGTTTTCTTATCTCCTTCATAGATTAGAAAAGCTTTACATATTATAAACACATAATGAAGTCATTGTCATGTTTTTAATTTCTAGATATAATTACACTTAAAATAAGAATCTCATTTTTGTGTATTAGATTCAACTGTAAAATAAAATCTGAGTTTACTGCCAGCTCAATAAATGGTTTACCAGAAAGAATCTACACTAATAAAAGAAAAAATATGCAAATTCACCACACCTTCATTACACCCACCAGCAAATCAGGAGTGGGTATTCAAATTAACCCAACAAAGATGGAGATTAATTTGCATACACAGGCACCAAGTGTCTGAGGGCAGGATGCTTGAATTGTCACCATGGCAACAAGCAGGCATTCTGCACTGCCCCAGCCACTGCAGGTCTCTGGGCAGTGTGGGAAGGCAGAAAGGTGACTCTGGGCTAGAACAAAGGCAGTGCCAGCAGCCAGGGGAAGTAAGGCCCATTCTTGCATGAATCTTCGTGCATTGGGTCTCTAGTGATAGATGAAATTGAGTGAGGTTCTTTATCATTGCTATCACAGAGCATTGTGGGTCAGATTATAAGTGAGGAAAAGAAAGCTTTCCTTTCCTGCTCTATCTTAAGTGTAGAAAAATAGTAAATACATGGAAGCAGTTGACATTTGTCATCCACTGGCCAAAAGAATTGAGTCTTTCTTTACTTTCTTCCTACTTTTCTCATTTCCTTCAAGTGTTGTTCAAACGCTACCTTCACAACTAATAGTCCTATTTAAAATTGAAACTCTCTGCTAGCTCCCTGCTTTTTATGACATTTACCACTTCCAATCTACTATACAATTACCGTTTTTAATATATTTATTGCCTATATTTGCACACAACATAAGCTCCAGGATTCTTTCCTTGGCAAGATGGCAACTGGCAGGAAGGTAGGGAGGGACAGTGTGTGAGAGAGTGAGGGAGTGATAGAGGTGTGTGTCGACGTGTGAGGGTATATGTGTGAGTGAAATAGGGATACTTAGACTCTGTAGTTCCTCCAGGGGGCTGCCAATCCGGGCAATCCTAGAAGGCAAAACCCCTTGGCCACCACAAACACTCCAGGGAAGACACTAGCGACACAGAGACCATGCCATCTTGAGGAGAACTGTTCAAGACTAGGACCCTACCCTTGCCACTACCCATTCTGGTCTCCAAAGCAAACCAGGACTCTATAGCCACCACAACTACAGACCCAGGGACACCAGGACTCTGGGCACCCGGCCACAGATTTCTGTGAGTCACAAAGCCAATCTCTCTCCCCCGCTATTCCCAGGGCAGTGATATAGAAACTACCAGGCCCCAGCACACAAAAAGGCTTTCTGCACACACAAAGCAGTGGCGACTCTGCCTGATTTTGAGCTGTGGTGTCAGACACAGGAAGTTTGTTTCCTGTGAATAGTCTCTGTGCCCAGACAGGGAGACTGAGTGGAATTCGAGCCTAGCTGCTCATCTCTAGGGAGCTGGTCTTCTGTGACCAGATCCCATGCCCATGCAGGGTAGGGAGACAGCACTGAACTTGCAAACCCAGTCTTGCAAACTCTGGGAATGTGTTTTTCATGACTCATCTCTGTGCCCAGGCAGGGAAATTGAGCAAAACTCAAGCCTAGCCACTCATCCCTAAGGACCTGGTCTTTTGTGACTAGATCCCATGCCCACGCAGGGCAGGGAGACAGCACTGAACTTGAGCTCAATCTTTTGAACTCAGGGAATTTGTTTCCCGTGACTTGCCTTCAGGTCTGGGCATAAAGGCAGTCCTGAATGTAAGCATAGCTGCATGACCTTGGGGAGATTGTTTTCTGTGAACACATCCTACATCCATGCAGGGAGATAGCACTGAATTTGAGTCTGGGAGTGCAAACCCAGACTAGTTTCCCATAACAAGACCCTATACCTTAGCAGAAAGGCTGTGGTGAATTTGAACCTGGTTGTGTGGTCTTGGGGAGTCTGTTCTCCATGACCAGACCCTGTGCTCACACAGGAAGGCAGTGCTGAATTTGAGCCTGGGTACATGGACACAGAGAGTTTGTGTTCCACAGTGCACACCTGCATGACCAGACCCCACACCAACATTAAGAGGCAGTGCCACCTGACTTTGATTCAGGGCAAGTGCACACAGAAGGCTGTTTACCACAGAGCAGAAGTGGATCTCCTATAAAACAGTGTGACTAAGCAACCTGGTCTCCAGGGCATATCAGGGACGCTGAATCTCCACCCAAGGGGCAGCATTGACCACCAAGGACTAGACTCCATTCCTCATTACATGTGCCCTGTACATTCACACTAAGCGTCAGTGACTCCAAATCTTGGCACATGTGCACACAGGGACCTGATTCTCATTGTGAGGTGGCACCAAGAAACAGAGACTCTGATATTAGATTCTCTGCATGTACACAGGGAACCTCTGACTCCTGACACGCAGTAGAGGACTTTGATTTTTGGCACAAGCCAGTGGGCTCTCTGTTTCAAGGTGGCACAGGTAGCTTCCCTGATTCTAGGTGCACATATGAGACCACACTAAGTGCTGGTGACGCTGACAAAAGGGGAGTGTGGTCCCCAAAACACACAGCAACTGCGCGTCTTGGTGTCAGAACTCTTCAGTGACACTTGGAGGGTGAAAAACTCCCACTGCACATAGTCCAGGCCCCTGCAATTCAACATCTGAACCTTCTAGTGATACTCAAAATTGGGAGACAATGAAGCAATTCTCAGAGGAAAGAAAAGGAGGAATCACAAAGTAAAGAAATAAGCAAAACTGAAGCATGCAACATGACAAAATAATTCAGAGTGATGGTCATACAGTTCAAACACCAGATGGAAGAGAAAATCAACAACCTATGCAAAAATTAGAAAGAAATGAAAAATTACATAGCTACAATCAAAAACACCATGGAAGGGTTCAAGAGTACACTAGAAGAAGCAGAGGAACAAATCAGCAAGTTAGAAGATCAGGTATAGAAACAAGTCCAATCTGAACAGCAACTAGAGAAAAAAAATTAAAAAGCAGGAGTAAAGCCTAAGGGAGCTTTGGGACAATGCAAAAGAAATAACATGTGTATAATAGGGCTGCCAGAAGGGCAAGAAGAGCAGCAAGGATTAGAAAATATATTTGAAGAAATAACGACAAAAAACTTCCCTGATATGGGGAAGAAAAAAGTTACTCAAGTACAAAGAGTCCCAAGTAAGATGAATTCTAAAAGACCCACACCAAGACACACCATAATTACATTTGCAAATGTTATCGACAAAGAGAGAATCTTAAAAGCTGCAAAAGAGAGATAAAGAGTTACCTACAAAGGATCCCCCCAACAGATTATCAATTGATTTCTCAACAGAAACATATCAAGATAGAAGGGAATGGAAGGAATATACAAAGTGATGCAAAGCAAGGGACTCAATCCAAGAATACTATATCCAGCAAGATTATCAATAAAAATTAAAGAGGAAATTAGGAGCTCCACAGAAAAAAAAAAGACTAAGGGAGTTTATCACTACCAAACCAGCAATGCAAGAAATGATAAAGAGAATGCTGTAAAAAGAAGAAACAAAAATTTAAGAAGGAACACAGCCTCAAGAAATAAAAATAGCTACAAATAAGTACCTTTCAATAATAACTTTTAATGTAAATGGACTAAATGTTCCAATCAAAAGACATCGAGTGGCTGAATGGATAAAAAAACATGACCCATATATATGCTGTCTACAAGAGACCCACCTCAAAACAAGGGACTCACACAGACTGAAAGTGAAGGGATAGAAAAATATCTTTCAGGCAAATGGAAATGAAAAGAAAGCTGGGGTAGCAGTACTTATATCTAAAAAGATAGACCTCAAAAGTGAATGCAATAATAGGAGATAAGGAAGGCCACTTCATAATACTAAAGGGATCAATACAACAAGAGGATATAACCTTGATAAACATATATGCACCCAATGCAGGAGCACCCAAATACATAAAAAACTCCTGGAAGATATCAAGAGATATACAATAATACAATTATAGTAGACAATAATACAATTATCCACTGACATCACTGGATAAATCCTCTAGACAAAAAAAAAAAAAATCAGAAAAGAAACAACAATCCTAAATGACTCACTAGATCAGATGGAATTAATTGACATCTTCAGAACATTTCATCCCAAAGCTGCAGAATATACATTCTTCTCAAGTGCACATGGGACATTTTCAAAAATAGACTATATAAGGGATCATAAGCAAAGTTTACCCAAATTCAAAAAGATTGAAATCATAGTAGGTATCTTGTCAGACTACAACAGCATAATATTAGAAATAAACTATAATAAAAACAATCCAAAAACACTTGGAAGCTGAATAGTATGTTGTTAAATATCCATTGGGTTACCAACGAGATCAAGGAAGAAACTAAAAACATTCTGAAAACTAATGACAATAAAAACACAACAATCCAAAAACCTATGGGACACAATGAAAGCAGTCCTCAGGCGGAAGTTTATAGCTCTACAGGCATACATCAAAAAAACAGAAAAAAATAGTAGTAAATCATCTAATGCTACATCTCAAAAAATTAGAAAGAGAGAAACAATAAAAGCCCAGAGTGAGCAGAAGGAAGGAGATAATAAAGATTAGAGGAAAAATAAATGACATAGAGACCAAAAAAAAAAAAATTACAAAAGATCAATGAAACCAAGAACTGGTTCTTTGAAAGAATAAACACGATTGACGAACCTCTAGCCAGGCTCACCAAGAAGCAAAGACAGAGGACTCAAATAAACAAAATCAGAAATGAGAGAGGCAAACTAATAACAGTTCCCACAGAAATACAAAAGATTGTTAAAAAATACTATGAACAACTCTATTCCAATAAACTGGACAACTGGGATGAAATGGACTTATTCCTAGAAAAATATAACCTTCCAAAACTCAATCAGGAAGATTCTAAACATCTCAGTAGGCCAATAATTATAGAAGAAATTAAAGCAGTCATCAAAAAGCTTCCAGCAAACAAAAGCCCAGGCCCAGATGGCTTCATAGGAGAGTTATGCTAAACACTCAAGAAAGAACTAAAACTTATCCTCCTCAGACTATTCTAAAAAATTCAAGAGAAGGAACACTTCCATACTCATTCTATGAAGCCAGCATCACCCTAATACTAAAACCAGATAAAGACAGCACAATGAAAAGGAATTATAGGCCAATATACCTCATGAACATAGATATCAAAATTCTCAACAAAATTCTAGCAAATAGGATCTAGCTGTATATCAGAAAGATCATACACCATGACCAAAGAGGATTTATCCCAAGGATGCAAGGATTGTACAATATTCACAAATCAATAAACATGATACATCACATAGACAAATTGAGAGATAAAAATCACATAGTCATATCAATTGATGCAAAAAAAAAGCATTTGACAAAATTCAACACCCTTTCTTGATAAAAACTCTCGGCAAGGTAGGAATAGAAGGATCATACCTCAACATAAAAGTCATATATGATTAATCCACAGCTAACATCATACTCAATGGTAAAAACTAAAACTATTTCCCCTAAGAACAGGAACAAGACAGGGATGCCCACTCTCAACACTCCTGTTCAATGTAGTATTGGAAGTACTAGCCATTCCTATCAGACAAGAAGAAGAAATAAAAGGCATCCAAATTGGAAAAGATGATGTAAAACTGTCCTTATTTGAAGATGCAATGATACTGTACATAGAAAACACTAAGGATTCCATCAAAAAAACTAATAGACTTAATAAATGAATTCGGCAATATAGCAGGATACAAAATTAATGCCAAGAAATCTAAGGCATTTCTATACACCAATTGTGAACTTACAGAAGGAGAGACAAACAAAGCAATCCCATTTACCATCATACCAAAAAAAAAATTAAGATACCAGGAATAAACCTAACTAAAGTGATAAAAGACCTAAAGGCAAAAAAACTACAGGACATTGAAAAAAGAGATAGAGGAAGATATAAACAGATGAAAAAACATAGCCTGTACATGGATTGGTAGAATCAACATCATCAAACTGTCCATTCTACCCAAAGCAATCTATAGATTCAATGCAATCCCCATTAAATACCAACAGCATATTTCACAGACCTAGAATGAACTCTCCAAAAATTCATCTGAAATAAAAAAGACCCCAAATAGTTGCAGCAATCCTGAGAAAGAAGAACAAAGTAGGTGGGATCTTAATACCAGATATCAAGCTCTATTACAAAGCCACTGTTCTCAAAACAGCCTGGTATTGGCACAAAAACAGACACATAAATCAATGGAATAGAATGGAGAACCCAGAAATCGAACCAAACTACTATAATCAATTAATATTCGACAAAGGAGGAATGAACATAAAATGGAGTCAAAAGAGTGTCTTCAATAAGTGGTGCTGGAAAATTTGATCAGACACATGCAAAAAAAAAAAAAAGTGAAACTAGACCACCAACTTACACCATACACAAAAATAAACTCAAAATGGACAAAGGACTTAAGTAAGATGGGAAACCATAAAAATATTAGAGGAATCCACAGGCAGTAAAATCTCAGATATATACTAAAGCAATATTTTCACCAACACAGCTCCTAGGCCAATGGAAACTGAAGAGAAAATAAACTAATGGGATTACATTAAAATAAAAAGCTTTTGTACAGCAAAAGAAACCATCAACAAAATAACAAGAAAGACCACTACATGGGAGAACATATTTGCCAATGTTATCACTAATAAGGGTTTAATCTCCAACATTTACAGGGAACTCTTACAACTCAACAAAAGGAAGATAAACAATCTAATCAAGAAATGGGCAATGGACCTAAATAGAGACTTTTTGAAAGAAGATAGAAGGAAGGCCAAAAGACATATGAAAACATGTTCAAATTCACTAATTATCTGAGAGATGCATAATCAAATCGACAATGCAGTACTATCTCATACCTGTCAGAATGGCTATCATCAACAAATCAATAAATGACAAATGTTGGCGAGGATGTGGAAAAAAAGGAACCTTGGTGCACTGCTGGTGGAAATGTAGATTGGTGCAGGCACTATGGAAAACAGTATGGAGTTTCCTCAAAAAACTAAAAATGAAACTTCCATTTGACCCAGCAATACCACTTCTAGGAATATATCTCAAGAAGCTAGAAACATAAATCAGAAAAGATATATCCACCCCTATGTTCATAGCAGCATAATTTACCATAGCTAAGATTTGGAAACAGCCTAAGTGCCCATCAGCAGATGAGTGGATTAAAAACCTGTGGTACATCTACACAACAGAATACTATGCTGCACGAAAAAATAAGGAATTTCTACCATTTGCAACAACATTAATGGTACTGGAGATCATTATGCTAAGTAAAGTAAGCCAGTCAGAGAAAGATAAGTATCACATGATCTCATTCATTTATGGAATATAATGAACAACATAAACTGATGAATAAAACAGTAACAGAGACAGAGAAACATTGATCAGACCATCACACCTTGGAGGGAAGGTAGGTGTGGGTGGGGGTAAGGGGAAGAGATCAACCAAAGGACTTGTATGCATGCATATAGGCCTAACCAATGGACACAGACAACAGGGGGGGTGAGTGCATGAGTGGGGGGATGGGGGCTAAGGGGGAATGAGGACACATATGTAACACCTTAATCAATAATGAAATTTAATAAAAAGAACGTAAGCTCCACAAAAATAGACTATTTTTTCCGCTAATTATATCTCAAATACCTAAAACAGTTAACTGACATTGAATGATATTTATTGCATATGTGAATAAAGTTTTAATATTGCTTTTCAGATCCTCTATTTAAAAAGAAAGACAGCAACAAAATTAGTATTATTATTTTGGGACTAAATTTATAAAAGTTATTAAATATTAATTTAAATAAAAGGAAATTAAATTAGTAATATAAATGTATAAAGTGAACATAAAGTGAATCTGTTTTTTTATTATTATTTTGAGCTTTTAATTTTCTAATTTTTTTTTTAATGAAAACTTCTGGTTTTAGTTGAATCATACTCTTGTCCTCATTTAATCATTATGCATCAATGTCTACTGCACCCATATCTAAGCACAGCTATGAATAACTTGGTTGTTCAATGGACTTGTATGCATATATGCATAACCCATAGGCACAGGCAGGAGGTGAGGATGGGCCTTGAAGGAGTCAATGGGGAGAAAGGGAAAATATGTAATACTTTGAAGAATAAAGATTTAAGAAATATGTTAAAAAATAATAAATAAAAGAACTTGGTTGTGTATTTGACAGTTTGATTAGATTTCCTCAAGGACCTTTCTTTCATACTTGTCCTGTTCAGAAAATTAACATGGAGTGTTGTAATTTTAAGGACCATTAATATCCATGGTAACTGGCATTAGTCATACAATGGTGCATTTTTAAGGGATGATACATTTTGCATTCTAGGTAGCCTCACAATGGCAGATTAGATCAGTGTTTCTTCAACTTTAATTATCTGCACATTACCTGGGGTTATTCTAAAAATGTCTATCAAGAATGGGAAGATCTCAGATCTCAAGATTCTACAGTTACAATCAGCTCTCACATGATGTTGACGCTATTTTTTGCAAAAGACATTTTTTTACATATCAAGGGCTCAGTTTAAAAACTTTATTGGTATTGACCTGTTTCTTCCTGACTTGAATTTCAATTAAATTTCTTACAGGAAAGTAGAGAGCGAACTTATGTTTTCTTTTTAACATAAAATACAAATCTGGTAACCTTTTTACTCGCTAATATTAATTGTTGATTTCAAGTTTGTATACAATATTTCAAGTTTGTATATGATAACATTTACTATAAAATAGAAGAGTGTTAGCTTTCAGGAACAATCTAAGAACAGGTGTAGGTTTTATTCTCTAATAAGGTGCAAATTTAGGATTGTAAGGATCCTCCCTCCCTGAAAGACTAGCAGGAAATGGCAGATTTGTTTTGATAGAGACCAAGAATTTTAAGTGTGTTGGCTTCACACTGTCTTTGCAACTCTGTGCTATGAAAACACAGGAGCCAGGAAATGAGTCCAGCCAAGATACTCCACTCTGTAAAGATGTCAAAGTCTGCTCTCTGCAATATCCAAATGTTCCTCTTTCAGAAGCAAATGAGAAAAGGCTTCCATCATTCATAACTGAGTAAACCAAGAGCATTTTTTTAAACTGCTACAGTCACAGTCCTTTAATAAAAAGCACCTTTCCTCCTGAAGACAGTTGAAACATACATCTCTTATTCTAACTCAGCATTGTTTTATCTGGACTTAGGAAAGGACTAATTAAACCAATATTTCTTTGTTCCTTTAAGAAAAATGACCTAACTTAGAGAACAAAAAAATTGGGGTGTGTATGTGGAAAGAGTAACTGATGATGGTATCCAGATCCAGCACCTGACAAATTCTTACTTTACTGAGAATTATAAAATAGTAATTGCTTTGAGCCAATTGCCCTTGCTGGGCTGGTCTGCATTCCTCTATTGGTCAATGGGAGATCAGGTTCTGTGGGTCTATTGACCAACAGTTCTCCAAGTTATTAGTAACTGAATTCACTTGGAATTCTCATTTATGATTCAGTGCAACATTCACGTTTGGGCTGGGCAAAATTAAATTTCTTGCTTAAGCCAATCTGATGCAATCTAACTGGAAACAGACTATGTCTTCCTTTTCTTTAAAAAATTTATATCACTAGAGCAGTAAGGAAAATTTAAGGAAGGAAATAAGGAAATCATGGCTTAACTTGGTACTTTAATGTGACTTAGTGTGGGCGTTCTTATGGCCATACTATGGCATTGGCACCAAACTTTCTCTTTGACATTGAGTAAAAATGAGCTTAAAGTTTTCATGACACAAATTACATGTAATTCTCCTTCCAAGACGATCAGTGTTCTGAAGGAAAGCTGGCAGATCATGTTGCAACTGAAAGTCTAGCTTAGTTATTACAAAAATCAACCTCAGTAGTTAATGTAACACTTGAAAGCAGGGGTTGTTAATATAAGAGTTATGCCTAGACACCTCTGAAATAATTAGGACATTTATGTAATTTAATGGAAATGGGTGCATTGACTTTAATTAGATAGTTAATTAGTTCTGTGATTTCTTCTCAAAAGGTGAAGAACCATTTTACTTCTATCAAAATTTTTAAACATTAATGACTATGAGCTAAACATTCCATTTCTAGGAATCTGTCCTACCTTAGTGAACAAATTTGATGTATAAGAATGTTTGTTTCTCCATTATTTATAATAGAAAGAATTTAAGTATCCATCAATAGAAAATATTTTGAACTATAATAGCACACTTGTATTATGGAATACTCTACTGTCATTAAAACTAGCAAAGCTCACATGGAGAACTGTCTAAGATATATTGTTAACTTTAGAGTCTTTTATTCATCTGGTAATCAATTTAACATTTATGTTGTTTTAGATACTTTGGTATTAGGGACAAAAGTGAAGAAATATTAACTCTCTTCTATTTTTCATTTTACTTGATATGATCAATATGTATTTATAATATGTAGATAAAATATAAGTGCTAGTGCTTGCTTGTAAGTGCATATTTTCATAAGTATATTGAAAGGTTGGAAGGATATAAATGAAGAAATAAGATTTTAATATCTGAGACTTGGAAAACAGGAAGTGAGAAGAGATTTTCAATTTCCTCTTTATTTTGTTTGCATTTTAAGAGCATATGTTGCTTTTGTAATATTTAAATATTTTAATCATTAAAATCTTCAAAAATCATACCGCATTTAATTTGAGTGTGTTGCTAGTTATTATAATCCTCATATAATAACAAAAAATTGAGGGTTTCAAGTATTCTTTTATTTAATTTAAATTTTTTTTAAATTTTTATTGAATTTATTGGGGGTGAGATTGGTTAATCTCAGGGGTACAATTCTACAATTCATCATCTGTATAGTGTATTGTGTGTTCACTACCCCCAGTTACATTTCCTCCCATCACTATTTAACACCCCTTTACCTCTTAAGCTTCCCCCCTCAGCCTCCTTTCCCTATTATAATCACCATAATATTGTCTATGTCTATGAGTGTTTTTGTTATTGTTTTTTTTTTTTTTTTTTTGCTTAATCCTTTCTCTCTTTTTACCCATCCCCTCTCCCCAAACCCTGACATCTGTCAGTCTGTTCTCGGTATCTATGCGTCTACTTATGTTTTGTTTTTTATTTTATTTTGTTCATTAGATGCCACATATAAGTGAAAGACTATGTGGTATTTGTCTTTCTCTGCCTGGCTTATTTTACTTAGCATAATACTCTCTGAGTCCATTCATGCTGTTCTAAAATACAAAATTTCCTTCTTTTTTATGGATGAGTAGTATTCCATTGGGTAAATGTAGCACTGCTTTTTATCTTCTCATTTACAGATGGGCACTTGGGCTGCTTCAAAATCTTGGCTATTGTAAATAACATATATGTATATTCTTTCAAATTAGTGTTTTAAGTTTCATTGGACATATTTCCAGTTATAAGGCAGTTCCATTTTTATTTTTTGAGGAAACTTTATACTGTTTTCTGCAGTGGTGACACTAATCTGAATTCATGCCAACAGTATAGAAAGGTTACCTTTTCTCCACAGCCTTGTTACTATGTTGGGTGCATGAATGCTTACAAGGTTTATATCTGCTTGGTGGATTGTTCTCTTTATAATTATGTAGTCTCCTTCTTTGTCTCTTACTATAACATGAGAGGAAGGGAAAGGGAGAGAGAAAAACATCAATGACATCAATGATGAGAGAGAATCATTGATTAGCTGCCTCTTGCATGCCCCCTATTGGGAACTGAGCCTGCAACTCAGGCATGTGCCCTAAATGGAAATTGAACCATGACCTCCTGGTTCATAGGTTTATGCTCAATCACTGAGACACACTGGCTAGGCTATAACATTTGTTTTTAAGTTTATTTTGTCAGATATAAGAATTGCTACCCCAGCTTTTTTCTCTTCCCATTTACATAAAATATATTTTTTTCTTCCCTTTATTTTTTAGTCTCTGTGTATCTTTTGCTCTGAAGTAAGTCTACTATAAATAGCATATATAGGGGAGAAACCAAGATGGCAGCATAGGGGAACACCTAAACTGCTGCCTCGCACAAACATTTCAAAACTGCAACTAAAAGGAAAAACGGGCATCTTTCTGAACCACAGGAAAGCTGACTGAGTGGAAATTCTACAACTAGAAGGAAAGAGAGGGATTCACGGACATTCAGAGAAGCTGCAAAAAGCTGAGGTACAGAGACACGCACATGGAGAGGACAAGCGGCCATGTGTCTGGCTAGCTTCCTCTAGCAGGAGGGAGATGGAAACTCCCAACTGCACTGAACCCCAGTTCCAGGTGAGACTCATATGGGAAAGTCTGTACCATTGTGAAAAGGGAGGAATGCAGGGAAACTTAGGGGAGCCACAAAAGTCAGAGGTCTGGAGTGCGTGAAAATGTGCACAGAGAGACCTGACTTCTGGCTTTCTCTAGTGGGAAAAAGACAGAACCTCCCAATTGCACTGAAATCCAGGTCATACTACACTGATCCCCAGTTTAGGGCCAGATCCTGGGGACCCATACTTATACGGGTTCCCGGAGCACAAAGAAACTTAATGGAGCCAGAAAGGCAGAGATCTAGAGGTGCATAAGCATGATTGTGCTCAGAGAGGGCTGAAGTGATTACCAAGGGACACTGAGACCCAGGGGCTTACAGGAAGCCAAGACTGTCTGCTCAGCTCTGAGACTTCACCCTATCCAAGCCTAGCACAGAGCATTTTGCAATCTTGCAAGTCTTCAGGTGGAGTCCAGCACAGAAATTCTCCCAGCATTGACACAGCTGATCCTCACAACCAATTGGCTTGGAGGTCAATTTCCCCCAGTGGTATCAACAACAATCAAGATTTAACTACAACAAGGCTGTACACACAGTCCACAAATGGGTGCACCAAGAAAGTACACCTCAGGTAACTGAGAAGGAGGAGCTACTGGAGCCATATAGGACTCCTAGCACCAAAGCTACTCTACTAACTCAGGGAAGCAGTGCAAATGTGGAGACAAAGAAACAGATCACAAATGAAAGAAATGGAGGAAAACAAATGACTGGATATAGAGTTAAAAACCATAGTTATAGGGTTTTTCAAGAATTTCCTAGAAAAGATGGATAAATTTAGGGAGACCCAAGAGGAGATGAACAAGGACCAACTGAAAATTAAACATACACTGACTGAAATAAAAAATATTATACAGAGACCTAACAATAGACTAGAGGAATGCAAGAATCAAGTCTAAGATTTGAAACACAAAGAAGCAGAAACACTCAACTGGAAAAGCAAAAAGAATCCAAAAATGTGAAGATAGTGTAAGGAGCCTCTGGGACAACTTCAAGCGTACCAATATCAGAATTATGGGGATGCCAGAAGAAGAGAGAGAGCAAGATACTGAAAACCTATTTGAAGAAATAATGACTGGAAACTTCCCGCACCTGGTGAAAGAAATAGACTTACAAGTCCAGGTAGCACACATAACCCCAAACAAAAGGAATCCAAAGAGGACTACACAAAGACACATCATAATTAAAATACCAATAACAAAGACAAAGAGAGAATATTCAAAGCAGCAAGAGAAAAACAGTTAATTAAGTATAAGAGAGCACACATACAATTGTCAGCTGATTTTTCAACAAAAACTATGCAGGCCAGATAGGAGTGGCAAGAAATATTTAAAGTGATGAATAGCAAGAACTTACAACCAGGGGGAGAAAAATGGCGGCGGAGTAGACAGACGCGTCTGGAGCTTTGTCGCTGGGCAGAGGGCAGAGCTGAGAGTCGCACGGGGAGTGTTTGTTGGCAAGTTAAGAGTCAGTTATCCTCCAGGAGAAGGTGGGGGACTGCTGGACAGGGCTCTCCTGGCCATGCAGCCCCACTGCCATGGGGTTTTTGTCTGCTGGAGCCACCAGTGAGAACGGGGTGACTGCGCCATCTTGCAAAGGGAGGTAGATGTCTGTGACAGTCTAAACGCTGTCACTGAATCACTCAAGGAACAGCTGGGGACCCAGAACACTGCTCTCCAATCGGCGCAGACACGGACTCAGAAGAGATGCACACAGCACACGGAAAGGTCATATTTCGCCTGGGATAAGGTGAGGTCTCCTGTCCCGCAGAACAGAGATGCGCACACTGTGGGAACCGTTCTGCGGGAAAGCTGCCTCTGAAGAGGTCCGCGGATGTGGGGCAGGGTGTGATCCCTAAGTGTGGAGGCAAACTCTCTGAGCTGTTGACAGAGGGGATCTCTGGAAAACGACTAGTTTTGATCTGAGAGAGAGGGACAGCCTGGGAGTTATTCCAGTGTCCCGGCTGCAAAATCCCCACAAACCGGTTTTTAGAACCACAGAGTAGCAGGATCTGAGCACAGCCGAGAGAGGTCCTGTGCTTAGTCGCAGAGGTCAATTCCAAAACACTGCCACCAAGTTGATGACACACAAATTGACTATCGCATAACCACAAAAGAAAAAAGAGATTAAAACACAACTCAACAGGGGAACACAGGGAACTGCAATATCTTCCCTACTGGGAAAGAGAAGTGCCAAGCAGAACAATAGCAGAAGTGAATGACCATTCTTTTTTTTTTCTTTTTTCCTTTTTCTTTTTCTTTTTTTTTAACTTTTTATTTTATTTTATATTTTTTTATTTTTGCATATTTTAATTAAAATTTTTTTTCCTTTCCTCCTCAATTGATTTTACCTTTTAATTACTATATTTTTGTCTTCAACTAGTATTAGTACTATTACTAGTTTACCATTTTGGAAAAAAAACAAGTGTCATTTTGTTTTCCCTTTATTTTACTTTGGGATTAGAGTTCATTCTATTTTCATCTTTCCTTTAGCATAATTTTACTCTATCTCAACCCTAGCTTTATACCAACACTTTCCTCCTAACTTTCCTCATTTTGTTGTCTTGTTTTCTCTTTTTCTTTTCCAGCTTCAGATTCTCCCTATTCTTTCTCTTTACAGGGTTAAAATTTCAACCTACTTATATATCTAATTTCAAATCACCTACTCCAAGTCCATACAAACCTCTCTCTTCTTGACATTACTATCCAAAAAGTTGTTTTTCTCTATGACCTTTTGATGCTCTTTGCTGGAACGGTGATTATATCAATTTTTTGTACTTTTTTTGGTGAAACTGCTTTAGCTTATTCTACTTGTTTTATTTTGCTTTTTGTTTGCTTTGTTTTGTTTTGGTTTTTACCTCTCTTTTCCCTCACCTCTCTCCATACCAGTTGTTATTTGTAGTTTGTATTAATCTCTAGGTACTGGTTGCTGGCATTTCTAGGGATTAGTGACTGTTTTATTGGCATTTTCTCTTGACATCTATATTTTGTTCCCCTTTTCTCTCTTATCCTCTTTCTTTTCTTTCTGACTTCTTTATCTTCCTCTTTTCTTCTCTTTCTTCTCCTTTTTATTTTTTTATTTTATTTTTTGTTCATTTATTTATTTATTCATTTTTCTCCCTCTCCAAATTTGATTTTGGCATTTCTTTCTTTTCCTTTTTCCTCATTTTTCTCTTCTTCTTTCTCTACTTATTCCTAATTTCTCTTTCATTTGTAGTCACTTTATTTGTGATTATTAACAGCCTGAATACATTTCTACTCAGTGCCTTGTGTACCATACCTGGTCGTGTTGTAATTTGTGCCTTTCAATCAACGTAGGAGAGAGAAGTACGTAACCAGACACCCAGAGAAGAAAGAACATGGGCAGAAAAAGAAACAGCCCACATAAGACAGAAAGGCAGGTTTCACCAGAAAAGGAAGTAAATGAAATAGAAGCAGAAATAAGCCTGCCAGAGAAAGAGTTCAGAGAAATGATCATAAAGTGGATGAAAGGAATGGAAGACAAAATTGACAATGTGTGTAAGAGCCAAGAGGAAATGAAGAATACCCAAAAAGAAATGCAGAAGAAGCAAGAAGAAATGCAGAAGTAGAAGAAATAAAGAATAAACAAGAAGAAATGAAAAACGACATCACTGATATAAAGAACTCAATAGAAAGCATCAAAAGTAGACTAGAAGAAGCAGAGGACCGCATCAGAAAGCTAGAAGACATGGTAGGAAAAAAATACCTAAATACAGCAGGATCTAGAAAAAAAAGTTAAAAAGCAAGAGGAGAGCCTAAGGGAACTTTGGGATAACAGGAAACAAAACAGCATCCGCATAATTGGGGTTCCAGAAAGAGTGAAAACTGAACAAGGATTAGAGAACCTGTTTGAAGACATAATGACTGAAAATTTCCCCAATATAGGAAAGAAAAAACCCACAGAAATCCAAGAAGCTCACAGACTCCCAAGCAAATTGAACCCCAACAAATCGACACCAAGGAAAATTATAATTAAATTGGCAAACACCAACGACAAAGTAAGAATCTTAAAAGCAGCCAGAGAGAAACAGAAAGTTACCTACAAAGGAACCGCATAAGACTAGCTACAGATTTCTCAAAAGAAACTCATCAGGCCAGAAGGGAATGGAATGAAATATACAAAGTCATGCAAAGGAAGGGTCTGAATCCAAGAATACTGTACTCTGCAAGACTCTCAATCAAAATTGAAGGTGAAATCAGAAGCTTCACATACAAAAATGGACTAAGGGAATATATTACCACCAAACCAGCAATGCAGGAAATATAAAGGGTCTGCTGTAATAAAAAGAAATAGGAAGCGAAAAAGGAACTCGGGGGTAAGGACTAAAAATGGTAACAGGTAAGTACTTATCAATAATAACTTTAAATGTAAATGGATTAAATGCTCCAATCAAAAGACATAGGGTAACCGATTGGATAAGAAAATATGATCCATATATCTGCTGTTTGCAAGAAACCCACCTCAGGAAAAGAGATGCACAGATTGAGGGTGAAGGGATGGAAGATGGTATTTCAGGCAAATGGAAATAAAAAAAAAATAGCTTGGGTTGCAATACTTATCTCTGACAAAATAGATCTCAAAGTGAAGGACATAACAAGAGATAAGGAAGGCTACTTGATAATACTAAAAGGAACAATCCAACAAGAAGAAATAACTCTGGTAAACATATACGTACCCAATATAGGAGCACCTAAATACATAAAAAACTTCTGGAGGGTATTAAGGGAGAGACTGACAACAATACAATCATAGTAGGAGACTTTAATACCCCACTGTCACCACTGGACAAATCCTCTAAACAAAAAATCAGAAAAGAATCATCAATCCTAAATCACTCAATAGAACAGATGGAATTAATTGACATCTTCAGAATATTTCACCCCAAAGCCACAGAATATACATTCTTCTCCAGTGCATATGGGTCATTTTCAAAGATAGATCATATGTTGGGTCATAAGAAAAGTCTCTTCAAATTCAAGAAGATAGAAATCATAGCAAGCATCTTCTCAGACCACAGTGGCATAAAACTGGAAATCAACTATAATAAAAACAATAGAAAGAAATCAAACACATGGAGACTAAACAGCATCCTATTAAACAATGACTGGGTAACCAGAGAGATCAAAAAAAAAAAAACATCATGGCAACAAATGACAATGACAACACAACAATACAAAATTTATGGGACACAGTGAAAGAAGTCTTGAGAGGGAAGTTCATAGCCCTACAAGCCTACTGCAAAAAACAGGAAACAATGATAGTAAATTACCTAACTCTCCAACTCCAAGACTAGAACAAGAGCAACAAGAAAATTCCAGTGTAAGCAGAAGGAAGGAAATGGTAAAGATCAGAGTGGAAATAAACAACTTGGAGACTAAAGAAACAATTCAAATGATGAACAAAACAAAGAGCTGGTTCTTTGAAAGGATAAACAAGATTGATGGACCTCTAGCCAGGCTCACCAAGAAGCAAAGAGAGAAGACCCAAATAAACAAAATCAGAAATAAAAGAGGAGAAATAAAACAGACCATGTGGAAATACAAAGGATTCTTAAAAAAATACTATGAACAACTCTATTCCAACAAAATAGACAACCTGCAAGAAATGGACATTTTACTAGAAAAATATAACCTTCCAAAACTCAATGAGGAGGAATCTAAACATCTCAATAGTCCAATCACTATGGAAGAAATTGAAGTAGTCATCAAAAAGCTTCCAGCAAATAAAAGCCCGGGACCAGAGGGCTACACAGGAGAGTTTTACCAAACATTCAGGGAAGAATTAAAACCTATCCTCCTCAGACTATTCAAAAACATTCAAGAAGAAGGAACACTTCCAAACACCTTCTATGAAGCCAGCATCACCCTAATACCAAAACTAGATAAAGACAACACAATGAAAGAGAATTATAGGCCAATATCTCTCATGAACATAGATGCCAAAATCCTCAACAAAATTCTAGCAAATTGAATCCAGCAGTACATCAGAAAGATCATACACCATGACCAAGTAGGATTCATCACAGGAATGCAGGGATGGTACAATATCCGCAAATCAATAAACATGATACATCACATAAACAAATTGAGAGATAAAAATCACATAGTCATATCAATTGATGCAGAAAAAGCATTAGACAAAATCCAACACTCTATTTTGATAAAAACTCTTAGCAAAGTGGGAATAGAGGGATCATACCTCAACATTATGAAAGCCATATATGATAAATCCACAGCTAACATCATACTCAATGGTCAAAAACTAAAACCATTTCTGCTAAGAACAGGAACAAGACAGGGATGCCCACTCTCACCTCTCCTGTTTGACATAGTACTGGAAGTATTAGCCATTGCAATTAGACAAGAAGAAGAAATAAAAGGCATCCAAATTGAAAAAGAAGAAGTAAAGTTGTACTTATTTGCAGATGACATGATACTGTACATAAAAAACCCAAAGGACTCCATCACAAAACTAATTGACTTAATAAATGAATTCGGCAATGTAGCAGGATACAAAATTAATGCCAAGAAATCTGTGGCATTTCTATACACTAATAGTGAAATTACAGAGACACTCAAAAAGCAATCCCATTTACCATCACTCCAAAAAAATTAAGATACCTAGGAATAAACCTAACTAAAGATGTAAAAGATATATATGTAGAAAACTACAGGACACTGAAAAAAGAGATAGAGGAAGATGTTAACAGATGGAAGAGCATACCATGTCCATGGATTTGGAGAATCAACATCATTAAAATGTCCATACTACCCAAAGCAATCTATAGATTGAATGCACTACCCATTAAAATACCAACGACATACTTCATAGATCTAGAAAAAATTCTTCATAGATTCATCTGGATCAAAAAAAGACCACGAATAGTCACAGCAATTCTGAGAAAGAAGACTAAAGTAGGTGGGATCTCAATACCAGATTTCAAACTGTATTACAATGCAACTGTTCTCAAAATAGCCTGGTCCTGGCACAAGAACAGACACATAGACCAATGGAATAGAATAGAGAACCTAGATATCTACCCAAACCACTATGCTCAACTAATATTTGACAAAGGAGGCATGAACATACAATGGAGTCAAGATAGCCTCTTCAACAAATGGTGTTGGGAAAATTGGACAGATACATGCAAAAGAAAAAAGAAAAAAAAAGAAACTGGACCACCAACTTACACCAAATACAAAAATAAAATCAAAATGGATACAGGACTTCAACATTAGAAGGGAAACCATAAAAATATTAGAAGAATCCATAGGCAACATAATCTCAGACATATGATGAAAGAACTTCTTCACTGATACTGCTCCAAAGGCAATGGAAGCTAAAGAAAAAAATAAACAAATGGGACTACATCAAAATAAAAAGCTTTTGTAAAGCATAAGAAACCATCAACAAAACAATAAGAAAGACCACTGTATGGGAGAACATATTTGCAAATGTTATCACTGATAAAGGTTTAATCTCCAACATATACAGCCAACTTATACAACTTAATAAAAGGAAGATAAATGATCCAATAAAAAAATTGGCAATGGACCTAACTAGAACCTTTTCTAAAGATGACAGAAGGAAGGCTAAGAGACACATGAAAACATGTTCAAAGTCACTAATTATCTGAGAGATGCAAATCAAAATAACAATGCGATACCATCTCCGAATGGCTATCATCAACAAATCAACAAATGACAAATGTTGGCAAGGATTCAGAGAAAAAGGAACCCTTGTTCACTGTTGGTGGGAATGCAGACTGGTGCAGCCACTGTGAAGAACAGTATGGAGTTTCCTCAAAAAACTAAAAATGGATCTCCCATTTGACCCAGCAATCCCATTCTTAGGAATTTATTCTAAGAAATTACAAACAGCAATCAGAAAGGATTTATGCACCCCTATGTTCATAGCAGCACAATTCACAATAGCTACAATTTGAAACAGCCTAGGTGCCCGCCAGCAGATGAGTGGATCAGAAAACTGTGGTACATCTACACAATGGAATTCTATGCTGCCATTAAAAAGAAGGAACTCTTACCATTTGCAGCAACCTGGATGGAACTGGAGAGCCTTATGCTTAGTGAAATAAGCTAGTCAATGAAGGAGAAGCACCACATGCTCTCACTCATTTTGGATAATAAAGAACGTTGTAAACTGATGAACAAAAGGTTAGATACAGAGGCAGTAAAGCATCAAACAGACTGTGATATTATAGTAGGAAGATTAAGGAGAGGTGGGGTAGATAAGAGATCAATCAAAGGACTTGTATCTATGCATATAAGCATAACCAATGAACACAGACAGTGGGGGGTTGGGGTATGCCTGAGAGGGAGGGGGTAATGGGGAGATATGTATACATGTAACACATACAAAAAAAAGATCTTACAACCAAGATTACTCTACCCAGCAAAGCTATCATTCAGAATTGAAGGACAGATAAAGAGCTTCACAGAGAAGAATAAAACTAAAGCAATTCATCAGCACCAAACCAGTATTGTATAAAATGCTTAAAGGTACTCTTTAAGAAGAGGAAGAAGAAAAAGTTAAAAGATAAAAAATTTTGAACAACACATTCATATCTATCAACAAGTGAATCTAAAAATCAAGTGAATTAAAAATCTGATGAACAGAATAAATTGGTGAATATAATAAAATCAGGGGCATAGAAAGGAAGTGGACTGACAATTCTTAGGGGGAAAGAGGTGAGAGGGGTGCAGGGAGAGACTGGACAAATATCATACACTTATGGATGAAGATAATGGATGGGGAGGTAAGGGCAGAGGGTGAGGTGGAAGCTGGGTGAAAAAATAAATAAATAGCATATACATAGGGGTCTTGTTTTCCTATCCATTCTGCTACTCTGTCTTTTGATTGATGCTTAAATTTAAATACTTTATATTTAAAATTATTATTGACAGTTATGTATTTATTACCATTTTATTCTTTTAACTATGTGACTTTGTTTTTGTTTTTTCTTATTATTATTCTTAAAGCAGATCCTTTAGCATTTCTTTTAATATTGGTTTGGTTGGTAACACATTCCTTTAGCTTTTTTCTTTCTAGGAAGCTCTTTTATTCCTTCCATTATAAATGATAGCCTTGCTGGATAAAATAGCCTTGGTTATAGTTCCTTGGTTTTCATCACTTTGAATATTTCATGCCAATCCCTTCTATCCTGACATATTTCTGTTGAAATATGTCAATCTTATGAGAGCTCCTCTATAGGTAACTGTCTTTCTTTTGCTGCTTTAAAGATTCTCTCTTTCCCTTTAACACTTGCCATTTTAAGTATGATGTGCCTTGATACAGGCTTCTTTAGGTCCATCTTATTTAGGACTGTACTTCCTGGACTTGTGTGCCTTTCCTTCACCAGGTTAGGGAAGTCTTCAGTCATTATATTTTCAAATTACTTGTTCTCTTTCTCATGCCCTATGATATGGATGTTATTATGCTTCATGTTATCCCAAAGGTCATTTGAACTATCTTTATTGTTTTAAATTCTTGCTTGTTGTAGCTGGTGTTGCTCTGATTGGGTGTTTTTTTTCCCATTTTATCTTCCAAATTGATGAATTGAGTCTTTTCTTTATCAACCTGCTGTTTATTCATCCTTGTGTATTTTTCATTTCAGATATTGCATTCTTCATTCCTGTCTTGTTTTCTTTTACAGTTTCTATGTCTTTTTTCATGCTGCTGTAATTCTCACTAAATGGTTCTCCTTATAACCAATTTTTTTTTGGACTCCATATCTGATAAATTGCTTGCCTCCATTTGATCTAGTTCTTTTTATCTGGAGATTTCTTCTATTCTTTCATTTGTCTCCCTATTTTGGCTGCACCTTTTTGTTTGTTTCTATGACTTAGGTAGAAATGATTCTGAGTCTTGGTAATGTGGCTTTCTGTAGTATGTGTCCTGTGGGACCCAGTGGCACCATCTCTTTGAACAGCTGAATTGGATTCTCCAAGAATGTCTTTTGTGTTGATTATGTGGGCCCTATTATTGTAATTGAGTATTGATTGTTTTTAGCCTGTTTGTGCATGGTGTTGACACAGGCTGGTTGTCTGTGAGGTTCAATTTTTTAAAAAAATATATATACATATATATTTATTGATTTTTTACAGAGAGGAAGGGAGATGGATAGAGAGCTAGAAACATCGATGAGAGAGAGAGATCAATCAGCCGCCTCTTGCACGCCCCCTACTGGGGATGTGCCCGCAACCAGGATACATGCCCTTCACCGGAATTGAACCTGGGACCTTTCAGTCCACAGGCCGAAGCTCTATCCACTGAGCCAAACCGGTTTTGGCTGTGAGGTTCAATTTTGACCACAGTGCACAAGCTGTTGTGCAGATACTGAGCACACAAAGCCAAACTCACCTAAGTAGGTTCTGGTCCTGCCCAGATCTCCTTTTGGATATGCCTCTTGTGAAACTAATTAGATCCTGCTCTTATGTCCTCTGAGGTTGGCCACTGAGTGTGTCTGCACAGGAGCCTCTTGGATGGGACTCTGGTGCAGACCAATGTCAGACGCTGCCTGTGACTGGCCCTGGGCAATTTGTTTATAGCTACAATGTGATCCACAGTTTGTGGTTGCCTTGAATGGGTCTGGATGTTTGAGGGAAGGCCCAAGCTGTACATCAAGGTTAGTCGCTGGGGAGGAAGTTTCTCCTTGACTCTGCTCATTGCAGTAATTGTAGAGTACTAACTCCTTGAATCCTACTCCACTATGCCAACTATTGGGTCCCTCTGCCAAAGGCTTGGCCTCCTTGGATGCTGTGCATTAGAAGTTGGAGAAGACATGAGAAGTTGTGGGGTATATAAGAGAGCTTTTATTGTAGCCCAAGTAGCCGTTGCTACTGAGGATCCATAGGACAAAGCATTCCAGTAAAGCAGTCCTTGCTAATATAGTAGCAAACCCAAGAGCTGTCCTAGCAAAACAGCCATCCATTGGCTGGTCAATAACACATCTTCCTCACAATGCAGCCTCCAACATAGGAGCCAGGGGTTGGGCCTAGTGGATATTCAGTGAGGTCTGGGCAGAATCCAGGATACAATGAACCAGTGAGCCTAAGCAGCCTCACATAATAGAAGCCTCTTACTGGCTAGTCAGTAACAAGCTTTATACCCACTTAGACAAAAGAGGCTTTATGCCAAATAGTGATCTCAATCTTTTGGGTTATAGAAAGGCACACTTGTGCAGTACATACAGTGAAACTGCTGTGCCCTTGCATTGTGTATGGCAACTTAGCCTTGAACATCCTCATGAGGATTGCAATGCTCAGAGTGACCTTGAACATTCAGAATACACTGACTGATTAGGGTTCCGGCACTGGCTTTTACCAACACTGGGTCAAAGGGCAGGTCATCTAAAGTCCCAAGATATCTGAGATCCATTTTCACCTGCCTCTGCTTGCCAGCTGCAAATTAGGCTAAGCCACTGAAACAGTCTCTGGCTGTACTTGAGTTGCATGAGATAGGTTCTCAGTGAGATACCATGTAGGGGTGATTGAAGTCTACCAGATTGATACAGGTTCAAACTCTGTGCCTGTGTTTGGTCTAAGGCCACTCAGAAAAAGTCCCATGGTATACTAAGTCTAGCCTCCACCCACTTGTTGCTTGCGGACCTTTATGGTGGGGCAGGGGTCTCAAGGATATGTCAGGGTAAGGCCAGCAATGTTTATCAGGCCCAAGCAGACCAAGGTTTGGCCATTTGAAGAGAGAGCTCTGCACCAGTCAAGTGTACAGGTGAAATGCCCCCATCCTAGAGCCACATATCTCAGTCTTTCCAAGATTCTGTTAGGAGCCTGATCTCAACAGGGTAGGGCTGTCTAGAGCCAGGGGTTGGGGCTACTGGATCTTCAGTGAGGTCTGGGCAGAATCCAGGATACAATGATTTGTGTGCCTCTGGGGTGGGGGTTACTAGGAGTTGGGAGCCACTGGGAGCCCACAGAGTGGGGCTAAAGGATCTAAGTTGAGGAGACAGCACCAGTTAGGTTCATAGAAAAGTGGCGGTAATAGCTCCTGCCCCAAAGCCACAGAACTTAGTTGCTGACAATCTTAAATCTGCTTAGACAACTGAATCCTCATCAGAGTGCAAACTCCGCAGGTTGGGGCAAAGGAGTCCAGGGGGTGGGCTATTGGTTTCTTTTAGGCTGATGCCATATGGAGGAGAGTTCTTTACCCAAGTAAAATGGTGTCTATGGTATTGGAGAGTAACTCAGCACAGGGATCCAGGCGGCTATCCCTTCACATCTTCTCCCAGAGCCACAAACCCCAGTCTTCCTTCATGAGACTATAGTCTGTTCTGCCTTCCCTACTCTGGAGTCCAGGGTGAATTTTGTACACTGGACTTTTACGAGGGTGCCTGTATCTCTAGTGGACTACCTTCTCTCCCTGGCAGACAAAAATCCTTGCTGATTTTCACAGCTATATGTTATGTAAAACCTCTCCCGCAGCTCTGGTACTCTGCCCTGGGGAGTCCAGCTTGGGGTTGAGAGCCCCATTCTTCTCAGGGGGAACCCTACAGCTGAGATTTTCCACAGGAATTTTAGCCATGGCGCATAGAAGCAGGGTCAGCCCTTTTTAAATCTTTGCCATTTTTACCTATCTAAATGTGAATCTGCAAATCCTTGGTGAAAAGATTTCTCTTCAGCCAGTCTTCAGTTGGTTATTCAGGTTGCTTGCTCCATATTTTAGTCCTCATTCCTGTTTGGTCATGGGAGGAGGTGAGTGCCGCTATCTTGGATCTCTTCTATAGGTATTTTCCCAATCATTTTTTAAAATTTAATAAATCTTTATTGTTCAGATTATTAAAATTGTCCCTCTTTCCCCCCATAGCTCTCCTCCATTCAACTTCTACCCCTTCCTCTGCCTTTACCTCTCCCCCATTGTCCTCATCCATAGGTGTATGATTTTTGCCCAGTCTCTTCTTGCACTTTATTTCCTCTTCCCCCCTGAGAATTGCCAGTCCACTTCCTTTTTATGCCCCTGATTCTATTATATTCACCAGTTTATTCTGTTCATCAGATTTTTAATTCACTTGATTTTTAGATTCACTTGTTGATAGATATGTATTTATTGTTCATAATTTTTATTTTTACCTTTTTCTTCTTCTTCCTCTTCTTAAAGAGTACCTTTAAGCATTTCATACAATACTGATTTGGTACTGATAAACTCTTTTAGGTTTTTCTTCTCTGTGAAGCTCTTTATCTGACCTTTAATTCTGAATGATAGCTTTGCTGGGTAGAGTAATCTTGGTTGTAGGTTCTTGCTATTCATCATGCAGAATATTTCTTGTCACTCCCAACTGGCCTGCATAGTTTTTGTTGAGAAATCAGCTGACAATCATATGAGTGCTCCCTTGTAGGTAATGAACTGTTTTTCTTTTATTGCTTTTAATATTCTCTCTTTGTCTTTTGCTCTTGGTATTTTAATTATGATGTGTCTTGGAGTGATCCTCTTTGGATTCCTTTTGTTTGGGGTTCTGTGCATTTCCTGGACTTGTAAGTCTATTTCTTTCAGCAGGTGGGGGAAGTTTCCAGTCATAATTTCTTCAAATAGGTTTTCAGTATCTTGCTTTCTCTCTTCTTCTGGCACCCCATAATTCTTGAAGTTGTCCCAGAGACTCCTTACACTATCTTCCATTTTTGGATTTTTTTTTCTTTTTGCTTTCCCTGTTGGTGTTTTTTGCTTCTTTGTATTTTAAATCTTTGACTTGATTCTTGCATTCCTATAGTCTGCTGTTAGGTCTCTGTATAATATATATATATTTTTTATTTCAGTCAGTATATGTTTAATTTCAAGTTGGTCCATTTTATCTCCAGCACAGAAGTTCTCCTGGCATAGACACAGCTGATCCTCACAACCAATTGGCTTGGAGGTCAATTCCCCCCAGTGATACCAACAATAATCAGGACTTAACTACAGCAAGGCTGTACACACAGTCCACAAAGCTGTGTACCAAGAGAGTCCACTTCAGGTAACTGGGGAGGTGGAGCTATGAGACAGTATAGGACATCTAGCACACAAAACTACTCTACCAACTTAGGGAAGTAGTGAAAATGTGGAGACAAAGGAACAGATCACAAACGAAAGAAATGGAAGAAAACAAACAACTAGATATAGAGTTCAAAACCACTGTTACAAGGTTTTTCAAGAATTTCTTAGAAAAGATGGATAAATTTAGGGAGACCCAAGAGGAGATGAAAAAGGACTAACTAGAAATGAAACATACACTGACTAAAATAAAAAAATATTATACAGAGATCAATCATTTTTTTACTGTCTTTAACAGGCAATTAAACTATTGTTTTGTATTTAAGACAATTCTTAAACTGTCTACCTAATCTCTATTCTACAATTGTGCAGCAGTGATTATACCAAACAAACAAACAAACAAATAAAAATTTTCTCCCTCTTCTTTGGATATGTTGTAGGCATATCAGATATTTTCCTAATTCACAGTGTTATATGGCATACAAAATACTAACCTCAACCCTGTAAAAATTAACATTTATTTAAGTTAAATCTACAAGTCTTCTGATAAGCATATAACCACCAACCACATGCTCTGGGAGATTTTTTCAGCTATGTATTCAATATTCTAAATACATTTTTAACTCTCTAGAACTTAGGCTTCAATATTTTATATCCTGTTTTACTAATGTAAATCTGATTGAAGGGATTTTCACTGTCATGGACATTTTATTAATTTAAACTTAAAACAACAACAAAAACAAAACATTTTAAAGTGACTATACAATTTTAAACACCAGTAATGAGGTAGTGGTTTAGTAGCTGAGGTGGTAAGAAATAATTTTAAAGGAACTTCTTGAATCTGTATTTGGGTATAAAAACAGAAACCACTAACTTTTAAGCATCCATGTATTATTAATAAATTAAAACAAAAGGAAGTCTTACTCTTTTAGCAATGACATTTAAACTCTGACACATACTAGGAAGATGTTCTTGTCCACATTCTTCTCAGTATGAGTATTATGAGCTTTCATAATAATATAAATAGAATGCACTTTTCAAATCAATAAATAATTATCATATACAGAATGCATTTGTACCATTCCCATCACTTAGCTGTCTACAGCCTGTCAACTGCATTGGGGAGAATTTGAATTTGAATGAATGTAATTGCAAATAGCTTGTCATGACCCATAAGGGTTTTATGAGATGGGAAAGTAGGACAGCTCTCTTTTTAGCAACCTGATTGCAACAGAAACTGGAATGATCTGGAAGGTAAACAAAAATTTCCAGACCTACTGTAAATTGATTTTTTGTCAAGAAGATGTACAGTTCTTGGAGTGTGTTACCTGTATTCTTATTTATTTATATATTATTCATTCATTTTGCAGTGGGGTAGCTTTGGCTGCCAAATAAAAAAAGCTTCTGGAGTAGAATACATTAAAGACTTTAAAATGTGCACCCAATATAAGAAAAACAATCCTTTAAGAATATAGTAAAAAATCATTATGGTTCCAGTCTATTGTGAACTTTGCATGGAGGTGAACATGAATACCAATAACTTACTGGGGAGGGGAAGGAGTTGGTTTTGGAAACTAGTCAGGGTGCCACAGTGTGCAAGATACACTATAGATAGGTACTCTGTTGTGAGTCTTGATTTCTATGAGCCTGATGCCTGCCCAGATCTCCTTTTAGATTTGCCATTTGTGGAACTAAGTGAACATATACCAAGAGATCATATACTGCTACCTAAATCTCATGTAGTCTCTTTCCCTTACATTTTTTTTCCTTAAGGAGAAAGAGGAAAGTGGTGACAGCTCCAAATTCTTTGGGGCAGCTAATACATACAATAGTAAGACAGAAATTTAATTCAACAACTCTATAAACATTGGAGATTTATGGTGCATATTATCATAGGAAAGGCTCTGAGAAGTCCTTTGGGATGACCCACATTTTCTAAATTTATTTGACTATTTTTATAACATCTATTAATTCTCACAGATTACATGGAAAATAAGGTTCAATTAGCTGTCTAATCTTATCTCTGACCATTATGTATCTGAAAATATAAACCAAAGACATATCTCTAAATCTCCACAGCTTTTACACATGCTATTCTTTTTACCTAGATTTTTTTCTTCCCTCTCTCTTACTGCTGTTCCAGCTTTAATAAGTTAAAAGTTACCAATACTCTAGGTCAGTGGTTCTCAACCTTTCTAATGCCATGACCCTTCAATACAGTTCCTCATGTTGCGGTCACCCCAAACCAAAAAATAATTTTGGTGGCTACTTCAAAACTGTAATTTTGCTACAGTTATGATTCGGAATGTAAATACCTGATATGCATTATGTATTCTCATTGCTACAAATCAAACATAATTTAAACATTGTGATTAATCACAAGAACAATATTTAATATGTTGAGAAATATTTATTACTAATTCCAATAAATAACATTTCACCATGGCATAGCATGGGTTTAAACATAACAACAATTCCAAATAAATAACATTTCACCATGGCATAGCATGGGTTTAAATATAACAACAGTAATATAACAGTAAACAACAGTGCAATATTTTCCAACAGTATGCTGCCAAATTCAGTGAGCTGGTTGTGGTTGCTTCTTGCTTACCAATTCAGAAATTCTTGAGGCAGTCTTTGCAAGGGCACAGCAAAGATCATTTTCCACAAGTCTACTTTGGTATTTAGACTTGATTACCAGCAAGCTAGAAAACCCTGTTTTGCAAAGATATATTGTTGGAAAAGGAAGAAGAAGGCACAGCACAGTCTCAGACAGAATAGGATATAACTGTAAACACTTAATCCAGAATTTTGTCAGTGGCATCGTAGAGAAATCTGTTCTCGCTACATCATTGTTAATTAGGTCAATGAACTCTTCTTGCGAAGTCTCCGGAACATCTTCAACTTTCACTGTGAATGGACTTCTGGCAAGTGCAAATGGGGTGTCAGGTAGATTAGGAAAATATGATGAAATTTCGTCTGCAAGCATGTGCAAATGTTCTTTCACAGAAGTTATCATCATAGTTTTTTTTGTCTGGCTCAATGTCATGTTCCTCAAAGAAGGCAGATAATGTAGGAAACAGGTAAATTTTATTTTTATCCAATTTATTTTTCCAAAGCTGAAGTTTCATTTGTAATGATTTAATTTTTTCGGGCAAATTGAGGCACATTGCATTTGGTCCTTGCAGTGATAAATTTAAGTCATTCAAGATGACAAAGATGTCCACCAAGAAAGCTATTTTCTGCAGCTCATTTTTATCACTAAAAAGTGCTTCGAATTGCGGTCTTGCTTTTTGATTAAAAAATGTTTTCAGTTCATCATGAAGCTCAAAGACACGTTTTAAAACTTTTCCTCTTGACTTCAGTGTGAAGTAACAGAGCATTGTTTGGCGAATCTAGCTCATTGCACAGTTGCCAAAACAACCAACTGT
The DNA here is from genome assembly GCA_011751065.1 of Lasiurus cinereus. Taxonomy (NCBI): domain Eukaryota; kingdom Metazoa; phylum Chordata; class Mammalia; order Chiroptera; family Vespertilionidae; genus Lasiurus; species Lasiurus cinereus. The sequence continues at coordinate 34,250,531 of JAAGEH010000304.1, forward strand.
TTAAGGTGCTCAACTTAACAAAATTGACACGTTATGATGCTTTTCATTACTTCTTGTAAATCTTGCGGCAGTATCTTAGTCGCTAATATTTGGCAATGTATCATACAGTGTGTTCTGATTGCTTTTGGTGATTCATTTTGTACCAAACGTTGAAATCCTGAGCGACATCCTAGCATAGCAGGAGCATCATCTGTGCAAACACCGAAAACCTTTTCCCAGGAGATGTTATGCGCTTTTAGGAAAGAACCAACTGAATCAAAAACATCATGTGCAGTTGTTGTTGTTTCAAGCGATTTGCAAAAAAGAAACTCATCTTTAAAGTCACCATCATTAATATACCCTTGTGTAAACCAATAACTGTGCACAGTTTGCCACGTCTGTAGATTCATCAAGCTGGATACTGAATATTGCTAGTGGTGCAGATTTAATTTCCTGGGTCACCTGATCAAGAATATCGGCAGACATGTCCTCCATTCTTATGCGGACAGTGTTGTTAGATAAGGAAATTGCATTCAATTTCTGAACATATTCATTTCCAATTATCACTCGAACTATGTCTTTTGCAACTGGCAACAGTAAATCCTCAGCAATGGTGTGAGGTTTCATACCTCTGGCGATTCTGAGTACCACCAAATATGACGCTTCAACAGCTGCTACATTGTGTTTGTGGTACTGGCCACTAGTGTCAAATCTAGATTTCTTGAGTCCATCAGCTTTGCTTCTGAAATAGTCGATATCCTTGCCAGCAAAGTTTGGATGCTTGCTATCAAAATGGCATTTTGGTTTGTTCGGCTTCATAGATTCAGCTGAGAGAACTTCACAACAAATAACACATTGTGGTTTCTCAATTCCTGCTGTAATTATTGAGGTAAAACCATACTGCAAGAAATCCTCAGTGTATTTTCTTTTCCTAACATTCTTGTCTACACAATCCATTGTCATGAGACGGTTTGATAAAAAAAAAAAGATGGTCACGTCTAAAGAGTTTGTTAAAGTTTCCTATTTACTATTCCGTGTTGTTTTCTATTACACACCTGTTACTATGACCAGGGGGTCATATTCACATGCTTAACTAATGGATCTGTTTTTTTCCAGATTAGTGGCAAGTTTTCTATATAGAACAGTGTGAACTATGTCATAGGATACACTGCAGTTTCTGCACAGCATGGCATCTTTCAGGGCTCTTTCACACTATGAAGTGGCGGTTTCGGCGGTGGAATCCACATCTCATTTACTTCGATGGGAGACCCGTGAATTCCGCAGAGGAGAGATCCCCTGTACGGCAGAAATGCAGTTCTGGCGCACATCTCTAACTCTTATTCAAGTCAATGGGAGGCCACAGCAGATTCCACTCAAATATAGAGCATGTTGCTTAAATTTTTCCGCTCTAGGAAAAAGCCTAGTGTGGAAAAATTAAGCAACATGCTCTATATTTGAGCGGAATCTGCCGCAGCCTCCCATTGACTTAAATTGGAGAGGAAGAAATGTGTCGGAAACTGTCATTTCTCCGCCCCTTATTGAAATTAATAGGAGGCTGTGGCATATTGTGTGGTAACTCGAGATTCTCAGGAGCTCTCTTCCACAAAATCCACCGCACTCACAATTAAATCAGTAGGAGGCGGATTCAATGCTGGAAACTGCTGATTTCAGCAGTTTCCTCATTCAGAATATGGGAAAATAGTGGGAGATATGGGAGATAATTATACATTGGGGAACAGTGTGAACTACATCTTTTTTAAAAAATATATATTTTATTGATTTTTTACAGAGAGGAAGGGAGAGAGATAGAAAGTCAGAAACATCAATGAGAGAGAGCCATCCATCAGCCGCCTCCTGCACGCCCCACAGTGGAGATGTGCCTGCAAGCAAGGTACATGCCCCCAACCGGAATTGAACCTGGGACCTTTCAGTCTGAAAGCCAACGCTCTATCCACTGAGCCAAACCGGTCTCAGCATGAACTACATCTTATAGTGGTCTCTTATAGTAAAAGACCAATGTAGTTCACACTGTGTAAATGTATGGTGCTTTGTGTAAGTGTAAGCTGCTTTGTGTACTGTGTAATGATTATACACAAAGCACCTTACACTTACACAGTATTGTGTGTATGGTGTGTGTACTGTTTTTACATTATTAACCTTTTTTAAACCAGTAGGCTATCTCGCAGGCTCTCTTGCCTCTCCGCCTCCTAGGCTTCTGTCCTCGGGCGCTTGCTGCGTCTGCCCACTGATGATGTCAAGCGCCGGACACATGTAATGCGCTGCTATGGACTGTGGAGCGTTCCCCCCACTTCCCCTGCCCCTTAGGCCCCGAACGGATGATGCAATCACGTCTGTGCATGCACGCAGGCATTCAGTTTGGAATGCGCATCCATAACGGCATGCGTTCCAGCTGTATAGCACTGCTGCAGATGGTAGTGCGACTTCTCAGCTGCTATAGCCATCAAAATATGTATTTTCCGATGGCTTGAGTCGACCCCTGTGTTTTGGTCTTTCCACCCCCGCCAAGGTCGAGACCCACAGGTTGAGAACCGCTGCTCTAGGTCACAGCTTACCTTTCACTTTGTTTGGGAAGTTTACTTTAATACCCTAGTTACACACAACTGTGATATTTCTCCACTTACTCTGTCATAGCTATAGTTACCTTTCTTTATAAGTGTACTAGAGGCCCAGGGAATGAAATCCGTGCACTGGGGGCAGGGGATGTGTGTCTTTCAGCACAGCCTGCACCTTCTTCAATCTGGGACCCCTCAAGGGATGTCCAACTACCCACCGGGATTAGGCCTAAATGGGCAGTCAGATATCCCTCTCACAATCCAGGACTGCTGGCTCCCAACCACACATCTGCCTGCCAGCCTAATCACCCCCATAACCACTCCCCTGCCAGCCTGATTGATGCCTAACTGCTCCCCTGCCAGCACGATTGCCCCTAACTGCCATCCCTTGCTGGCCATCTTGGGACAGCCATCTTATGTCCACATGGGAACAACCATCTTTGACCCCATGGGGGCAGTCATCTTGTGTGTTGGAGTGATGGTCAATTTGCATATTACTGTTTTATTAGATAGGATGTTTGATGATCTTGCTTCCCTGTGGGATGAAAAGCCCCATAAACGTGTTGTCTTCTAAATATTTTAACTCCAGCATATCATATAGTTTTTGGCACATCAGAAGTACTGAATAGATATTTTGTAAATTTAAGTGAATATCTTGAAGCACTGGTTTAAATAAATGTTCCTGGGCTTTTAGACTAAGAGATTCTCAGTAAATTATTGTGGTTTTTACCTAAATTACATTAGGATATATAAATTGCATTATTTTATTTATGTTTATCTTTTTGTTTTACTTTATCTCATTTAGTTTAATTTAACTTTAATCTGTTTCTATACTGAAATCATAGTATAGTTTACCAGCTAAAGCTAGAGGTATCCAGACTTGGGAGTTACACACTGTTCTAGTGGGTGTGATTCCATCATATGCTCTTTTCTCCCTAAAAAGGCCACACAATGTTTATTTCACTATATATACTATAGCTATTATCAAACTACTCAGATGTCCACTATAAGGCTTCCTTCCAACCATCTAGTAGACTTGAGGCTGGTTCTTAAAACCCAGAATAATAATTTTGTTACATCCTAGGTCACCCTTTTGAAGACATATATCCAAGAACCTTGTAGCATAAGTAGATGACCTAATGTTTCTTAAGTGTGTTAATGGTACAACTACAGAGTGGGATCATGGATGACATCCTGACCCATCTATGCTCTTGAAATAATTCGTTAACTCCAACATCCTTGAACAGTCTGTAACAGTGCTTCAGCTTCTCTGGACAATGTTTAATATTGAACCTCTGCACTGGTTAATTTTATGTGTCACCTTCATTGGGCTAAGACAGTGGTAGGCAAACTGCTGCTCACGAGCCGCAGTTTGCCGACCACTGGGCTAAGAGATACCCAAAGGCTGGTAAAACATTCTTTCTGAACGAGACTGTGATGGTGTTCACACAATAGATTAGCATGTGAGTTGGTAGACTGAGTAAAGAACATCACCCTGACCAAGGTGGGTGGCCATCATTCAACGTTCTGAGGACCTGAATAGAATATTCAGGTAGAGGAAAGATGAATGTGCTCTCTTCACTTGAGCCAGGGATCTTGTCTTGCCCTTGAACTCCAGCACTTCTGGATCTTGGATCCTCTGACCCAGATTTGGACTCATACCATTGACTCCCCTGGCTCACAATCCTTGGACTTGGACTAGAACTGCAACACTGGCCATCTTGAGCCTACATCTTAAAGAGAGCAAATTATGGGACATTTCCACCTCTATAACCATGTGAACCAATCCTTCATATTATATTTCTCCCCCCTAACTATTACATCTATTATCTATCTACCTATCTGTATCTACCTCCTATTGGTTTTGTGTCTCTGAAGAAAACTGACTAATATACCCTCCTCACAAGATAAACTAATTTATATAGTCAATAAATATTTTTACTAGACACAGTGGGAGGTGTTGTACCTATAGAGTTTAGGTTGATAATCTCTAAGAAGAATGACTATAGCTCTTGTGAAAAAATGAAAAGCAATAGTCAAAAGTGAAAATGGCATGGATGAGAACAAGTTACATTTGGCACCAAGAGTTCTTAGATTGCATTTATAAAACAGTTCTTGTCCTTCAGTGAGGGACAAAGCAGAGAATGTATTTGGAAGTCAGTAGAAACTTTTTATCCTTGGAACTGCCTCATTAATGCTTTCTACAGGTTATATCTACATGTTTGTCTTTGCATGGTGAGATAAATTTTCTATAATATTTTTACTAGTATGTGGTTTAGAGAAATAGATGGTATTATCTGTGGGCTCTCTGGAGCCCCAATTTGATGTGAAAATAAAATTGAATGAAAAGAAAAATAACAAGCTATTTAAAACAATTATATAGTACAATTTAGAAAAATGAAGGAAATACTGGTAAATTGAAAATAGAATGCATGAAATTATTCACAGTGGCTCTCTAGGATAGGTCATTTCTTCTCAGTGCTATCATGAATGTTTTAAATGTTATATAATGGAATGCACTGATAAAAATTTAAGCTATATTTTATTCATATTCAATTATAAAATTAAATTTTGCAATATTTTTATAACTATAAAATATGTAATAATTTATTGTTGTTTTTCAAGTTAAGATGAATTTTGTAGACTAAATTTAGGATGTCATCCACAATATGAGGCCTTACCTCTGCATTATCCGCGGAACATATGCTTTTACATACAGAGCATTAAAGAGTCTATGAATTCCAGCATAAATGTTCTAAGAGCACCTTTTAACTGCTGATCCATCCCCACATACTTTGTCCCTGCCCCCCACCACACACACACATACCCACACACATACACAGCCTGTCTGCACTCTGTTACATCATAAAGACCTCTCTCTCTCAATTATCCTTTCTAGCATCTTCACAGCCTTGCCCATAAAATTACCTTTCTCATCAGAAACATAATTTTTACCCATCACTGAAAAGCACACTGCTATGTTAGCAGTACATTTTCGCATGTACATTATAATCTCTCATTATGAAACAGCCTGTTCATTCAAACTTAATAATGAAAAATGATTTATCCAGATTATTCCCAAAATTCATATTTTATTTATTATTGTAATTAGCTTGATGCATACCAGAAAGATGGAGTGCCATTTGCATATTCTAAGGAGAGATTTATGTATTTTTCCTATATCTTTCAGCTATCCATTAATAAGTTTTAGTAAAATATAAGAGGAGGCCTGAGTATAAGGCAGAATCCCTGTACAATCTATGCAATCCTTCTATAAATATAAAATTATTCCAAAATGAACTGTTTTAAAAAATAAGTGATGAAGAGATAGAAAACCAGAGCAGGAATAGGAGAAAGAAAAGAGCAAGAGAGAAAAAAGCAAAGCGTGTGGTTTTAGGGACCAAGGGACAAAAGCCCTTCATACATAATGGTACAATAATTATGCCTGCATTTGTGTGTGTGTGTGTGTGTGATGATTTGTGGCAATCAGTTTTTAGTATTGAGGCAGAGTGTTAATTAGGGTTTATGCACCTCCAAGTCAATTAAATTTGGTTTTATAATGCATAATTCAATATTGTTATGTATAGCAGAACACTTAAAAGGATTCTAAAGTCCTATCTTCAGATATGGCCTGAAAATTTTCAAGAAAACACTCACTATCAAGTCAGTGAAAATGAATAATTATGGAAACCCTAAAACCTCACAGACAAGACAGCTGCTATTATTAAGCACTTCAAATTGAAAGTATGGATTCTATCATTATAAGAACAAAGACTGTGCTGTAATAATTATGAAAATGCTATAGCTTCCATCTTTGCTAATGTTGTTAGTAGAATATTAAAAGCCACAAAGGTTAAGATAGCGAGCTGTATTTCTATATCTTGTAACTTATTTAGATGAATGCATGTTTTTTATCATGTGTATTCACAACAGAGCTTGCAATCTCTGAGACATCACGATAAGAATGAGCTGACTTGGGTGAGAAATTCAATGATAATAAACATGGTGTAGACTCAGTGTGGGTAATATTGTTTAATGTCAGTGATGATTGAAACTACCTTCTGGATGACTGAAGCTTTGTTGGCCTTGTCTGCTTATATTAATTTCTCCTTTTCAAAGGCCATTATCTTAAATTGCATGTTATATAACTCGTGCCGCCTTCCTCCAGCCCACAGCACCACTTCTAAAGCAACTTGATTATGCATAGTGTAGGAAAAAAATCTTTCCTAGGCTCAGCATCTAAGGATAGTACAATCTTGAGACTGTAATGGGAATGGATTAAACTTTGTACAATTTCCTTTTGTCACGTGAATTCAATCCTGTTGTGCTATTTTTTATACTCCTTTCAATCTTTGTCACAAAAATGATTTATAAAAGTATTAGCACTGCTTAAGCAACTCTGGCCTGATTTTGACACAGTCAGGATCTTATAGTTTGATTCGCTCTGAATTTTTATTTCCTGAGAAAAACAAAGCAAGAAGACTGAGACAGACCCACTCAACAGATGACAGAACATGGAAGAAGTCATTGTACTTTGGTTCAGGCAGGCTTAACAAGGACAATCAAAGATCTTCATGTTGATTTCAGACAAAAAAAAAAAGGAAAAAGGGAAATGTCACAACATAAATCCAATCCTGTGTCAGCAATTGCCCTTGTCTGCAAGAGGGGGCCTGAAAGAGTAGAAAGGTCCTTCATTCTCAGCACAGCTTCCGGTTTTCAGATTCCAATTGCAGACTGTTCCTCAAATGTCAGCCTTTCCACATTTTCATTAACTGCCATCTCACCTCTGAGGTTAAGACAGAATCATTATAACACCGATGTTCTCCACGACTTTGATATTGCCTTGAACTGACTCACACCAACAGAGAAAACAAAAACATACATATTAACACGGAGACTAAGAGAATTGCTTCCTCAGAGCTTGATTTTGTTTTGATCTTTTGAGTGTCTTTGATGTCAGGCAAAGCTGCTGCATGCAATGCTCAGTCTTCTCTACTTTGGTTTCATGCAAATTAAGTTCATTTGGTTGAAGTTTGGAAGTAAAATATTTTTGCTACTTATTTTCATGTCAGTTTCAAGTAATTCCATGACCATTGATAAACTAATTTTTCCAAATAAAGTCCATAAAAGTTGCCACATTAAAATATGCAGAGATAAAGAACTATATGCTTTAATTTAGCTGAAACCAAAAGTTTTTCTATTATATGAACCTATATGAACTGGTCTATTTGATCTGTCTTATTATAGAACTAGAGGCTTGGTGCACGGAATTCATGCACTCAGGGGTATCTCTCAGCCTGGCCGATGCCCTCTCACAGTCTGGGAGCCCTATGGGGATGTCTGACTAATGGCCTACAGTGGGACATCCTTGGAGCTGCCGTGGAGGTGGGAGAGGCTCCTACCACCACCCTGAACTCACCAGCTATAAGCCCAGCTTCTGGCTGAGCAAGCAGCACAGCACTCCTCCTGTGGGAGCACACTGACCCCCAGAGGGCAGCTTCTGTGTTGAGCATCTGCACTCTGGTGGTCAGTGCTCATCATAGTGACCTGTTGTTCAATATGCATATTAGCCTTTTATTATACAGGATAAATCATTTGCAGGGACATGTTTTTTCAGGTTGCATATGTTTTTTAAGAAGTTACATGGAACAAAAGATTTAGGAATGAGGAAACAAAGCTGGTGGGTGAAAAAATCTTGGATAAAAGAGCTATTTTTACCACATGATATCAAAGATTAGCATTATTTATTGGACCAAAGATTTGGTCTGAGCTCCTTTAGTCCTATCACAAATCAGCAGAAGGACTGTGGAATCTTTTGGAAAAAAAAGATTTACCAACAGAAACACCACTGTTCATATCCACTCTATCCTGTTTTATACTCACATGACATATAGATGCAAAATCTTAAATAGACATAGGTTATCATATGATAGGTACCCCAACCAGAGTTGTCACAGAGTGGCCTCAAGAGTACTACATTCAGAACTTATCCCTTTTTACCTCCAGGATTTTTTCTAAAAATAAAAATTGATGGACCTTAAGAGACTGTTAATATTAATTAATACTAGTGCTCATTTTGTGTTAGGCAGCATCAAAGGCACTTTACATGTGAATCTCCTTACAGCTCTCTGTCATTTGTGAGGGAGATACTACACCATTTTACAGAAAGAAATTGAAGCTCAAAATACGTACATAATTTACTCATGTTAGCACAGGTAGGAAGCAGGCAATCTAGATGAAAATGAATGCTTAATAATGTTACTGCTTCTCTACACTACCCTTGCTGTTTATATTATTAACAGCTATCTCATTAACTGAATAATAGGAGTTGCCCAGGGTTTTCTAAAATGTTAGTTGATTTTGACTAAACTTATTTTAAAAGACTGTACTGTTGAAAAGTTTTTGAGGCATCATGATTGAAGACAGTTGTTATATTTTTTTTCTGACATTGGGTCATTTTTGTTTATTTCAGGCACCAAATTATCCTATGTGCTGCCCCAAAAATGGAAAATACACAGATAGTTTAAATATAGGTAGAGCTACTGATATAAACATAGACATTAGGTCACCATCTAAATCAGTAGTTCTCAACCTTTCTAATGCCGCGACCCTTTAACACAGTTCCTCATGTTGTGGTGACCCCCAACCATAAAATTATTTTCGTTACTACTTCATAACTGTCATTGTGTTACTGTTAATGAATCGTAATGTAAATATCTGATATGCAGGATATCTTAGGTGACCCCGGTGAAAGGGTTGTTCAACCCCCAAAGGGGTCGTGACCCACAGGTTGAGAACCTCTGATCTAAACTAAAATATGGGAAATTACATTTTTGCAACTATAACCAAATCAGAAATTGAAAATAATCTTAACTTTAATGCACATCTCTCAACCTTATATTTTAAAGTGACCATTATGCTCCATTATTTTAGGTTCACATGCAAAACACTGCTTGGGCAGGTTAAATAAGTTTCCTTTTACTATTCTGCCAATGCTATTTCTTTGGGATTGTGTGTGTTTTTAACAACAGAGTTATCTGGAAACAGGACTAGTGCAAATGCATGGAAACTCTCAGTGGAAACCAATGTTTCCATGTAATAATCTTTGCACTTTAAAATTCTTCATAATTTATAATGGTATATCAAGAGTGACACAATTTCCAAGGTCCTTATAATAGAGTTTAGCATTTTCTAAAAAAAATAAAATAGTACTTACATCACATTGTTCCTGTGCCTGAAACCTTTGTCAATTTTTCAAATAAAAAACTCTTTAGACATAATTATCTCTTTATTTTGGTGAGTTGGTAAGTATTAATAGAATTTTAAAAGATAATAAATATATACGCAACAAATATTTATAGCTAAATTGTTTTGTTATAGATTAAACTGTCATTTGGAGTTAGGGTTTAATTTTCTTTAAGAAAAGATAAAGGTAATGGTTAGAAAAGAGAGTAATTCTAGCGTCTAGGGGGATTTTTAGGATGTTTTGGAGGGCATTTTTTTATGTCAATGATGAGTGTGCTAAGGCATTGGTGAATGGGAAAGATGTTCTGCAAATGCACAGCGTTGTTGTATTCAACTTCTAAATACTTCCCCAGTAATTCATGTTCATAAATCAGCTAGAATCATTTATTTTCTATTCTAGTTGCCTATGTTATTTTAATAAAATGATTTCCCTTTTATTTCTTAAAATTATTAAAGTCTGGATATCACATTGATTTTTTTTTAATTTCATAGTTGGCAGTTTTGTCATCTATTAATTTCATTTTAGAAAAGCAAAGAATGTATTACAAAATATCCTGTATAATAAAAGCCTAATATACTAAGTGTCTGGTAATCCGGTCATCCACTCAACCAATCGCTATGACATGCACTGACCACCAGGGAGCAGACAGTCACTATGATGTGCACTGACCACTGAGGGCAGAGTGGGGAGGGGATGTAGGAGAGCTTGTTTGGGCCCAATTCCACTCAATGCAGGAGCTGCCCCCTGATGGTCAGTGCACTCTCACAGAGAGATTGCTGCTCAGCCAGAAACTGGGCTCATGGCTGGCAAGCACAGTGGCAGTGGCAGGAGTCTCTCCCACCTCCACATCAGCGTTAAGGATGTCCAACAACTAACAGCTTAGGTCTGCTCCCCTCAGGGGCTCCTGGACTACTAGAGAGTACAGGCTGAGCTAAAGGAACCCACCCCTCCCCATTGCAGAAATTCTGTGCACCAGGCCTCTAGTTTGTAATAAATATATGTTTTATCTAATACAGTTGAGATTTCTAGGGTAAAAAATAAAGAAGGAATTAAGGTAGAAAAGGATTAGATTAAATCCTAAAAACTCTTAAACTAGAAAATATCCAATAAATTGCATCATGGCAATATATGAAGGGTAAAATCTATTGATATCATGTTGTAGTGTGCAGGTTTGGTTTACTAGTTTGACTTTCTCAGCTCTCTTAATGAATCAAAAAGGCAAATGTTGATTTCAGTGACATTTTCAATAGTTTCTATGAGTACCATTTCCAACTGTTCAGGAAAAAAACTTTTCATCAACATCTGTTTATGCCAGGGTTTTATTGTGTGTTGCTGGTAGGGCAGTCCACCCTCATTCCTCTTGAGACTTATTCATGACATTTCCAATTCCAAATGGAACTTTCTAAAATTAAAACAACATCTAAGAAAATCAGTCCAGAAATCCTTGTATTAACAGCTCAAAGTTTGAAGTATTTACATTCCTTTGTATTTTATCCCATATGGGCCTTATGACTAAAGTCTTGCCCCAAAATGTGACCTTTTACATAAGCTTCAAATACTCAGTGGGCCAGTTGCAGCAAATGTCCATGGACATCAAAGAACCATCTCTTTAGAGAATGATAAGGGTAAAGATATATATAATAATTCCTAGTGGGATTATGTCAATCTTAATAATTCAATTACCTGAATAATAATAATGATTAAAATATACCCATCTTTGTATCCTTCTTACTTATTAAATAAACATTGACATTTAACTACATACTACAGAATAATCTTCAAAGAACATATTTTTATCAGATTTTTCCCCTCTGAAGTCAAAGGATAATTAAGGCAGATAAAAAATAACTCAAGAGAAAGCATTTCATTAATTAAAATTCTAAATTGAACAACAGAATAGAATTGTTTCTAAATAGCATTTCAGGTTCTAGAGAATTAACCTAAAACTAACACATGGAAGATAAATAAAACAACAACAAAACCTTAACCCCAATTTAATACAGTGCAAAACAGGCCTGAATTAAGAATCATGACTGATCCTAATGTAAAGCCTCTCAGGATACCAAATTACAGATCAGCTGCCTGATAAAAACAGGCACAATCACATTAGACAATCATTGGGAAGTGAATTGCCCTTTTTCCAACGAAAGGACATTTCTATCTAAATAAGCAGAACAGACCTAAACAACAAGGGAGTGGTTTCCTTTAAGTAGTATAGGATAAACACTGAAAAAATTATTCTTTTTGCATGAAGTCTGCTTTCTCTGAGTAGCGATTGCTTTAGTCACAGTTCAGAGCTAAGGATACCATTGCAATCCTATTGGAGTATTTTGTAGGCTTCTCAATCTTCAGACATCTCTTGACATAGATCAATTGTCAAAGGGATCTTCTTTTTTTAAATTCTAGTTTTACATAAACAAAGGGACCCTTTTGTGTGTGGCGGGGGTGGGGGGCGTGTGTGAGTGGAGAGAGAGAGAGAGAGAGAGAGAGAGAGAGAGAGAGAGAGAGAGAGAAAGAGAGAGAGAGAGAGAGATGAAATACAGCTCATCTACTCTAAAAGCCATGCTGTAAAAAAAAAGGTTTAAATAAGAGAGCTAGTCAAGAGTCAGGAATTTCACAGGATCAGAAGTCAAGCTCAAGTATAAGTGAACATGGCCCAGGATGTCTGCCCCAATTACTACTAGTATATAAGTTGTCATCTAATGTGCAAACTAGTCTGTCAGAAGATGCAGGCTGGATAACAATACAATATTATGATGTACCTAGGTGAATACAGCAGAGTGTGGGATGGACAAGAACCAATCAATTGGAATTATGGGGAAGCAGTCACATACAATTTATCAAAAATTTGCATTTGGTTGTACAACTGGTGTACTGTACAAGTCTAGGGGACACTTAACATGTTAATTGGAATATATTCATATATTACTTTCAAATGTATGGCAGATAATAATAACATATCTTTTTGTTGTTGTTAATCCACACCTGAGGATATTTTTCCATTAACTTTCTTTTTTTTACTTTTTTTTAAGGGAAGGGAGAAAGAGAAACATTGATGTGAAAGACATCAATTGGCTGCCTCTTACACCCACCCTGACTGGAGTCGGGGATTGAGCCTGCAATCAAGGTATGTGCTCCTGACTGAAATCAAACCCATGATCCTTCAGTCTGAGGACTGATGCTCCAACCACTGAGCAAAACTGGCCAGGGCTTAAGAACATATCTTGAGGAAGGTGTGCCTTTTTTAAATTCACATAAAGTTGTTCTATAGGCTAAAGTGGTACCAACTATCATCGCTGCATAGATACGATGCAAATAAGATGAAAGATTATAAAGGTTACTTTAACCTCTGATCAATGTTAACAACTATGCTTTTTTGAGAATTGACAACATATCTGTGGGCATGAAATTGGACATTTCATCTTTTGACCACAATTGATGCAGGCTACCAAATTGTCTATCTAACAACAGTAACTAGCCCTTGGTAGCTTATGATTTAGGTTACTGTCTGATTCACAAGAGCTAAATTTCTATTCTCATAATAAAGAGAAGTTCCTGTCTTAAAATTTTATTCAAAATTCTAAAGAAACCACCTACATTTATTTCACTCTCATTCTATTCCTCTTCTTTCCTCTCTTTCCCACTCTGCGTCTGCTTCTTTCTTTCCTTGAAGTAAATTGTGAGATTTTAAAATTGCTTTAAAATATGTGCTTTATGTGGTAGAGACCAAAGAGAGAAAGAGATCACAACAGAGCACGCTGTAGTAATTGGGTTTGAAATGTTGAGAAAAGGAGGCAAAGGGTGCCTCTATGAACAGTGCTTTAACAGCATGATTCCTGTCACCCCTGTTGTGGCATTGATTAACCAATGGTTTATTTTACCATTGGAAAGCCCAACTAAAGGTGAAAGAAAACTTCTCTGTCTTGCCAATAATTGTAGTCTTGGAGATGCATATTCCCACTGGATGCATGCAGTAGATGTGAGAGCATTGGGCTATTGTTGTGGCTGTTGATTACTCTCTGTGTAATTTGAAAAGCTTTCTATTCCCTCTGCTTTATGTAATATATCAACAGTAATAGATTCATACAATCATAGATTCATAATCATTACCCGACCTGAAGGTTTGGCCATTGTGACAGATGTCTTCTCAATTTCATGTTATGGGCTCTCATTTATTCTACCCACCCTCTAGAAAATATATTACACAAAAATATAGTGTTAACCTATCTGATTTTATACTTACATCCGGTGGTGACATTAATTATCGATCTCTAACTTCAAATGAATAGTTAATTAATCAAATTTTTGATTAATTAACTATTAATTAGCCATACTGACTCAGCATACTTTATCCCCACTAGAGTTTATGGCTAAGGTTATTAGATAATGCACAATTAAACTCTAAGGTATACTTTTGTTTTTAATATTTGGAATAATCCATTTTTATTATACTATTACATTTAAAGGTTTAAAGGTATTATTTTGTCTTAGAGATTTTTGTCTTAGGTGTGTGTGTGTGTGTTTGTGTGTGTGTGTGTGTGTTTCTGAGACTTGTTTTAGAGATACTCCATGGCTGTAAAGAAAATGTAGAGTAATTCTTAAACATCTTCATCAGGCTCAGCAGTAATGTTGCCTGCACCATCTAAACTAACAACACTTCACAAGGTAAATTCCACACATACACAACACACTACATTTTTATCTCTTAACTAGTGCACTTCTGGTGAATATGTAAGAAGGAAAAACTATATTTTACTTCTGTTTATTGCTTAGTTTCTTAACAAACTCTTGAGTTTAATCCATATATGTTTACTATAAATATTCATAACTAGTTGGACTTGAAGAAATACCTTCAGGTATTCTGATATTGCTTTTATCACTGTGATCCTTTAGCTTTGAATAAAAATTGCTATTATTTGTAAAGTATTTAATTCCCAGCTTTGTTTTCATTGTATTTTTGTTGTTAATCCTCACCTGAGGATATTTTTTCCATTGATTTTTAGAGAGTGGAAGAGAGGGGGAGAGACAATGTGAGAGAGACACATCTATTGGCCATCTCCCCCATGTGGCCCAACCATGGCTGGGTATTGAGTCTACAATTGAAGTATGTTCCCTTGACCAGTATCAAACCTGAGATCCTTTCAATATGCAGGGCAATGCGCTAACCACTTAGCAACCAGCTAGGGCCATTTTCCTTGTATTTTTAATACAGTGTACTAATTGCTTCCTTTAAATAATTTTAAGACTCTTAGAAACAGGAAGGCAGCTGGAAAGAACTGTGAAAAATATATACTTGATATACATGTGTCTGAGATGTCCATTCTCTAGCATCTGTGATCCATTTTTTTTATAATTGCCTTGAATAGCCACCTGTTAATGGATCACTCATGAGATTTAAAACTGCCTATTCTGTCAAGTTTATCCCCCATTAGGAAGTATATGTAGTTGTATTAAAATTAATTTATTGAATGACATTAAGAAAGATGCCTAAATATTAAGATTGTTTGTATGTATCAAAGCTCCAGAGTCTAATTAGAGAGCTAGTGTAACTTTTCTATTAGAAAAATAGAAATATCCATAGGATAGGGAAGGCATAGGAAGCATTTTTCACCAGCAGAACAAAGTCCCTTTGCTTAGTAGTTAAGCCCATGGACTCCAGCAATAAGATCACCTGGTAGCAAAAAAACAGTTCTTCTGTTTAAATTCCAAGTGACCTCAGACATTAAAGTATATTGGGTTTCCTCACCTATAAAGCGGTATGAAAGTAATACTTAGCATTACTGTGAAGATTCAGTGCAAAGTTCTTGAACACTAAGTACTAAGGACATTAGCTGCAATACAGGATAAGTATACAAAGCATTTAGAAAAGTCACTTACCCCTGAGACTGAATGAATTGCACTTTCTCAGAGATAGAAGGAGGATTTTTTACTTGAAAGACTATTTCAATAATAAAACTGTTCAGAAAATGAACATAGAGGTCTAGCATCAAAAAGCTTCAATGAAGACTGTGTACCTTTATCATAGTTAATGAAGAGATTTGCCTTCAGTCAGATCAGCTGTTTTCTAAAGGACGAGGCAACCTTTCTAACTGCAAGGCTGATGATTTTCCCCAAATGTTGAGATTGTTGGAGAGGGCAGCCAAAGGCCTGCTGGGATAAATTGCCTCAGATGGGCAATTATTTAATAGTAAATTCTTATGGAAGAATTGCAGTTGATATGTTTCTCTTTCCACTGGGAATCCTCACCAAAATGAAGTTGGTTCTGTGACAACAGGTTTAGAAATGTTCACACTATGAATTTGAGTTCTATCATATTTGAAACAAGTGTTGGTGAGGATGTGGAGGAAAAGAAACCCTTGTTGACTGTTGGTGGGAATGCAGACTGGTGCAGCCACTGTGGAGAACAGTATGGAGTTTCCTCAAAAAACTAAAAATGGATCTCCCATTTGACCCAGCAATCCCATTCTTAGGAATTTATTCTAAGAAATTACAAACACCAATCAGAAAGGATTTATGCACCCCTATGTTCATAGCAGCACAATTCACAATAGCTACAATTTGGAAACAGCCTAGGTGCCCGTCAGCAGATGAGTGGATCAGAAAACTGTGGTACATCTACACAATGGAATTCTATGCTGCTATTAAAAAGAAGGAACTCTTACCATTTGCAGCAACCTGGATGGAACTGGAGAGCCTTATGCTTAGTGAAATAAGCCAGTCAGTGAAGGAGAAGCACCACATGATTTCACTCATTTGTGGATAATAAAGAACATTGTAAACTGATGAACAAAATGATAGATACAGAGGCAGTAAAGCATCAAACAGACTGTGAAATTATAGCAGGAAGATTAAGGAGAGGTGGAGTAGATAAGAGATCAATCAAAGGACTTGTATCTATGCATATAAGCATAACCAATGAACATAGACACTGGGGGGTTGGAGTATGCCTGGGAGGGAGGGGGGCCAATGGGAGATATGTATACATGTAACACAATAAAAAATTTTAACTTTAAAAAGAAAATAATTACCATAAATGGGTCTAAAAATTTCAGCTACCTAAAATGTATAGCTGTCATGTTATTACTAATAAATCTGAATTTTCATAATAAGCACTATAAGAAAGAAATTGAAACTTATGCTGCACACAACGAATTAAATTTTGTATTGAGAAAGTTTGAAAAAAAATATAGCCATTGTACTACCAGTGACAAGAAAGATGGTCAGATTCTGTCTATTCTCTGAAAGAAATCAATCTTGATTCTCAACATGACCATATAGGTTACTTTTCAGGCCACAGAGAGTGAGTCTGTGGTTGGATGCCTGGAGTCCCATAGTCTCCTTTTTTTCCTTTTCTATTTTTTCTTCAGGGTTCAGATTTCATCCTGCTTCAGTACTTTGAGATCAAAGTTCTATCCTAAAATGAATATGCTACATCCTCACACCCTTCAAAAAAGAGCAGCTACAAAACAAGCAAAAGCTTACTGCTAATACTGAGTGGGGCTTCCAGCAAAATCTTAATGCTTGACTATGCTTTCTAAAAAAAATGACTCTATCTGTTCCCATAGTGAGAATACAAGGAACATAGGTAAGAGAGAACCACATTTCATAGAGAATTGGAAGGAGAGCTCCCCTAAGATCACCTTCAACCCTGATATTGGATGATGCTCTAATTCCTTTCTCCAATACTCACAAATGCAGCCTTGTTTCTACTAGACAAGGTCCTCCATAATCCTACACAGTTTGCCCAGAAATTGGTTGGTAAATAAGACATCAGAGCTCCAGTCAATTTTCAGAAACTTTTGGATGACTTGAGTCTAGATTATAAAGAAATATTGGTAAAAAGAAGAACAGAGGGGAGGAGAAGAATTAAAGGGACAAAAAAAGGGAAACCATAAAATAAAATCATTGCTCTGAATAATCACAGCATGTTCAAAGAGTACAGAGAACTAAATGTGCTACATATTAAGGTAATTTTTATATTTCCAAATGATTGAGGCATTGCATTATTTCCTTTCTTAAAATTGAATTTCAGTGGTTAATAAAAAAATGAGAGAAAACCTTTATATATACATATATACATATACATATATAGATATATTTTTTTTCCATTTTAGATTAAATAATTTAGTGTAGTGCCTTAAAAGTGAAATCTAATCTCTCATGACCTCCAAGGTCTTTTTGATCTCTCCTCATCAAGATGCTAGGAGTCTATGAAATGCTAACTGCAACCCAAATCTGCAAGACCAAGTTGATTTTAGGTTTCCATTGTTATCTAGCTTGTGGACTAGGTGGATACGGATTTTGTATAGTGGTTTACGATTTATCTGGTTGTCTTTCTGTACTTAATCCATCTGTGGGAGTGACAGCTTGGCATAATCACTAGCTTCAAATAAGTAATTCTATTCACTATAAGTTTTTAATTTTATTTCCTCACTTCTTTATTGATGCAGTAAAATGCTTGTTAATCTGCAGAGCCCAGGCAAGCCCAGTGTTGTCAGTATTAATTTCACACTATTGCATCTTCATATTCAGCCCTACACAGTAATTAAAGTAAATCATTATAAAGTTGAAATTAAGCTGGAAGTATAATCCTTGGTTTTCGTTTGCATGAAACTAATAGATGATTCATTGCAATCTTTATTGTTTTCTTCACATAGACAAGGTTTTCCTTTTCTTGTAGAATATATAGTCTCATTCATTTCTTGGTCAATGCCTCCTTTATTTCATAATGTGCAACCTCCCTCCAAAAATTCTATCCTCTAAGTAGATGGGGAGTAATTGTTTTAATTTTGCTAAGATTTAAACTTGCTACAAGCAGTGGTTCTCAAAATGTAGTCCTCAGAGTGCAGAATTAAAATCCCATGGGGATTTAGTCAATTCACACAGCTATAACAAAATACCAAGAATTGGGTGGCATATAAACAACATAAATTTATTTCACATAATTCCGGAGGCGGGAAGTCCAAGATCAGAATACCAGAAATGGCCGAAACTGGTTTGGCTCGGTGGATAGAGCATCAGCCTGCGGACTGAAAGGTCCCAGGTTCGATTCCAGTCAAGGGCATGTACATTGGTTGCAGGCGCATCCGGAGTAGGGACCGTGCAGGAGGTGGCTGATCGATGTCGCTCTCTCATCGATGTTTCTAACTTTCTATCCCTCTCCCTTCCTCTCTGTGAAAAATCAATAAAATATATTTTTTAAAAAAAAGAATACCAGAAATGTCGGGTTCTGGGTGAGAACCCTATTCGAGGTTGCAGGCTACTGTCTTCATGTTTTACCCTCAAACAGCTGTAAGAGAGCTCTGGGATTCTTTTATAAGAGCACTAATCCCACTCATGAGGGCTCCACCCTCATGACTTTATACTTCCCATAGATTCCACCTCCTAACACCATCATATTGGTTTTAGGATTTAAGCATATAAATTTGAACTGGGGGAAGTTGTGAGACAAACATTCACTCTATAAGAAAGGAGTCTTGCTAAAGTGAAAATTATACCAAATCAGAAACACTGTGGAAGGGCCTAATCATCTACGCTTTAATAAACCTTCTAAGTTATTCTAATATATGCTAACATTCGAGAACCACTGATTTCACATGCTATAACTACTTCACTCCTCATGACAGCTTACAGAATGACACCATTAACCCCATTTTATAAATGCATAAAGGGAGGCTCAGAAAACATCAAGGACTTGCTTAGTTCATGAACTTGTAAAGTGTAGAGCCAGGATCTAAACCTGAAATTTCATAATGTTTTTTCTACCACATTTAGAGATTTCAAAAATGTCTCAAAGAAAATATCATATGAAGGCCTAATAAATATATTAGTTAAAATCAGATTTTTATTTTATATACATGAAACTATATGGAATTTACAAAGCCATATTCACTTCACTCCACTCCCCACTCCCATCCCCTCATACACACACATTTTTGCCTATTCTTAGAGTGGACATTCAGCTATCTTCTGGTGATGGGGAAAATAAGACATTTTTTTGGGGGGCTGGCAATCTGAATCTGTGCCAGTAACCTAGTGTACATTCTTGATAGCCTATAATTAAGTCACTGCCCTTTTCTCCACAATCTGGTATGGTGGGACCTGTTTTCCTGATTGCCTCCAATTTGCAAGGGGGATATAAACAAAGAATGTAACAGTTTAGCTGCAGGGGAGGTCACTGACACCACCCAGACTAGGCATTTAGATATAATCTATCTTCCCCATTTTAACTGACTCAAGAGGGGCTGTGGAAACCCACCACAAAAGCCTGGTGGATAGGAAACAGAAAACAAAGACACTAAAGGGTATAAAGAGAAAGCCTCTTCCATATTGGTTTACTCAGGATTTGGAGAACTGACCCCCTGAGTCACTGTATTAGTACATGTGAAACATCTGAAAATAAATGGGTTTATCCTGGACTTCCAAGTACCCCTGTATGTTTTTCCGTCACCTGGTAAATTCTGTAACACTGGTAAATTTTCTCAAATCATTAAATACTTTGAATGTAATAAAAAATAATTTGAACTTTACCTACAAATCAGTGACTCTGCCCTTCTGGGCAAAATATCCTTTGAGATGAAGTGAAGGCTGGAATTTTGCAAGAGATCTGCCAATCTAAGAGGCACAGCAATCAGTGACTTTAGACAGAATGAATAATATTTTTCAAATTTGTAAGACAAATCTTTAAGTGTCTAATTATTAATATATCTATTTATCTAAAGTCAGAGTAATTTTATGACACCATGAATTTTTTTTTCAAGCAACAGATACTAAAAATTCAACTACATAGGTATTTGAAGAATTACTGATGCTGAAAGGGAAATTCAGACTCAAAGTTTGGTAATTCTTGACATATACGCTTCTTAGTTCTCTATAATCTATTCCCAAAACCTCAGGCTCCCATTCAAATCCAGGGCTTAATTTGCCTTGACAGTCAAAATAACTAGCTGACCATATAATTTATCACCCAGACTAAAATTTTTCTAGACTGAAAGAGGTCAATATTCATAATTACACTGGGATAGCTGCAGTAAACTAGGGCAGCCCTAAGTAAACAGGAACGTATGGGGATCCCAGGAAAAACCACTCTGTCCCTACCTCTGCATCTCCCCTCTCCTACCCAGCATGCATACAGTTTGCATAGTTAATACTTAACTCTAGTCACATCACTTCCTAGCTCAAAGTTTCTTCATTCTCTGACACAATAAAATCTAGGTTCTTTACACTGACATTTAAGATTCTGCAATATTTCAGGATGTTTACTTTGTCATTTTCTCCAGTTAGAACTGGCTACATAATTTCAGAGGCACAGTACAAAATAAAACATAGGGTTTTTTGTTCAAGAATTATTAGAATTTAAACATGGCAGCAAAAGAGCAACAAAGCAAGCCCTGTGGAATTGCACAAGTCACACATTTAAGAACCCTGGCCTGGCTCCAGTTAAAAAGCCCTTGGCATGTCTGGTACTCTCCTATCTTTCTCAGATACTCCTCAGAATACTGTATCCCTAATTTCTGTCATTTGAAACTCAATTTGTTCTTTAAAGTCCAGCTTAGAAACTATTCCATCCTCCATAAAGTCTATTTAATTCTGCAACTATTTTTTTTCCTGAAAAGCACCATTTTTATTTTGTTTGCATATTTCTCTTAGGTCATGTTATATTACTTTAGTGATATTCTTATATTACCTTAATCATCTTCACCACTAGTTTCTAGTTCAATGTAATTATATAAACATAAAATGAATTCTAAGGATTTTTACTGAATGAATACATTAATAAATTTTAAAAATTCACTTCCTTTCCCAATATGTAGATTATTATTGAAACCTAGGCCAAACTCATACTGCTCCCTACAAGATAGTCAGTAAGTTAATTGACAAGGTTTTGAGGCAAGAAAAAATGACTTTATTTGGAAGGCCAGCAAGCCAAGAAGATGGAAGACTAGTGTTATAAAGAATCATCTTTAGAAAAAACAGAATTCAGGCTTCTTTTATATTGAAGGAATTGGGAAAGAGGAGGGGCAAGAAGTGATTGACAACCACAGACATCTGGATGCCAGCAGAGGTCTGAGGAAGACTGTGAAAGTTCTCTTTTCAGTTGATTGACCCTAGTAGATGTGAGTCTAGCCATAAGGTTCCTGCAAATCTTTGATAAATAATTATTATTTTTATATATACTCCTCTTATCACCTTGGGAAAGGTACTTTCTGAAAAGGAATTGTTTTGTAAAACTCAAGCTACAGTAGAATTCCTGTAATAATTAGCGTGTCTATATGCAAGACCTAGCAGAAGCTATTAACTTGCACACCACAGGCACAAAATAGGCTTGGAATTTGAGAGGCTGAGCAATTCACTCTGTTACATTATTTGCTGACAATAATCCCAATTTCATCATCCATTTTGCAACATTGCTTAAGTATGTATTGGTTTTTCCTCACTTGGGGAGAATTCTTTAATACTACTCCAAATTTCCTTTGTTCATAAACATTGTGAAAAGGGAAAATGCTACTAACTAGGCACACATCAAGTGTCAAGTAATGCAATAGAAAAAGTCACAAAATGTATCTAATTTACTGCTTACAAAACTCATGTATTAATATGCCCATGTTACAGATGGAGAAACTAAAACTTAAGGGATAAAGTACCTGCCCCAAATCATACAGCCAGTGACAATCAGGATTTAGAACAATGCCTTCCTATCTCCTGTCTGGGCCTCCCAGTCATATAACAGTACTTCTCTAAGAACATTATATGATACTAGAGGCCCAGTGCACAAAATTCGTGCAAAGCAGGGAAGAGGGGTTGTCCTTCAGCCTAGGCTGCCCCCTCTCCAATCTGGGACCCCTACTTGGATCAGGCCTAAACAAGCAGTGGGGCATCCCTCTCACAATCCAGGACTGCTGGCTCCCAACTGCTCATATTCCTAATTGCTTCTGCCTGCCAGCCTAACCATTTCCCTACCAGTCTGATTGATGTTTAACTTCTCCCCTGCCAGCCTGTTTGCCACTAATTGCCCTCCCCTAAAGGCCTGGGTACCCCCAAACTGTCCTTCCTTGCAGGCCCAGACACCCCCAACTTTCCTCTCTGCCAGCCTGGTCACCCCTAACTGCCCTCCCCTACAAGCTTGATCACCCCCAACTTCCCTCCCTTGAAGGCCTGGTCCCTCCCAATTGCCATCTTTTGCTGGCCTGATCACCCACAACTGCCCTCCCTTGCAGGCTGGTCCCTGCCAAATGCCTTCCCCTGCTGGCCATCTTATGCTGACCATCTTGTGTCCATATGGGGGCAGGATCTTTTGACCACATGGAAGCAGTTATCTTGTTTGTTAGAGTGATGCTCAATCTACATATTACTCTTTTATTAGATAGGATAGAGGCCTGGTGCACAGGTGGGGGCCAGCTGGTTTGCCCTGAAGGGTGTTTTGGATCAGGGTGGGTGTTCCCTTGGGGCATGTGATGGCCTGGGCGAGGGGCCTATGGTGGTTTGCAGGCTGGCCACGGACCCTAGTGACCCAAGTGGAGGCCCTGGTATCTGTGATTTATTTATCTTCTACAATTGAAACTTTGTAGCCTGGAGCAGAGCCAAGCCTTCTGCTTGAACAGCCATTGAAACTTTGTTGCCTTAAGCAAGCCTCACTCAGTGGCAGCAGCCATTAAAACTTTGTTGCCGTAAGTGGTGGCCTAGGCTGGCCAGAGTTTGGTGAAATTTTGGCTTCCTTCATCACCAGGGGTAACTCAAGCCTCCCTCCTGCTCTCTCTGTGGCTGTAGCCATCTTGGGTGGGTTAATTTGTATACTTGCTCTGATTGGCTGGTGGGCATGGCTTGTGAGTGTGGCATATGTATGGTCAATTTGCATATTACTCTTCTATTAAGTAGGATATGGTGATAATCTGTCAATTTAACATTCAGGTTGTAGAAAGACTAGAGGCCCAGTGGATGAATTTGTACACCAGTGTGGTTCCTTGCCTGGCCTATGGGATCAGGCCAAAACCAGCTCTCCAACATCCCCTAAGGGGTCCCAGATTGTGAGAGGGTGCAGGCCAGGCTGAGGGACCCCACCAGTGTACTATCTAGGCCTGGGAGGGGTGCCTGAGTTTGGCCAGCAGGGGAAGAACAGCATTAGGGCTCCAGGGCATATCTAGCCCATTTCACTCAGTCTGAATTGGCCAGATCCAGCAGCAAGCTAACCTACCAGTCAGAGTGTCTGCCCCTGGTGGTCAATGCATATCATAGCGAGTGGTTGAGGGACCCTAAGATATCATTAGCATATTATGCTTTGATTGGTTGAGTGGACGACCAGACACTTAGCATATTAGGCTTTTATTATATCGTAGTAATCACAATTGAGCATTTCTATAGTGGCATCCATGTGCTGCATCTTTCCCTTATATTTTAGATAAGGAGATGAGCTCTCCTGAGGTCAGCTCTCCAGAAGCCACTCTATAAAACTAGGTGGCCTGGCAGGGAGTACCAGAGTACCCACACAACACTGATATCCTCTTCCTTTCAATTATAACTAAACAATTATAACTTTATGCTGACCCTTGTAATGTTCGGCAGCCTCTATCTAATTGTTTGGCTAGAAATGAATAAATGGAGACATTATGAAACTCCTGAATTGCCATAGTTGACTCTAATGAGAAACCCACCTCTACTAACAACTCTAGGTGGAAATAAACACTTGGGATCCCATGGGGGCTCACAGAGCTCCTCCACCACTCAAGGTCAGCATCCCTTGGGGAAATTCAGTCTCTTTGCAGAGCTCCCAAATCTCGCTTACAATATATCCCTGAGTCTTTGGTGACATTAAATATCTCACCTTTGGGCCAGAATTCTGATTTGCCTAATAGTGCAGTTCTAAGAATCACCCTCAGAATCAAAGCATTATCATTTACATTTTACACTTATCAAACAGCTGATGCCTAAAAGAAAAAGCAAAGAAAAAGCATTGCTATGAGAAGCTCACTTTTTAGGACAATTACCCTGGGTGGAAATGATGGTCTGAGGTCCATAGGCAATGGGAACAGGTCTGAAACACCCAAAGAAAGGTTATGTTTAATTGACTAATTAGAAACCTTCATCTCTGAAATGAGGAGACCCTGATAAACCAAACAGTGCCTTGGGGTGCATGGACCTTCTAATACATACTTCAGAGAACCATCCTCCCTTTTCTCTTATGTTCTAGGTTATCTCAGAGCATATGGCTTCATTTCTTCTTCTTTTTCCTTCAAAAATTTTTATTGGTTACAAAAAATAATACATTCTCATTGGAAAATATCCAAACAATAAAAGAATAAATACTAAAATTGAATGCAAGGGTTCTCCATAGTTCTGCTGCCTCCCAGGAAGGCAGTTAAAAGTTGGGGAATGTTCTTCCAGATAGTTTCAATGAACAGATGAACCTTTATATAAAGATAAATAAGACTAAATTATACATGCTATTGTCTCATTGTTTTCATATAAAATACATTTTTAATTCATCATTTCATTCAAGGACATGTAACTCTTTTAGAAGTCATATAGTGTTTTGTTGAGTGGAATGCATTAACCATAATTGATTTAAATAATTTATTCTTAATAAGCATTTGGGTTGTTTCAGTTTTTCATTGTTTTGAATAATGCTTTGATTTTATTTTCTTGTCCATATGTTTTTGTTGGACTTATGCTGTGTTTCTAGGGACACATTCTTAGAAATGGCTATACTAGATCAAAGGATATAAGCACTTTATAATTGGGTAAAAAATGATGAATTATCTCCATGGAATTCTTCTAAGATAAACTTTCTCCAAAAGTACATGTGGGCAGCTGTTTCTTTACATTGTTCCCAATACTGAATATTTTACTTTCAAAGAATTTATCAACCTGATATCCAAATAAATGATATTTTACTTTTTTTTTAAACTGAATTTCTGTATGTGTCAGTGAGGTCAAACTCTTCTTTATATTGATTAGTCACTTTGCCTGTGATGTGTTATTTGTGCATGTCTTTTGCCTTGGGTGAATTTATTTATTTCTTCCTAAAAAGTATAGTCTCACTTTATCTGTCTTGTCCTTCACTTTGTTGTTCTTCTTTTGACTTTGATAATGGTGTATTTTTTCCTGATTGAAGATTGTAAGTTACAAAGTAATCAAATAAGCTGATTTTTACTTTAAGATATATCTTTTTTTTTGAAATGCTTGAAAAGAGCTTTTCTATCCCAAAGTTATATTATCCCATTTTTTTCCCCCTAGTTTTTGTACAGCTTTAGTTTCTAATTCTCCATCTTTGATCCACCTGAAATTTTGCTTAAAGATAATTACCCTCTTTTGCTTCTTCCCTTCTTTAACAAGTTAGTTCTCCCCATTTCTGCCGATGTTAAAAACTATACTCACAATGTACTAAATGGTCACATGTTGTTGAGTCTATTTCTGGACTCTATTATATGAATATCATCCTATTTATGTACTAGTACTATATAAGATATACCTTCTTAATACATTTTAAATACCTTTTGTTTAAAAAAGCATTTTTTTCACTTATAGCTATCTACTTGCTGGTGACTCTGGGCAAATGATTTAACTTCTCTGAGCCTCACTCAGATAGCTCTGATAATATTCTGCAGCCAATCAGATTTGTATGTGATGGTAGTTGGTTAATAAATTTTGGTTTCCTTCCCTCACCATATTCCTATTATAATCAGTACCATCATTAACACATTTTGAACTTTGTCTTGTAGATTTTGAATATGCATAACTTTTCTACTCCTTTATGATGCAAAATGCTTTTTAAGAAGGTGGAATGTGAACCGTTGTGGGCTCAGCATACCTTCTACAGCATATGTTCACTGGATGCTCTTTGCAAAGAATTAAATTATTTTTTTACTCATGAAAAGGAAATAAAATTTACTTCAAAAGGCAAAGGAGATAATCTTAATATAGACAGTTCTCCAAAGAAGATATACACATGGCAAAAGATTATATAAAAAGATTTTCAACATCACTAATCATCAGAGAAATGCAAATAAAAACCACAAAAAATCACCTCACACCTGTTAGGATGACTATTATTAAAAAAAGAAAAGAAGAACAAAAAGTGTTTGCAAGGATGTGTATAAATTGGAATCTTTTTTTCACTGTTTGTGAAAATGTAAAATGGAGAAACCACTATAGTAAACTATATGGAGTTTCCTTAAAAATTAAAAATAGAACTATCATATGATCCAGCAATCCCACCTCTGGATATTTATTTTTTAAATGGAAACAAAATCTCCAAGAGATATTTGCACTCCAACATTCATTGCAGCACCCATTCCAATAGCCAAGAATTGGAGGTAATTCGAATATCTACTAATGAATGGACAATATAGCATATGCTTACCATGGAGTATTACTCAGCTTTAACAGAAAAAAAGGAACTCTTGGGTTATGCTACATGATGAAACTTTAGGGCATTTATGTTAAGTGAAGTGATATAAGCTAGTCACAGAAGGACAAACACTGCATGAGTTCATTTATTTGAGAAATCTATAGTAATCAAAATCATAAAAACTAATTAATGGTTGCCAGGGGTTAGGGAGGAAGAAATGGGGAGTTATTGTTTAAATGGGTATAGAGTTTCAGTCAAGCAAGAGGTGCATTTTCTAGAGATCTTCTGTGTTATTTCATCATACACTTAAAATTTTAAGAGAACAGATTTCATGTGTTTTTACCAAAAATAAAAAATAATTTTCTTTAACAATTCATGGCTAGCCTGGTTGGATTGCAAATCTTCTTACATTTAATACTTTCTTCATCTTGAAGGAATAGAAATACTTAGTATCTTGCTACCTTACTACCCTGGGGCTGAAGAAAGTAAAAATGTAGTCCTCTCTGACAAAAACATGCCTTTAGAACAGTAATCCTTGACCTGAGTATTGCAGCAGTTCAACCAGGAAGTGTGCCAAGAGTAAAATCATATGTAATCAAACAATTAAGAGCTCAAACTAAAAACATAAATTCCAGTCTCATTTTTTTTCCTGGCTTTTTCCTTTGATGGGCTTTGGATGCCTTCAATTATTCAGATGTAAAATAAAGATAACAATAATGATTCTCTCATAGTATTATTATAATGTTTAAATGAGATAAGACAGCTAAAGCAACTAGCTCAGTCAATATATATAACTGGTAAAAACTCAGATTCAAATGTGTGCATGTAATTGGCTTATTTTATACTGGTTAAAGGCATGATCCCCATTTTGCCTTTATTAAACCAATATATTGATTTCAGAGAGGAAGGGAAAGGAGCGAGAGATAGAAACATCAATGATGAGGGATAATCATTTATTGGCTGCCTCCTGCATATGCCCCACACTAGGGATGGTGCCTACAACCCAGGCATATGCCCTGACCAGGAATTAAACTTTAACCTCCTGATTCAGAGGTTGACACTCAACCACTGAGCCATACCAACCAGATCTCACTTTTTTATTACTCTTTAAATAATTATTTCATAATGTATCCGTTTTCTCAAATTCAAATTTATTTTCAAAGTAGGTCACTTGAATGTTTTTGTCTATGTAGTATTATGAATTTTTTTAAGACAACTTACATGTGATTTTTTTTTCTCTTCTCACCTCCTCTTCTCATTCTTAACCCAATAAATAGTAGATTATCTGTTTCAGGCTCTCTGTAACATTTTTGAATAAATAAATATTTATAAATTTAATTCTTTAAAAAAAGAGTATTGCAAGTAATTCATCAGAAGGGAACAGAATGTGCTTATTTTTTCCTCCAAACATTTTAAATTCAGCATACTTTAACTGCAATATTTATCTAAACATTTACTTTCTAAGGAAGCTATTGACATTACAGTTTCCATTTTATATAATTGTATAGTTAGGAGGATTCTAAGAGGCTTGACAGTTCATTTATTATGATTTCTAGGTTTATAAAATAGGAAATTAAAATTCAAATTGTCTAGAGGATTGACTTTGGAGGGCTCAGGCCATGATCTTCTAGTTTCTGTACTGTGCTGCATTTAATTAAGATCCCTAGCTTTACTGCAGCCTAAATGATAGCTAATATAACAGCTATCAATGGACCTCGGAGTATTTCTGTCAGTGTGCAAAGAAATACATTAGCATTTTCTCCATAATGTTCTCTTAGATTTTCTCCCCATCTTTCTCAAAATCATACTAACACACAAACACACACACTCTTTTTACACACTCAACCAAGAAACACTTCCAAAGTTTGTCTGACAATCGGGAGGCTACCAAGAGGATAAACAAGCCTAGAATAAACCTTTGCCTAAAATATATGCCTCATTCTGTCAAAGAAACAATTGTGCTGATTAACTGGAATGTGAAAAATATTGCCACGACTTCAGTTAAGATGGTGGCATAGATAAATCCAGTACTTGCATCCTCCCACCAACCACATGAAAATTATAACTAAACTACAGAACCACCAGAAATCTAGCTGAACAGAAGTCCTACAACTAAGGATGTAAAGAAAAAGCCACATCAGAACTGGTAGGAGAGGTGGAGACATGGAATGGTTTGGTTAAACACCCCCATGTGGTGAATGAAAATTGAGAGGGATAGCTTGGCTGTGGAGGTCCCCCCTGAGAAGAGAGGGGTCTCAGCCCCACAACAGGCTATACAATTCAAGGATCCAATGTCAGGAAGAGAAGCCACCAGAACTTCTGGCTGTGAAAACCAGCAAGGATTGTGGCTGAGTGAGATGGAGGGCTGCTGGAGTCCCAGGGAGTTATTCTTACAGGGTCCATGCACAGATTTACTTGTACTCACTCCCTCTGAGCTCCAGCACTGGGGCAGCGGTTTGAAAGGCATCAGGCACATTACAGGGAGGGATGGATTTCTCCCAGACACAAGTGCTAACAGAGGCAATTATTTCTTTAGTGAGCCCTCACCCAAAAGAGATAGCAGGCAGAAGCCATATCTGCATCTCTATAAACCTGGCTTACACTGTTCACCTGCCCTGGCAGTTCCCTGAGACCTTGCCCCACCTACTTGCAGTTCCACCCAAGCAGTTTCCAGTGGTTTTTGATATTAATGGTTTGTCTTGGTTCAGGATCCTGACTTTCCTAAAATCTCTCCAATAAGCATCATCTGGCCTTGGTGTGCTCCATCCATGCCACTATGTAGCAGCTATCTTTGGTTCCCAGCTTGGTCTCTCCTGGGTACCTCTGAGCCCAGCACAAGTAGCAGCCATATGCAGATAGCTTTGTAGTTTATGCCAGATGATCCTGAACAGACATTTGTCTGCACCTCCTGGAGGTTTTGGAGCATTCCTGGCCTCCATCTACTAGTTGCTAGTAGCACCTAGTTATAACTGCAAGTTATGGCAGCTAAATATGTTGCCAAACATAGCCAAATACCCTTGATTAGTAGGGCTCTTCTTTGTTTGAAAACCACTATTCTAAGAAGACCTTAAGGCATAAATATAGAAAGTTGGAAAAAAGAAGAGATCTTCATTTAGTTTGCATATGAAATATCTAACCCCTCATTAAATGCCAGTCGTGGTTTGTTTGATATGGCTACAATCTATAACATATCAGAAGAAAATGGATGTAGCTTTGTATAATATATTCATCTTTATAATTTCTTCTAATTCTTAATATTTCCAAATATTTTGTATCTAATTTTTATTTTTATCTTCACCTGAGGATGTATTTATACTGATTTTTTTTTTTTAGAGAATGGAAGAGAGAGAGGGAAGAATGGCGAGAGAGAGAGAGAGAGAGAGAAAGAGAGAGAGAGAGAGAGAGAGATGAAAGAGACACCTAGACTGGTTGCCTCCTCACCCTGACTGGAGTCAGGGGATTGAACATGTAACCTAGGTACAAGCCCTTGACCAGAAGTCAAACAACTGAGAACAATGGCCAGAGCTATGTCTCCAGTTTTCAATGTCTCTAAATACTTATAATTTTGAAAACTTTTGTTTATAGTGCTTTTTAGTTTATATTAGTCACAAATATTTGTTCTATAAAATGCAAAAGAACTCAAAGAGGATAAAAATGATCTATAATCATACCCTTGCTGGAGGCTAATTCCAGCAGGTAATAAATGCAAGAAGTTCATCAAAAGGTTGCTGGATCTTGAGCCTTCAGGAATACATGTTATTGCCTATTGGGATGGCCAAGGGCATTTCCCCAAACTTAAAAATCTGCATATATTATTGCCTGTTACCAGACAGCTGAGGGCATTTCAATCTATATGGTATTACATCCTGTTGGCCAAACACCTGAACAGCCTAAGACAGTTCCCACAAAAGTGATAATACCTACTGTATACTAAACCTTACCTTTTGATATGTAATCTGCTTTGCTTAAGGGCAATTTATTTTAATAAAGAGCAAAGGGTCTGGAGATTCACAGAACTTGGTTAGTGAAGCCAAGCCTTCTTCTGTCTCCTGAAAATGCCTTCTAAATTTATATTTCCTGTCTAGTCTTTTTATTAATTTACATGCAGCACCTTCTCCAGATTCTTGAACACTTCTAGATGCTGGATAACACTCTGGCATTATACCCTACAAACCTAGCTATTATTTATAATTGAGTTTTCTCTGTATCTATTTACCTGTAGTATCCTATCTAATAAAAAAGTAATATGCAAATTGACTGTACCTCCGCTACACCGACCAGCCATGCTCACCAGCCAATCAGAGTGAGTATGCAAATTAACCCAAGCAAGATGGCTACGGACCCAGAGAGAAAAGGAGGGAGGCTTGGGTTGTTCCTGGTGATGGAGGAAGCAAGCTTTTCCCAAACCCTGGTGGCCCTTGCCTCCACTTAAGGCAACAAAGTTTCAATGGCTGCAGCCACTAAGCAAGGCTTGGGTTGCCTCTGGCAATGGAGGAAGCCAAGGTTTCCACACACCCTGGCTGGCCCAGGCCTCCACTCAAGGCAACAAAGTTTCAATGGCTGTGTGAGCAGAAGTCTTGGCTCTGTTCCAGGCTACAAAGTTTCAATTGTAAAAGATAAATAAATCCCAGATACCAAGGCCTCTGCTTGGGTTGCTGGGGGCCATGGATGGCCTGCAAACCACCACTGGCCCCTCACCCAGGCCACTCTATGCCCCAAGAGAAAGCCTACCCTGATCCAGGACACCCTTCAGGGCAAACCAGCTGGCCCCCACCTGTGCACCAGGCCTCTATCATATCTAATAAAGAAGTAATATGCAGATTGACCATCACTCTAACACACAAGATGACTGCCTGCATGTGGTCAAAAGATCTTGCCCCCATGTAGACACAAGATGGCTACCACAAGATGGCCAGCAGGAGAGGGCAGTTGGCAGGGACCAGGCCTGCAAGGGAGAGCAGTTGGGGGTGAGCAGGCCAGCAGGGGAGGGCAGTTAGAGATTACCAGGCCTGCATGGAAGTGCAGTTAGGGATGACCAGGCCCATAGGGTAGGGCAGTTAGGGGCAAACAGGCTGGCAGGGGAGCAGTTAGGTATCAATCAGGCTGGCAGGGGAGTGGTTAGGTGGTGATCAGGCTGGCAGGCAGAAGCAGTTAGGGGCAATCAGGAAGGCAGGCAGGTGAGCAATTGGAAGCCAGCAGTCCTGGATTGTGAGAGGGATGCCCAACTGCCGGTTTAGGCCAGATCCTACTTGGATCAGTTCTAAAAGGGTAGTCGGACCTCCCTCAAGGGATCCCAGATTGGAAAGGGAGCAGGCTGGGATGAAGGATACCCCCACCTCATGCATGAATTTCATGCACTGGACCTCTAGTTTAAATATAAAATTATATTATGTAAATACATATAGTGTGCAAAATATATTGTGTTGTTTGGATCATTATGTAATGCACATAACCATATGTATTTAATATATTTCTCATGTATTCTTCTTTCTTTTTGAAATATTTTGAAGCATATTGTGGACATTACCTTATTTTATGCATAAATAATTAAAATTAATTTCTTAAAGCTAAGGTCCTAAAAACTATCCACATAATAAAACTTAATAATATATATTTTAATTATAGTCACTATTGAAGGAAGATGAAAATTTGAATTCACTTGGTGAATGAAAATTTATTGAATTTAAATTCTTGAGCTACATTGTATTTAATGACAGAATTACTTTCCCTTCTTGTATCTCATTCATTTTCATTGCTCACAATAATAATGATCCAAATGAAATGTCCTTCAGTCCAAACTATTTCTGCATCTGCATTTCAACCTGCTTATGTGCTCTATTAGTTTTTTATTGCATTACCCACAGCTTCAGTTGCCTCTTCAAACTTGATCATTGGCATTGCTTTTTCTCACTTTAGCAGCATTCTTTTATTTTATTTCAAATCCTTCCTCTGGCTACACTGCCTCAAGCTATCCTGGTCTGATCTAGACCTAGACAGGACAACTTAGTCTGGTCTAGACTACTATGGATGGTTCCCTTGACAAATATGCCCTGGCCAACCGAGAAGGAACTGGACACTTCTTACCTTGAACTGGTTATTTTATGCTGTGGATTCTGTGTATTTGCCATTCCCTCTATCTATATTCTTTCTTCCCTGCTTTCTACTGGCAAGATCACTCTTCAAGAATCAGCCCATATATCGCTCTTTCTAGTAAGGCTCCCATAGGCATAATAAAAAATATTAGGGCCCTCCTCTAATACTTGACACATATCAGTAATATATTATTTATCACATCCTATATAATAAAAGGCTAATATGCAAATCAATCAAACGGTGGAATGGCCGACACACAATCTGCCCCATGGTGGTCAGTGAACTCCCACTGGCAAATGTAGCAGTGATGGTGGGAGCTTTTCCTGCCCCCATATTATTGCTAAGGATGTCTGACAGATGACTTAGGTCTACTCACTGCAAGAAGCGAGCCTAAGCCATCAGTCAGACATCCCCCAAGGGCTCTCAGACTATGAGAGGGCACAGGCTGGGCTGAGGGACCCACCCTCACAAGTTTACAAATGTCATGCACCAGGCCTCTAGTTAATAATAATACAACAAAAACATAATAGCACAGGATTTATTAAATACCTATTATTAGTATATGCTTGTCTCTGTATTAATCACTGGCCTATATGAATCAGTCAAATTATAGAATTCTTAAAGACAAGAGTCTATTCTTTTCTTGTTCAATGTCAAGCATACAGTCCAGTTCAAGCCTTTATGATTAGTGTTCATAAATAATTCCTGGAGTTAATTAAATTGAATTGTTTCTGATATACTCAGTTGACCATTTTTCCTCTACATGGTGAACAAAATGTACCTTATTATTTTGTATTAAGTCACTTAACACTTTAAAATGTCAAGCTTAATTCTTGCCTGAAATTTATCCTTCCAAATAGCTGGTTTCAGTCTTGCATAATAATTCCATTGACCCCGATTGTAGCTTTTTTGTCTCAACAGTAACAGCTTCCAGGGCAACGGGAAATAACTTTCAAACTTGTTATTCCAATAGGGATTGGTGAAGACAAGGGCAGAGGAGAGCAGGCTAACGCCCCGTCATGTTTGGCACATGAAGTGTTTGCTGTACTTTCTGTTATGTATTCCAGGGCCTCTGTTTAGCTGCATTAAGGATTAAAGTATTGAACAAGCAAAGAATTGCTCTACTCCCTGTGTGTGGGTGGGTCTCATGCAGTATTTGACAGGTAACTCTGTTATTTGAGTATGATCTGTACTAGGAAAATCTCTGTATGGACTGTGTACAAAATCTTTTCTGCTCAATAAAGTTGAAAACATTTAATAGTCTGCTCATGGGAAACTGAGAGTCTGCTTGGCCTCCAGGCATTGAAGCCTAAAATAAATTAAGTTTCCATCTCTCCCTTGGCTATTTGGGTTTTAACAATCTTGAAAGCAGTCTAGTAAACAGGCAGACAAGACTCCACTTGAGTGCAGCCCTATTTATAATCTAAAGCTCAGGACTTTATGGAATTACAGAGCAAGCTGGGGCACGTTAGATCTATAGTAAAGAATCAAAGAACTGCAATTTAGAGGTAGTGGTAGGGCAAGGCAGTCTGCTGAATGAAAATGGATGCAATTTTCAACATGTCTTGATGTGAGAATGAGGTCAGAAAAGCTATCCAGTGTTCAGAAAGAGATCTGTGTCACAGTACAGTGGCAACGGGCCTATGTAAATTAGAGATCTAAGCTAATGTGGAAAGCACGTTTTCAACAAGTAAATAGTGCCATTTAAGAAGACTGATTGCTAATGCAGCCTCATTGCCTAATGGGAGTCTAGTCAATCATTCAACAAATATTTACTGTGCCTTGCCTTGGAGCTGGCTTTGAAATTAATGTGAAGCAGTAGTGAGCCATCACCTCTGCCCTGGGGTTCCAATACTTGTATAAAGATCACTAACAAAAAAACAAATATAAGGAGGTTTTTTTTTTTAATCTGACAATTAGTTAATTAGGGTCTGAAATAAATTTTTAAAAATGCTTTTTTGTTTCTATTGATAGATATAGTTACTTGGGCAATGCAAATGTGTGCAAAGATATCTCTATTTCGAGCTATATCTGTAGAGTGTTCTTCCCCACAAAAATTCTAACACACACACACACACACACACACACACACACACACACACACACCAGACCCTAAAACTTGTGACACCTCATTTGAAGTCTGTTCCAATCATTATTTTTTACTGCTCTCGACGTTTCCACCATTCAATATGGAAGACTGAAGGGTCTGGCCTTTGTTTATGAAAGACACAACTACTTATTAAAATGTGTCTCTGAGCTTAGAATTCACAAGTTTAAATTGTCCAGGTCAAGATGATATAAATCACATAAAGTGAATGATCAGTTTTTCTGTCATTTAGTCCAGGTAGCTACAGATTCTGATTGTTTATTATTGGTACTAGTTATAATGTCACCTTCACACAGGTTGCAGTATCTCTGTTAAAGGCTGAAAGAAAAAAAAATATTTATAGGATAGAAAGAATTATAGTGGAGCTGACATAGTTATACAGAGCAAATCATCATTAAAAGATAAAAAAAACTAATCGTATCACATAGCAGAACCAATCCCTTCTGAGAGAATGATCCATACATTATGCTAAAGATATGTCATCTCTCAGAGGAAACATTGCTGCCCATACTTTCATCCAAAACAAAATCCTAATGAAATCTAGATTTATTGCCGGTTCGGCTCAGTGGATAGAGCATTGGCCTGCGGACTGAAGGGTCCCAGGTTCAGTTCTGGTCGGGGGCATGTACCTTGGTTGTGGGCACATCTCCAGTGTGGGGCAAGCAGGAGGCAGCTGATCAGTGTCTCTCTCTCATCGATGTTTCTGACTTTCTATCCCTCTCCCTTCCTCTCTGTAAAAAATCAATAAAATATATTTAAAATAAAAAGAAATCTAGATTTAGAAGAGTCAGAGTCCTAGCTGTGTTCCACACAGTCTGTTATTTTTTTTAGTACTTATCCTGATGACATTAGGTTGTAAATCCTCCAACACAAATACTCATTCAAATGCTCATTTTGTACATCATGAACATATGCAAATTCATTATGCCTTTCATTTCTTCACTTAAAAATAATTAAACAAATAGAATTAGCAATAGCTTTTTAAATTTTTATTTTGCTCTCTTGCTTGATTTAAAACATGCTGTGGTATACAGATTTGAATTAATTCTTGGATCATGACACACTAGCTACACCAATCTGTGCATGGTCCTCTTTTATATCATTAGTTATTCATTCATTCATTTAAATAACTAACAAACACCCGTGAATCTAATATCCAAGACAAAACCTAGAACAATTAAAATGGCTTACACTTATCTCTGTGCTCCTCCTTATCCTGTGCACCTGCTTATGGATCAAACAAAAGTTATTCATCATTCAGCCTTCTGTATTTTTATTCCCTTCTTTGTAAATAATAGTTTTATTCTATATAGCATATGCTTAAGCAATGCTCTTTATGCTGAATGTCACTTTTACAAAAAAGGCTATCATGTTATATACAACTTCTGAGATTTTCCTTTCACTCAATCATATGTGTGATTAACCTATGTTATATGTAGTTCTGGTTCATTCATTTTTATACCTGTGTAATACATATTCTCCTTTTGATAGTTACATACATTTTATACAAATTCTTTTCTGTTCTTTTTGCTATTACAAACAGTTCTGCTATAAACATTTTTATAAATGTCTTCTGTTACACATAAGTGGATGTCACTTGAATTTTAATATAGAAAAGGGACTGATTGATGAGTCATATGATTTGGGAATGTTTATTTTCACAAAATAATGCCAATTGTTTTCCAACATTGTTGTACCATTTTATTCATTTAGCAACAATGTATGGCACACTATTGGTCTACATCTTGCCAACAATTGGTATTATCAAACTTTTAAATGTTTCAGTCAAATGGATGGAAAATTCCATTTCCTGGATGCCATGATTTCTAGTAACCTGATTACTAATTATGTTAGCTATCTCCTCAAATGCTTGTTGTCTAGTGGCTTTCCAAAACGTTCTTTCTACAATTGTACTGAGCAGTTTAATAGAGGGTATTTGATTCTGGGTAGGAAAATATTTCTAGCCAAACAGTCTCTAATTTACTTTCTAGAACATTAGCCTTTACATAAGTAATGAACTTACAGATGTTGTATCCATAGAATTTGACCTGTGTGGCTGATCTATTTGCCT
This sequence comes from Lasiurus cinereus, assembly GCA_011751065.1. Classification (NCBI taxonomy): domain Eukaryota; kingdom Metazoa; phylum Chordata; class Mammalia; order Chiroptera; family Vespertilionidae; genus Lasiurus; species Lasiurus cinereus. Next base: position 34,287,944 of record JAAGEH010000304.1, read on the forward strand.
TTGGTGTGTATTTATAGTTTTACTAACTGATAACTACAAAAATTGAGGAGTGAAAGTTGATGAACCTCAAAGGCAAGGGATGTTCTCTGAATGCTACTATTCTTTTCATTTATATGTGGAAATTTGTTCCAACTAAATTAAAGAATATATCTCTTAGGTTCCAATGTGGTTTTCTTCTCCTATCATTTACCATTCTGGCACCATTATGTGATAATCTTTATATCTATTGAACCAATATGACATATATATGTCATATATATATATATATATATATATATATATATATACTATGAATGGGAATACATTTCTACTAGGAATAAGCACAAAAGCTTACATTGGTTAAAATGGAGAAATTAAGATATTCAAATAAATGATACAAACTGATTTATTTTTTGTGTGGCTATTATAAATTGATATAATAAAAGATGTGAGAAATATAAGAATTATTTATTGTTCAAATTGACAAAGTAAATTTGTGAAGATACATTATTTGCAACTATAAAATAGTTTGTGTTTTTTTCCTGAAAAGCAATTAAACAAGTCTAGCTTATTAGTACATAGCAAAATACATTTGAAATTACTTCCCCTCCAAAAAAAAATTAACTTTTATTAAAAAATCATACAAAATTCTCATTACAAAAAGCAAAAGCTTTTTATTTTGAAAGAGTTTTAATGGTATTCTGACAACATAATTTCTACAGTTTCTCCCAGTAAGGCCATACTGTCACCCAGAATATAAATATATTAACATTTTACCTAGAGAGGTACTATAGGCTGTTGAGCAAGTTGGCATGCCTATAATCTAAACTGGAAACAACTTGTCTGTCATGATTCTATGATTCTGACTATTAAATTTTCTTCTCAACTTCCTGCTCTGCCTTTTCTGATATCTAGCAAAGCTGAGAGACTTTACTGATATTGGACATCCAAGACAGGAAAAAAATCTCCAACACATCAGACCATCCCCTGCAACTCTTTGGACAGAGTGAGAAATAATTTTCATAATGAAGTACATGAAATGAAATTTAGAGGTTTTCTGATACTCCCAAGAAGGAGTTTCTAGACTATTTGAGTTATGTTAAAAATTATGTCTTCGAAATGGCAGAGGAATAGACTGACACATCTGGAGCTTTGTCCTGGGCAGAGGGAGAGAGAACAGCTGAGAGTCGTAAGGGGAGTGTTTGTAGGCAAGTTAAGAGTCAGTTATCCTCCAGGAGATGGCAGGGAACTGCTAGACGGGGCTTTCCTGGCCAGGCAGCCCCACTGCCACAGGGTTTTTGTCAGCCAGAGCCAACATCGCGAAGGCAGAAAACACGCCATCTTGCAGAGGGAGTAGATGTCTGTGGCGGTCTGAAGGCTGCAACTAAGGAACCCACTGAACAGTCGGGGACCCAGAGCACCACTCTCCAAACCATGCAGCCATGCGGGTGGCAGATTCAGAGATCCACACTGCACATAGAAAGGTCAGATTTTGCCTGGGATAAGTGCCTTGTGTGCTGTACCAGATCGTGTTGTAGTTTGTGCCTTAGAATCAATGTAGGAGAGAGAACTACATAAGCAGACACCCGGAGAAGAAAAACCATGGGCAGGAGAAGAAACAGCCCGCATATGACAGGTAGGCAATTATCACCAGAAAAGGAAGTAAATGAAATAAAAGCAGAAATAAGCCTGCCAGAAAAAGAGTTCAGAGAAATGATCATAAGGTAGATGAAAAGAATGAAAGACAAATTCAACAATATGAGTAAGAGCCAAGAGGAAATGAAGAAGAAGCAAGAAGAAATGCAAAAATAAATAAAAAATGACATCACTGCTTTAAAGAACTCAATAGAAAGAATCAAAAGTAGACTAGAAGAAGCAGAGGACCGCATCAGTGAGCTAGAAGACATGGTAGGAAAAAATACCCAAGTACAGCAGCTTCAAGAAAAAAAAGTTAAAAAGCAAGAGGAGAGCCTAAGGGAACTTTGGGATAACATGAAACAAAACAGCATCCGCATAATTGGGGTTCCAGAAAGAGTGGAAACTGAACAAGGATTAGAGGACCTGTTTGAAGAAATAATGACAGAAAATTTCCCCAATATAGGAAAAAAAAACCCCACACAAATCCAAGAAGCTCACAGAGTCCCAAACAAAATTAACCACAACAAACCGACACCAACGCACATTATAATTAAATTGCCAAACACCAATGACAAAATAAGAATCTTAAAAGCAGCCAGAGAGAAACAGAAAGATACCTACAAAGGAACCCCCATAAAACTAGCTACTGATTTTTCAACAGAAACTCATCAGGCCAGAAGGGAATGAAATGAAATATACAAAGTCATGCAAAGGAAGGGTCTAAATCCAAGAATACTGTACCCTGCAAGGCTTTCAATCAAAATTGAAGGTGAAATCAAAAGCTTCACAGACAAAAAAAGACTGAGGGAATATATTACCACCAAACCAGCAATGAAAGGAATGTTAAAGTGTCTGCTGTAATAAAAAGAAATAGTAAGCGAAGAATAAAATCTGGGCTAAAGACTAAAAATGGCGACAGATAAATACCTATCAATAATAACTTTAAATGTAAACGGATTAAATGCTCTGATCAAGAGACATAGGGTAATCGATTGGATAAGAAAACATGATCCACATATCTGCTGTATACAAGAAACCCACCTCAGGAAAAGAGATGCACACAGATTGAGGGTAAAGGGATGGGAGATGGTATTTCAGGCAAATGGAAATGAAAAAAAAGCTGGGTTTGCAATACTTATATCTGACAAATTAGATCTCAAAGTGAAGGACAAAACAAGATATAAAGAAGGCCACTTCATAATACTAAAAGGAACAATCCAACAAGAAGAAATAACTCTGGTAAACATATATGTACCCAATATAGGAGCACCTAAATACATAAAAAAACCTCTGGAGGGTATTAAGGGAGAGACTGACAACAATACAATCATAGTAGGAGACTTTAATACCCCACTGTCACCACTGGACAAATCCTCTAAACAAAAAATCAGAAAAGAATCATCAATCCTAAATCACTCAATAGAACAGATGGAATTAATTGACATCTTCAGAATATTTCACCCCAAAGCCACAGAATATACATTTTTCTCCAGTGCACATGGGTCATTTTCAAAGATAGATCATATGTAGGGTCATAAGAAAAGTCTCTTCAAATTCAAGAAGATAGAAATCATAGCAAGCATTTTCTCAGACCACAGTGGCATAAAACTGGAAATCAACTATAATAAAAACAATAGAAAGAAATCAAACACATGGAGGATCATGTGGATCATGTTTTCTTATCCAATCGATTACCCTATGTCTCTTGATCAGAGCATTTAATCCGTTTACATTTAAAGTTATTATTGATAGGTATTTATCTGTTGCCATTTTTAGTCTTTAGCCCAGAGTTTATTCTTCGCTTACTATTTCTTTTTATTACAGCAGACACTTTAACATTCCTTTCATTGCTGGTTTGGTGGTAATATATTCCCTCAGTCCTTTTTTGTCTGTGAAGCTTTTGATTTCACCTTCAATTTTGATTGAAAGCCTTGCAGGGTACAGTATTCTTGGATTTAGACCCTTCCTTTGCATCCTATTAAACAATGACTGGGTAACCAGAGAGATCAAAAAAGAAATAAAAAACATCATGACAACAAATGACAATGACAACACAACAATACAAAATTTATGGGACACAGTGAAAGCAGTCTTGAGAGGGAAGTTCATAGCCCTACAAGCCTACTGCAAAAAAAAACAGGAAACAATGATAGTAAATTACCTAACTCTCCAACTCAAAGACTAGAACAAGAGCAACAAGAAAATTCCAGTGTAAGCAGAAGGAAGGAAATGGTAAAGATCAGAGTGGAAATAAACAACTTGGAGACTAAAGAAACAATTCAAATGATGAACAAAACAAAGAGCTGGTTCTTTGAAAGGATAAACAAGATTGATGGACCTCTAGCCAGGTTCACCAAGAAGCAAAGAGAGAAGACCCAAATAAACAAAATCAGAAATGAAAGAGGAGAAATAAAACAGACCATGTGGAAATACAAAGGATTCTTAAAAAATACTATGAACAACTCTATTCCAACAAATTAGACAACCTGCAAGAAATGGACATTTTACTAGAAAAATATAACCTTCCAAAACTCAATGAGGAGGTATCTAAACATCTCAATAGTCCAATCACTATGGAAGAAATTGAAGCAGTCATCAAAAAGCTTCCAGCAAATAAAAGCCCGGGACCAGAGGGCTACACAGGAGAGTTTTACCAAAACATTCAAGGAAGAATTAAAACCTATCCTCCTCAGACTATTCAAAAACATTCAAGAAGAAGGAACACTTCCAAACACCTTCTATGAAGCCAGCATCACCCTAATACCAAAACTAGATAAAGACAACACAATGAAAGAGAATTATAGGCCAATATCTCTCATGAACATAGATGCCAAAATCCTCAACAAAATTCCAGCAAATTGAATCCAGCAGTACATCAGAAAGATCATACACCATGACCAAGTAGGATTCATCACAGGAATGCAGGGATGGTACAATATCCGCAAATCAATAAACATGATACATCACATAAACAAATTGAGAGATAAAAATCACATTGTCATATCAATTGATGCACAAAAAGCATTTGACAAAATCCAACATCCTTTCTTGATAAAAACTCTCAGCAAAGTGGGAATAGAAGGATCATACCTCAACATTATAAAAGCCATATATGATAAACCCACAGCTAACATCATACTCTATGGGTAAAAACTAAAACCATTTCCGCTAAAAAACAGGAACAAGACAGGGATGCCCACTCTCACCTCTCCTGTTCAACATAGTACTGGAAGTATTAGCCATTGCAATAGACAAGAAGAAGAAATAAAAGGCATCCAAATTGAAAAAGAAGAAGTAAAGATATCCTTATTTGCAGATGACATGATACTGTACATAAAAGACCCAAAGGACTCCATCACAAAACTAATTGATTTAATAAATGAATTCGGCAATGTAGCAGGATACAAAATTAATGCCAAGAAATCTGTGGCATTTCTATACACTAATAGTGAAATTACAGAAAGAGAGACTCAAAAAGCAATCCCATTTACCATCACTCCAAAAAAATTAAGATACCTAGGAATAAACCTAACTAAAGATGTAAAAGACCTATATGTAGAAAACTACAGGACACTGAAAAAAGAGATAGAGGAAGATATTAACAGATGGAAGAGCATACCATGCTCATAGATTGGGAGAATCAATATCATTAAAATGTCCATACTACCCTAAGCAATCTATAGATTCAATGCACTACCCATTAAAATACCAATGACATACTTCACAGACCTAGAAAGAATTCTTCATAGATTCATCTGGAACAAAAAAAGACCACGAATACCTACAGAATTTCTGAGAAAGAAGAATAAAGTAGGTGGGATCTCAATACCAGATTTCACGCTATATTACAAAGCAACAGTTCTCAAAACTGGTACAAGAACAGACATATAGACCAATGGAATAGAATTGAGAACCCAGAGATCCACCCAAACAACTATGCTCAATGAATATTTGACAAAGGAGGCATGAACATACAATGGAGTCAAGATAGCCTCTTCAATAAATGGTGTGGGTAAAATTGTAAAGGTACATGCAAAAAAATGAAACTGGACCACCAACTTACACCAAATACAAAAATAAACTCAAAATGGATAGACGACTTAAACATTACAAGGGAAACCATAAAATTACAAGATGAATCCACAAGCAGCACAATCTCAGATACATGCCGAAAGAACTCCTTCACTGATACTGCTCCAAAGGCAATGGAAGCTAAAGAAAAAATACACACCTGGGACTACATCAAAATAGAAAGCTTTTGAACAGCAAAAGAAACCATCAACAAAACAACAAGAAAGATCACTGTATGGGAGAACATATTTGCAAATGTTATCACTGATAAAGTTTTAATCTCCAAAATCTACAGCCAACTTATACAACTTAATAAAAGGAAGATAAACGATCCAATAAAAAAATGGTCAATGGACCTAAATAGAACCTTTTTGAAAGATGACAGAAGGAAGGCCAAGAGACACATGAAAACATGTTCAAAGTCACTAATCATCTGAGAGATGGAAATCAAAACGACAATGTGATACCATCTTACACCTGTCAGAATGGCAATCATCAACAAATCAACAAATGACAAGTGTTGGTGAGGATGAGGAGAAAAAAAAAAAACCCTTGTGCACTGTTGGTGGGAATGCAGACTGGTGCAGCCACTGTGGAGAACAGTATGGAGTTTCCTCAAAAAACAAAAATGGATCTCCCATTTGACCCTCTAATCTCACTCTTAGGAATTTATATCTAAGAAATCACAAACACCAATCAGAACGGATTTATGCACCCCTATGTTCATAACAGCACAATAGCTACAATTTGGAAACAGCCTTGGTGCCCGTCAGCAGATGAGTGGATCCGAAAACTGTAGTATATCTACACAATGGAATTCTATGCTGCCATTAAAAAGAAGGAATTCTTACCATTTGCAGCAACCTGGTTGGAACTGGAGAGCCTTATGCTTAATGAAATAAGCCAGTCAATGATGGAGAAGCATCACATGATCTCACTCATTTGTGGATAATAAACAACATTATAAACTGATGAACAAAAGGATAGATACAGAGGCAGTAAAACATCAAACAGACTGTGAAATTACAGCAGGAAGATTAAAGTTAGGTGAGGTAGATGAGAGACAATTAAAGGACTTGTATGCATGCATTTAAGCATAACCAATGAACATAGACACTGGGTGGTTGGGGTATGTCTGGGAGGGAGGGGGGCAATGGGGAGATATGTATAAAAATTAATAAAAAATAAGAAAATAAATTATGTCTTCTAGGAATCAAACACCTCTCTATATAATGGGAGGGGGGAATAGGAAATTATCTTTTGTGAGGTCTTTAATGTCGATCTATATATTTTAGTGCCCAAAGAAACCTAGAGAGAGACATGGAGCCCATACCATCTTGGACATGAAGCCCATACCACCTTGAAGAGGAGAACTGCCTCTTCTAGGAACTAATCAGCAGCACCACCCAGGTAGGAGTTGGACACTGCCTACGACCCGGCATCCACTCCAGCCAAAATCCTGCTGCCCTACTCGCAGACTTGCAGGCCCTGGGACCTCTACCTCCAAAGGTGCACCACTCCTGCAGCAGTAAGTACAATTTCCTCCTCCCCAGTAGCAGAACTATAGACACCACAGGTGCGTGTTTCCAGCTCACAAGCCCCCTGAGCCCATCGACCCACAGGGTGCACTTGGGAGCCACTGTGAGCCCCTGATGGATGTGATCTTGGACAAATAGGGATGCAAACCACCAGAAGTAGAAATTATGAATTCACTCATCCAGCATATTTGACCATAGACACCTAGATTGAGCAACGTCAGGGCAAGGGCTTCAGTACACTCTGCAGTCAAATGCACTGCAGGTGCCCAATGAGCCACCAGTAAGAGCATGTGTATTCAACCACAGAGGCAGCAGCAAAAGCTGGGTCTGCCTACCCCATAGCTACAGAATTCTAGATACCACAGTCATGCCTTTCTAGAGCACAGGCCTCCTGAGCCCCACTACTCCAACAGATAGCTCCTGGGTCCCCACTGGGCATGTCCAATTTCAACCAAAGGTGCAAGACAGCAAAAATAGGGACACTCCCCTCCATGGCTGCTGACTTCTAGACACCACGTTGCCTTTCCAGCTGGCAGGCCTACATTAAGAGAACTCAAATAGCTCAAATAAGAAGGTATACTATATTACCAAGCCCAGGAGACCTGGAAGACCACATCAGTAGCACCATCCCCAAAAGAACCGGAGTAGCAAAACAATTGGATCTACAATTAGAATGTTACAGAAAAACATGAAAATACAAAAAAGAAATCCCCAAAAGAAAGAAAAAGAAGAATCACCAGAAGGGGAGTTAAATGAAATTGAAGCAAGTAACATGTCAAATAAAGAATCTAAAGTAATGGTTATAGGATGTTCAAACAGCTGGATGACAAATACACACAACTCAATGACAAATACACTGAGTGACTAGATTATTATTTGTTCAGAGATCATAATAATGTGGCTACTCAGTGTACACACAACTCAATGAGAATTATAAGGAGCTGAATGAGAATGTCACCGATATGAAAGGAAACCAAGAGGAAATTAAGAACAACATAGCTACAATAAAAAGCACATGGAAGGCTTAAACAGTAGACTAAGAGAGGCTGAGGACCACATCAGCAAGCTAGAAGACAAGGTAGGAAAAAAACACACAAACAGAGCAGCAACTGGAAAGAAAATTTAAAAAGCAAGAGGAGAGCCAAAAACTGGTTTGGCTCAGTAGATAGAGTGTCGGCCTGTTGACTGAAAGTCTCAGGTTTGATTCCAGCCACGGGCATGTACCTTGGTTGTGGGCACTTCCCCAGTAGGGGGCATGCAGGAGGCAGTTGATCCATGTTTCTATTTCTCTATCCCTCTCCCTTCCTCTCTGTAAAAACTCAATAAAATATAATTTTTTAAATAAGCAAGAGGAAAGCCTAAGGGAGCTTTGGGACAACAAAGAATGAGACAACATTCACATAATAGGGGTACCAGAAAGAGAGGAAGAGAAACAAGAAATAGAAAACTTGTTTGAAGAAATAATAACAGAAAACTTCCCTGATATTGGCAAAAAACAAACAAACAAAATACTATGCAAGTTCAAGAAGCACATAGAGTCCCAAACAAGATGAACCCCAAAAGACGGACATCAGGAAACATCATAATTAAATTGGCAAACACCAACGACAAAGTAAGAATTTGAAAGCCTTCCAGAGAGAGACAGACAGTTACCTACTAGGGATCTCCGATTAGAATATCAACTGATTTCTCAATAAAAAACACACCAGGCAAGAAAGCAATGGAATGAAATATACAAAGTGATGCAAAGCAAGGGACTGAATTCAAGAAGCCATAACAAAAGATAAGGAAGGCCACTACAAAATATTAAAAAGAGCAATTCAAAAAAAGATATAACTCTGGTAAACATATATGAACCCAATATAGGAGCACCCAAATACATAAAACAACTTCTGGAAGATATCAAGGGAGAGATAGATAATAATACAGTCATAATTGGGTACTTTAATATCCCATTGACATCACTGGATAAATCCTCTGAACAAAAAAATCACCAAAGAAACAGCAATCCTAAATGATTCACTAGATCAGCTGGACTTAATTAACATCTTCACACTATTTCACCCCAAAGCTTCAGAATATACATTCTTCTCCCATGTACACGGGGACATTTTCAAAGATAGACCACATATTAGGACACAGGCAAAGTCTCCTCAAATTCAAGAGGATAGAAATCCTAACAAGCATCTTCTCATATCACAATGGTATCATATTAGAAATAAACTACAATAGAAAAAACAAAATATCAAATATTAGAGCCTCAATAGCATGTTATAAAGTAATGATTGGGTCAACAAAGAGATCAAAGAATAAATAAAAAGCATCCTGGTAACAAATGATAATGAAAACACAACAATCCAAAATCTATGGGACACAATGAAAGCAGTCTTGAGAGGGAAGTTCATATTTTTCTCAAAAAACAAGAAAACTAGCAATAAATTATCTATATTTGCAAATTAAAGAATTAGAAAGAGAGCAATAAGAAAAGCCCACAGTATTCAGGAGGAAGGAAATAATAAAGATCAGAGCAGAAATAAATGACATAGAGAATAACAACAACAACAAATAACCAATACCAAAGATCAATGAAACCAAGAGCTGGTCCTTTAAAAGGATAAACAAGACTGATAAACCTCTAGGCAGGCTCACCAAGAAGCAAAGAGAGAGGACCCAAATAAACAAAATCAGAAATGAAAGAGGTAAAGAAACAACTGACTCCACTGATATGCTAAGGATTAAAAAAAAATAACAATAAATAAACAAACACACAAACAAAAACTATGAATAACTCTATTCCAACAAATTGGACAACCTTGATGAAATGGACACATTCCTAGAAAAACACAAGCTTCCAAAACTCAATCAGGAAGAATAAAAAAACCTGAGTAGACCAATAACTAATGATGGAATTGAAAAAGTAATCAAACAGCTTCCAGCAAACAAAAGCCCTGGACCAGATTGCTTCACAGGGGAGTTTTACCGAACATTCCAAGAATAACTAAAACCAATCCTCAGAATATTCCAAAAAAATTCAAAATGATGGCACACTTCCAAACTTTTTTTTATGAAGCCAGCATTACCCTAATCCCAAAACCAGATAAAGACACCACAAAGAAAGAAAATTACAGGCCAGTACCCTGGGAGCATAGATGCTAAAAGCCCTCACAAAATACTAGCAAACCAGATCTAGTATTACATTAGAAAGATAATATGCCATAACCAAGTGGGATTTATTTTAGGGATGCAAGGTTGGTACAATATCTGCAAATCAATAAATGTGATACATCACATAAACAAATTGAGAGACAAAAATCATGTAATCATATGAATTGATGCAGAAAAGGCATTTGACAAAGTCCAACACTCTTTTCTGAGAAAAGTGCTCAGCAAAGTGGGAATAGAAAAATCATACCTCAACATAAAAAAAGCCTTATATGACAAACCTATAGCCAGCATCGTACTCAATGGGCAAAAACTAAAACCATTTTCCTTAAGAACAGGAACAAGACAGGGATGCCTGCTTTCACTACTCTTGTTCAACATAGTACTGGAATTGATAGCCAAAGTGATAAGACAAGAAGAAGAAATAAAAATAAAATTGTAATTATTCGCAGATGACATGAAACTGTACATAGAAAACCCTAAAAACACAACCAAAAAATGATTAGACTTAATAAATGAATTCAGCAATGTAGCAGGATACAAAATTAATGCCAAAATATTTATGGCATTTTTATACATCAATAATGAATTACAAAAAGAGAGATTTAAAAAAAATTCCCATTACCATTGCACACAAAAAATAAATAAAATACCTAAGAATAAACTTAATTAAGCAGGTAAAAGACCTCTACTCAGAAAACTGTAGGACACTGATAAAAGAGATAGATGAAGACATAAACAGAGGGAAGAACATACCGTGTTCATGGAATGGTAGAATTGACATCATCATTAAAATGTTCATACTACACAAAACAATCTATAGATTCAATGCACTCCCCATTAAAATAGCAACAACATATTTCAAAGATCTAGAAAGAACTCTCCAAAAATTCATCTGGATTTTATAAAGGCCCTGAATAGCTACAGCAATCCTGAGAAAGAAGAACAAAGTAGGAGGGATCTCAAGAGCAGATATCAAGATGTATTACAAAGCCACTATTCTCAAAACAGCCTGGTACTGGCACAAGAATAGAAATATAGTCCAATAGAATAGAATAGAGAACTCAGAAATGGACCCAAATCAATATGCTTAATCAATATTTGACAAAGGTGGCAAGAACATACAATGGAGTCAAGACAGTCTCTTCAATAAATGGTACTGAGAAATTTGGTCAGACACAAACAAACAAACAAAAAAAATGAAACTAGACCACCAACTCACACCATACACAAAAATAAACTCAAAATGGACGAAGGACTTAAATGTAAGATGGGAAACCATAAAAATATTAGAGAAATCGACAGGCAGCAAAATCTCAGATATATGCTAAAGCAATATTTTCACCAACACAGACCCTAGGCCAATGGAAACTAAAGAGAAAATAAGCTAATGGGACTACATCAAAATAAAAAGCTTCTTCACAGTAAAAGAATCCATCAAAAAAAAATAACAAGAAAACCCACTACATGGGAGAACATATTTGCCAATGATATTTCCGATAAGGGTTTAATACCCCACATTTACAGGGAACTCATACAACTTAACTAAAGGAAGACAAATAACCCAATCAAAAAATTGGCAACAAACCTAAATAGATACTTTTTGAAAAATGACATAAGGAAGGCCTAGAGACATATGAAAACATGCTCAAAGTCACTAATCATCTGAGAGATGCAAATCAAAATGACAATGAGGTGCCATCTAACACCTGTCAGAATGGCTATCAGCAACCAATAAACAAAGGACAAGTGCTAGTGAGGATGTGGAGAAAAAAGGAACCCTCATGCACTGCTGGTGAGAATGCAGAGTGGTGCAGCCACTGTGGAAAACAGTCTGGAGTTTCCTCAAAAAACTAAAAATTGAACTTCCATTTAACCCAGTGATCCCACTTCAAGGAATATATCTTAAGAAACTAGAAACATCACCCTACCCGGTTTGGCTCAATGGATAGAGCATCAGACTGCGGGCTGAAGGGTCCCAGGTTCGATTCTAGCCAAGAGCACATGCCTGGATTGTGGGCTCGATCCCCAGTTGGGTCATGCAGGAGGCAGCCAATCAATGACTCTCTCTCATCATTGATATTTCTATCTCTCTCTCCCTCTTCTTTCTTCTCTGAAATCAATAAAAATATTTTTTTTTTTAAAAAGGAAACTTGAAATATCAATCAGAAAGGTTATATGCACAGCTACGTTCATAGCAGCACAATTTACAATAGCTAAGTTTTGGAATCAGTCTAAGTGTCCATCAGCAGATGAATGGATTAAAAAATATTTGGCACATCTACATAATGAAATATTATACTGCTAAAAAAGGAAAGAACTCTTATCATTTGCAACATCATGGTTGGAGGTGGGGAGCATTAAGCTAAGTGAAATAAGTCAGTCAATGAAAGATAAATATTATATGATCTCATTCATTTGTGGATTATTATGAGCAATATAAATTGATGAACAAAAACAGATTTAAAGACAGAGAAGCATCAATCAGATGCTCAAACCTCAGAGGGAAAGTAGGGGAGGATTGGAGTAAAGGGATGAGATCAATCAAAGGACTTATAGGCATGCATATAAGCATAAGAGATGAACACAGACAACAGCAGGTAGGGTGAGGGAAGGATGGGGGATGGTGGGGAGACAATGGAGGGATAAAGACACATTTGTAACACCTTAATCAATAATAATAAAAAAAACCCATAGACATATTTAAAGACATAGATGAAAAGTTTACAGGCACCCAAAGTGAACATCCTAGATCTAACATTATTCAATTCTATAATTCACACAAATTTCCACTACTAGGGAAAAATAGTAATTATTTCATAATATATATGTCACCTCATTGTGCTGCATATATTCAACTGTACTGTGCTGCATATCAATTGCATCTTAATACAACAAAAAATAAAATAATACACTTTAATGTGAAATAAAAAGTAACATACTCAGAACATTGCCATATAGAAAAAATCATGTATCATTTGTTATTATTATAATTTTACTCATATTAGATCTGGATCTACATGGATTTGCAAGAGTATATCAAATGGAAGAGAAAGAAGTTTATGTCTTTCATCTACACAGTAGGTCCTTAACTCTATGTCTGTTTATAACTTCCTAAATTTAAGATCTATATTTTTTAATTTTTATGGCTCCTCTCCCTGGATGACAAATAATGGCAATAGCTGAAGGGAAAGCAAGAGTGAGATTAGGCCTTTAATAGAGTATACAAAAGGAAGACCAAGGACTTTGAACCTCTAAATTTCACAGATAATAGGAGAAATAAAAACCAAAGGAAAAAGCACTAGAACTTCCAGGGAAGTAAAATATCACAGATGCCAAAGTGAAGACAGAGGCTTTATGGAAAAATAGAGATATTTATACAATCAGACTGCTTCCTCTGTGTTATAGTTGGATTTTGTTTTTAATTTGATGTACACCCAAACATAAGTGTCATATGTTTTAAAAGTTTCTGTGGCTCAGACATGTACAATAATAAGATAGTTTTTAACTCGAGCCTCTTCTAAACATAGGACATTAAGTAATTTGTGGAATTGTAGGATTATTTTAGATACACTATCATCAGCACCAGCAGCCATCATACAGTGATTTAAAATTTGCAAACATAATCTATAGCTGGTGAGGGCATTCCTGCTTATGTTGCAGAGCTGTGCCATGTGTTTCAACAGTGCATTTTCAGAATTTCTTAGATGACATAGTTCAGGATTGTTTCATATGTGGGGTTTATGATAAATCTAGCGGTGACTTTGGTTGAATCAAAATCGACATCCTATATAATAAAGAGGTAATATGCAAATTGACCATCACTCCAACACACAAGATGGTCACCCCCATGGAGTCAAAGATGGCAGACCCCATGTGGACACAAAATGGCCACCACAAGATGCTGAGCAGGGGAAGGCAATTGGGGGTGACCAGGCCTGTAGGAGAAGGCAGTTGGGAATTGATCTGTGCTCTGGTAACTACTGATTTTAATTAATTACTACTAAGCAATTAAAATGTGCTATTTTCCATTCAAGGTCAGTAATAGGGAAATGAGAAAGCATGGTGCAATTAGGGGCCCTCATAATATGTAGCTTGTTATGATTGGTATATAGGGTCCAAAGCAGGGAGCAGTGGGAGGTGGAAATGGACAGATAGAATGCAGCTTAATCATAAAGAGCTTTGCATGTTATGTCAAGACAGTTGTTCTGTGAATTACAAACAAACAAATAAATGTATGGACACTATAAAAAATGGTGAATCATTTTGAATCATTAGGTCTAAGTTGAGGGTCAGGAAAAAGCTCTCAGGTAATTCTGAAAAACAAAAACTTCCAGCTGAGAACCATTATGCTAAAAGTTTGGATCTGAAGGGGGAAAAAAAAAACTAAGATAATTTATATAATTAAAAATTCAAGAGTACTACCTTCTTCAGGGCTCTCAGTACCACCAGCCATCTATCCAGATTTCTCCAAATACTTTCTGCCCTCACTCTACATTGCAGTCATCAATATAATTAGATGATCTCATTTCCCCCCAACTAAATTCACAAACTATCTTGTATGCACTCATCATTTCCTTTCCCCCCTCCTATAACTATAGAATCAGTGTCCCTGACCTTTCTGAGACTCATCTCTCCATTTGTGTTGTGGATGCCATTTCCCTCACTTTTTTAGGGACTTCTTTTTTTGGGGAATAGCCTTTTCTGCTTGATTCTTGAGATTATCTCTTTTTCCTACTAGATCTTTCTTCTTATCATTAAAAGGCTCTAGCAACTCTAAAACCTTGAAGAAAAAGAAGAGGAAGGAAGAGGAGGAGGAGAAGTCCCATGACATGATAACTCTCCCCAGTTACCATTTTTCTCTTACCTATCTTTCATAGCCAAATAACTTTAAAAGTTTTCTTTCTATCTCTCATTCTGACTTCTCTCTGAAGACTACAAAACTAATATTGCCAATCTAAGGCTAAACATAATAACTTCTCAGAATGTTTAGACTTCTCAGCAGAATTCGGCACAACTGACCATTCCTTCCTAGTTGAATTTTTTAACTTGCCATTTAGGATTCCTCTCCTTCTGGATTTACTCTTATTTCTATAGTCTCTCTTTCTCAAGATCTTTTTTTTTTATCATTTCTCCTATTTAACTCTAATAAAATTTCCTATAGCTTCACCCTGGGCATTCTTTGTTCTCATCTATATTTGCTAACTTCTTGAACTCTTTTACTCTCATAATTTTACATACTGTCTTAAAGCCATAGATCCAAATGTATGTATATTCTAGACCTGTCTCCTAAGTCCAGACCTATATATCCAACTGCAATTTTAAAGAAAACTGTTCATCAAACATGTTAAGCTTTTTTGCTGCCTTAGTACCTTCCCACAGAAGCCATTTTTTTTCTATCTTAATTTTTTTTAACTCTCGTCTCTTTCCACTATACCCTTTACCTCTCTGCTTGTGTTTTGCATTACTAATTTTATTCCTACTTCAGAGCACAATTTAAGTGCTACTACCTTTGAAGGGTTTTCTCTTGACCCTACTTGCTATGAAGGTTTAAATATAACGTCTCATCACAGCTTTGCTTTTCCTTATGTTTATTGATACAAGAAATTGTTGAAGATTGATTTCTTTTAAAATATATCTTAATGACTTCAGAGAGGAAGGGAGTGGGAAAGAGAGATAGAAACATTAATGATGAGAGAGAATCATACTGGGCATCAAGACCTCAGGCATGTGCTCATAGGTCGATGCTCAACCGGTGAGCCACACTGGCCTGGTGATCAAACATTTATTTCTTTAGTTACTAATGGATTATATATAAAAGAGATGAATTAGATTACCTACTTAAAATCCTAGATATACCCAAACTTGTAAAATCAACTTAAGAAGATATAGAAAATATAAATAAATATATAACAAATAAAGAGATTGAATTGGTAATCAAATAACTTCTCACAAATAAAAACTTGGGTCTAAAAGACTTCACAGGCAAACTAAATCAAATATTTAAAAATTAATACCAAAATTTCTTTACAAAAACCAAAGAAAAACATCTCAATTCTTTGCATAAGGACAGTTTTATAGTGATATCAAAACCAAAAAAAAAACACATTACCAAAAAAAGAAAATTACAGACCAATATTTCTTATGAACATGGATGTAAAAACCCTCAATAAAATACTAGCAAATGAAATCTAGCAATATATAAAAATGATTTTAGTCTATGACTAATGGAATTTATCTTGGGAGTGAAAGGCTGGTTTTACATTCATCAATGTAATACATCATGCTAGTAGAATAAAAGACAAAAGTCACATGTTCATCTCAAAAGAGGGAGAAAAAGCATTTGACAAAATCCAGAACTCTTTTTTTTAAATAAAAAACATTAAAAATGAACAAACTTAGGACTACAACAAGAAATTTCTTAACATGATAAAAGGCATATATTAAAAATCCATAACTAACATATTTAATTATAAAACACCAAATACTTCCCCTCTAAGATAAAAAAAAAGACAAGAATGTTCATTTTTACATTTTTTATTCAAAATTCTAGCACTGGAATTTATGGTCAAATAAACTAGGAAAAAAATAAATAAGAAACATACAGATTAGAAATAATGCAAGTGACATGGTCATGTATACAATAGTGTAAAAAAGTTCAAAGGAATTCATTTTAAAAAATTCATTACAACTAATAAATAAATTTACCATTGTGCCTGGATACAAGTTCAAAATATAAAAATCAATTGTATTTCTAAACACAAGCCATGAATAATCCAAAAATGAAATTAAAAAAACAATCCCACTTATAATAGCAAGATATATAAAATATCTGAAAATAAAAGTTGAAAGTGTAATACTTATACAATAAAAATATAACTATTACTGAACAATGAAAGGTTTAAATAAATAGTACAACATACCACATTTATGGATGAGAATATTTAACTTTATGACAATGTAATACTTTGCAAGTTGAATTACAAATTCAATACAATCATATAAGATTTCAGCTCAGAAATCTTTCTGAAGTAAATAACAAAGTACTTCTAAGGTTTATATAGAAATTTAAGGAACTCATAATGAGGCAGAATAGTAAGAAGTTAAGAAAATTTCTTGGCAAGTAATACGGGGAAACTGAGACAAATAGTTAAATGGCTGAGCAATTTACAACCAGATAATAAATCACAAGGCCTTAATTTCCCTAACCAAGGACACTTAAGAACGAAGGATTTACATAATCCAGACCATGCCAGAGCAGACGTTCCTCATCCTGCTCCCTTTCCAGTGACATTCTTTGAAGGTCACATTGACCACAGAATGACCCAGATGATCTCATTTTGATAAATCAGCATAATAAAAGACACACCTGGAAACCTTATAAATACTCTATTGAGACCCTCCCCTAAAGCCTCTCCTAAAATTTCTGCTTTTAGAAAATAGGTAAAAACCCTAAGACAAAAGACCAGTGCACAGTTTCAGAACCTTGAATATGGCTATGCTTTCCCACAGACACACTTCTTTCTTCAGGGGTGCATTTTCACTTTCTTTCTTCTAAGCTCTAAAGGTTCCCAGGAGACTTGCAACCAGATGAGCATTGGACAACAGCAGCTTGTCCCAGGCTAACCTCTGAACCTGTCTCTAAGGGCCCTCCTTTTGCCTCTGTAACTTATTTTCTGAGTCCATGCAGTTCAGCTAGCTTATTTCATCTGTCTCTGTGACTTTTTTTTCTAAAGAGCCAAGGTTCGACTCTTCCTCATGTTTCCAAATGGCCAAGGCACTCCATCTAAGCTTACTCCTGTTGCTATGCTCTTGCTTCTTCTATCTTTTTGTCATTGTCCCTTTTTTAATGAATTTACTCTCAAAATCACCTGGACTCATGTCGTGAAATCTTTCCTACATGAAATCAAGAACCCACACATTCCAGACTGTGCCTGGGCAGACCTGCCTCTATCCAGATCCCTTTCTTATGACAATAGTAGCCCAAACAATCTTGAAAAAGAAGAACAAAGTTGGAGGATTTGTCCTTCCATTTTCAAAACTTACTATAAATTTATATTAATCAAGATAATTTAAATATTTAAATAAATAGAACACACCACATTTATGGATGAGAATATTTAACTTTGTAAGTTGAATTACAAATTCAATGCAATCATTATAATATTGTACTAGCATAAGATTAGACAAAGAAATTAAAGAAATTGAACTGACAGTACTGAAAAAAATATCCTTACATTTATGACCAATTGATTTATAACAAGAGTATCAAGACATTTCAATGGGCAGAAGATAGTATTTTAAACAAACGGTTTTGGGAAAACTGGAAATCCTTAAGCCAAAGAATGAAGTTGAACCTTTATTTTATATCATAAGTAAAAAGTAATTCTAAATGAATCACAGATCTGAACAGAAGAGCTTAAAACTAACAAACTAGAAGAAAACTTGGGAGTTAATCTCTGTGACGTCAGGGTAGGCAATAGGTTCATAAATATGACATGAAAAGCACAAGCAACAAGTAAAGCAGATAAATTAGACTTCATTAAATTTAATATATATATAGATAGATAGATATAGATAGATATAGATAGATATATATAAAACAAGACCATGTAGACTATGAAAAGATAACCCACAGAATAAGAAAAATTATTTGCAAAGCATATAAGACAAATAATTTATAATAAGAAATATATAAAGAACTAATAATAATCTACCTAATAAAAAAGTTACATGCCAATTCACCATACCTTCACGATGTCCACCACCATGCAAATTAACCTAACAAAGATGGTGGATTAATTTGAATACACAAGTTCTGAGTGGCTGAGGGCATGGCAGGACACTTGCATCATCACCATGGCAACACACAAGCATTCTGCACCCCGGCCTCTCCAGGCCTCTGGGCAGTGTGGAAAGGCAAAATGGTGGCTCTGGGCTGGAGTGGAAAGGTGGCGCCAGCCAGAGCAAAGGGGTGCCAGCAGCCAGAGAAAGGAAGGCCCATTCTGGCATGAATCTTCATGCATCGGGCTTCTAGTTCAATAATAAAAAGGCAAATGACCTTCTATAGACTTAATGTTTGTGCCCCAAATTCATATGTTAAATCCCAATGTGGAGTCAGGGTTTTTTGATATCATTACTTCATACACTGCCCACAGAAATGGAATTATTTCCTTTATAAAGAAAAGCTTCAGAGAGCTTGATGTACAGCAAGAATATACCTTCAGTGAGTCAGAAAGCAGGTCCTCTCCAGATATGGAATCAGCCAGCATCTATATTGTGTAGCTTCTGGTCTCCAGATCTGTGAAACATGAATTGCTATTGTTTGTAATTCACCCAGTTTATAGTACTTTTGTTATATTGGCCAAGTGGACTGGGACAGAATTTGCTACCAAGAAGTTGGGTGCTGCTGTGGCAAATATCTAAAAATGCAGAAGTTGCTTTGGAGCTGAATACTGTGTAGAGGCTGGAAGAGTTTTGAGGTGCATTGTAGAAACAGCCTCTGTTTCTGGGAATGGACTGTTAAGGGTGATAATGATGAGAGCTCAGAAAGGCAAGATAACTGTAGAGAGTATCCCGATCTTCTCAGGGAATACTTACATCCTCTTGAAAAGAAAGATCATTCTGATGAATCTCAGATGGAAATGAGGAATGTGTAATTGGACAATGAAGAATGACCCTAAAGACAATTTAGAGAGCATCAGGTTTGGCCCTTCCATCACAGGTACACAGCTGGAAAGGAATTTGTCTCAGAATAAACCTTACCTTGAATCCCATCCATATCTCATTTAAATTATCTTTATATCAGAACTTGGACTTAAACTTTAAAGCTGATGCTAGGACAAGTTAAGAGCTTTGCAGTTGTGGAATGTAATTAAAGTATTTTGCATGGGACAAGAACATACATTTTTAAGAACTAAAGGCAGAATGCTACAAACTGTTTATGTACTGCCCCCATTCATATGTTAAACCCTAATATCTAATGTGATGATATTTGGAAGTGGAACCTTTAAAGCAATGAGATCATGAGAATGGAGCCCTAGTGAGTGGAATTAATGCCCTAATAAAATGTGCCCCAGTTATCTCTCTTACTCCTTCTGCTATATAATGCATAGCAAGAGCACAGCTTTTTATAAACCAGGAGTAGTCTGTCACTAGGTATGGTAGCACCTTGATCTTGAACTTCCAAGTCTCCAGAACTGTGAGAAATAACTTTCCATTGTGAATAAGCTACCTAATCTATGGTATTTTTATTATAGCAACTTAAATTAATTGAGACATAACCCAATTTAAAAATTGGCAACAGATTTGAACATACATTTCTTCAAGTAAGATATATAAATTGCCTGCCCAGCATGGTTTAATGGTTGAGTGTCGACCTATGAATCAGGAAGTCACAGTTCAATTCCTAGTCAGGGCAAATGTTTAGGCTGCGGACTTGATCTCCAGTGTGGGATATGCAGGAGGCAGCCCATCAGTGATTCTCTCATCATTGATGTTTCTATCTTCCTCTCCCTCTCCCTCTCCTTCCTCTCTGAAATCAATAAAAATATATTTTAAAAAGATATACAAATGGTCAATGATGCTCTACATCATTAGTCATTAGAAAAATGCAAATCAAAACTATGATGAGTTACTACTTCACACCCATTAGGATGGCTAAAAATAATAAACAATAACAAAAGTTAATGAGAATAGTAAGAAATTAGAACCCTCATGCATTACACTTTAAGATATAAAATAGAGTACACATTTTGGAAATCTGTTCGGAAGTTCCTCAAATGGGTAACCATTTATGGGAGTTACCATAAAACTAACCATTCTGATACTCAATATACCCAAAAGAAATGAAAACATGTTCATGCAAAAACGTATTCATGAATGTTAATAGTAGCATTATTTACAGGACAGGCAAAAGTAGGTTTACAGTTGTGAGTACACAAAACAATTTATTTTTGTATTATTATTTATTATCATATTATTTTCTGTATGAGCATCTGTAAACCTATTTTTGCCTCACCCTGTATAATAGTCAAAAGTGAAAACAATTTAAATACCCATCAAGTTATAAGTCAATAAATAAAATGTGGTATTTTTGTACAATGAAATATAGTTTAGTGATAAAATGGGAATGAGATCCATGCTATAAAATGAGTTTTGACCACACTATGCTAAGTGAAAGAAGTCAGTCAGAAAAGACCACATATTGTACAATCGCATTTACGTGAAATGTCCTAAACAATTAAATCCATGGAGAGAGAGCAGAATAGTAGTAATCTCTCTATGATAGGGAATAGAAATAAAGAGTGATTCCTAACAGATATAGATTTATTATATTTTTGGCATTTTATGAATGTTCTATAATTAGGTAGTGGAGACGGTAAAACTGAATATACTAGAAACCATTGAACTTTGAGATAAGCAAATAAGGAGAACTAGTTTGTAGTAAGTAATGACAGAAACCATAAGAAACTTTTAAAAATTACCCCTGAATACCACACTATTTAAACAGCTAAAAATAAAAAATAGAAAAGCAGAAAATTATTTCAGGGCATGAAGGAGGAAACCATTTAGTACAGGTTCAAGCACTCAAAGAGTGTCCATAAACTTAACGTGAAGATTCCAAGTTCCTTGATCTAGCAAGGTCCTCCTGAGATACTAACATTCATCCTTCTGCACCATAAAATCAAGTCCAGATAAGGGGGCCGTTTTCAGTGCTGCTTTCAAAGCCTACAAAAAAAACGGGGTTTCACAATCTCTTTGGCTATGATTACTTGATCCTGGTGAAATGCTGAGTGACAGGGACAAGAGTTTCTTTTGAGCCTCCTTTTTATCATGACATTGAGCACTCTGGTAAGATATGGGTAGCAGGACAATAGATGAGGAAGAGTAAATGCTTAGAGGAAAAACTTAAAGGATAATGAGTGAGATTCAGAAGCAATAGGAAGGAGACAGTAAAGACAACAGCAGGCAAACAGCACTGGAACAAGAGAGTGAGACAAGAATAGTGAGCGAAGAATAAAAGGGTGTCAGACAAACTTTGATAAGGCGGTAAAGTTTAGAGGAGAGAGAACACAAACAGGAGAAAAGTTAGAAGAAAAAAGAGAACAAATAATTTTCTTTTTCTTTTTTTCATTTAGTACTCTTATCTTTTTTCCTCCCAAGTATTGATAATTGTAAATTAAAAGACAAAAATTGGACTGGTGATTTGTTCTTTGATCCACTAGTAGAAAGGGCACTTTAAATTGCAATGTTCAGAGGGACCCGGGGACCCAGAATTCCGCTCTCCAATCGGCGCAGACACTTGGCTGAGTCAGAGATCCACAGAGCACACGGAAAGGTCAGATTGCGCCTGACTTAGGGGGGAGGTGGATGTCTGCCGAGGTCTGAAGGCTGCAGCTGACGGAGGCACCCACAGAGCAGCCAGGACCCAGAGCGTGGCTTCCCAGGCGGCACAGACGCGCAGACGGAGGATTCAGAGATCCACACTGCACGCACGCGCGCGCGGAAGGGTCAGATTTCGCCTGGGCCAGGGTGCGGTCGCCTACCCCCACAGGGCAGAGACGTGGACACTGTGGGAGCCGGGCTGCGGAAAGCTGCCTCTGGAGAGGTCCGAGGAGGTGGTCAGGGCGTGATCCCTCAGTGTGAAGGCAAACCCTCTGAGCTGTTGACAGAGGAGAGCTCCAGAAAACGACTCTTTTTTTTTTTCTCTCTTTTTCTCTGGGGCAGAGGGACAACCTGGGAGTTATTGCAGTGTCCAGGCTGCAAAACCCCCACAAACTGGTTTTGGGAACCACAGAGTAGCAGGATCTGAGCACAGCCTAGAGAGGTCCTGTGCTTTGTCTCAGAGATCAATTCCGAAACACTGCCACCCAATGGATGACACACAAATTGACTCTCGCATAACCACAAGAGAATAAAGAGATTAAAACACCAAGAGGGGAACACAGGGAACTGCAATACCTCCCCTACTAGGAAACAGGAGTGCCAAGCAGAATAATAGTGGAAGTGAAGGACCATTCTATTTTTCTTCTTCTTTTTTTTTCTTTTTTTTTTCTTAATTTTTAATTTTTTATTTTTCATTTTCACATATTTTAATTAAAAGAATATTTTTTCCTTTCTGCCTCAATTGATTTTACCTTTATAATTACTACATTTTTGTTTTAAACTAGTATTATTAATTACCACTAGTACTTTACCGTTTTTGGAAAAAAAAAGTGTCATTTTGTTTTCTCTTTATTTTATTTCGGGATTAGAGTTCTACATTCTATTTTCATCTTCCCTTTAGCATAATTTTACTCCAACTCAACTCCACCTTTATGCCAACACTTTCCTCCTAACTTTCCCCATTTTGCTGTCTTGTTTCTCTTTCCCTTTTCCAACTTTAGATTCTCCCTATTTTTCTCTTTACCTGGTTAAAATTTCACCCCATTTATATATCTAATTTCAAATCCCCTACTACAAGTCCACACAAACCCCTCCCCTCTTGTCTTCATTAGCCAAAAAGTTGTTTTTTCTCTATGTCCTTTTGTTGCTGTTTGCCTGAAAAGTGATTATATCGATTTTTTGAAAAATTTTTTGACAGATTGTTTTATTTTATTCTACTTGTTTTATTTTGCTTTTTGCTTGCTTTGTTTTCTACCTCTCTTTTCCCTCATCTCCCTCGATACCAGTTGCTATTTGCAATTTGCAGCAATCTCTAGGTACTGGTTGCTGGCCTTTATTGGGATTAGTGACTGTTCTATTGAACTTCTCTCCTGACATCTATATTTTGTTCCTCTTTTCTCTCTTATACACATTCTTTTCTCTCTGACTTTTTTCTCTTCCTCTTTCCTTCTCCTTTTTCTCATTTTTATTTTCTTATTTTATTTTATTTTATTGTTTATTTATATATCTTTTTTTTTCTCACTCTCCCAATTTGATTTTGGCACTTCTTTCTTTTCTTTCTTCCTCATTTTCCTCTTCTTCTTTCTCTATTTACCCCTAATTTGTCCTTCATTGGTGGTCACCTTATTTGTGATTATTAACATCTTGAATACATTTCTACTCAGTGCCTTGTGTGCTGTAGCTGGTCGTGTTGTAGTTTGTGCCTTTCAGTCAACGTAGGAGAGAGCACTACATAACCAGACACCCAGAGAAGAGAGACCATGGTCAGAAAAAGAAACAGCCCACAAAAGACAGAAAGGCAGGTTTCACCAGAAAAGGAAGTAAACGAAATAGAACCACAAATAAGCCTACCAGAGAAAGAGTTCAGAGAAATGATCATAATGTGGTTGAAAAGAATGGAAGACAAATTTGACAATATGAGTAAGAGCCAAGAGGTAACGAATAAGAACCTAGAGGAGGTGAAGAAGCGTGAAGAAGAAATGCAGAAGAAACTAGAGGAGGTGCAGAATAAACAAGAAGAAATGCAGAAGAAACTAGAGGAGGTGCAGAATAAACAAGAAGAAATGAATGATGACATCACTGCTATAAAGAACTCAATAGAAAGCATCAAAAGTAGACTAGAAGAAGCAGAGGACCGCATCAGTGAGCTAGAAGACATGGTAGGAAAAAATACCCAAGTACAGCAGCTTCTAGAAAAAAAAGTTAAAAAGCAAGAGGAGAGTCTACGGGAACTTTGGGATAACATGAAACAAAATAACATCCGCATAATTGGGGTTCCAGAAAGAGTGGAAACTGAACAAGGATTAGAGAACATGTTTGAAGAAATAATGACAGAAAATTTCCCCAATATAGAAAAGAAAAAACCCACACAAATCCAAGAAGCTCACAGAGTCCCAAGCAAAATGAACCCCAACAAACCGACACCGAGGCACATTATAATTAAATTGGCAAACACCGACGACAAAGTAAGAATCTTAAAAGCAGCCAGAGAGAAACAGAAAGTTACCTACAAAGGAACCCCCATAAGACTAGCTACTGACTTCTCAACAGAAACTCGTCAGGCCAGAAGAGAATGGAATGAAATATACAAAGTCATGCAAAGGAAGGGTCTGAATCCAAGAATACTGTACCCTGCAAGACTCTCAATCAAAATTGAAGGTGAAATCAAAAGCTTCACAGACAAAAAAGGACTAAGGGAATATATTACCACCAAACCAGCAATGCAAGAAATGTTAAAAGGTCTGCTGTAATAAAAAGAAAGAGGAAGCGAAGAAGGAACTCGGGGGTAAGGACTAAAAATGGCAACAGATAAGTACTTATCAATAATAACTTTAAATGTAAACGGATTAAATGCTCCAATCAAAAGACATAGGGTAACCGATTGGATAAGAAAACATGATCCATATATCTGCTGTCTGCAAGAAACCCACCTTAGGAAAAGAGACGCACACAGATTGAGGGTGAAGGGATGGAACATGGTACTTCAGGCAAATGGAAATGAAAAAAAAGCTGGGGTTGCAATACTTATATCTGACAAATTAGATCTCAAAGTGAAGGACATAACAAGAGATAAAGAAGGCCACTTCATAATACTAAAGGGAACAATCCAACAAGAAGAAATAACCCTGGTAAACATATATGCACCCAATATAGGAGCACCTAAATATATAAAAAACTGTTGGAGGATATTAAGGGAGAGATTGACAGCAATACAATCATAGTAGGAGACTTTAATACCCCACTGTCACCATTGGACAAATCCTCTAAACAAAAAATCAGCAAAGAAACATCAATACTAAATGACTCACTAGAACAGATGGAATTAATTGACATCTTCAGAACATTTCACCCCAAAGCCACAGAATATACATTCTTCTCCAATGCACATGGGTCATTTTCAAAGATAGATCATATGTTGGGTCATAAGAAAAGTCTCTTCAAATTCAAGAAGATAGAAATCATATCAAGCATTTTCTCAGACCAGAGTGGCATAAAACTGGAAATCAACTATAATACAAACAATAGAAAGAAATCAAACACATGGAGACTAAACAGCATGCTTTTAAACAACGACTTGGTAACCAGAGAGATCAAGGAAGAAATAAAAAACATCATGGCAACAAATGACAATGACAACACAACAATAAAAAATTTATGGGACACAGTGAAAGCAGTCTTGAGAGGGAAGTTCATAGCCCTACAAGCCTACTG
Organism: Lasiurus cinereus; assembly: GCA_011751065.1. Classification (NCBI taxonomy): domain Eukaryota; kingdom Metazoa; phylum Chordata; class Mammalia; order Chiroptera; family Vespertilionidae; genus Lasiurus; species Lasiurus cinereus. Next base: position 34,314,430 of record JAAGEH010000304.1, read on the forward strand.
CAAAAAACAGGAAATAATGGTAATAAATCACCTAAACCTACAACTCAAAGAGCTAGAACGTGAGCAACAAGAAAAGCCCAGTGTACTCAGAAGGAAGGAAATAGTGAAGATCAGAGCGGAGATAAACAACTTGGAGACCAAAGAAACAATTCAAAAGATCAACAAAACAAAGAGCTGGTTCTTTGAAAGGATAAACAAGATTGATGGACCCCTAGCCAGGCTCACCAAGAAGCAAAGAGAGAAGACCCAAATAAACAAAATCAGAAATGAAAGAGGAGAAATAACAACAGACCCTGTGGAAATACAAAGGATTGTTAAAAAATACTATGAACAACTCTATTCCAACAAATTGGACAATCTGCAAGAAACGGACATTTTCCTAGAAAAATATAACCTCCCAAAACTCAATGAGGAGGAAGCCAAACATCTCAATAGTCCAATAACTATGGAAGAAATTGAAGCAGTCATCAAAAAGCTTCCAGCAAATAAAAGCCCGGGTCCAGATGGCTACACAGGAGAGTTTTACCAAACATTCAAGGAAGAATTAAAACCTATCCTCCTCAGACTATTCAAAAACATTCAAGAAGAAGGAATACTACCAAACACCTTCTATGAAGCCAGCATCACCCTAATACCAAAACCAGATAAAGACAACACAATGAAAGAGAATTATAGGCAAATATCTCTCATGAACATAGATGCCAAAATCCTCAACAAAATTCTAGCAAACCGGATCCAGCAGTACATCAGAAAGATCATACACCATGACCAAGCAGGATTCATCCCAGGAATGCAGGGATGGTTCAATATCCGCAAATCAATAAATGTGATACATCACATAAACAAATTGAGAGATAAAAATCACATAGTCATATCAATTGATGCACAAAAAGCATTTGACAAAATCCAACATCCTTTCTTGATAAAAACTCTCAGCAAAGTGGGAATAGAAGGATCATACCTCAACATCATAAAAGCCATATATGATAAACCCACAGCTAACATCATACTCAATGGTGAAAAACTAAAACCATTTCCCCTAAGAACAGGAACAAGACAGGGATGCCCACTCTCACCTCTCCTGTTCGACATAGTACTGGAAGTATTAGCCATTGCAGTTAGACAAGAAGAAGAAATAAAAGGCATCCAAATTGGAAAAGAAGAAGTAAAGCTGTCCTTATTTGCAGATGACATGATATTGTACATAAAAAACCCAAAGGATTCCATTCCAAAACTAATTGACTTAATTAATGAATTTGGCAATGTAGCAGGATACAAAATTAATGCTAAGAAGTCTGTGGCATTTCTATACACTAACAATGAAATTATAGAAAGAGAAACCAAAAAAAGCAATCCAATTTACCATCGCACCAAAAAAATTAAGATACCTAGGAATAAACCTAACTAAAGTAATAAAAGACCTTTATGCAGAAAACTACAGGACACTGAAAAAAGAGATAGAGGAAGATGTTAACAGATGGAAGAGCATACCATGCTCATGGATTGGGAGAATCAACATCATTAAAATGTCCATACTACCCAAAGCAATCTACAGATTCAACGCACTACCCATTAAAATACCAACGACTTATTTCACAGACCTACAAAGAATTCTTCATAGATTCATCTGGAACAAAAAAAGACCACGGATAGCTACAGCAATTCTGAGAAAAAAGAATAAAGTAGGTGGGATCTCAATACCAGACTTCAAGCTATACTACAAAGCAACTGTTCTCAAAACAGCCTGGTACTGGCACAAGAACAGACATATAGATCAATGGAATAGAATAGAGAACCCAGATATCCACCCAAACCACTATGCTCAACTAATATTTGACAAAGGATGCATGAACATACAATGGAACCAAGATAGCCTCTTCAATAAATGGTGTTGGGAAAATTGGACAGATACATGCAAAAAATTGAAACTGGACCACCAACTTACACCAAATACAAAAATAAACTCAAAATGGATACAGGACTTAAACATTAGAAGGGAAACCATAAAAATACTAGAGGAGTCCACAGGCAGCACAATCTCAGATATATGCCGAAAGAACTTCTTCACTGATACTGCTCCAAAGGCAATGGAAGCTAAAGAAAAAATAAACAAATGGGACTACATCAAAATAAAAAGCTTTTGCACAGCAAAAGAAACCATCAACAAAACAACAAGAAAGATCAATGCATGGGAGAACATATTTGCAAATGCTATCACTGATAAAGGTTTAATCTCCAAAATCTACAACCAACTTATACAACTTAACATAAGGAAGATGAAGGATCCAATAAAAAAAATGGGCAACGGACCTAAATAGAACCTTTTCAAAAGACGACAGAAGGAAAGCCAAGAGACACATGAAAACATGTTCAAAGTCACTAATCATCCGAGAGATGCAAATCAAAACGACAATGCGATACCATCTTACACCTGTCAGAATGGCAATCATCAACAAATCAACAAACGACAAGTGTTGGCGAGGATGCGGAGAAAAAGGAACCCTTGTGCACTGTTGGTGGGAATGCAGACTGGTGCAGCCACTGTGGAGAACAGTATGGAGTTTCCTCAAAAAACTAAAAATTGATCTCCCATTTGACCCAGCAATCCCATTCTTAGGAATTTATCCTAAGAAATTACAAACACCAATCAGAAAGGATTTATGCACCCCTATGTTCATAGCAGCACAATTTACAATAGCCACAATTTGGAAACAGCCTAGGTGCCCGTCAGCAGATGAGTGGATCAGAAAACTGTGGTACATCTACACAATGGGATTCTATGCTGCCATTAAAAAGAAGGAATTCTTACCATTTGCAGCAACCTGGTTGGAACTGGAGAGCCTTATGCTTAGCGAAATAAGCCAGTCAATGAAGGAGAAGCATCACATGATCGCACTCATTGGGGGATAATAAAGATCACTATAAACTGATGAACAAAAGGATAGATACAGAGATAAAGACCTTCACAGAGAAGAAAAAGCTAAAGGAGTTCATCAACTCCAAACCAGTATTATATGAAATGCTGAAAGGTACTCTTTTAGAAGAGGAAGAAGAAAAAGGTAAAAGACAAAAAATTATGAACAACAAATACACATCTATCAACAAGTGAATCTAAAAATTAAGTGAATTAAAAATCTGATCAACAGAATAAACTGGTGAATATAATAGAATCAGGAGCACAGAAAGGGAGCAGACTGATAATTCTCAGGAGGACAAAAATCATAAAGCATCAAACAGACTGTGAAATTATAGCAGAAAGATTAAAGTTAGGTGAGGTAAATAAGTGATCAATCAAAGGACTTGTATGCATGCTTATAAACATAACCAATGATCACAGACACTGGGGGGTCAGGGTACGCCTGGGAGGGGGGGGCAATGGGGAGATATGTATAAAAATTAATAAAAATTAATTTAAAAAAATGCAATGTTCAAAGTGATGGGAAAATATACATAACTGGTTTAACAATACAGTAGTCCAATCCTCTCTAATAAAGTGATTTTGAAACAGGAAAGGTAAATTTTTTACTATTTCAAGAATCATCTAAAAAATAAAAGCAAACTCTTTTTTTCTATCAATTTATAATTAATATTAATGATACAGATAATCATACAAAATCAAACAGAAATTGTACATAGTAAAATTTGTTATTGACTACAACTTCACAGAAACAAAACTTTTGGATAAAATTTATCTCTTCAAATTTCAGTTTAAAATAAATGGACTTGGTGGATATAGTGTCCATAAGACAAAAATTTTAATTGTAGATGCTATAATTATTGATATGAATAAAAACTTGATTAGCAAACTCATTCCCATTGAACATTTTAGACGGGATATGATCCCTATGAGAATATCTTTAGCAAAATATAAATAAACATTTATTAAAAATTTGGTATGAAATGAGTGCTAGGTAGGAAATTGATTAAGGAATTAAATTGGCTCAGTGGGAAAAAACTCTCAGTAGAGATTCCTTTTCTCAAAGAACATTCTTCACAGGTTATGGAGATATATCTGGATGTGTATATACTGATATATAATGAGTTCTCTGTATCTATTTCTGAGTAGGCAAGAGAAGGAAAGCATTCCTACCTGCTTTTAGTTGCCTTTCCGATAAGCAGTATAAACTGAAGAGGCTAAGCAGCCCATATTCCCTGGCCTGGCTATAAGAATGGAGCAGATGAGCTGGTAGGTCTTGTTGCCACTAATTTTTTGACTAATATAAAGGTTCTATTTGAAAGTACCTGATCTGGCTCCCATTCTGGTTTCACTAAGAACAAATTTGGAACAATGTGTACCCTTTCCCAAGAGCCAGTCTTCAGCACTATCCTAAGGGTAATTTTGAAAGGCATAAGCAAATCAAGAATAGTTCAGTGTCCATGGAGCTTGCCAAAGGCCTAAAGAAAAAAAAATCAAAGCAGCTTAATTAAATTTAGACAGAGGCTGAGGGAAATTCTTAAGCATTACTTGTGGACTATCCCTCGTCCCTGTCTTAACATCTCTCTGCTAGCAAAATGGTCCTGTCTTTTGCCAACACCCTCTCTCATTCCTCTTCATGAGTTGGGCAAATTGAAAGAAGGAATAGACAGCACACTTCTTAGCTCCCTCCTCAACTCCCTTTGGAATCCAGTCAACTTTCAAGAAGGAAAAAATATGTGTTTTTGTTGCTATAAAATTTATAGCAGCACACAAGCCTCCTGCCACTGTTTCCATGTCAGGAACAGCATGATTTGCTACTTCTGCCTGGAGACCAAATTGAGAAATCTGTTTCATTCTGAGGTATAGAATTAGCAAGTCCACTTGCCACACATGTAAGCCAAGGCCTCCTGTGGGCCTTTGTCTGAAATTAAGCTGATAATTTGATGATTATCCTGACTCTCATTCCTTAGCTGGTTCCAGACTCGGGCAGGGAAGAGAGGAGTGTTATTAATTGATGCTAAAGTTGCCACATAAGCTTCACTTTTCCCTCTTCTCCTCTTTAGCTCTTTTCTTTCAGGAAAACCTGTGTGTGTGTGTTTTTTTTTTTAATGTGTTAAATGTGTATCTGTAGTGCTCATTTGTTTATTTTTCTCTTTAATTTTAGGCAAAAGAATTAAAAGTAGGAATTTGGGATGCAGTTAGCATTTTGGAGATCTTATAGAACTTAAAAGGCACAAGACTTCTTTAAATTTAGAGGACACCATATTCTAAGGGGGAAAAAAGAGGGATGTGAGCAATGAAAACAAACTGAAGCAGGTAGGGCAGGGAGACATGACTATTGAGAATAGACTTATGTAGAAAGGACATTTGAATCAAATAGACATATATTAACATGTAATTTGTGGATAGTATAAAAGAACAGCATTCTCTTGGCTACATTTTCTCTTTAAATTGATCTCAGATTTGGAAAATTGGTTTTAATCTCATGAGATTTAACTTTTAAATAAAAGGGGCAATAGTAGTAGTAGTAGTAGTAGTAGTAGTAGTAGTATTTTGCAGACGGATTGGTAGGTTTTTCTATATTCCCAGACCAAATTGGGTTTATTCAATAATATAATGGAAAATATTCTACAAGGGAAGTGTATGTACTCCAAGGACTGAATTTCTATTTATGCTCGTATTTGCCATTAACATCAATAAATATCAAGAGTTCTTATGTCAATTTAATGCAGAAACAATAAAAATTACTGAGAAACAAAGAGGGAAATTCTGAAATATGAAAGTAAAGAGTGCTTCTCTGGCTACACAGTCACTCCAGAGGAAATTGTGAAGTGGGTGAAGTCTGTCACTCTGCTTCCTCCGGGTTCCTCTTCTTAGGCACTCATAAATCTCTTGCTACTTTTCAGGACTTTGAATTTGGCCTAACTTGCCTGAGACAAGAGAAGGAAAGCATTCCTACCTGCTTTCCCCGCAAACACTCCATTCCATTGGGCTTACTTCTACAAGACCTTCAAGAATTAACTGAAATATTTCTTCTCTGTGTTATAGAAGTGTCTCTATTTCTACAATTTTCTATGTTTACCCAAACTGGAAAGACTAGAAAAGATGTCTTAACCCAGAGATAAATGTCAGATGTAGGAAAAGTCTGGGCAGATAGAGCTTCTCATAACCCTACTGTTACCAGTGATACATTTGCCTACCCTGCTTTTACCCTGGCTATCTTCACTCTGTTATTTCATTCCAAGATGAAAGAGACTGAGATAGAAGCCCTTGACATGGGTATTCCTCTCTGTAAGAAGAGTATCTCCATGAAAATTCTTCAATTGTTTTAACCTATATCCAATTTTCATTGAGATTACTAACAGGTGCAGAATTGATTAACTGACTTGAATTTTGTCATCATCATTAGCATTGTCAACAGACAATTAATGAGTGTCCCTAGAGCCCTGGACATTGCATTAGAGGCTAAGAGCTCATCTTCTTTCCCCTGGAGGACATTTTAGTCAATAGTGAAACAGCTAAAATCTAGACAAAAAAGAAAAAAAGCTAGCCCTACCAGGTTTGGCTCAGTGAATAGAGTAGGGGCCTGTGGACTGAAGAGTCCCAGGTTTGATTCCCAGTCAAGGGTACATGCCTGAGATTGTGGGTTCAATCCCCAGTGTGGGGCATGCAGGAGGCAGCCGATCAATGATTCTCTCATCATTGATGTTTCTATCTCTTTCTCCCTCTCCCTTCCTCTCTGAAATCAATAAAATATATACTTTTAAATAAAAAAGGAGAGAAAAAGCTAGAGAAATAAAATGAATTAATAATTGGTCTAGAAGTAAAGAACTGTCTGGATTTCTATAATTTCTTCTTAATATCACTGATCATAAAGTCATTTAAATGTGCATATAACCTGAAGAGAGAGAGAGAAGATGCAGCATGTTAAAAAGTTAACGCCCAAGCTAACACTATTAGGGAGTTGAGTCTTTTGGAAGTGATTAGGTAATGAGAGCTCTGCACTCATGAATTAGTGACCTTATAAAATGAGACCCCAGAGAATTTCACCCTGTCTGCCTTATGAGAACACATTGAGAAGATGTTTTCTATGAACCAAAACACAGACCTTTATCAGACTTTAAATCTGCTGGCCCCATGATTTTGGGTTTTCCAGCCTCTAAAACTAAGAAATATATGTTGTTTATAAGCTATCCAGTCTATGGCAATATTTTCCCACTGTCCAGAAACTGGTTTTATTTTAGTTTTTTAGTTTTGTAATTTTGTAATGTGTGTGTGTGTGTGTGTGTGTGTGTGGTGTGTATGTATATGTATATATATGTGTGTGTGTGTGTGTGTGTGTATAATATATATATATATAATTGTTGATAGTGGCCCAGTGCATGAAATTCATGCCTGGCCAGCATCCTCTTCAATCTGGGACCCCTCGACGGATGTCCTACTGCTAGTTTACAGGGATTGGACCTCAACTGGCAATTAGACATCCCTCTCACAATCCAGGACTGCTGGCTCCTAACTGCTCCACCTGCCTGCCTACCTGCCTGCCTGATTGCCCTTAACCTCTCTGCATGCTGGCCTGCTTGCCCCCAAATGCCACCTTCACCAGCCTGATCACCCCCACCAGCCCCTGGGACCAGTGTGCTCACCTCCAACTGCCCCCCCTCCCGTGATAGCCTGCTCATCCCTACCTTCCCTCCTTAATGGCTTGCTCACCCCCAACTGCCCCCCTGCTGGTTTACTCACTCCAAAATGCGCCCCCCTGCTTTCCTGATCACTTCCAGCTGACCCCCACTGACATCCTGCTCAACCCTAACTGGTCCCTCTGCTGGTCTGCTTTAGCCCCAAAGCCCCAACCCCCACCAGCTTGATTATTCACAACTGCTATCCCATCCTGGCCTGATTACCACAACTGCCCTCCCATCTTGGACTCTAACTGCCTCTACCTTGGCTCCGCCACCATGATTTATCCAGAACATCCAGAAGGTTTCCTGGAAGGTGTCCTACTTTAATTAGCATACTACCCTTTTATTTGTATAGATAGAGGCCTGGTTCATGGATGGGGTCTGGCTGGTTTGCCCTGAAGGGTGTCCCAAATCAGGATGGGGGTTCCCTTGGGGTATGAGGAAGCCTGGCTGAAGGGCTGAGGACTGTTTTTAAACTGGTCAAGTCCCCCAATGCGGACCCTCACCCCATGGGGTGTGGCCAGCCTGGGTGAGGGGCTGAGGGCTATTTTCAGGCTGGCCATGGCTCCCAGTGATCCAGGCTTCCAGCCTCTCCTTTTTTTTTTTTTTCCCAGCACCTCCTTCAGTAGAGGCCAGGGCCAGCTGGAAGCAGGTATCTGGGATTTATTTATCTTCTACTATTGAAACTTTGCAGCCTTGAGTAGAGGCCAAGGCTGTCCAGGGTGGGTAGGAAGCTTGGCTTCCTCCATTGCCAGGGGCAAAGCAAGCCTCTTGCTCACTCCATCTCCATGGCTTTGCTGGGTTAATTTGCATACTCGCTCCTGATTGCCTGGTGGGTGTGGCTGGTGGGTATATCAGAAGTACAGTCAATTTGCATGTTTCTTTTTTATTTGTGTGTGTGTGTGTGTGTGTGTGTGTGTGTGTATAAAGGGTTGTGGAATGGGAGACATCTGTAATACTACCAACAATAATATATATATTTATTATTAATCCCTTCTAATCCCCTTTGCCTAGCCTCTACCTCTACCCCCAGATCTTCATCTCCCTATTGCTTGTATCCATGTTCTATGCATATAAGTATATAAGTTCTTTGGTTTATCTTTTTTCATTTACCCACCCCCACATCAAGGTATGTCAGTTTGTTCCATGCCTCTATGGTTTAGATCTTATTTTGTGGGTTAATTCATTTTGGTCATTAAATTTTACAAAAAAGTGAGAGTGTGATATGTCTTTCTCATATTGGCTTATTTCACTTAATGTAATAGTCTCCAGGTCCATCCATTGTGTTCCAAAGGGTAAAAGATACCTCTTTTCTATAGCTACATGGCATTCCATTGTGTAAATGTCCCACAGATTTTTATCTATTTATCCACTAATGGGCATTTGTACTGTTACCAAATCTTAGCTATTATAAATAATGCTGCTATGAACATAGAGGTGCATATATTCTATTTGATTGGTGTTTCATAGTTTTTATGAGATACTAGAAGCCTGAAAAGTCATGCACTGGAAGTGGGGGGGTCCCTTAGCCTGACCTTCCCCCTGTCACAGTCTGGAGCCCTCAGGGGCAGGAGGTGACCCTGTGATCCGGGGAAGGTAACATCCCATCACCCCTCTTCTGCTACCACTGCCGGCAGTGCAAGCCTCAGCTGGGCCTGGTTACCTAAGCCTTGTGCAGCCCTGGGTGGCTGGGAAGGTGCCATCTAAGGCTTTCCTGTGCCTTGGGCTGGCCCTGGGCAGCTGGGCGGTAGGGGCTGAGAGGACTGGGAAACTCCAGAGGCAGATTCACAGAGAGGCCAGGCCCGCCTGGCAATGGGCCCAGCCTTGCTGCACACCTGCCATCCCAGCAGGGATAAGGGGATTGGGGACACCCCCATCTTGTGGCTGTGGGCACCACCATCTTTGAGGGCAGAAAGTCAATTAGCACATTTATTCCTTATTGGCTGTGGGTGCTGCCATCTTTGTGACCACGTGAGGGTCAATTACCATATCCCTTCTTTATTAGCTAGGATTCCCAGAAGTAGGATCTCTAAGTCAAATGGAAGTTCATTTTTATTTTTTATTTTTTTAGGAAACTCCATACTTTTTTCCACAGTGGTTGTACCAGTCTGCATTCCCATCAGCAGTAAACTAGTATTCTCTTTCCTCCACATTCTCACTAGCACTTGTTTGATTTATTGATGAAGCCATTCTGACAGGTATGAGGTGATATCTCATTGTGGTTTTAATTTCCATTTCTCTGATTATTAGAGACTTTGAACTTTTTTTTTCCCATAGGTCTCTTGTCCATTTTTCTTTTCTCTTTGGAGAATTGTTTAATCAGGTTCTCTGCCTATTTTTAAATTGGATTGTTCATCTTCCTTCTGTTGAGTTGTATGAGTACTTTATATATTTTGGATATTAACCCCTCATCAAATGTATCTGTGCCAAATTTGTTGTCCCATACACTGGATTCCCTTTTCATTTTGATGGTGCAAAAGTTTTTTTTTTTTTTTTTACATATTTCAGTGCTCCTATATTAGGTATATATATGTTTACAAGGGTTATATTTTTTTTTGTTTAATCATTCCCTATAGTATTATATAGTGGCCTTCTTATCTCTTGAGATGGCCTTTGTTTTGAAGTCTATTTTCTCTGATATGAGTATTGCTTCTCCAGCTTTTTTTTTTTTCTTTCCATTTGTATGGAATATTTTTCTCATCTTTTCACTCTCAGTCTGTGTATCTTTTGTTTTGAGGTGGGTCTCTTGTAGACATTACACACACACACACACACACACACACACACACACACACACTTGAGTCCTGGTACACCAATTTGTGCATGGGTGGGGTCTGGCCAGCCTGCATGATAGGGGCCAGTTGGGGTCAGGCCAGCATGGGGACAAAGACATGGGAGGTTGGCTTACCTGTCCTGCCCCCAATCAGGGTCAAGGGGCCTGAGATCAGGGGGAAAGCATGCTTCGGGGAGGGGCCATGGGAAGTTAGCCAGACAGTCCCATCCCTGATCAGGCCAGTTGGCCAGCATAGAAAAAAGTCAGTCCAGTTGGTCTGGTGTTCCAGTTATAGCTACATAGCATTCCATTGTGTAAGTGTCCCACAGATATATATATATATATAATGTTTTCTTATTCATTCAGTCACCCTATTTCTTTTGACTGGAGGATTTAATCCATTTATATTTAAGGTTATTAATAAGGTTATTATTGATTGCCACTTTTATTTTCTTTATACCTATTATCCTTTCTCTCACCTTTTTTTCTTCTTCTTGAAGCCATCCTTTAACATTTTTTTGCATTGCTGCTTTGGTGGTAATATACTCCCTTAACCTTTATTGTCTGGAATTTTTTTATTTCACCTTCAGTTTTAAATGATAGCCTTGCTGGATACAGTCGTCTTGGAGTTAGGCCCTTATTTCTCATTACTTTAAATACTTCATTTCACTCCCTTTTTGACCTAACATGTTTTTATTGTGAAGTCAGAAGACATTCTAATGGGAACTCCTCTGTAGGTAATTTTCTGTCTATCTCTTGTTGCCTTTAAGATTCTTTCTTTGAATTTAATGGTTGCCATTTTAATTATGATGTGTCTAGGTGTGGTTCTCTTTGAGTTCATCTTTATTGGATCTCTCTATGCCTCTTGAACTTGTGTGACTTTTTCCTTCACCAGATTGAGGAAGTTTTCTGGCATTATTTCTTCAAACAGGTTCTCTGGTGCTTGTTCACCTTCTTCCCGTTCTAGTATGCCTATAATGCAGATGTTGTTGTGTTTCATTTTGTTCTAATGCTGCTTCAAGCTAGCTTTCTGCTTTTTAATATTTTTTTCTATTTATTGCTCTAATTGGGTATTTATTTCTATTTTATCTTCCAATTTTGATTAGATCCTCTGCTTTATCCAATCTATCTTTAATTCCTTCCAGTGTGTTCTTAATATCAGGTATGTTATTCTTTATTTCTGTCTGATTCTGCTTCATGTTTTTTATTACCTTTTTCATTCTGCTATAGTTCCCACTGAGTTCCTTGTAATTTGCACTAAGCTCCTTAAGCATCTTTATAACCATTATTTTAGGTTGCTTTCCTCCATTTCATTTAGTTATTTTTCTGGGGTGTCTTTATTTTCTCTCATTTGGGGGATGTTTCTTTGACATCCAATTTTAGCTGCCTCTGTATTTATTTCTATGTATTAGATAGAACTTTTATGCCTCCAAGTCTTTGTGGGATGGCCTTATATAGAAAGTGTCTTGAGAGGTCCAGTGGTGCAGTCTCTTTGATCTTCTGAGCTGGATGCTCTAGGAATGCCTCTAGTGTGCATTATTTGTGCTCTTCTGTTATAATTGGGACTTGACTGTTGATGTCCTATTCATGGGAGGGATTTCCCCTACAAGTTGCTGACAGTGAGACTCAACTCTAGCCTTATTATGCCAGCTGTTATATAGGGGCCAACAGAATAGAACAAGACATGACAGAACAAACCCCAAAACACTATGAAAATCAAGCTATGCAAAGCAACAACAATAGAAAAGAGTAAAAAAGTAAAAAGAAGAGAAAACAAAGTGAAGAAAAAATAAAAAGAATAATAAAAGACACAATCCCAAAGACTTAGAGAGGATATAAAGAAAAAATTTAAAAAGAAGAAGAAATAAAATGGGTATATGAAAGCAAGGAGGAAGTTAAAAGAACTAATATAAGAAGAGAAAGAAAAGGAAACAGAAAATAAATGAAATAATAATGAATTTAAAATGTAGTAATAATGGATATATTAAGATATAAATAGGAAAAGTAAAATAAAAAATAAGAAAAAATAAAATAAGAAAAATTAATAATAATAATAATAATATTAAGAGTCAAAAGGAGAATAAAATCAAAGGAAAGAGAAAGTAGAGATATGTAAGAAAAAAGAAATGAAAGGATAAAAAGTAAACCACACACACACACACACACACACACACACAAAGCCACTTATAAACACACCAGAAAACAAAACAGCACACACTCACCTACTCAACAACCTTTGGGTCTGCTATTTGTGGAGCTCAGTGGATTTTTCTCTGTTGTTGTTGAATCTGGTCCCTTGGTGTTTCTATCCTGGGCCTCCTGGAAACTTCTCTGGTGCATACCACTATCTTTTTCTAGCCCTTGGCAACCTGATTTAGGTCCAAGAGGTTAAAGGCTGTACTAGTCCAGGGGACAGGGACTCCTTAATCCAGAGGCTTGGTCTGCCTTGAGTCTCATACCTTGCTTGTCCCTTTTCTGAGCTGCTCTGCCTCCCCCCATGGAGCTGAGCTCTGCAGAGATATCCTGGTCTTGGATAAAATGGTTTGATGAGACTTGTGTTGGGGGTGATGCCAGTAACTTGTAAGAGTGGAGTTCAGCCCTTCCTCTCCTAACATCTCAGCTCTGCTTTCTTTGCTGGTCCCTCCTTTCTGCCATCTGCAGTGGCACAGATTTCCTGTCCCAGGCTTTTTCCCCTGACCTCAGGTTGCTGCAGGTTGGGTCCTGCTGTTTTGCCAGAAAGAGGGCACCTCTTCTGTTCCAGATGGGCAGTGATGATCCTCCTTCTTTATCCTACTGTCCATCCCCCTTTCTGCTCACCAGCACAAGTTCCTCCAGGAAATAAAGAGCCCCAGATTTAATGTCGGTGTGTCCTTCAGACCCCTCCAGTGTAGGCTGGCTCTGAGCTCCACTCTATAGTTCTTATTGATTAAAAGGAGCTTCCCAGGCTGCACAATGGCAGGGTTCTAGCAATACTCTACCCAGGGACTTTCACCCCAGGCTTTCACTTCCCTTTCTCCATAGCCTGTGCCTAAGAGTCCTTCTCTCTCAGTTCCAGATACTGTCGTCTCAATATCAACAGCCTCTTCAGTCCCCTCAGATCTTCAGTTCTAATAAGTCCAGGTCAGCAGACAATACATTCACCTCCTGGCCTTCAGCGCAGTTCCTGCCCCTTGGCAGTGGAGCCAAGCAGCTGGGCTCTAGGGTGGCAGTATAGTAATGGTGGCAGTGGAGGAGTACACAGCAGGGATGAGAGTCAGTGGTTGTTGCGTGGCCATGGCACAGGGGTTAGCCTGGGAACCTTTCTGGAGTTTGGGGTCAGGCTTGGTGCATGCCAGGAGCCCAGAGGTCTCACAGATGTCAGCTGCAGTTGTGTGGGTTCCCACCAGTGTCTGTTTAGGAGCACAGTTCAGGATGTGTCTCAATCTATGGTATTTTGTTATAATAGCATGAATAGATTAAGACAGATGAAAATGATTATGATGATATTAGTGGTTATTATGATGATGACAGAGATGGATGTCAACAACATGCTGATATACAAATATATCTATAGTTATACAGAAATATATACACAATATGTCTATGTTCTACCTTTAGACCTACATTGACACAAATGTCTGAAAAAATAGTTAGTAACTCTTATTATAATTAGCTAGAAGCCTGGTGCATAAAATTCATGCATGAGGTGGGGGATCCCTTAGCCTGACCTGCACCCTCTTCAATCTGGGAGCCCTTGGGGAATGTCCAACTGGCAATTGGACATCCCTCTAACAATTTGGGACCTCTGACTCCTAACTGCCCATCTGTCTGCCTGCCCTAACCACTCTGCATGCCTGCCTGATCCCCCTAACTGCTCTTCCCTGCTGACCTGATCTCCCTAACTGCCCTCTCCTGCCAGCTTGATCACCCCTATTAATTTTCTTGTAATTTTACTTTCTTCACACACAATTGTATTTGACTTCCTTATTTGGCTTCTCCCTCTCACACAATTTTTCTATCTCCTTTATGTAACAATTTCCTACTGATTCATCATTTATAAACTTTTCTTTCCTCCTTATTCTCTACTTCTGTTCCATCATCCTTCTTCCCATCTTTCTCCTACCCTCCATCCCTCCCCACATTCCTCCTTTCCTTTGTCTTTACTCCTTCCCTCCTTCCCCTTTTCCTTCCTTCAAAACTTAATTTTTTCTACACTTCCTCCCTCAGACCTGCTTTCATTGGGGAGGGGTGTCGTTAACCCCCAAGCCAAGGCTCAGCCCCTGCCAGGTGTTCACCGCCTGCCTTCACCAGCCTCCTCCCCACTGTTCTGCCCCCATTCCTTGCCAGGGACGCCCAGCTCATTGGGGTGGCTGAGTCCAGTGCAGCTGGGCACTGCTGCTGCAAAGCAGGAGCACCTCCGCCCAGAAGGCCTTAGACCATCCTCCACCCAGTCCTGAACCCTTGGTGCCTCCCCTCCAATGGCCACCACTGCCCCCCTCCTGCTTCTGGGTGGGTCTTCCTGCTTCTGCTTCACATGCTGCCAGTGCCTCGGCCCTCACCTGGTGCACCTGCTCCCCCCCGCCATGGTCACCACCCCCTTCTGCATGCAGTTTTCTTCCCTTTTCCATTCCTGTGCTATCCTACCACAGGCCTTGTAGCTGCCTGAGCAGAGGGCAGGGTTGAAACCTGGTGATCCAGTCATGACATGACGCTGTAATGGACAAATTATTAGATTAGATAGGAGAAATGGATAATGTTTTTTATTTTATTGACTAAAGTTGATTGGGTGATGTTAAGCTTTTCTTAAAACTTCACCTGAAAATTTTAATTCAAATGCAGGGATCTTGGATAAAATCTGAACAAGGGCAATAACTTTGACTGAGGAATTGAGTAAAGAAATTTTGAGGTTAAATATAAATAGCTAAGGAAAGATGTTAGCCCAGACCTAATATAACTATAAGCCCCAAACTAGTATGGGATTAACCTAGTACAAATGAGTTCTCCAAAAGAGTTTTAGTTTTACCCTGAAAAATGGGAAGTAAAGCCCAGAACATGTTAGCAATCTAAACCACTCGTCAATAAAAAAGTTTTTTCAAGCAGCATGTTAACACTGAACACATTTTAAATAAAATCAAACACTGACACAGACCACATTTTTGGGATGAAAACTAGTGTTACCTGGATAATACACTAGATAACTATAAAAGCTCCATACTTAATATGTGATATTTATTTAAGTGGTATACTGTTTTTTTTAAAGGTGAGGTCTACTGAAGGATTAGTTTAAAGATAAGTATGTTGCCTAAGGATGGGGGTAGGTCATTAAAGACTTCACAATGTATAAACATTTGAGTTAGTTCTTGAGAAGAAAAAAGTTAAGAGGAAACCTGGAGGAGTACTCAGAATTATTGGAATGAAAAATATTGCAGATAATAGAAATGGAATTAACAGATGTCCTGAGGCAGGAGAGGGCATGGTTCGTTTGAGAAACATAGAAGAGTTAAGAGTGGTTATATTATAGAACACATGAGAGGGTATAAGATTGAAGTCTGAAAAATAATCTATTCCATCCTAAAAAAAAAAAACAACTAGATTACCTAGATGCCTAAGAATCCTATTTTTGGCAATAAAAATCATATTCATATTATATTTCTCACCCTCACAATTATATACTATTTAATGTCTGATATTTTTACCTCTGTTAACAATGGAATATTCATCAAAGTTTTTTTAAATATATTTCTATTGATTTCAGAGAGGAAAGGAGAGGGATAGGGACATCAATGATGAGAGAGAATCATTTATCAGATGCCTCCTACACCCCCCTACCCAGGCATGTGCCCTTGATCAGAATCGAACCTGGGATCCTTTAGTCCACAGGCTGACACTCTTTCTACAGAGCCAGACCAGCTAGGGCTCATCAAAGGTTTTTTTTGTTTGTTTTGTTTTGTTTTTTTGTTTTAATATATTTTATTGATTTTTTTACAGAGAGGAAGAGAGAGGGATAGAGAGTTAGAAACATCGATGAGAGAGAGACATCTATCAGCCGCCTCCTGCATGCCCCCTACTGGGGAAGTGCCCGCAACCGAGGTACATATTTAAATTAGAAATTTATATATATATATGCAAAAATATGATTGCCCAAATTCATTTCTCTGTCTATTAAGCCCTAGGGGTATTCTATCTATCCCACAAAAGAAAGGGGAAAAGATAAATGTCCATAGATAGTTTTGCACACAAATGACAAACACAGGTTTCTAAAAAATGGTTTCCAACCTGTTAATAGTTTTCAATACATAAGAGCTGCAATGCATGAAAGAGATAAATATTCATGGCACACAGCATTTATATGTATCAAATATATATTCATGAATAAAAGGCTTCCCCTACCTTTAACAGTGTTTGCTGTGCAGTCAGTGAAGAATAGACCAAGCTCCCCTAGCTGTAATTGCTGAGTCTCTATGGTTACATCTCCTGAATGCCAGTCCTGCAATAATTACAGACAGGGCAATTGCCATGTAAAACACAAAAATCTCCCCATTCACTCCAGATTGGATAGCAGTATCTCCCTGCACCAAATATTAATAGCAGGTTTTATATGGCTACCAACTTATTTTTCAGAGAAAGCATTATATATTAAACCTTGTGAGGTTATCTGTGTACTGTAATATGTACAGTAGGGTTATCTATGGTTATCCCTCTTTTTTCAAATATGCCTTATCACAGCACTGACCTACCAAAGGGCTTTCCTAAGAATACTGGAAGGGGAATTAACATTCACTGAATAACATTCTCAACGATCATCAGCATCTAGTGGCCATGGCCTTGATTAGAGTTCTCTGCAGCATGAAGGCAAAGAATAACAATGCAAGGTGTTCAAGGAAAATCCTTGTTGTTCAATAAGTTGATATGGATGGTATGCTCTTTTGAAAATTGGCATATTGTTTTGTTTGTTTTTTCCCTTTTTGAGTTTATCAGGGTGGCACTGGTTAACAAAATAATACAGATTTTAGGTTTACAATTCCACAACGTATCATCTGTGCACTATATTAGGTGTTCACCACCCCAAGTAAAATCTCCTTCCATCACCATAAATTCCACCTATCTCTTCCTCCACCTTTGCCAAAAAACTCAGTCCCTTACTAATTACCATAATGTTGTCAGCATTCATGAGCTTTTTCCTTTTTTTTGTTCAGTCCCTTCACACCCCCACCCTGCCACCTCAACCAATACCCCCACAGCTGTCAGCCTGCTCTCTATCTATAATTCTGTCTTTATTTTGCTTATTAGTTCACTGTGTTCATTGAATTCCATACATGAGTGAAATCATATGGTACTTGTCTTTCTCTGACTGGCTTATTGTTTGATAAAAGTGTTTGCCCCATTAAATTCTGGAGGAGGGCAAAACAGATACAGCCATTTGAAGAACTGTGTCTTTTGTTGAACAAGAATAAGATATCATAACAAGGTTTTAGGGCACTGATCAAAGCCCTATTGTTAAAATAAATAATAATGATAATGATGCTGTTAATAATAATAACAAAATAACTTAAAAGAGCTGTCAGTTTTGTAGACAGGGCCTGCTTGCCCTCTCTCAGTTTTTCTTGGTCATCTTCCTGCTCCGTTGAGGGTCACAAGAAAATAATTCTGACCATATTAGAAATTCCAACGCTTCTGTTTCTCTCTTGTGGCATTTGGTGTTCACTCGCTCTAAGACCATGCTTTGAAGACCATTATGATAAACTGAAGATATGATTTGATACCATTCCATTCCATACATTTATTTCTAATAAAACACTTAGTTGTATCTGAATTTTATTTTGCAAAGTTAAATTATACCTTCTCCCTCTTGGTAGTTCATACAATACAATGCATCAGATTTTAAGTTGTTAATATCCCTTAGAATATGCAAATATTTTAGCTCTTTGTGTTATGAGACTGAGATTGCATAGAATAACAAATGAGGAGGAAGCATCTTGTTGGATATGTCAAGATTCTAGAATTTTCATGATTATAGTTATACTTGGCTAGGATAAAATCAAACCTCTTTATAAATGAAATGGCTTCATTATTTAAAGTATAGCTTTATTATTGAAAACAAAGCTAATTTTTCTTTTAATTATATTATGAAAGTAAATCTTTCATAATAAAATGTTTCTGAAATTTCCATAAGTAAATAGGAGAGGTTTTCGGAGGTTGATAAATCCTGCAAACCTACTATGAATTCCCTCAATCCCTCCTACTTCTGATGACTCAGTTTGAAGCATGTTGCTATTATCTTTTTACTCACCTCAATAAAGTGCTTAGTATATGTGTCAGATTCTTCTGTCAACTTTATACTCTCCTTAGTAAGAAGAGCAGCCAATTTCTCCATTGAATAGCGTACCACAATCGCCGGTTACTCTATCAGAAATAAAAATAATATAAATGACATAGAAATTGATCTCATCTCATTTGTTTATTTGTTTGAATTACTTCTTCCATGTCTATCATGTTCCAGAACAGTGGCATTTACTGTAGACACAGAACCTTCTTTCAAGATGTTTTTAGTCTAACAGAGAAACTAGGTGAACTGTATGGCTAGAATGCAGTCTGCTAAGTGCTCCAGTGGAGGAAGTATAGGGTGTTAAGAAATTTGGGGAGTTCAAAACACTTTCCCAAGTTTAAAACCATAACAAAAAAGCAATGAAGCCTAGATTTGAACCCAAATATTCTGTCTCTTAACACTATAAACACTGCTTATGTGAAGTACCGATTTAGCTTTGTTCAACCACATGTATAGGAACAGGCACTTAAGAATGGCCATGGGAAATTCTGTTCCCCTGCTCTTTGGTAAGATTAGTTAGAATTACATCACATTGTTGATCTTAGCCACAAACGAGGCCAAAACTGGGAAGTGAAAGAAAGGAATCTCATGACTCATAGAGTGAGGATTCCATTAGAAAACAGGAATGACAGAGAAGCTGTGAATATGGCTGTTCCTGTTCCCATTATATTCTGGAATCTCCTTTGGTCTTGGAGCCAGTTTAATTGCTTAATACATGGATTCAAGTTGGAATGGGGCTCATTCCACCAGTTCACCAAGCCAAAGGAAAACCACTGCCCACTACTCTGTAGTATGATAGAAAGCTATTGTGTTAGGGAGGGAGGAGCGGTGGCACAGAAGTTCCATTACTTTGTATTCCCCACCCTAATATCTGTTGGAGTCCATACTAGAACCCCATTATTCCTTTCAGCACCCCTCCCTCTCACAAGTTAGTGGTTACATCCTCAATTAATTTTTAGTCTTAGAGTAAAGTTATAAACTAATCAGGGCAAAGAACTAAGCCTTAACATCTCACAATGTTTACAACTCTGCCAAGCCTCAGAACCATCTTTCAAAAGCTTGGATGTAAGGAATGACTTCTTCCTATTGTTCAGCATTTCAGAATTAAACGGAGGTCCAGGAAAGAATGGAAACTAGGATAGGGAGAAAAAAGGGACCAACTATAAGCCTAATACCTTGATGGGCACTTAAATATCATTGCTGAGGTCACAAAGCCAATAAGTGCCAGATCTAAGATTTAAACTCAGACATAGGCCCTTTCCACTCCTTGTGCTTGCTCCTGAAGACAGATGTGTCCTGGCATTCAAGTTAAAAGAGTAGATGAATTCACTTTCCCATAGGAAATGAAGAGCATCTTCTTGATGCATCTTTTCTGTTCCAAATACAGAAAAATGATAGACTGATTTTAAAAAAAGAAGAAACAAATATATATATGCACAAATGACATAGAACTATTAATACACTGAAAAACTTCCCATGGACCACAAGGAGTTCAGGTCCACAAAAGCTCCCGAACTAACAGAACTGCAGAGGGTCTGGAACTAGGCTCTTCCTGCCAGTCTCCTGGGAAGACCACTGCCTGCTGTTCCCTGAAGCTAGCACAAGCTATTGATTTGGGAGAGGAGGGGTGGTGGGTCAAAGGTAGCTGGCTTTGTAACCGAATTTGCACCCTAGCACAGAACTTCTTTGTAAGTGCTAGTTCTGGACTGGGTAGGGGAGGGCAGCATTAGCTAAGATCTAGATGGGAAGAAATGGACACAGGAAGAATGAACAAGAAAAATACTGAAATGTGTGGTTAGTTTCTCTAATTAGCTCAGTGTTATTACCCTATCCTAGGACATCATGGGTTGGTATAATTGACAGTTGACTTAGAACTTAGTCACTAATACATTCTGAGACATAAAAGTCTACCTCTATAAATGACTACTAGAACTTAACCCTCTTGTTATTTGAGAATTTTGCCAGCCTTTTATATATATATATATATACATGTAATATATGAAATTAGACTTTGAGAAAGTCTCAAGCAAATTTGCAATTGAGAAGGTATGAAGCTCCTGAAGACCATACATAGTGGGAAATTGACCACTATAGTTCTTAGCAATCATCTATAGGTATAAATGAATATAGTTTTTTATTGTTGGGCCAGGAAAATTTGGCTATTGAATTTAGGTCAATTTTTAAACTGTTAACATCATTACCATTTCTACACTGATAAATTAAGCCCATGTTTATTGTTCACTTTCTATTGATCACTATGCAAGCACTAGGAATTCTGTGCAAAATGGGCCTTGATGCCTCTGTGCAGTGGGAACAAAGTTTTCACTTGCTGGATGTATTAGTCAAGGATCTCCTAAGAAACAGAACCAGAACTAGGAGATAAGTAGATTTATAGAAAGAGATTAAGTGTCAGGAATTCACTTGGGCTATTATGGAGTGAAAAGTCCCATGGTTTGCCATCTGTAAGCTGGAAGCCAAAAAAAAAAGCTGGTGGTATAGTCCAGATGCAAAAAGGAGGATGGTGTAAGTACCAGCCCAAGTACAAAGGCCCAAGACCCAGGAGTGCCTATGTGCAAGGGCAGAAAGAAGAGAGGTGTCTCAGCTTTGTCCTTTCTCAGCCTTTTTGTTGTATTCAGACCCTCAACAAATTTGATGGTGTCTATCTGCATTAATGAGGCCCACCTGCTTTACTAAGTTCAATTCAAATACTAACCTCTTCCAGAAATGTCCTCACAGACACACCCAGAAATAATGTTTTACCAACTATCTGGGCATCCCTTAGCCCAATCAAGTTGGTGAATAAAATTAACCATAATGAAAAGAAATTTAAAAATTTCAAATGGGCCGAAACCAGTTTGGCTCTGTGGATAGAGCATCGGCCTGCAGACTGAAAGGTCCCAGGTTCAATTCCGGTCAAGGGCATGTACCTTGGTTGTGTGCACATCCCCAGTAGGAGCTGTGCAGGAGGCAGTTGATCGATGTTTCTCTCTCATCAATGTTTCTAACTCTCAATTCCTCTCCCTTTCTCTCTGTAAAAAAAATCAATAAAATATATTTTAAAAAATGTTTTGAATGAAAATCTTTAAATGGCTCTAAATTACCCAATTATAGTATATTTACACATTCATTTTAAGTGGCCAATGGAATTACTCTGATTCTTTCATGTTAAAAAATCATCTCCATAGAAACTATCTGCTTTAGGTCACCTAGGCTCAAGCCGAATCAGTTTCACACTGAACCATACCTCTAGCTTGTAAGAACTCTTACTATGGACAGGAAGATTAGCAATTTGATTTTTGTCTTATTGATATAAGAGAAACTCAATATATATGTGAAAACTGGCCACAGTGGCTTCATTTCTTGTTTCCACACCATAGAATCCAAAAGTAAGAATATAAATATGCTTTTCCCATATGTTTAAAATCTCATGAAAGTATACACAAACAAGCAAACAAAGCCAAACATAATGACAAAATATTAATTAAACATTATGTTCTCCAGTCTTGAGTAGGACAAAGAGGTGCCTTTGGATCAAAAGCTTTCCCGATGAGGGTTGACATAGCTGTTTATCCACAATAAATGTGTCCATGACTTTTTAGAATTAATGGCTACAATGGTCCCAAGGGAGCTGATGTCAAGTTCCATATCCAATCTTGTCTCTCCCCTTTTTGAAAATCTATTATTAGAAAGACAAAGTAAGCAAAGAATTCTTCTAGCAGACTCATGTCATGGTAGGAAGACCAGTGAGGCCAGGTGTGTAAAGTAAATCCTCTCAGCTCTTTTGGGGAAGCTCTTCCTTCTGTTTTCCAATGGGAGATGCCCACCTCTGAGGCAGTCAGGCAGCAGGTGTCAGGACAAGGGTGTGACATAAAAATATTGATCCAGCAAAAGCAGTTATGTTAAGCACATTATGGCTTTTGCATACTCGAAGTGAAGCAAAATAAAACCAGTTAACTATTTCCTGTTTGGTTCTCTGAGACATACAGAAAAATTCTCACTCTGTCCATACATTATATAGAATTCACAAAATATATTAACTTAAGGGGATTCCAATTTAGGGTTAACCCCCTCTCCTGGCCTTCCATTCTGAGATGGCCATGTGTTTCCTTTATGTGTCATTTAGGCTTTAACATCAGAAAGCTCTATTTTCATTTATATAAACATACATTTTTACAAAAGAATGTTATATTAGTTTCAAGGCTTCCATTCACCAAGATTTGAAATAGATTTATTCAGTTTCAATAAATCCTGTTAGGAAAAAAGCTAGTATGTTGTGTGTGTGTTTTTTGTGTGTGTGGTGTTTTGTTTTTGTTGTTGTTGTTTGTTTTTCCATGAAGGTAGGAACCACTTTGGGGTGGATGAAACCAAGTTAGTCTCAATATCTACAGTAATAAAGGGGAAAATGCTAATTGAGCATACTTCTGCTATGCCCACAGCCAATCAGGAGTGATATGCAAATTAAGCCAACAAAGATGGAAGGTAAATCTGCATATACAGGAGAAGTGGACTGGAGCCTGATGCTGCCCTGAGGGTCCAGACTGCCATCTGGGACTGGGCAGACTTAGCGGGCAGTACCTGACACCACCCGTAGTATCTAGGCAGCCATCAGGTCAGGCAGGCTGGGCGAGCAGCACCTGATGCCACCCATGGGGTCCAAGCAGTCATCGGGAACTGGGCAGGCCTGGCAGGCAGCATCTGACGCCACCCGCAGGGTCCAGTATGCCATCAGGGTCAGGCAGGCACCATTGGGGACAGGGCAGGCCTGGCAGGCTGCTCCTTTCGCTTCTGCGGGGTCCAGGCCGCCATCAGGAACTGGGTAGGCGGGGGTGGCCAAGGTCTCTGGGATCACTATCTGCCCCTGTGCCACCTGTGGACACTGGTAGAGGGGGACAAGGTTGAACATTTTAATGAAAATGGGATGCCTGTGCCCCATTCCTAGCGAGGAGAGAGCAGTGGGCAGTTAGCAGGCACCAGGGCTTGGAAGGGACTAGGAGCAACCAGCGGGTATATTACCAGGAAAAGGTGCTGAACCATAATGATGCAGAGGGCTGGCTGATGGAGGTGTGCAAAGGTGCAGATGAGGCACTCTCACTGGTGCTGAGCTTGAAAAGTGCATGGACAGCCTGCTGGTCTAAATCGTCTTTCTGAAGAAGGTGCATGAAGAGGAGATCGCCGAGCTGCAGGCGCAGGTCCAGTATGCTCAGATCTCCATGGAGATGAGCATGTTCTCCAAGTCCAACCTCTCTGCAGCGCTCAAGGATATCCATGCCCAATAGGAGAAGCTGGCTACCAAGAACATGCAGAATGCAGAAGAATGGTACAAGAGCTGCTTCACCATGCTGACCAAGAGCACTGCCAAGAACACCTATGGGGTGGGCGCCTCCAAGGAGGAGGTGTCTGAAACTTGCCTCCTGCTTAAGGCCAAGACCCTGGAGATCAAAGCATGCCGCGGAATGAACTAAGCTCTGGGAAAGCAGCTGTGAGAGCTGGAGGATAAGCAGAACTCCGATGTTAGTGCTATGCAGGACACAATCAACAAATTAGAAAATGAGTTGAGAACTACAGAGAGTGAAATAGCATGATATTTAAAAGAATACCAGGACCTCCTCAATGTGGCTTTTGACATTGACATTGCAGCTTACAGGAATCTCTTAGAAGGTGAGGAGATCCAGCTCAGTTTCACCAGCATGGGGAGCATAGCCAGCTGCTTCTCCCAGACTTCCCAGATCTTTGGTCAATCTTCCTAAGGCCGTTTTTTAGACTAACTCCTACTTGATGTCTGCTCCCTCCTCCCTTCTTGATACACCAGCCACATCCAGGAGGAGCAGATCGGGGTGGAGGAGAACACTGAGGCTGCAAAAGCTGAGGAAGCCAATGATGAAGCCCCCTCTGAAGGAGAAGCTGAAGAGGAGGAGAAAGAGGAGGAAGTGGGTGATGAAGAGGAAGGAGAAGAGGAAGAAGGTACCAAGGAAGAATTTGAGGACATAAAGGAAGAACAAGAAGGAGGTGAAGGTGAAAGATAAATGCCCAATAAGCTGAGGACGAGAATAAAGATGAAGGTTCTGGGGAGGAGCAAGCAACCAAGAAAAGATTGAGCCTCCCTTTCCTTACCTATTTTAGAAATAATCCTCCTGAAACCAGGTCAGCCCCATCACCAACAAAGCAATTGAGTTCCTGATACTATATTAATTAAGAAGTTAATATATATAACATTCTGAGATGACTCAGGGTGGACATTAAATGTGATATGACTTTTCTCCTTATGCAGAGTATCTGTTTGCTTGCACAGTGGCTTCCTGGTCCATGCTTATGAGTTCAGGAACTATGACAATGTGAATAATTCAGATGTTTACAATAAAAACACATGAATACATACATTCACTGGTGTTAATGTTAAACTTCATGGAAAAAAAATAGTCCTTTGAATCTTTGGTGGTTAGAAATTAAAGAGCTCATATCATGTGCAATAAACAGTAAATAAAGTTACACTGAATGACAAAAAAAGAAAATACATTAGGGTCCAGGAAATATTCAAAGAACTGGGGAACCATTCTTAAATCAGGAAGGGAAGTCACAGGGTGTATGTTATTGCTATGAATACAGTATTTCCTACTACTTACAACATATTCAATGTATCATATTAGATGCCTTTCCATTACATAAAGTATGTATTCTCATAGAGTAATACTGGTACATATGTTATAGTTATGGCAGTATGTCCTATCCTATCCTATCTAATAAAAGAATAATATGCAAATTGATTGCACCTCTGCTACCCCCACAAGCCATGCCCACCAGCCAATCAGGAGTATGTATGAAAATTAACCGAACTATGATGGCTAAGGCCACAGAGAGAGCAGCAGGGAGGCTTGGGTTGCCCCCAGTGATGGAGGAAGCCAAGCTTTCTGCACACCCTGGCTGGCCCAGGCCTCTGCTTAAGGCAACAAAGTTTCAATGGCTTTTGTCGCCACTGAGAGAGCAGAAAGCTGACTCCACTCCAGGCTACAAAGTTTCAATTATAGAAGATAAATAAATCACAGATACCAGGGCCTCTACTTGGTTTACTGGGGGGTGTGGCTGGCCTGCAAACCACCACAGGCCCCTCGCCAGGCCAACCCCTGCCCCAAGGGAACCCCCACCCTGATCCAAGACACCCTTTAGTGAAAACCAGCTGGCCCCCACCTGTGCACCAGGCCTCTATCCTATCTAATCAAAGATTTTAATATGCAGATTGGCCATCACTCCAACACACAAGATAACTGCTCCCATGTGGTCAAAAGATCCTGCTCCTATGTGGACACAAGATGGCCAGCACAAGATGACCAGCAGGGGAGGGAAGTTGGGAGGAACCAGGTCTGCAAGGGAGGGCAGTTGGGTGTGATCAAGCCTGCAGGGGAAGACAGTTATGGGTGACCAGGCCAGCAGAGGAGGGAAGGTGGGGGTGACTGGTCCTGCAGGGAAGGGCAGTTGGGAGGAATGCAGGCCTGCAGGGAAGAGCAGTTAGGGGTGACCAGACCTTTAGGGGAGGGCAGTTAGGAGTGACCAGGCCCGCAGGGGATAGCAGTTTGGGGCAAACAGGCTGGCAGGAGAGCAATTAGGCATCAATCAGGCTGGCAGGCAGAAGCAGTTAGGGGCAATCAGAAAGGCAGGCAGGTGAGCAATTGGTAGGCAGCAGTCCTGGATTGTGAGAGGATGTCCAAGTAGGAGCAGACCTAAACAGGCAGTCGGACATACTTCAAGGGGTCCCAGATTAGAGAGGGAGCAGGCTGGGCTGAAGGACACCCCCTCCCATGCACGAATTTCATGCATCAGGCCTCTGGTCTATATTAATAAAAAGGGTAATATGCTAATTAGACCAGGAGACCTTCCAGAAGTCCTTCAAGACAAAGCCATGATGGCAGGGCTGAGCAGAGGCAGTTAGGGGTGATCAGGCCAGGAGAGGAAGGTAGTTGGGGGTCATCAGGCTAGGAGAGGAGGGCAGGCATAGGGGACCAGTTGAGGTGAGCAGGCTGTAAGGGGGTGTAGTTGGGGGCAATCAGGCCAGCAGGCAGAGTGGTTAAGGGTGATCAAACAAGCAGGCAGGTGAGGGGTTAGGAGCCAGCAGTCCCAGATTGTGAGGGATTGTCCGAGTGCCCATTTAGGCCCGATCTCACAGGGATATCAGATTAGAGAGGATGCAGGTCGGCCCGAGAGACATCCCTCCATCCATGCATGAATTTTGTGCACTGAGCCACCAGTATAAATTATAATTATTTAGTCCTTTTTGAAAATCCAGGAGGGAATAATTACTGATATGTATATAGAGGACTTATACTACTAACAGATATTTCATGTGATTTAATTTATTTCCCATGTTATTAGTCCCAATTTAATAATATTTAATAATGAAGAAACTCAATCATAAGAACAAAAATAACATTACCATTTAGTAAGTGTTGTTTCTCTCAAAACTTATACCCTCTTGATACTAAAACCAATGTTCCTTTCATGATACCATATTGTTCTCTTCCATTCTAACACCTGTGTTTGTTTATCCTTCTCTCACTTCTCCAGTATCCCACATCCAATACAGGATTAGTCAGACAATGGAGGTGATATTTTAAAACGGCAAGAAGTACTGAATATGAGGCAAGACCCCAGGATTAAAATGAAGTATAGTTAGTTGGGAAGCCTTGTGAAACAGGAACTAAAATGACAGTGAGGAGAGAAAGGATGAAGAGTAGAAAAAGTGTGATGCTCAAAGCACTGAGGGCTGGTACCAATTTACTTTGAAGTGAAAGTCAATGAGAACTAATACCATTTCTTTTCCAATTTCTTGTAACTCCCTCACTAGCTGTGTTTTTTTCTATCCTAGTCTTCCAGTTACTTGAAGAGAAAACAAAATGTTTTCAAAGATTAAAGAATTTTGCTATGGTACTGTTGAGCTGAGGAACCATCAGAAATTGAATTAGGGATTTAGAGCGTCTGCCACCCATATGAGGCACCTAAATGGAATGGCAGGTAGTGGTAATGGAAAGGGGCAACTTTGATGATTCCTGAGACTCTGGGATAAAAGAAAAAAAATTACTCTCTTTCTCCTTCAATAACAATAATAGCTGACATTTTTTAGTACTTTCCATGTTCCCAGAACAGTTTTAAACATGTGAAACTTGTTTATTTAATTCTCACAAAATCTTATGGGATATAGACTATCACCCCATTTTATACAAACTGAGCCACAGAGAAATAACTTGTCCTTAGTTAAATAAACATTTTTCACTTTTGTTTTTTCTCTTCTGTGCTGAGCTTCATAAACCATTTCTTAAAGGAGTGACCTGACTTTACTTATCTCTTTGGCTCCCATCCTCTCTACTCACCCCCAACAAAACACACAAACAGACACTTCAGAAGCATCACAAATGACTTCTTAATTCTAAGTTCAAATGACCTGCTTTTACTTCTCATTCTACTTCACTTCTCTGAAGCAGTTCACAATGTTTTAAGTGCATAGGAGCCCCATGTTTCTGGCTTCGTGCTTATTCTGCTAGACACTTGCCCTTAGTTCCCTTCATTGTTTCCGCCACTCCTTACATTTCCAGACAACTCCAGCTCTGTCTTTTGTCCTCTTTTCTGATTCTAACTAGTGAATCTCAATAAGATATAAGACATGTAGGCAAAAGAACATCAGAATTACCCAGGAGACTTTTTAAACTACTCATGCCTCTTTCAATATTCTGGTTGTTCTGATATACCCTACACCTTGTTGGGAAGTAGAAGCAGGGAGAAATATGTCACCCCTACCTTAGTGCCTAGTGAATTTAACCAAATACATAGATATTTGACAAAGAAGAATTGATTTTTTTATTTTTTGAAAAATGGTTGTATATACTTCACTCCCACTCCAAAATGGATATTACTCCCCAAAATCACTTTTCTTAACTTTTTCTAGATTTTAAAAGTATTTTAAATGGCATATATTGAAACAATATTTTTTTCAAAAAGGGAACTAGAAGTGGAGAAGAAAAATAAAAAAGTAAGTAGCCCAGGCATTATGTATTTCTGCAGAGCACAACACAGACACACACACACAGACACACACAGACACACACACACACACACACACACACACACACACACACACACACTCTAGGGGCCCAGTGCATGAAATTCATGCACTGGGAAGGAATCCCTCAGCTCAGCCTGGCCTCTCTCACATACTGGGAGCCCTCAAGAGACGTCCTACTGCTGGCTTAGGCCTGCTCCCTGTTGGAACAGTCTGTCTTCTCTTTGCAGGAGGCAACTGGGCTGATCAGGGGAAGGTGCCACCCCCATCACCCTGCTACTGCAGCCACTGCCAGTCACCACAGCCACCAAGGTATTTTCATCAACATGGACTCCAGTCCCTTCACCATGAAAAAATGACAGCTTTCTTTAGGCATTTTCAAGATGTGCCTTTCATAAGATATGACATTTATTTCTTTATTTTTCTTTTTATCCTCACCTGAGGATATGTTTCTATTGATATTTTTCCCTTACCCTCTGATTCCAGGCTCGGCCCCTTCCCAAGACTACAGTCTCCACAACAGGCTGTAGGCTTG
Organism: Lasiurus cinereus; assembly: GCA_011751065.1. Taxonomy (NCBI): domain Eukaryota; kingdom Metazoa; phylum Chordata; class Mammalia; order Chiroptera; family Vespertilionidae; genus Lasiurus; species Lasiurus cinereus. Next base: position 34,343,684 of record JAAGEH010000304.1, read on the forward strand.
GGAAGCAAGCACCCCTGCCCCTCTGATGGAAGGATCAGCCCCTTTCCAAGCCTACAGCCTCTGCAACAAGCTGTAGGCTTGGGAAGCAGGCATCCCCCACCCCTCCAATGGCAGGCTCGGCCCCTTCCCAAGTCTACAACCTCCGCCCCAAGCTTTAGGCTTGGGAAGCGGGTACCCTGGTCCCACAAGCCTAAAGCTGCCACAGAATGACTGACTGGGAGTGATCTGGGTGCCGAGGTTTCTGGAACCCAGGTATGTATGCAAATTAACTGCCATCTTTATTGGGTTACTTTGCATACTCACTCTGATTGGCTGTGGGCATAGCAGGGGTATGGTCAATTTAGATGTTTCTCTATTATTAGGAAATATTTTCTTTTTTTCCCTTTATATGAAGCTGCAGTCTTGGAAACCAGGTCTATTCATTATGAGGGAAATGGGCTCATACATGTAGCCAAGTCCAAGTGGTCTAGGATGTTCTGGTGTACTGTGGCAGAAAGTAATCAAGGGCAGACATAGGCTTGGTGATGCCATATGTTGAGGTGAGAAAAGGGTGTTTGGAGTTGAAGCCTCTGTGTTTACAAGGGGTCCTCTCCTTTAATTCCCCCCTTTTAAAAATAACAATAACTTACTTGATGGTTTGTGTGTCAAATGCAGTTCATTAAATAGTCTTAATGAGGAGTAAAATTACTGTGGGCCATTTGCCGGGCCATTTACACTGCTAAGCACTTTGTATGTATTGTCTCAATCTTCACAACAAATCTATAAAGATACTGAAATTATAGTCAGTTTGTAAAGAAGTCAAGAATCTCTCCTGGCAAGAAGCAGAGCAAAAATTTAAACCAGGGTCAGTCTGACACCAAAGCTCCAAACTGGAAATAGCTCAGGCATATAAAAAATATAAGAAAAAATGTTTAATATATTTTTAAGTGAAATGCTACAGAGGCACCAACTGTTAATACATTCAATAGCATGACTGTGTTTATATACTATGCTGCAAAACAAAAAATCCAATAACAGAAAAACATACACAAAAAGAGTAAATGCTATAATATTTCATTAGTATAAAATTCTAAAATTGGCAAAAGTACCTTATGAGTCAAAAATAGGAGCAGTTGCTTCTCTGAGCAAAGTGACAGGGTTGACTGGGAAGATATGGGAGTACCTTCTGAGGGAAAACAAGTATTTACTATATTACTAGGGGTATGAGTTTCATGGATCTATTAGTCAAATTATACAATTATTTTAATGTATGTAAATCTAACCTTGAAAAAACTATATTAAAAATAATAATAAAGTAGGAGAGGTGAGAAGAGGTATACATGAAACAAGCATAAAATAATGTAGATGCTATTGAAGCCTGTTGATAAGGACATGGAAACATTATATTATTCTATTTGCTTGTATATGTTTTAAATTTTCCATAATAAAAAAAGCACTTCTGAAAAATGAATATTAAAATTTTGTATCTGCAGGGAGAACTAAAATACAAATAACTAGTTGACTTGAGAACCTAGTAAAAAATAAATATCAGAACCTAGTAAAAAATAAATAAATCTGTTAATTTCTTCTCCTTCTCAGAGACTTTGATGAGTTTCCCACCCCCTGGAGAATTGAGTGTGACCTCCTCAGCCTGGCCCACAAGATTCCTTACACCAAACATAGATATCCAAAGGCATGTGCAGAGTTCTTTGCAATATATTAGTATATTTACTATCTCTATGAAGATTATTATTCTATTTTATATGTAGAATAATTTATATCCATTAAGGGATCTCAAATCAGATGAATAATAAGTTTCAGGACCTACAGAAAATTCAAGTTTTGACCTCCTTGTTGTTGTTTTTTGTTTGTTTGTTTGTTTTGTTTGTTTGTTTGTTTTCCCTCCCTTTATCATTCATCCTACTTCTTTTTTAAATTTTTTTATTAATTTTTATTAATTTTTTATACATATATCCCCATTGCCCCCCCTCCCTCCCAGGCATACCCCAACCCCCCCAGTGTCTGTGATCATTGGTTATGCTTATATGCATGCATACAAGTCCTTTGATTGATCACTTATCTACCTCACCTAACTTTAATCTTTCTGCTGTAATGTCACAGACTGTTTGATGTTTATGATTTTTGTCCTCCTGAGAATTATCAGTCTACTCCCTTTCTGTGCTCCTGATTCTATTATATTCACCAGTTTATTCTGTTGATCATATTTTTAATTCACTTAATTTTTAGATTCACTTGTTGATAGATATGTATTTGTTGTTCATAATTTTTTGGCTTTTACCTTTTTCTTCTTCCTCTTCTAAAAGAGTACCTCTCAGCATTTCATATAATACTGGTTTGGAGTTGATGAACTCCTTTAGCTTTCTCTTCTCTGTGAAGCTCTTTATCTGCCCTTCAATTCTGAATGATAGCTTTGCTAGATAGATTATTCTTGGTTGTAGGTTCTTGCTATTCATCACGTTGAATATTTCTTGCCACTCCCGTCTGGCCTGCATCGTTTCTGTTGAGAAATCAGCTGACAGTCGTATGGGTGCTCCCTCGTAGGTAATGAACTATTTTTCTCTTGCTGCTTTTAATATTCTCTCTTTGTCTTTTGCTCTTGGTATTTTAATTATGATGTGTCTTGGTGTGGTCCTCTTTGGATTCCTTTTATATGTGGTTCTGTGTGCTTCCTGGACTTGTAAGTCTATTTATTTTATCAGATGTGGGAAGTTTTCAGGCATTATTTCTTTAAGTAGGTTTTCAGTATCTTGCTCTCTCTCTTCTTCTGGCACCCTCACAATTCTGATGTTGGTACGCTTGAAGCTGTCCCAGAGGCTCCTTACATTATCTTTACATTTTTGGATTCTTTTCTCTTCTTGCTTTTCCAGTTGAATGTTTTCTGCTTCTTTATATTTCAAATTTTTGACTTGATTCTTGCCTTTCTCTAGTCTGCTGTTAGGACTCTGTATAATAGTTTTTATTTCAGACAGTGTATGTTTAATTTATAGTTGGTCCTTTTTCATCTTTAGTTGGACCTTTTTCATCTCCTCTTGGGTCTCACTAAATTTATCCAGCTTTTCTAGCATATTCTTGAAAAACTTTATAAGCATGGTTTTGAACTCTATATCCAGTCATTTTTTTCCCTCCATTTCTTTTGTTTGTAATCCCTTCCCTTGTCTCAGCATTTTCACTATGCCTGGGAAACTTCTGTGTTGAATTCAGCTTTATGATACCAGATGTGCACAGCCGCAGAAGCCTCTGTTGAGCTTGGGAGGGGTGGAATCTCAGGGCTTAAGGGACCGCCTTGCCTTCCAGTTGGCCCCGCCCTCCACGGCCCCTGAGTCTCACGTGACTGGGTAATTGCTGGAGGGATCCTTGTGCGCCCTGTGCCTGCAGTGCCCCTAACCGCTGCCTTTCTGGCTTCCCTGAGCACCAGGACCACAGGAGTCTAGGTCCCCAGGGTTTCACCCGAAACGGGCTTAGTGGAGTCAGAAGTGGCACAGTTGGGGGGGGTCTATCTCCTGCCCACTCGGGAAAGCCAGCGATAAAATCAGCAATCTGTCCTGTGAGCAGTGCTTTGTGTTCCATCAGGCTTTTGATCTTTTGAGACTCCTCTAAATTTCCTTGCACTTCTCCCTTTTCACAGTCCAAACTCCCCCCGTATGAGTTTCGGCTGGATCTGGGGTTTAGTGTCGTAAGATAAGGGGTTCAATGCCATTGGGAGTCTCTGTTTCCCTCCCGCCAGAGAAAGCCAGCCAGGTTCTCCGGCACCCGCTCTCTCCTCACGCGTGTCTCCGTACCTCAGCTTTTTGCAGCTTCTTTGGGTCGCTATTAGCCCCTCTCTTTCCCTCTAGTTGTAGAACTTCCATTCAACCAGCTTTCCTGTGGTTCTGGATGATGTCAGTTCTGTCTTTTAGTTGTAGTTTTGAAATTGTTGTGCGAGGCAGCAGTGTAGGTGTTTACCTATGCCGCCATCTTGGATTCCTCATTCTACTTCTTCTGTGGTAAGAATTCTAAAACAGCTGACAAGATTTCAACCCCTGTATATGCTCCCTGTTATAATTGCGCCTTTTGATTGTGGGCAAGGCTATTGACTATGATGGAATCTAGTTCCTTATCACTTGACTTTGAGTTAATTAAAAGGGAGACGAGGCAAACTGCAGCCAGGATACCTGGGTTGAGAAGCAGTGCAAAGACAAACTATTTAAGCCATATATGATGTGAGCAATGAGATACATGAGGTCCTTATTTACTAAAGAAAACGATCTTCTCAAGCCTAAGAACCAAAAGATGTGCTAACCATATATAAACGTAGTGCTGATGTGACAGGAGCCCTATTCTCTCAGTTTTGATGAGCCAGCCATCTGCAGTTAATAGCTGGGACACTGCTAACTTCTGGGAAGTGCTGCAGCTAAGAGATTTGGACATCTGCTGGCAAAGATCAAAGAAACCGTTGCTGGTGACGTCAAAGTAATGGAAGCATGAGAGATGCTCATGGTCTCTCTCCTTGAAGTTTCAACTATTTGAACAGCTATAATTCAACAAAGGGTTCCCTGCTCAACACCAAACACAGCTGAGAGATTTGCATATTGGTACCCCAAAAAGTGGGCAAGTAGGAGCAAACTGGGAAGGCAAGAGGGCAGAAAAGCTGAGAGAAGCCACAAAAGCAGCCCTCTATCTGGGAGTTCAAGACGGGGCTCAGCCTGGAGAGCAAGAAATCAGGTGTGGCTGGCACTTTGTTCAGAAGCAAAGCGAACATTCCTTCAGGAATGGGCAGTATGAGCTACAGCTGAGCCCAGTAACCTGGACAGGGACTGCTGTAGTTGTCTATCAATCAGCATTCCCGACAGAGAAAGCTACAGAGCCTGGCTGCCCCTTAACCTTCCACAGTTTGCTTCCCTTTGCCTTTGGTGTTGGGTCACCAAGCACATTATCTGCAAACTCAGGTACTACAGAATCACTTTTTCCTTGAGCAAAGGGCATACCCTTTGGTCCTGGGATTGGGGACTCAAGGGGGACTCCATGGAGGTTTGAGGAGAACAAACAAAATTACCAGGAGAACAAAAAATATTTAGAAGGTGGCCAGGTTACTCCAGCGCACTCCATTCACACATATCGTGGCTACACAGCATCTACTGTGGGGGGATAGCACTGGAATTTCACAGGTTTGGAGCCCTGCATCCCTCTGCAGGGTTGGTTGCCTGGGATCAGAACATTCATATCACAGGGGAGGCAGACATCTTTGCATCTTCCACCACCACACAGAGATCTGAAAGGCCAGAGAAGTACAAGGCACTAACAAATTTGTAATTTAGCATCACATACTGGAAAACAATAGAAATACTTCTTTTTATCTTTAAAAATACCATTCATACACAGATGCCTAGACAGAAAACTACAAAGCACTATTAAACGAGATTGAAAAGCACACAGTAAAATGGATATTCCCTGTTCATTCATTGAAAAAAATATACATAGATAATGGTTATGTTTCCCAAAGCAATAAACGGATTCAATGCAATTCCCATCAAAATTCCAATATTATTTTTAAAAAAATGGAAAAAGAATTATCAGATTTGTGTGGAATCACAAAAGACCCAAAGAGCTAAAGCAATCCTGAGGGAAAAGAATGAAGTGGGAGGTATCACAGTACTGAGTTCAAATTACAGAGCTATGATAATCAAAGCAGCATCACATTGGCAGAAAAAAAAACAGATACAAAGACCAAAGGGACACAATTGAGAGCTTAGGAATAAAACCACATGTATATGGACAAATAATTTTTGACAAAGGTGCTAAAATGGAGTAAAGATAGTCTCTTCAATAAATGGTGCTGGGAAAATTAGAAAGCCAAATGCAAAAGGATAAAACTAGATTACAATCTGTCCTATGTATAAAAATTAATTCAAAATGGATCAAAGACTTAATTATAAGATCTAAAACAAACCATAGGTACACATCTTACGGATCGTGGTCATAGAGAACATTTTATGAATTTGACCCCAAAAGCAAGGGAAATAAAGGGAAAAATAAATAAATGGGACTATATCAGACTAAAGTCCCTCTGAACAGCAAAATAAATCTACAACAAAACAAAAAAGCAACCAACTGAATGGGAGATGATATTTGTATACATCAGCCTCAAAAAAGGGTTAATATCTAAAATATATAAAAAACTCATACAACTCAATACCAAACAAACAAAAAACCTGCCCAATTGAAAAATGGGCAGAGCTCTGGCTGGTATGGCTCAGTTGGTTGGGTATCATCCCATGCACTGAAATGTTGCCAGTTTGGTTCCTGATCCAGGCACATACTTGGGTTACAGGCTCACTCTCCATTGGGGGCTGTGTAGGAGGCAGCTGAATGACGTTGTGCTCTCACATTGATGTTTCTCTCTTTCCCTCACTCTTCCTTTCTCTTTAAACATCAAATAATTATTATTTTTATGTTTCTTTTTTTAATTGTTTAAAGTATTACACATCTCTTTTTTTTCCTGATTGACCCCTCCCTCCACTCTCACCTAGAGGGCAAGCCCCTACCACCCCAGTGTCTGTGTCCATTGGTTATGTTAATATGCATGCATACAAGTTCTTTGGGTACCCCCCCCCATTCCTTTCCATGCCTTCTCTCTGAGTTTGGACGGTCTATTCAATGCTACCTTGTCTCTGGACCTATTTTTATTCATTAGTTTATGTTGATCATTATATCCTACATATGAGTGAGATCATGAGATATTAATCTTTCTCCAACTGACTTATTTCACTTAGCATAATGCTCTCCAGTTCCATCCATGCTGTTGCAAATAGTAAAAGTTTCTTCTTTTTTATAGCAATGAGATATTCCATTATGCAGATGTGCCACAGTTTTTTAATCCACTCATCTTCTGATGAGCACTTAGGCTGTTTCCAAATCTTCGCTATTATAAATTGTGCTGCTATGAACATAGAGGTGCATGCATCCTTTCTGATTGGTGTTTCTGGTTTCTTGAGATATATTCCTAGATGTGGGATAACTGGGTCAAATGGCAGTTCCATTTTTAACTTTTGGAGGAAACTCCATACTATTCTCCACAGTGGCTGCACCAGTCCGCATTCCCACCAGCAGTGCATGAGGGTTTCTTTTTCTCTGCATCCTCGTCAGTACTTGTGGTCAATTGATTATTTTTTTAAAAAATTTATGAATAATGGGCAGAGGAGCTGAACAGACACTTCTCCCAGGAAGACATACAGATTGCCAACAGATATGTGAAAAATATGCACAACTTCACCAGCTATTCTGGAAATGCAAATAAAAACTACAATAAGATAGATTGACATCAGCAGCTACAGGAAAATTTGCATACTGCTTCACCTCTGTTAGAATGTATATTGTCAATAAGACAAATAATAACAAGTTTTGGAGAAAAAGAAGCCCTTATTCTCTGCTGGTGGGAATGTAAACTGGTATAGCCACTATGGAAAACAATATAGAAGTTCCTCAAAAAATTAATAGTAGAGTTACCATCTGACCTAACAATCCCTCTTCTTGGTATCTACCTGAAAAACTCTAAGACATGTATTTGCAAAGATCTATGCACTCCTATGTTTATTGCAGCATTATTCAAGGTGGCCAAGGTATAAAGCAACCAAAGTGTCCTTTGCTAGAGGAATGGATAAAGAAGATGTGATACTACTCAGCCATAAATAAACATGAAATACTGCCATTTATGACAACATGGATGGACCTTGAGAACATTATGCTCAGTGAAAGAAGTCAGTCACAAAAAGCTACGGACCATATGATTTTATCCCATATGTGGGATATAAAGCTGAAACTCATAGACAGACAACAGTAGAGTGGGTAACCAGAGGGAAACAAGTAAGGGCTAAAGGGAGTTGAACATTGGTGACAGAAGATAATTTTGACTATGGGTTATGGGCACACAATGCAATACACAAATCATGTATCATAGAGATGCACATTTGAATCCTATGTGATCTTATTAACCAATGTCACCCCAACACATTTAATAATAAAAAAGGGAGACTATTCTGAGTAGGCTTGACCTAATTAGGTAAGCATTTTAAGAGAAGGTTAAATGTTAGGGAGATGTTCTCATATTGGCCTCTCAAATGAAGCAAACCAGCATGCTGTGGTGGAGCCTATGTATGGGGCTATGTATGGGGTAGATTCTAGGAGCTTCAACTGGTCTCCAGGTGACAGCCAACAAGAAAAAGTTTCCTCAATTATACAGCCTCAAAGAACTGACTTCTGCCAATGATGTGAGCTTGAAGAGTTCCTGAGCTTCAGAGGAGATCATAGCCCCAGCCAACTGCAATTTCAGCCTGATGAGACCCTGAGCAAAGAACCCATTTATCTACAGAAACCTTGAAATAATAAACATGCATTTTAAGCCACTAAGTTTGTGTTATGTGGGAATAGAAAATGAATACAGCCTCCCTTTGTCCTTTTCCTCTCAATACTTCAGTCACTCTGATCTTTTCTTAGTTTCCCAATTAAAACATTACTTTCATGACTGTGGTTTTGTGGAAATATTCACTATGTCTGGACTGTCTTTTTCCTCTTTTCTGCCTGTTAAATACAGCTCATCCTTCAAAACCCAGATTGACTCAGCCTCTTCTGGAAGCCTTAACTGATTCTGTACTCCCTCACCCCTCTCTGAGTTAGCAGAGAATAAGAATTTATATTATTCATGCTCACGTCACTTGAACTAGGACAGGGCTTACAACACAGTAGCCACTCAGTAAACAATTAATGGGTTAACACACCTATTGTTTTCAATCCCAATGCTTTTGAAGTTTATTCAATTTAACAAATGTTTATTTTCAGAACATTTTATAGCTGCCATAAACAATAAAAAAATCAGAAGGTCATACTTTCTGTTCCAAATAAGAGGAATAAGATTTGCACTCAGACAATGACAAGAGGTGGAACATAAGCTATGCTACATAAAAACTAAATCTGGTCCTTGGGGTGTCAGGGAGGGAGTGATCAGGGTCAACAGGATGAAGGAGAGCATACCTATAATATCTTCCAGCCTCCTCTGTATATTTTAGGGAGCAACACCTTTATATCAAGCAGGTTGGAACAGGAAGGAAAAGATGGCTGTTTTAACTTTCAGGTAGCTGGATGATGAGCACACCTACCACACCAATTCACTTTGTGTGTGTGTGTGTGTGTGTGTGTGTGTGTGTGTGTGTGTATGTGTGTGTGTGTTGTGTGTGTGTGTGAGCAGATTGGAGGATGGCCTCTATGAAAATAGAGGAAAAGGAAGGTCACAGGAAAAGAACATTGTTGAGCCATGTCAGCTTTCCCCTACGATTCTGTGGACAGCAGGGCCATGGGAGACATTGAGCTGTAGTCTTGCTGATGCTGCATGTGTGCTACTCACAGGAGCAGGTTCAGCTGCTGGTTCAGCTGCCGTTGGTGTGAAACCCAAGGAAAATGTCCCTGCAGCTGCTGATGTCAATATGTGCATCATGTGGTCTGTTTGCGGTGTGAGTCAGACACCCACATCCTGTTGCCTTACAATCTTCTTCCTTTAAATAACATATCGAAGAGGATATGTTTTATTTTTATTTTTCCAATAGACGTCTGTTACTTTTCAGCAGAAAGGAGATATGTGTATGAGTTGTAGAAATCTTCTAAATGTGGGCCAGGCTTATTTCCTCTGTAACGCTCTGAAGTTTGTGCCACACACCAAATGGTAACTCAACACACTTCATCATGTGGTCTCAATTCAGCACTCTCTTCTTCCAAAAATGTTCATCTACTTAGTTGGCACCATTTCAATAAACTTCCCGAGAATTACATAGACCCTCTGTAATATTAATGTACACTTAAAACCAATTAAACATGTTGGTCCCAGTTATTTCTCTGAGCTTACAAAATATTGTAAATATAAAATCATGATTATGTTTAAAATTGTTTAATGTTTTTGAACCTTACCCATTTAACTAACCAGGAGGAAACAATCACCAGATTATTGTATCAATGTCAGCATTCATATTGAACTCTTTATTTTGAAGTAAATATTTTTAGCTCTGCAGGGAACAAGAGAAATAAAAAAAGGTCAATATTTATTGGAAATAAACCAAGACTATGAAGAAACTAACCCCCCCTTTTTATTTAATTTGCAATATTCCCTCTGTTCAGACTGATCTGAATCATTTATGGACTGCATTTGATAATATCCTGGTTACCTGGGGTAATAACCACAGGGAGGCACCTCTCTTTGGCAGCCACCTTACCGTGGGACTTTCCAACCCTTTCCTCAGTCACTTATGCATTCTATGTAATGAGGGTGACACATGTCTTGGCAAAGTGTCCCTACACTCAGAAGTAGAGCAGCTCCAATGTTCTTGATTCTATTTTAGACTTGTAGTAAAGTTATTTGCACACCACAGTCTGATTCTTTTAATCCTCATCTAATTTTTTTCAGGCTTAGTTTGGTCAGCCATCCTAATTTCCCAGGATAAAAACATAGTATTGCCTTCTAGAGTTGGAGCTAGATATATTAAAGACTAAAGTGTTAAGCCATAAATTTCCAAACATGGTGTTCTCACTTAAGTTGGTAGATGCTTATGAAGCTATCATTGGTTTTCTCACCAAATTTTGTGTGAAACATAGTTTATAAAAATGTTCTCATAACTTAGAAGTATCAGGACATACTCTAAAATATTCTATATTTTTCTCCTGTTAATTAACTAGTTTTAACTTTTCTTTTTGGGCTTTTGTAATGAACTATGGGCTGGCTAAACTAAATTCCAAAAGCCTGAAAAATAATTAGGTATGGGAATCAGGACAAAGAAATATTATGAAAAGGAGACAATACTTAACTTTCACACATTAATATCTCAAAAAAATGCCAACAAACTTTCATTGGGTATAAATTAGCATCCTTTTGAAAGTATGTATACCAACTGATAAATGAAGAAACACTGAATTATCCAATGGTGATACTTGTTCACTTGTCAACAGATCAGATTTTATTTAGCCTCTGTGCTATTCTTTTTATTTCTTTATTTCTTTATTGATCAAGATATTACATATGTGTCCTTATCACACCTTTGTGTGACCCCCAATTACCCTCACTTATGTCCTCAAACCTTGGTGTCTTCTCATTGGTTAGGCTTATATGCATGCAAAAATACTTATTTTTGTCTATAGCTGAGTTTATCACATTCTGTCCCTATTTTTTATGAAATGAATAAAATGGAGCAAGGGAAAGCAATAATAGTATGAAGTATAACTTTGTAAATCCAATATGAATGAAAAGAGATAAAATCATTATGATAAAATAGAGGTGGATAGGTATTATGCTAAATCACATCAATTATTTATTCAACTATTAAAATACAGAACTAAAGAATTGCATAATATAATGGAAGTAGATCCCCAAGATAATTATAATAGCAGAAATTTATTTATACATATAGTAATATTTATTTTAAACTCTGAAAATAGATGTGTTATTAAATTTTTATACTTTTGATTATTGTGCTTGTTTTCAGGAGAACATGATATACAAAAAAGGGTATTAACTGTAGTTTTTTAAAAAGATGGACTTTGAAATCACATAGATCTGAGGTGAAATTCAAGATCCTACATTTACCTAATGCAAGGAATTACTTATCTTTGCTTCTCAGTTTCCTCATGGAAAAATCAGATGACCACATTTGTTTTTTTAGAGTTTCTTAAGGGTGAAGGGATAATGTATCTTTTTTGGTACAAAAATGACTAATCATGACACCTGGCATGTAATAGACTTTCATACAATGTAAATTTTATTTAAGAAGTTATAGATCACATATGTACTAATGTGGACTAATTTCTAAACACATTTCCAAAATAACCTGGAATGTATTTACTAAATACTAAATAATGTGGTCCATTCTTATGCTGGTAAACCAAGGAATAAGAAGTATAGTCCTGCATTGGAGAAAAAGAGATTCACCTGCTCTTAGGCACCAGTTCAACACCCTTCTGATAGCCCTAGGGACCTTCATGCCCACCTGGATCCCATGACCAACTCACCTGAATTAAAAGAAGGAAGTGGGAGATCCATTTTTAGTTTTTTGAGGAAACTCCATACTGTTCTCCACAGTGGCTGCACCAGTCTGCATTCCCACCAACAGTGCACAAGGGTTCCTTTTTTTTCCGCATCCTCACCAACACTTGTCGTTTGTTGATTTGTTGATGATTGCCATTCTGACAGGTGTAAGATGGTTTTGCATTGCCGTTTTGATTTGCATCTCTCAGATAATTAGTGACTTTGAACATGTTTTCATGTGTCTCTTGACCTTCCTTCTGTCATTTTTCGAAAAGGTTCTATTTACGTCCGTTGCCCATTTTTTTATTGGATCGTTTATCTTCCTTTTATTAAGTTGTATAAGTTGGCTGTAGATGTTGGAGATTAAACCTTTATCAGTGATAACATTTGCAATTATGTTCTCCCATACAATGGTCTTTCTTGATCCAGTAATCACACTCTAAGGAATTTATCCTAAGAAATCACAAACACCAATCAGAAAGGATTTATGCACCCCTATGTTCATAGCAGCACAATTTACAATAGCTACAATTTGGAAACAGCCTAGGTGCCCATCAGCAGATAAGTGGATCAGAAAACTGTGGTACATCTACACAATGGAATTCTATGCTGCCATTCAAAAGAAGGAACTCTTACCATTTGCAACAACCTGGATAGAACTGGAGAGCCTTATGCTTAGTGAAATAAACCAGTCTATGAAGGAGAAGCACCACATGATCTTACTCATTTGTGGATAATAAAGAACATTGTAAACTGATGAACAAAAGGATAGATACAGAGGCAGTAAAGCATCAAACAGACTGTCAAATTATAGCAGGAAGATTAAGGAGAGGTGGGGTAGATAAGAGATCAATCAAAGGACTTGTATGCATGCATATAAGCATAACCAATGAACATAGACACTGGGGGTTGGGGTATGCCTGGGAGGGAGGATGGGGCAATGGGGAGATATGTATACATGTAACACAATAAAAAAAATAAAGTGTTTTTGGAGAGAAAAAAATAAAAGAAAAGAAGGAAGTGTCCTGTGTTATTCGGGGTTTTTCAAAGGAAGAGAACCAATAGGATGTGTGCCATATACACTGAATGACCAGATTATTATGATCTCTGAACACATAATAATCTGGCCACTCAATGTATATTCTATATATTAAAAGGCTAATATGCAAATTGTCCCCTCAACCAGAAGTTCAACCAGCAGGCAGGCCAGCCAACTGCCCATCTCCCCTCTCCTGACCAAGCTGGCTGGACCCCACCAATGCACAATGCACAAATTATGCATTGAAAAATCATAATAATCTGGTCACTCAGTGTGTGTGTGTGTGTGTGTGTGTGTGTGTGTGTGTGTGTGTGTGTAAGGAAATATTTACTTTCAGGAGGCTGGAAAAGTCTAAAATCTGTAGAGTGGGCCATCAAGATGGAGACAGAATTTCTTCTTCAGTTTTTGTTCTATTAAGGCCTTCAAATGATTAGATGAGCCCCACTTATATTATTGAAGGTAATTTTATTTACTCAGTGTCTACTGATTTAAATATTAATCTCATCTAAAATTACTTTCAAAGGAACTTTCTAGAATAATGTTTGACCAAATATATGGGTACTACAGCCTAGTCAAGTTGACACCCAAAATTAACCACCACACAGTCCATGAATATCATCCTCCACAGATGCTGATGAGTGCAGTGGTTAAGAGTTTTGGAGTCAGGCAGACATATATTCAAACTCCAACTCTTCAACTCATTATGTATACTTTCTAAAGCTTATCTGTAAAACAGAAACCAAGATGCCTACAGCAAAGTATCATTAGGATTGTTGCAATAAGAAAATGAAATAATGATGTCATTGTCACGTTTAGAATTGTACCTGGCATACACTGTGCATTCAATAACTAATTGAATCTTTTTCTGGTGAAAACAAAACAAGAAGTTTGGTTAAAAGAAGACTGGCCCACACTTGTCAATGGCTCTTCCGTGGCTGGCTTCTGACCCATATCTCAAATTATATTTCCTTTAAGTAACACCTTTTTGTGTTGTTTAAGTAAAATAAATAAGGCACTCCATTTATACTTTATAAGATTCACTCCCCACCCAGTTTCTCTTTTTGTACTGTTTTGCTTCTTGTCTTCTGAACATTTTGTCACAGAAAATTGCCAGGTGCAAGTCACAAGATGTCACAGAGATAACAAAGGGAAGGAAGAGCTTTCTGCACTTCCATCCTTGTAAGCACAAAAATCAATCACACTGTCTCAGTAAAGAGGCTAAGTTAGTCGGCCCTACATTTGAACTTGTTCTCCCCAATTAAATAGTTGAGTTGGGAATGTGGATTAATATATTTGAACAGAAATGTATTAGTGAAGCTTTTTAAAAAGGACTTCTTTCTCTGTTTCCATACAATTACACCCACAAATCCACACACTCACAGTTCATACTAGTATTGCAAAATAACCCAGAAGTGGCACATTTCATACAAGTGGAGCAGCAGCCTTCATCTGCTTGCTAATCTTCAAGTTAACTTTGCAACCATCCATTCTTCTTCCCAAACTACATCCTCAGAAAAACTGCAAAGTGTGAGTAACAGAGTAAATAAAAGTTTCAACTTTAGACTTTACCCAAGTTTACTACAATTTTATATGAATATGGACATTGCTCCTACATCAGGTAGGTCAGATAACAAATAATAATTATTCTTAGTAACCATGGAGTGTAAAGAGCAACAGTTACTATACCAATAGCAAAGTCTCCTAGAAAATGTTATGAAGATTATAAAATCTGGAGCATGAATCATCCATGACTGATTGTGTTGCATATGTATTATTATGCTTGTGTAACTGAAAGAACCCTGGACTAGGAGGCTGAGGAGTGGGTTCCAGTTCTTAAATAAGTCAGTTAACCTTCAGTATTGACACTGATATCAGGATTCTTGTGAAGGTTAATTGAAATACTGTAAGTGAAGGGACTTATATAGACTGGTAGAAATGGTTAATAATAGTAGGTTAATAATATTTATTAAATACCAAGCATTGTTATATATTCTGTTAGTGCCAACTCCTTTTAGTTTGTGTGTGGTGTGTGTGATGTGTGTAAATAACACAACTGGATAAGATCACAGCAATAGTAGGTGCTATAGGCAGGCTTTAAACACAGACATTCCGTCTGCAGTAGTCCAGGCCCTGATTTCTCCAGTCTGTTAGGTTAGGATGTGAAAGACATTTACTCAGAGATTAACATGACTTAAATGTTAATCTCATCTAAAAATACTTTCATAGAAACATCTAGAATAATGTTTGAGCAAATATCTGAGTAACACATAGAAAGCTCACAGTGGCTCATTTTGCAGAAAGTGATACTGAGGAAAAGTGAATGTGATATTCACACTACAAAATACCAGATACATACAAGATGTTTCTCATACTATCAAAGTCAATGTTTTCTTCTCTGAAGGGAAACCATAGCAAGAGAATAATACTTAGGAAAGTGTTAACCAGAATTGGCTATCAGACCCATAGGAAGATCAAAGATAGATAGTGGGGCTGATGGGAAAAAAAACATGAAAGATATAGATAAGGAAAGGATATAAAACCTTAGAGAGGAGAAGACTTTATTTCTCGCTTTACTTTTTCCCTCTGTTATTCTAGCAGGGATAGCTGAAAGCTGGAAAGTTCAATGTGAATTTTGGAATCAGGCCTGAGCCCAATCCCTGATTTATGTGGATCACAAAGCAAAATTGCAGAATTTCCACTCCATGCTTTGATTAATACATGGGCTTCTTTTTTTCTAGATATACTCCTATGAGCCCCTTTAACACTTATCTGCCATCACAAGTACAATGAGAAATAATGACAAAATTAATGAGACAATGCTTTTAAAAATTTTCTGACAAGTTTCAAAAGCACATCTGACTGTAGATGCTTATCTGTGATGAACTATTGAACCCTGAAAGTGTGACTGATTGAACCTTGTATCTTATGAACAACAGCTATAGTAAGTAATCCAGGAGTTGATGACTTCCAAGGAAGTCATTTGGTTAGGGTAAGTATTACCCATCATTTAAAAATATAACTCTTTTTTTTTATTTTTTATGAGTAGCATAATATATTATGAATAGAGAAAAATAAACCAAAAGGAATAATTCAATCACTTATAATTGTAAAAATCTACCCTTTTAATGTTGTTTCAAATATCACAATCCAGGGAAGAATAAAACATTTGTTTTGTGTTATTTATTTATTCTACTTTTAAAACAATGCCTTTCCCAGACATAGTACGGAAAAAAAATAATTAAATTGTATAATGGTCAAAACTATTAGAATTTTACAGCTCAAAATAGTACATAAAGATAGTTTATTAAAAGACTACCATATTATTTCCTTTCTTTGGAGAATACCAAATTTTAAAAGCCACTTAGCATTGGGCCCTGACTGATCTAGGGCTAAAATCTTGTGGCTGACAGAGAAAAATAAGAGTATAGTAATCATTGAGACTATTTCAGCAAAGGCAGCTTTGGAGCTGTATTTATAACCATCCTAATGGAGACTCATTCCATGAGCAGTGTTATTTCTTGCAGGCTTGACTCTCTGGGGAAGGAGATCACATCTGTGCCTCTTTCAAAGTAATAAAAGTCCTATGCTGTGCAAAGGCACAATACTAATGAGAATAACTATTATTTATTAAGCACCTATTATGGGTCTGTAATTACATAAATTTTCTTACTGAATTTCAAATAATATTTATGAGGGAATTATTATTCTAATTATACAAATAGGGAAACTAAGACCACAAGAACTTATATAACTTGCTTAATAGTGGTATTGATCCTATAACTACTATTACATGCAGATCAATGGGTGATTATACCTATAGTTGTTATTATTAAAAAGCGAAAGGGTTTAATCCTGGAAATGTGTTATAACATGAAAGCTAGAAGTTCATTGTTCCACATAATGGAACATCACATTCACTGAAACATTAACATTTATCTGTGATTTTGCAGAAAATGAAAAACAGTTATGGTAAACCAAGCAGGAATCTTGACATTTAGCCATGTATATACTTTGATATGTTTTCTGAGAATATTAAATCTCAAAACTGTGCTTTAAAGATTATAAATCCAGGATATAAATGATTGTCTTCAAATATTCACAGATAATCATAGTTCACGGTGCCTAAAAGGTAATCTCCTAAATGAACATGTTTTCCAATCAGAACTGAACAATTGCCTAGGCAATAGAGTGGTAGGGACTTAACTTTCTCACAAGTGCTAGATGGGTAGGTCACCATTTAATAATGGATTCTGTGCTTATGACATAATTTGGCTGTTTAGAGTATTGTGCCTCAAACCTCCAGGCCTTTTCTGGAGATTTGTAAAGAAATGGAATATTTTCTCCTTTTGAGAACCTAAAAAAAAAATAATAATAATGACCTCATTTGAGCATAAGATTGGAAGTAAAATGATTCCCAATAAACCATATGCTAGTTTAAAATAATGTCTTTGCCAAAACCGGTTTGGCTCAGTGCTTAGAGCATCGGCCTGTGGACTGAAAGGTCCCAGGTTCGATTCTGGTCAAGGGCATGTACCTCTGTTGCGGGCACATCCCCAGTAGTGGGTGTGCAGGAGGCGATGTCTCTATCTCATTGATGTTTCTAACTATCCCTTTCCCTTCCTCTCTGTAAAAAATCAATAAAATATATTTTTTTAAAAATAATGTCTTTGACCAGTTTGACATGAAATATATAACATGTCACATGTGGTTCTTTCCTAATGACAAGTGCAATATCATCTACCATGTACATGAGTCCATTCCTTTTTTCTTCCTCTTGTCTAGCATATATCTCCTTTGTGTCAAATCTCTTATTGTGCAGAGTTAGTCTCACTAAAGTCATTGGGTACTTATTGTTATTTTTATCACTTAAAGCATTATGAAGGGGAAAAATGGTTTCAAAAACTAAGATCATTGATATTCATACACATACACACACACACACACATACACACACACACACACACACAGCAAATGACAAAGACTTTTATTAAAGACATTCTGTTTGCTGCATAGATAAGTGACCATCTTGCAATTTTTTCTAATGCTTTTTATGAAAACTTTTTAAAAATCCATTCTTCACCCTAACCGGTTTGGCTCAATGGATGGAGCATCGGCCTGTGGACTGAGGAGCCCCAGGTTTGATTCCAGTCAAGAATATGTGCCTTGATTGCGGGCACATCCCCAAAGGGAGGTGTGCAGGAGGCAGCTCATTGATGTTTCTAGTTCTCTCTCCCTCTTCCTTACTCTCTGTAAAAGATCAATAAATATATATGAATAAATAAAAAATCCATTCTTCACTAATTTTTCAGAATGAGTAATTATACTTTTTTGAAAAACATAACAATCTGTTTGAAAGGATAAACTATAGAAACATTTAAATTGTTCTTCTAGAATATATTTAAAACCTAGTTTCAGACTATTCTATTTAGAATGTAATCCTTGAATGTATGTTTAATATATTAATTTCTGAAGAGGGAATGTTTTATTTAAATCTTACCAAATCATTGAGAAATTATTCAGAAATACACTGAGATTTAGAAGTACCATATCCCTTCCCAACAGTGTTTCATTGAGTTGACCAATATATTTTCAGGAAGAAGGGCCTGTCGGATAGGGCCTTTCTAAATGCTAAGATTCCCATATTATTTTTATTTTAATCAAAAATGAAGGTTATCCTGGCACAGTACAGACCTCAGGTCCCCTCCATTGTTCCATGGAGCATATGTTTTGGAATTCACATGACAAACAGCTTTTATGATAAGTTTCTAGAATGAAGGCTTTAGTCAAACTGGTCATGCCTGTATTAAAACTTTTCACTCATCAGAACAATTTCATTTTTGTATTTATCTCATCTGTAAATCTCATCTTAATAAAAAGTCATTTTTAACTAAATTATATATCCCTTTTTTTCCAAAAAACATTCCTAACATTTGAAGCATTGAGTCATCAAGACTGAATGTAAAATTTAATTATTTTTGTTATCATCTCACAAAATAGGCAAATGAGGACATCTGTTCATTGAAATCAACTATAAAACAAACACCTTTGAATAACTGTCAACCCACTCTTTAAACAAGCAAGAGACACAGATGGGTGAGCTTTCCTAAGTTCAGTTTCATGGCCGCCATAGAGTATTCAGGGAATAAAAGGGACATGTGTCTATTGTGTGCCCTTAAGAAAGTAAGAGGAATCATTTCTATGTCTGAGCTGATGCCCACCCATCTCTTCACCAGCAAACAATGCAACCCACGAGCCAATCTCTCCCAGATTTTTTGGCCTGGATTGTTGAGGACATTGTTGATACTTCGGCTCTTTTCCTAACCATCTGATAATGCTAATATTTGCTTAGTCTGACCCTTGCAATCCCTGGGTGTGAGGTATTTCTGGTGGCATACTGACTCATTCAGGCACTAACGTACCATTTAGGACATTGGAGCACTAATCTACTAAATGCCACCTGAGACTGTGTTTAGCCAAGTCAATATCCCCAGTTCCTGTATTTGATTTCCTTGAATCAGGAGAGAGATAGTACACGGCCTTCACAATAAAAAAGGTCTGTATTCAATCTTGTTTGAGAGTTGGAACACAAAGTTTCAAAAGGTTTCTAATACCTAAATTTAACTCCCATTACCCCAATGGACTTAATTGATTGTTTTCTGAATTTGCACAATTCCAAGGAGCAAGCAGATTGTACTGTGCTCTGGAGCTGAGTATAGAAGGAATTAGATCTTCAAAGGAAATTGACTACTTTTGGTTTTGTTTTGTTTTATTAATCCTCACCCAAAAATATTTTGCAAGCACCCCAATCAGGGCTGGACCTGGGACCCTTTAGTCCATGGGCTAATGCTATATCCACTGAGCCAAACTGGCTAGGGCAAGAAATTGGTTACTTTTAACTCTGGTTATAAAACAGCTATCATGAAAACCTGCTTGTATGGAACTGGCATCCTTGAAGTTTTCCCTTATCAGTTCATACAATGGGCTGCATGTTCGCCTGCTGGCTTCTAAAGTTTTCATTCTTTTTTTTTTTTTTCAGAGAAGAAGGAAGTGGGTAGGAGAAAGAGAGAGAGAGAGAAAGAGAGAGAGAGAGAGGAAGGAGAGAGAGATGATGACGATGATGAAAGAGAATTATTGATTGGCTGCTTCTTGCACACCCCACACTGAGGATTAAGTTCTCAACCAAAGCATATGCTCTGACCGGGAATCAAACCATGACTTCCTGGTTCCTAGGTTAATGCTCAACCATTGCGCCACTTCTAAAATTTTCTTTAACAAATTTCCACAAATATACATGTTGTCATATTTGCATAATATCTGAGATTCAGGAAATCAATTGCAAAGAAGGCATAATCCCTGTTTCTTAAAGAGGTAACAATTTAACTCCATGTGACAGCTGTTATCAGAATAACACTGAAGTTCAGAAATTGCATTTTATGCAATGTTAGGGTATTTAAAATGGAAGAGATTTTCAGAGGAATACTTCCCTCCTAGTAAAATGATGCCTAAGATAACTTTTACTGTATAAAGCATGACTATAAGGAAAAAGTAATATTTATATCATTCATGTTAATTACTCAGACACTTGCTTCAGGCTTTACATGGAATTTCTAGTTAGGTAAGCAATTTATAGCAGCAGATTTCCTATCAGAACCAAACTTCACCTTTGTAAGAAAAGGGATAACTTTAAACAATAAATACTTTCTAATGTATGTGCATAAGAACTCTCTGAAAGAGTTGCTTTGTGAATGAGAGATAACATATCAAGTTCCTTATACCATTAGAACTCTAAATAAATGTGAAAATCCAGATGAAAATACTCAAAAGAATGTATAATCTCTATTCAAATTTAAGAGATTACCATTATTATTTACAGACTATGCTTAATAACTAAAAATTAGTAACTACAGAGAAAAATGTCCTATTTTATTTTATTTTTCAATTATAGTCCACATTCAATATTATTCTATATTAGTTTCAGGTGCACAGCACAGTAGTTAGACAATCATAGACTATACAAAGTGTCATCCCTGATATTTCCAGTACCCACCTGGCACCATACATAGTTGTTAAAATCCCTATGCTGTACTTCACATTCTGGTGACTATTTTATGACTACCAATTTGTGTTGTGTTTTTTTTTAATATATTTTATTGATTTTTCACAGAGAGGAAGGGAGAGGGATAGAAAGTCAGAAACATCGATGAGAGAGAGACATCGATCAGCCACCTCCTGCACACACCACACTGGAGATGTGCCCACAAGCAAGGTACATGCCCCCGACCGGAATCGAACCTGGGACCTTTCAGTCCGCAGGCTGACGCTCTATCCACTGAGCCAAACCGGTCTCGGCTGTGTTGTTTTTTTAATCCCTTCACTTTTCACCCACTCTCCATATCTTCTCCCCTCCGGCAACCACTAGTCTGTTTATTGTACTATAAGTTTGTTTCAATTTTGTTTGTTTATTTTGTTCTTTAGAGTCCACTTGTAAGTGAAATCATATAGCATTTTTCTTTCTCAAACTTATTTCACTTTTCATAATACCGCCCCGGTCCATTCATACTATTGCAAATGGTAAAATGTCTTTTTTTTATAGCCAGGTAATAATTCATTATATATATATATATATATATATAATTATATATATAAATATAACCACCATTTTTTTATATATTTGTCTGACGATGGACACTTAGGTTGCTTCCATATCTTGGTTATTGTAATTGACACTTCAATGAACATAAGAGTGCATATATTCTTTCAAATTCATGTACTGTGTTTGTTCAATACCCAGCAGTAGACATATGGGTCATAGAGAGTTTCATTTTTAATTTTTTGAAGAACTCCATACTATTTTCCATAAGGAGTCCCACTGACATTGCACAAGTGATCTCTTTTTCCCACATCCTCACCAACACTTTTTTTTTGTCAGAGAAGAATGTTCTTAGCCATAAAGTATTTATAATTTTATGGTTGGAAATACATATTTTAATATCTATCACCATTCTTAGTCACCTGTTTGTTGTCAAATAAGATGTTCTACATTGATTAGAACAGTCATGAGTAATTTTATGTTATACTCATTTTATGTTATATTTATGTTATATTTCAAAAAATGTCAAAATTCCACACCTTACCATTCTCAACAAGAAATCAGTCTCAGATAACATAAATGCCAGCATTATGCACTTATATTTACAAGTTTTTAAATTTTACTTTAAAAATGGTTATCTTAAACAAATATTTAAACATATTTTAACATAATTCTAATTATTAAATGTTACACGTCCTGTTATGAACCATAGTCAGTGTTTCGTCTTTCCAGGTAGAGAATTTCATGACATTATTACTATGCTTTTTTTGGTACAAATATATATGTGTTATATATTTACATATACATATATATAAAACAAGACCTTCCTGATATTCCTGATAATTAAATCACTTTATATTAGAATATATAGAATATTGGATTATAGGCAAATGTGTCTGTGAGTTTGCAGCATCCAAGACACCCGTAAGATTCCATATCTTACCTAATAATAGAGAAACATGTAAATTAACCATATCTCCACTACACCCACAGCCAATCAGAGTGAGTATGCAAATTACTCAGGTCACTCCCAGACAGCCATCGGAAGGGCGGAGCCTGGGATCGGAGGGGTAGGAGGGGCACTTCCCAAGAGGCAATTACCAAGCCTAAAGCCTATGGCTTGGGAAGGAGCCGAGCCTGCAACCAAATGCAGATAGCGCTGGGTTGCCCAGATGCAGCCTGGTGACCCAACATTGGTTGAGACCCAGGAGGTGAATCAGGGTCTGATCTGCAGCCTCAAGGGAAGCTGTTGATCAGTGTACTCACCTCTCTCTTTCCCTCCCTCTTTCTTTCTGATCTTCACTAGCAGCTGGGCTTTTCTCTCTCTCCAGGCCTCCTTAAGGGCTGCTGTTAAGCTCTACCTCTTTGTTCAAGCCCAGAGATAGACCTGGAGATGCTGACTGGCATAGGAATTAACCAATCAGAACCAAAGGTGGGTGTTGTGGAGAGCCAATGGCTGCCTAGAAGACAGAGCTTTTGACACTTACTGGCATAGGAACCAACCAATCAGAACCAAATGTGGGTGCTGTGGGGAACCAATGGCTGCCTAGGAAGTAGAGCTTCTGATTCTGACTGGCATAGGAACCAGCCAATGAGAATCAAATCTGTGTGCTGTGGGGAGCCAATGGCTGCCCAGGAAGTGAAGCTTTTGACACTGGCATAGGAACTGACCAATCAGAGCCAAATTGGCCAGCAGAGGAGGGCAGTTGGGGATGACATCAAGTCTGTAGGAGAGAGCAGTTAGAGGTGATCAGGCAGGCAGGCAGAAGCAGTTAGGAGCAATCAGGCAGGCATGCAGGTTACCAGTTAAGAGCCAGTGGTCCCAGATTGTGAGAGGGATGTCTGACTGCCAGTTGGATATTCCATAAGAGATCCCCAATTGGAGAGGGTGTAGCTTGAGTTGAGGGAATCTTCCGGCTCCATGCACAAATTCCATGCACTGGGCTTCTAGTTTTTTATATAATTTTGATTTATATTAGGCCAAAATACTTTTGTTCCTAGGTGTTCCAACTCTGTTTTTCTCACCTTCAGCCATTATAGCCTACCAAAGCTCTGAAAAGCTTTCCCTTGTGAAAAGTAAGTAGAAACTACAAGGTGTTAAAAAGTTAGTAGATTTAACAGAGATTTTTCCCTCCTCAGTGAATTGAAAGAAAACTCTTAAAAGAAGAAGAAGAAAAAAAAAAACATTTACAGTAAATATTGGCAACATTCCAATGCAGTTTGTAAGAGCAACTGAAGCATACTTAATTTTCTAATTGGGGGGATCCCCAATTAACAAATCTTCAGAATATGGGACAGTACCCTAAGTATATCATCTGTCTGCAATCAACTTTATTAAAAATAAAATCATTTGTGAGCTTGTTAGATGTGGCTCAGGGAGTACCCAGAATGGAATGAAATTCCAATATCTATTAATTATCTATGAGTAGTAGGTTTCTCTGCTAGGAGGCCTGTACAACACAAAGATGAATAAGCCAAGGAGTCTACGCTCAGGGAGAGCTGGACCTTACCACAATTAACTACTGTAGTAGGTACAAAGTTGTACTCAATAAATGTTCACTTAATGAATGCACTAGTGCCAGTGTTCTGAAAGAACTATAAACAATACACTAACAGACTATAAGAAAAGTGATATGGATTTACTAGGAGTTTGAAAGGGAAGTGGCATCTTGAACTGAGCCTTGGAGAACTAGTAAAATTTTAACCAGGAAGATTGACTGGAGGGAAGGAATGCAACAGCCAGAATGTGGAAAGTTCGGTGTCCACAGGAGCCCTTGGAATGGTAGCTTAATATGCACTTTAATTCACAAGCTCCATGTATCACTTACTCAGGAACAAAAATCTAACATATTTTCTGATTGTTAAAATTAAAAAATGATGTTTCTGCTAATTTACTCAAACTTCTTTGACTTCCAGTTTTCTCCTTGGTAAACTAATAATCATAGCCCATATCATGTACATGCCTGTGCATTAACTCTGCTTGTTATAGTCCTGCCACCTCCGAGGTTCCCAGTCAGCTGTAAGTGTAGCATGTCAGCAATAACAGCTGTAGATTATTTGAAATTTTAGATTTGCTTCTGAAGAATAATTGTGGGAATGCCTGAACATAATCAAAGCAACTATTTACTATTTTTTCTTTAAAATTTAGCTGAGCTGTACTTTTCTTTTTCCTTTTAGATTTCTTCCCAACTTAATGGAAGCATCCCAAGCTTCACATGTTTAGCTCTGTCCTCAGAGTCTTACATGCTTATTCTAACTTAGATCAACTGACACGCATCTTAAAGACTAAAACATGTTCCTATGATTCATGTAACATAGAAATTTCTTCATCTGGCACTAGTTTATTCATTTGTGATGTTACATTTCAGACAACTTATAGTAAAAGGCTTTTGGTTACAAGTTGTTATGGTATGTATAGTATGTATAATAATAAAAGCAGGTGAACAGGCGAACGACCTTCCAGATGTCATTCCAGACATTCTTCCTTCTTTATGAAGCTGTGGAGACAGAGGCCAAGGCAGAGGTGGTTAAGGGTGATCAAGCAGGCAGACAGAATGGTTAGGGGTGATTAGGCAGGGGAGCAGAGGGTTAAGGGCAATCAGGCAGAGGGATTAGGGGTGATCAGGCAGGCAGATAGAGGGATTAGGGGCTATCAGGCAGGAAGGCAAGCAGTTAGGGATATTGGGAAGGCAAACAGAGTGGTTTGGGATGATCAGGCAGGCAGGCAGCGTGGTTAGAGGCAATCAGGCAGGCAAGCAGGCAAGCGGTTAGGAGCCAGTGGTCTGGATTGTGAGAGGGATGTCCAACTGCCAGTTTAGGCAAGATCCCACAGGGATCCCTGTAATATTGGGCCTAAATCAGCAGTTGGACATCCCCCAAGGTATGCACCCAGATTGTGAGAGGGTGCAGGCCAGGCTGATGGACCTCTCATGCACGAATTTTGTGCACTGGGGCTCTAGTCTATAATAATAAAAGTGTAATATGCTAATTAGACCAGGCAGCTGAGTGACCTTCCAGATGTCCTTCTGGACAACCTTCCAGATGAATTCAGGGCTGCAAGGGCCGAGGCGAGGGCTGAGTAAACCTGCCACAGCTGTGAAGGTCGAGCCACTTGCATGAATTTCATGCATCATGCCTCCAGTATGTTATAAAATCACATAAAATATCTAGGCTCCAGACTTGGGTAGAATGTTAAAGAATGAAAAATAACATCCTGAAATGGCAAAAATTGGATTGCCAAGGCATTCCCTGATTCATTGTTTAGAACCAAAAAGCACTTTAACTATTAAATGCTTACAAACATAATAAGTCATATATCAATTGTGTCATATGCATTGAAGTATAAACCCCAATGGATTGTTTTTTAAAACTGTTACTTTTCTTTGTCAATAAAAACAGTATTTGATTTCAGCCTCAAAACTAGAAAATATAAATCAAGAGTAGGAAATGTAACCTTAAAAAAAATTAATAGGAGCCATAACTTAAAACTTGTCTTCCTTATTAAATTTTTTCTCTTGAATAAAAAACACCTGAAAATTAACTTATATGCTCTCAAAGAAAGAAAATAAGAAGGAAGTGAATATCTCCCATCCCTCAAATAATTTGTTGCGTTTGGGGATGATATGAAAGACATTTACAAAGCAATAGAAAAAAAGCAATAGCTAAGTGTCTGAAATTATCATTGTCCCCATAGATGAGAACAATATGTTTATTATGAGTAAAGCATCTTTACTAAATGTGGTCATTTTCTCCATTTTTTTCAATTTTTGACTTCTCCAGTTTAGAAATGTTGTTGCCCTGGAGGTTTTGATCAAAGGCCAGGATATTACATAATAAGATATTGGGTGAGTCATAAGAAATGAAGGAAAAGCTTATCATGCTTTTTCTAAATATAATTTTATTATGATAACAAAAGAGGGAAAGCTTAAAATTGAAGAACTGTAGTCACAAAAGAAAAGCATATATAAGATTTAGTTTTCAAAACAGATTGCCTTTTGTAACTATATTCTACTAACACACATTACATACAAATATTTCTGTAGGTTAACATAAAAGCAAACCTTATTGTGCTTAGCAGTATAATTTCTTCCTTTTTCAGAAGTATTTTACAATAAAAGGTGAAGACAGAGTTGTTCCTTCCCCTCTTGCTGATGCTCACACCGAAGGATTACAGAACAGTGATAATACTAATTAACATGTCAACAGCTATCATTCACATAGTATTTTACAGTGTCTGCTTCTATTTTATCTCATTTAGTCCCAGAAACCTGGAGCACAGTTTGAGTAGGTGTTGCTATTTCTAACATAGAAGTGAGGAACCAGAAATTTGAAGAGATTAAGTGATTTACTCAAGGTCACCTGCTACAGTAGCCTTGGAACTCAGGACTCTGTATCCAGATCCATCCTCTTCTGAGCCTACAATGAGCTTCCGCATAAAGCATAAACCCTGCCTCCCCAACAAACAACACAAGTCTGTGGAAAATATTTGAAATATATGTATTATGGGAATTTCTTGTCTTTTCCAGCAAGTAAGTAATTTTCCTCTCTCATAAAGCTTATCAAGCTTTCAGGGTACCTCAAGAATTGTTGTCAAAGTTGTTATCAAGTGGAAAATTTATGGGAAGGTATTCTAACAAAATCAAATTAAGTTTATGGCTCCTATCTATCATCACTCAAACATCATATACTAAAAGTAATATAAGCCCCGTATTGAAAACCACAAAAGCAGATGCTCTAAATTTGCTTTGTCTGATACAGTAGCCACTAACCATATGTGACTATTAAAGTTTAAATTAGTTTTAATATGTTAAATGACATAAAAATGGCACTTCCTACAGCACATTAACCATATTTCAAGAGCTTTATAGCCACAAGGGGTTAATGAATATTGTATTGGACACCACA
This sequence comes from Lasiurus cinereus, assembly GCA_011751065.1. Classification (NCBI taxonomy): domain Eukaryota; kingdom Metazoa; phylum Chordata; class Mammalia; order Chiroptera; family Vespertilionidae; genus Lasiurus; species Lasiurus cinereus. Next base: position 34,371,251 of record JAAGEH010000304.1, read on the forward strand.
GATATAGAACATTTCCTTCATTGCCTAAAGTTCCACGGGAGGTTGGTCTAAATTTTAGCTGTTGTTATCAGTTTCAGCCTCTATGTTTCTCCACTCTAACTCCATGAAGCTCTCCTCTGAGGTGAGTGGTATCAGGTATGTGTGTATGCATGTGCATGTGTGCATGTGTGTGTGTGTGAAAAATGAACTCAGACACAAATTATTGAACTCTATTCTCTCAGACAATGCTAGGAAAGCCAGAAAGTCACAAATAATCATGAGCTATTTATGTGATTTCTCTTTGTGTGAAAGAGACCCAAAATCTCTAGGTTAATATCAGTCAATCATAAGACAACTTCAATGATCCACTGTTATATTAACAGCTCTGTGTCATTAAAAAGGGGGCTTAACAGAGCATCTCCAGTTCCTGAGGTTCTGTGCATATAGGGAAATAAAAATGAGAGAAATTAGCCTTAGAAGATGGGGTACTTAGGATAGGGACAAGGAGAAGGGATCATTCCCAAGAGAGAGGCCCATGAGAAAAAGCCAGAGAGTCTAAGGAAGCAGCCAGGGAATATGTTCCATCAGCTCCACTTGGGAATTTTCTTTAAAGGAGACAGTTGCCTTGGTTGGGAGAGTGGACAAGATGAAAAGCTCAGAAGCAAGGAATGAATATAGTTCTTACCAAACTGTCTGCTGCAGATGGCCAGACATTGCTGTACTTCTAACATAGGTTCATCTGAAGAGGCAGTGGTTCAGGGAACTGGAAAGAATCCAGGGCAGAATCCCCCATCTGCCACTTCCCACCTCTCTACTTTCATCACATTTCACCTTTATGAAACTTAGCTTCAGATCTTGTTCCTTCTACTAAAGGTTAACCAAAAAAGGGCATGGTGCTTAGAGAGTAGGATGACAGAGAACTCACACAAATAGATCATTCTCACACAATCCCATGAATGCAATCAGAGAGAAAAGCTGTGGTGGAAGAAGTGGTATCTGGGCTAAATTGTTAAGGATGAAGAGCAGTTGAGGGACCAGTATGTAGTTCATAGAGGGAAGGGAGCATGAATAAAAAAATGGAGGAAATCATGAAAATGTACATGAAAAGCATTTATATGAAAAAAACAGATCCGTCCCCAGTGAAAAGGAAAGAGACATTTAAAAGGCAGGAAAACACTTTCTATCCAAACAGGTAAAGAGTTAAATTGAGTAGAGAAGAATCATTAATTGAAAAGGAAAGCAAAGAAGAGTGGCTGGAGATACCAAATAAATCCTTACTCACCAAGAATAACCTTTTTTGTCCCCTTTACATGCTATCTCTGCTTTTACAGTTTATTTGCATCTGCACAAGACAATGTAGCAGCTGTGTTCATAAAATGCCCTTTTCTTTCTGGTCAGACAGGTTGCACCAGTGAACACCTGATAACAGACATCCTAGGCTGGTAAGCCTCGCAGATCTCAGCTGCAACAAACACACAGCATTGGGCTTCTTGGTGCCCAGCCTGTTACCACCTTCACCAGCACTAGAATCCCTCTTTCTTGAGGGCATGTACTGGGGGGTGGGGAAGGCCAGGGGAGGGCAATAGGGAAAAGAAAAAAAAATAAATTCAAAAAAATAATAATAAATAAAATAAAAAGAAAAATCACTGCCAAAAAATTAAAATTAAAATAAAATAAAAATAGGGAAAAAAATAAGGCTGCACAGTGTGTGGCCTCTCTCTGTAGGGCCACACAGAGAGAGTTCAAATTATTGAGAGAGGAGCTTCCCTTGGATTCTCTTAGTTTTAAATACTAACCAGAACCTACAGTCACATGATTCACCTCCCTGTGGTTCTAGATCTCATGAAGCTCCAGTTTTTGGTGACTGGACATTTGTTTTTTGGAAGCCAGGGCCCCTGGGTGATGTTCAAAGAATAGCAATTTATTGTCAGACCCCTAGAGAGACTATCATGTGAGCTATTGGCCCATTCCCTGGAAGAACTGTACTTTCCGGAAGCAAGTGTGGAGACCAAGTGCTCTCAAGGAGAGCTGTCCCACATGGTGATCTCCATTTAATTTTTTATTAACAACAACAATGACAACAAAACAAACAAACAAAAAAACTGAAAAGAAGTAACTCATTTCTAACATTATTTGTTCTTGGTTATTTTTGACACTTGAATAACAACCCCTAAGTTAAGGCTGCTAAAACTGTTAGCAAGTTTGTGGATTAAAGGGAAGATTTATATGTTCTCTTGGGACTGTAGTGGATAGGGAGTTGTAGACACAGAGGAGATTTTTATTTGTCATCAGAAGTCTCCCCACTGTCTCCAGCATCACTGTCACCCAGAAGCAGTAGAGACAGATCAGTGTCCCATTCATATTTTGGAGGAGACTTGGGCTTATGGGTAATGTCAGTAAACTTTGGCCTGCAGGCCAAACCCAGCCCCTCATCAGTTTTTGTAAATAAAGTTTTATGTAGTTTGTTTGCATATTGTTTATGGCTGTTATCATGCTGGTAAAACTTGAAACAATTACAACAGGGACCATTCAGTCTACAGAGCCTAACATCTGGCCCTTTACTAATAGACCCTTTACAAAAATGTTTGACTTAAGCCCAGCCAGTGTGGCTCTGTGGTTGATCATTGAGCTATGAACCAGGAGGTCACAGTTTGATTCTGGGTCAGGGCCCATTCTCTGGGTTTTGGGCTTACTCCCCAGTGAGGATGTGCAGGAGACAGCAAATCAGTGATTCTCATCATTGATGTTTCTATCTTTCTCTTCTTCTTCCTTTCTCTCTGAAATCAATAAAAATATATTTAAAAAAAAGAAAAGGGAAAGCAGACTTGATCCAAGAGAAAGTAGAGACTTGCATAGGAAACAGTTTGGTCAATATTTATCATGTTTTAGTTCATTTGACAAATATTTGTGGAGCACTTCCAGGTTTCTAGGCTCTAAGGACACAACCCAGAACAGAACTTATAACGTTGTAATAACCTGCTTATTATTTAACAAAAAAAAATGAATGAAAGGGAAGACTAGATATAGGCATGCCATTTATACAGTTTTGCCAAAAAACTACATTTAACATTTTTCAAGTCTATTCCTCTCTGAATGATGGGGGAAGGGACTAGACAAAGATAGTTTAGAGATATGGCCAGAAGAGTCTGAGTGAGGTGGGAAGCTAATTGCCCATCAATCACACCTGAAAATTAGTCAGTGACCAATATGGGTGTGGCCACTGCAAACACACAAAATCTAAATATATAAACTTCCAAACAAAGGAAGTTCACTCTGTCTTGGCCCCAGGGTGCTTGGCCCTCTTGGCACTTCTCTGTGCTTGGCCATGTTGGACTCCACACATGAACTGGTGGACTTGAATCTGGCTTGAATGCTGAACGACACCTGACTGCGACATGGGACAGAAGCTCTGGACGCTGACCCTGTTTCTGACTTTTCTGAACTTTCAGATGCACCTTTTCCAAGACTGGCTTACGGGGCAGGGGACTTTGGAACCCAAGAGATGTAACTTTATGGAAATCAAGTTTCCTTCACATTCCATCCTCCCATGTGAGTCTTAGAAAATTCATTTTCTGAAGATATCACAAGGACTTCATGGGAAGACTGGCCTATTAATTCCTCAGGCAACAGAACCAATATAGTTCTTTGCTCCCAAAAGCTTATAATTTCCTCAGGCTTTATTACAATGGTCCCTATTCAACTCTTTTCTATGTTTGTTGGAGGGCACAGACAAGTATCATAATACAGTAATAGGCATAGAATAGAGTTACCAAGTAAAACACAGGGAGCCCAGTTAATTCTGCAAATATGTACTAAGTTTAAATAGTAACTATGAATGAAACCAAGAGCTGTGAAATTATTCTCTCTCTAAATGGTGCAGTAAGAAAAGCCCAAAGAGAACTGTTCAATGGATTTAAAGTGTTTTAATCCCATTATCAAGGCAACACAGGTAGTGACTGATAGAGGTGATGGACTTGAAGCAGTAGGACAAAGCCATATCTGGTGTGAAATGTGTATGTCAAGCTGTCTAAAAATAATGCTAACAGACAATTTATTTTTAAAATAATAAGGGGAGATATTTAAAAAAAGAGGAAGCTCTTCTTTCACGTGGAAGAAAGGAAGATCTGTATATAGTGCACAGAGGGAAAAACCAAGTTGAATAATCCATGAGTGTTAAGAAATGTGACAATGCTCTGTATATAAGTACGTATCTCCTACTAACAATGCCTGGGTTCATAAATCCAGGCTCTTAGTCTTGTGATGATAAAAAGAGAGCACGAGAGGGAGGAAATCTGTTGGTGGCCGATCTTGTCATGTCTGTGTAAGATAGGGACCAGAGTGTCACATAGGCAGAATGAAGACCCCTCCAGCAGCATAACAGTAAGTCCTACACACTCATTCCTGGAGCCAGAGAGACAAACAAAAGTAGGCATGGTGTTCCCTGTCTAAAATAGATGAAAGCAGTAAGCCTTTTCATCACATTAGTGTTTGTATTTATGAGCCACAACAAGTATTTAGCTCAAACAGATATAATGGATAAAACCAAATACAGAGCCAGAGCTCATTGTGAGTGTCTTAAAAACAAGCCTGGACTAAATCTTAAGCAATCCCTAAATTTAAAATACAATGAGCAATGGTTTGTTTTCAGGTCACCCCCAAGGAACTGTCATTGGGCTTTCAGTTTGTCACAGTAGCAGACTGCAGATTTTGCCTCTGAAGCATTTCCCATAAAGGATTTTCTCATTTGTCACATGTGTTCTTATTCACTGGTCCAGTGCTCTGGCAGAACCAGAGATTCTAAACTTGTCCGGAAAAGGGTTTCATAATTCATCATGCATACCACTACTTGGCGCCAAGAGCAGTGGCCTGTTCCAAGTGCACACTCTTGGATATTTACGGTTGACTAAAGGGACCAGATTTGTGTCCTACTAATATAGGACAAAAGGAAAGAGCCTGATAGTACAGGCCCTGTGGCTGAGATAAAGGAGGGAGAAAGAGAAAGAGAAAATGAGGATGCAGGGGCAGGGCGCTCCCCTTGATGGTGTCCCATTAGACAAATGTGTAAGTGCATCCATGAGAAAGGTTGCTCCTTGCAGCAAGGCAGTAGAGATGAAGGTGGGGAGGAGGAACAGCTAGTAGAATGGTGAGAGGCTTGGAGTGGTAAGAGAGGGGAGGACAGGGAAAAGGAAAGCCTGGTGAGAGAGCAAATGTTCCAGTACAGATCATTTTGATAAACATAGTGCCTGCCAGCCAGCCCAGGAAATTCAGATTGAAGGCCATCCTCAATATAGGGCATTCATTAACCTTGGCTTTAACAAGGCTGGGGAAGGGGAAAGGTAGATAATGGAAATGCATGAGGCCCACTTCATGCGGATAACCCCTGGCAGTGTCAATTTGTCTATAGAGGTAAAATATTCTGAAAAGATTTTCATTGTCATTGTGTTCATAATGATTTCAGCAATAAGTCATCTGAATTCAAAATTAAAATTCACTTTGTTTGAAATGTTTCACCTTAGAAAGATGGAACACAATCATAAGAAAGAAATATGTTTAACTATTGTTAAATCTAAGTATTCAGCCTTCTCCTGCTGAATATTCAAATTGGAAAGACACAGAGGACAAAGAGAAAAATAAATGCACTTTTTATTAGAAAATGCAAATTAATGCTTGAATTCTGCCTAAATTCCTCCAATATATTCTTTCAGTTGTTTTATTTTATTACCATCTCACTAGATAACTTATGTAATTTCTTTTGGTAGGTAGGTAAGTGGGAGTCTCTTTGTAAAGTTTCTTATTTTAAAAATTGTGCTGACAATTAAAGAAATGCAATTTAAAGCTGGAATATAAAAAGGTGAAGCTCAAAAACATTGATATTTTTTCCCCAGGTTGGTTAGTTGTGACAAAATAGAAACTCCAAAATAGTGTTGATGGCTTTATCGATATCACAATTTGAAAGGATAGCTTGGAAACTTATGTACATTTTAAAACCTTTGTCCCAATAATTTTACACCATCTATAATAATAAAAGCATAATATGCTCATTAGAACAGACATCCTTCTGGACGTCCTTCCATTCTTCCAGACAAAGTCAGGGCTATGAGAAAAGCTTGGGTCCCACGTGCCTGCTGGAGGCCACAGGAAAGCCCAGGTCCCAAGTGCCTGCCAGCAGCCGGAGGGAAGGAAGCCTAGGTCCTGGGTGCCAGAGGGAAGCTGGTGCTGGCAGCTGGGGGGAGAAAGGCCTTCTCTTGCATGAATTTCATGTTTCGGGCCCCCAGTTGGATTTATTTTTCAAAGACAGTTGTCCAGTTGATCAAATACATGAACAAGGGTGTTCACTACTGGATACTGCATAGGTGCAGAGAACTAGAAACAATTAAAAATGTCTGACTTAATAAGTTATGGCACATACTTTCAACAAAGATCTGGGACACCTTTAAAGGAATAAGCTACATTTATTTTACACCATTGTAGCTTATTGATTGAAGCCAAGTGCTTCATTCAATAAGTGTGAAATTTATTTAATTTTTTCATGGTTTAGCATAGATCATATGTCCTTTCAATATATTAATGGGGGGGAGAGTCACAGAATAGCATTATGACATAATTCTAATCTTATTTTTAAAAATAAATAAATTTATGGATTTCATGAATATTTTATAGGACTATTATGCAAAAGAAACTTCTGCAAAGATTCACAGGAAAGTGTGAGCATTAACTGTTTCTGGAAAGCAGCAGTCTGAGTTTGGCAAAGATGGGAAACTTACTTTCTCTTCTGAATACCATGTATTTTTTTTCTTTGTTTTTACAGGCCTGCATTTTTTCATAATTAAAAAAAATGTCAGCCCTGACCAATTTGGCTCAGTGGATAGAGTGTCGGCCTGTGGACTTCAGGGTCCCAGGTTCGATTCCAGTCAGGGGCATGTACCTTGGTTGTGGGCACATACCCAGTGGGGAGTGTGCACAAAGCAGCTGATTGATGTTTCTCTCTCATTGATGTTTCTAGCTCCCTATCCCTCTCCCTTCCTCTCTGTAAAAAATAAAAAAATAAAAAATGTCAGTGTTATTTACTCAGATATTTTAGTTCACTTATTTTTAGGAAAACCCTAGTATTAGCAGCAGATTCTTCCGGTTCAGTGCTATCCATATCTGAAAAGTATAAGGTTTGCCATTCAGTACTGATCCTGCCACTTCCTTCAATGACTTTTACGCTAGGTTCACCAAAGTCCTTGGAATCCACAGTAGCCTCTCAAGTCAGGTCTCCCATTCCTCCTTTTTTCTCTCCCATCCATCTTTTTTTCTTCACCATAGATGTACCAACGGCACACCCAAGACTTAGGAATTCTCATATGGAAAGCAAGCTGAAATTCTAATCTTCACTTCCAAACTCTTACAATGGCAAACCTCTGCAAATTTCATCTCCAATAATAAAGATTGATAATCAACAATTATATAGGAAACATTTGTTGAATCTAGAAGTATAACATTACCCAATTGGGTTATCTCAACTTTCACTGCACAATAGAATCACCTGTGGAGCTTTGAGGGCATTGAGATGCTTGGGCTGTCCTCAGACCAACTGAAAACAAGTCTACTTTGAATGCATAGCAACCACTGAGAACCTTGTCTAATCCTTTATCAGAAAGACAAGGACACTCCGTAGCAGAGAGGATGAATGACATGCCAAAGGTCATTCATGTGCAAGTTGGAAGATGTTATTGACAGGATTTCAATTGCTTGTCTAGGCTGCAAGGTGATGAATAACCTAGAGAGTGGAATTAAGCATAAATTTGTTATTAAAATTAGAATATAAGAAGTTTTTTTTCCATTTTAAAATACATATTGCTTGAAAAGTACCATAATTTGTAACACTTGTCCAATATTAGGAAAATACTGGTAGATCTCATGCTGCCTTCATTGTAAGTAAATAATTCCTATGAGCATTGTGTCTAGAAAACCTTAATTGCCTTAACTGCTTGCATCATAACTCATCAACTGGTCAAAAGCACTGATATAAAGGCTCAACTGCAGATTTAACTTTTTAATAAAAGAATATTATAACATTTTGTATTATCTCTGGTTATAGCTCAGCATAAATTAGGTCAGAAGAGTAATTTTAAAAATCATCTTTATGTTAAAATTTAGGAAACTGTCTAAAATGGATCAAATTCCCACAGGGATTAACATGCAAGTCTTAAATTGTTCTGCAAATAAATCCCAGGGTAAGCCTAATTATTATGAATGTTTTTAAGAAGTCATTTTACTCTCAGAAATTATATTTGTATTTTAACTTATAATCAATGAAGTGCTTGAATGCACTTCAAGTTCTCATACCAAAGGGAAAGGCACTTCTCCCAGCTATATGTAGCCACATCATTGTTGCACAGCTTTCCCCCCAAAGGAGTTTGGGAGTTAGAGAATGCAATTGACTGTTTTCAGGCTAAATTCTAAGTTTTCCCCTGTAGTAATCTCAGCTTCAACATTTTAGATACCTCTACCATAAAGCCTGTGTCACAAGCATATTCTCAATTAACCAATGAGAGAATCCTATCTTATCTAATAAAAGAGAAACATGCAAATTGACTATACCTCTGCTACACCCACAATCCATGCTCACCAGCCAATCAGGAGTGAGTATTCAAATTAACTCAACCAAGATGGCAGTTAATTTGCATATCCCAGTACAGAGTGAAGACTGAAGACATCACAGAAGGAAGTCAAGTGCTGCAGAAGGGAGGGAAGCTTCGAGAAGCAAGCAAGCAGGGCTGCCCAGAAGGGAGGGACATAGGCAGGGTGAGGAAGCAGGTAGGGTGGGTGGAGAAAGGAAGGAGGCAGGCAGGGAGGGAAGCAGGGGGGAGACTGCCACAGGAAGCCCTATTCTTACAAGAATCTTCTGGCAATGGGCCTCTAGTTTAATATAAGAGTAATATGCAAATTAACCATCACTTCAACACACAAGATGGCCAGCAGGGGAGGGCAATTGGGAGGGATCAGGCCTGCAAGGGAGGGAAGTTGGAGGTGATCACACCTGCAGGGGAGGGCAGTTAAGGGTGACCAGGCTGGCAGAAGTGGAAAGTTGGGGGATCTGGGCCTGCAGGGAAGAGCAGTTGGTGGGACCCAGACCTGCAGAGGAGGTCATCTTGGGGGATGATGCCTTCAAGGAAGGCAGTTGGGGGAGGACCAGACCAGCAGAGGAGAGCAGTTAGGGGCAGTGAGGTTGGCAGGGGAGGGCAGTTAGGAGTGATCAGGTCGGCTGGGGAGGGTAGTTGGGGGGACCAGGCAGGGGAGGGTAGTTAGGGGCAATCAGGCTGGCAGGGGAATGATTAGGGGGTGATCAGTTTGACAGGCAGAAGCCGTTAGGAGCAATCAGAAAGGCAGACTGGTGAGCAGTTGGGAGCAAGCAGTCCTGGATTGTGGGATGGGAAGCAGGGGGAGACCACCACAGGAAACCCTATTCTTTCAGGAATCTTCCGGTAATAAACCTCTAATCTAAGAGTAATATGCAAATTGACCATCACTACAACACAAAAGATGGCCACCACAAGATGGATCAGGCCTAAACAGGCAGTAGGACATCCCTTGTGGGGTCTTAGATTGAAGAGAATGCAGGCTGGGTGGAGGGACACATACCACATGCATGAATTGCATGCACCAGGCCTCTAGTTGTAGAATAAATTCTATAATTTTAGAATAAATTCTAACTCTTTGAGATATTTCCATCAAATATGTTTTAATCTAATCATGGCTCTTTTATCTGGTAGATGAGGAGACCTTTGTTCTTGTCTTCTTAAGGGAAAGATTTCAATCAAGAGACAAAGTGTAGAAAAACAAGAAAGAAATTATTGACTGCAGCAAAAACATACTTAGGACAGTGAAACACAGACCATTGATCCTCTGGTTGCAAGTCTCTTGGAGTCCCTTAGAGGTTAAGAGATATGTGCTGTTGGGGAAGGAAAGGAGCAAGGGAATGGCATGGGCATGCTCCCTGGAGAGGGGGCATGCTGGGACCTTCATTTTCAGGGGCTTTAAAGCCTGGGCATTTAGTGGAAGTATTGTGGCAGCTCAATAGTATATTCATCAGTTTTATGCTGATATATCAAAATGAGAGTTATTCTCTTAATTTGTCTGTTCTTGAGTGTGGCTGGCAAATTACACTAATTAGATTGTTGTTAGCTGTCTCTCTGAGGAGGGTGATTTAAGCTACTTACCCTCTGGTTTGGAGGAGAAATACTTGATTTAAGGAAGGTAGGATTTACTAGGTGGCTGCAAACTACTGTTTAACTATCTCTCTTAGTTTCTCTATTCTACTTGTCTTGGAATTTTCCTAGCTTCCTATGATTCTATAACAGCTCAAGCAGTAAAAAAGGAAATAATAACACCAGAAAAGATGGTGTGGTAGAATTATAACACACTTAGTATTTTAATATACTTGGACAGGATGTACCTTTGATCTGCTACTTTTTTTTCAGAAAAAAACAACAAAACAACAACCATAAATTCTAATTAAATTTCTAAAATTATACAGAAACAAAATTAAAAAATTAAGTCCAGCTTTAAGTGGTAAATACTTTTAGTTTCCCCCTCTTTGAATGAGTACTCTTTAGTCACTGGCCTAGGAGAACCTATTATCTTGCTGATGTTTTGTTTTACAAACTCTTTGTTTTTAATTTATCTTTGTTTGGTTTTGTTTGTTGTTTTCCCATATGAGAAAATAGTTCATTTAAAAATGAGCTTCTCTTGGTATATATGGGGCAGCCTCATTATATCTTCAGAACATTAAATTCTTCATCTTTATTTTCCTTCCAATAATAAAGTAAACCCGATGGGTTTTTGCCTGAGCTAGAAAATGTGGCATTTATTTATTCAAAAACTCTTCCCAAGAACCACTAAAAATTTTATAAAATGCTTAATAATATTATCCTAATACACATATTATTTGCTATTTTCATTGTCATTTCATTGGAAAGTTTATGATAAATAGAAGTGAAAAGATTTTCTTACACTGCCATTTTTCACAAGACTCACTCTTTTACTAGAACATTAAGGTGGTTTCCTCCTTCAGTTGGTCTCAACATTTTGAAGAGACATGGGGCAGCCCTGGTAGCCTGCTGATCATGTGTACTAATCTCTGTCCTCCTCTTCTTGGCTCCCCTTTCATGATGACTCCCTGAAGAGCATCTCCTTGGCGGATGGGAAAGGATGATCCTGAGATAGCCCATGCAGCCAAGAGCACTGGGCTCCAGACTTGGTCATACCCAAAGTTTCTATCAGTCATTGAATTTGTAGTTCTTTTGTCACCTCTTTCTTAGTACTTTAAGACTTTCACTTGGCCTGTCCAAACTTCCCAGACCACATCTATCAACAGCTAAAGATCATTACTGTTACAGGCTGAATCATGTCCCTCTAAAATGTCTATGTTGAAGTCCTATTTTTCAGCACCTCAAATGTGGCTGAACTTAAAGAAAAGGTCTTTAAAGATAGTTAAGGTAAAATGAAATCATATGGATAAGCCCTAAGCTTCTATGACTGGAGTCTTTATAAGAAGAGTGGATTAGGACACAAACTTGCATAGAGGGAAGACCATGTGAAGATAGACAAAAGATGACCATCCACAAGCCAAAGAGAAAGGCCTCAGAAGAAACACTGATCTCAGACTTCTAGATTTCAGAACTGTGAGAAAATAAATTTCTATTGGTGAAGCCTCTCTGTCTATGATGTTTGTTACAGCAACTCTAGCAAATTAACACAAGTATTATTCTCTAATTTAACTTAGAGAACTGATTAGAGGCCCTGGGTAAATATAACAAGAAATAAGGCTGGAGAGAAAGGGTGAGTCATGATCCTGTATAGTATCAAAAGTATGGGAAGGAATTAGAATTTCATTATAATGGATGTTAAGAGCTGTGGAAATCAATAGTAAGGACAAATATTTTGAGAAGGTGAGATATAAGCAGTTTTCATAGAGAGAGTGATATAAACCAGACATTCAGATTAAAAACTAAATGGTTAGAAAGAACATGGACTCACGGAATGTGAGTGATAAAACTATCTATGTCTTCCTCTAACAATAACCAAAGTAATAAAGCTGGAATATATTATACATCTTACACTTGGGATAATTGAAAAGTATGTTTCCCTTGGAGACTGATATTTATGGACCTTCACCATTATGTTATACAAACATAGAAAGTTAGGAAATAATATGTCAGGCGGTTTTTTTGTTGTTGTTTTGTGGGTTTTTTTTTTCTTTTGCCATCAGGCATTATGAAAAGCTAAAAGTGATATTTATGCTACTTTGTGATTTTTCTTTCTCATATCAAAATTCTTCAGTAATTATATGAATCTTTAAATAGATTATAATAACAGCCAGAGATTATCATCTGCTCCCCAATGCAATGTTGGGACATAGCACTACATTTTATAAATAGGAACTTTCGTTTCAGCTCACCTCAGTAAGAGTAGTCATAATATAATTGGGATTTCACTTGAAAATGTGCAGTGGTAGCCAGAAACAAATCTCTAAGATTCCCTGAAATGTTGTCAGATAATATTAAATGCTCACCATTGTTTTACTATGTGGTTCATTAGTTGTGGTTTAGACTTCTAATTAAAATTCAGTGAGAAAAAAGTACACAAAAACACTAAGCACAATGTCTAATGGACATTCAAATATGTAATACAATGAATGAGTAAATGAACATGTCATAGTTAGGGCAAAAATGCAACTGGTTATCAAGGAGACTAGAACTATTTTCTAGAAAGTTTTCAGGAACTCAAAACAAATCTTTTCTCTGCCTTCATTTCTGTTTCTTTGTTCGTCTTTACTAACTGGCTTTCTCTGCTGCTCTCTTGCTTTGGATGCCCCAGTGTTTCTGAGTTTAAATCTTTTTAACATGTCAATATATTATTATTTATCTATCTTTCAGAGGCTATCTTTTGTTCCCAGTTGTAAATCTATGGGATGATCTGATTTGTTCAGATTAAATCAAATGTTCACCCAAGGTCCAATTGGCTTTTGCCAGAACAGTTTTTTTACAAAAAAAAAAATGTATGGCTCCTAAGTAAATTCTCTAAGTAAATGGAAGAACAGCAATTTCCAGAGAAAAATAAATTGTTGTAAGTTGGACAGATAACCCAAAGGTGTTTGATGATGAGTGATGGTAAGGATAGGAGTGAAATTTTACTCAATAATGAATAAATTAAAGGACATCAGTTCAAAATACATGGAAAGATAAAAAAATTATAACTTGAAATCAAAATAGAAAAGAGATTTGTAGTCAATATCACAGAAGGATCATTCATAATTTAGTGGTATTGGTCCCAGTGGACTTCAAGTTTTTTTAAATGTTTCAAATTACAGCAATTGTATTTTTGAATATTTTATTACATTAATCTCATTAATATATATATATATATATATATATAATTTCAATGAATTTATATGAATAGTATATAAGGATTAGAAAACATGTACATTTAAACTATGAATATTTTCACATTTTTGTTACTTCTTGTATATTTATAAATCAAGAGTAATACAAAATCCACTTCAGAATACATTTTTTTTGCATTCTTTCATCATTGAATGGAAAGTAGCTTATATTGTTTTTAAAATCAGTTCAACTTGGGTTTCTGCTGAAACAGCTATGTATTCAAGATGCTCTAGGCTACAAGCTGAAGTTTGGAAAAAAATCAACCTGCTGACTTTTATCCTCTCTTTTGGACAAGATGACTGTGGGTAATTTGGGCTTCTGGCTATGAAACACGAACCTGTCTATCTGCATTATTAATGGATGCTTGATGGGATGAGCTAACAGTGGCTTTTGTTTCATTGCAAAAAATGCCAAATAAAATTTATTGTGATGGAAGAAGTCAAATGGACAAAGATAAGATGATAAAAACAACTAACATTTATAGATTGCTTAAGATGTGGTAGGCATTGTGTTAAGTACTTTAAATAATTTAATACAATTAAACTATGGCATGGATATAATCATTACCTCATTTTAAAGATTAAAAACCAAAATTTGAAAATGTTAAGTAACTATTCAATGTCACCACAGCTAGAAATAGGGTGCAACTGAAATTTCATCCTGTGTAATATAACTGTAGAACCATATTCTCCTATAGATTATAATTTATAATTTATTGTATCCTTCATGTTGAGGATTAATTTCTAGCCAAAACTGAAGTCATGGAAGTAATGGGCCTGACATTCCTGTCTTTATATTAAACCATTCTTTCATTTTGTTACTGTTATTATTGTTAATCCTCATCCAAGGATATTTTTCCATTGATTTTTAGAGAGCTTGGAAGGGAGGGGGAGAGACAGACAGAGAAAAATATCAAAAATATCAATGTGAGAGACACACATCGATTCGTTGCCTCTTGCACGCGCTCTAGTTGGATTGAGCATGCAACCGAAGTACATAACCTTGACCAGAATCAAACCTAGGACCCCTCAGTCCATGGGCCAACATTCTATTCATTGAGACAAACCAGCTAGGGCCATTCTTTCATTTGTAAAGCATGAGATGAAGAAAGAGACATAGGAAACATGATGATGGATATAGATAGAATTAAAACCACTATATACAGTCCATAAAACAAAAAAGTTGGCAAAGTTTTATAGCATGTGCATTTATTCCCTGGTTAACATAATGCACAAACAGCATTTACTTCTTTTTTTCCTTTCTTTCTTTTTATTGCTAGCATTTAGATATTACTTGCATTTCGGCTCTTTTCAATGGTACTGGGACTGAAAGCTGGATAATCTTGTTCATGGATGGGGAAAGAAGCAGAAGGGGAAGTTGATAGAGGGGCTAGGCCAAGACTGGAATTAGTTCTCTGCAGGAAACAACAAGGAACTACTCCATAAAAGGGAAAGACATTTCTGACTTTCCTTTTTCTGTTACTTCATAAGAGGGGAAGAGTGTTCAAGGTGGATTGGAAACCCAGATAGAAATTTATTTACAACCTCCAAACATTTTTCCTAAAATCCAACTATGACTTCTACCTATGGTGAAATCATATTATAATTTCTTTGTTTATTTGTTTATGTTTTGTATAGAAGTGGCATATTCCTTCTTAATCTATGTACATAAATATTGTTATCTCTCTATATAAAAACTTAATATGCAAATAGACTGAACGGTGGAATAAATGAACAACTGGTCACTAAGATTTATGCTAACCACCAGGCGGCATGCTGGAGGGCATCGGCAGCAGGTAGCAGAGCACAGAAGATGGCAGGCATTGGCCACAGTGGGATGGTGCAGCAGGTGAGTGGTGGTGCCAGACCAAGACAGGACACCGGTCACTGTCATCAGGGCGAGCTTCTTGTGTTTACTGAAAATTCTTTGCTCCCATGTGCCGTAGTCCTGCGGACACTTGCCCCTTCTGTCAGCACTGGCCCCACTCAGATCTGCACGTGGTACTGGAGCCACCACTTGCTGCAAGCTCCTGGCACTGGTTCCAATCGCTTGGCGCCATCAGTGGGTGAAAGTGGCAGCTGCTGGCCCAGTTACCCCTAAGGGTTTCTCTACCTCCCCCTGCTCCTCAGGGATGATTGCAGCAGCAGCCACCACTTGCACCCACTGATGATGCTGGCCCCATTTGCATCCACTGTTGGCATCAGCCCCAATTGCTCCACATCATCAGCGGGTATGAGTGGGGCTGGGGCTATCAGCACATGGTAGCAGCAGCAGTAAAAGTGTAGCTGCTGGCAGACAGGGACCAGGAGCTGCGGTGGGAGAAGATGGGCCAGGGCACGGAGGATGGGCCAAGACATGACCCTGTGCCCACTGCAGCCTCGCTGCCCACAGTTTCTTCCAAGGTGCACAAATTTGTGCACTGGGCTCCTAGTAATTATATAAAGATATAAAAATACAAAAAGAAAGAAATTTGCATATTTTTTATTATTCTTAAATGAGATAGGCATATATCTTACATGTGAGATCTCTGTAACCTTGATTGCCATATGTTGCTTAAAATATTGGGCATAATTTATCATTTCATCTATTCTTAGGAGAAAAAACAATTATTACATGAGTGCTCTGGAAATTTCAGGCTCATTTGTTTACTTTCTGTGTGATATCCATACACTTCCCTTCACAAGCTTCCAGATTTGCTTCTAGTGTCTAAATGACAATAAGGAGGAGCAGAAACCTTTTCCCAGGGGCACACTAAATATGGAATAAGGGAATAAGGTCAAAGAGATTTTCATGAGAAAGAGCAGATGGTTTTGAATTCAGCAGTTAAAACCAAAATCCTGAACCACAGAGTCTTTTAACTCTTTCACAGAAGTCTTCATCAATAATTTTTTGGTCTTGCCCTGGCTGCTTTTGCTCAGTGGATAGGGTGTCAGCCTATGGACTAAAGGGTCCTAGGTTCAATTCTGGGCAAGGGTAATCAAGGGCATATACCTAGGTTGCAGGCTCAGTCCCCCATGTGGGAGATGACCAATTGATGTCTCTCATCTCAATGTTTCTCTATCTCTTCCTCTCCCTTCCACTCTCTCTAAAAATTAATGGAAACAATATCCTCATGTGAGGATTAACAAAAAATAAAAAAGTAAATAAATAAATAAAAGTATTGTTAAAAAAATACTTTGGTCTTAAATATAAGTAAACAGTACTCATCCTAAGACTTCTTCTAATGCCTATTTTTTTATGATAATATATGGATTCAGAATTATAAAACAACTAGAGGCCCAGTGCACAAAATTTGTGCACAGGCTTGGTCAGTTATGAGAAACAATTGAGGCCTTCTGGCTGCTAGCCAGGGCCTTTCTTCATTCCACACCACCTCCTGGTGGTCAGCACATGTCATAGCAAGTGATAGAACTTCCAGTCTCCTGGTCGAACTCCCATGGGGACACTTTACATATTAGCTTTATATATATCTTAAAGTACAGTGCATGACATATTTTCAAGTATTTCACAATCCAAATTTGAAGATAATTTGAATGTATTTATTGGCTTCTCAGCTATGCTTTTTTGCATTAATTTTTAGTAATTATTTTGAATTACATGTACACTTTTCCCACTGGAGATCCAGCCCACAACCTAGGCATGTACCATGACCAGAAATTAAACCATGACCTCCTGGTTCATGGGTATTCAATGTTCAATCTTTGAGCTATGCTGGCCAGGCATAACTTTTCAGTCTTCTTAGAGTTAATATTGTGTTACTCTACATAAAATACAAAAATTTTCAATCATAAAGGCCCATTTACACTTTCCCCCTATCTTTTATGTTGTAATTGTCGATTCATTACATCTTCATCTTTTAAACAATCATACATATTTTAAAGACATTAAGAATAAAAAATAGTCTTTATATATTTCTAGACCTTTTCTAATGCTCTTAATTTCTTCCTGAATATATGAGATTGTATGTGCTATTATTTCCCCTATTTCTGAAGAATTTCCTTTAGTATTTTTTATAGTTCAGGTCTGCTAGTAATTGATTTTCTTCATTTTCTTTTCTGAGATGATGTCTTGATTTTACTTCATTTTTTGAGGAAATTTTGGATACTTTTTCTGCATATAGAATTCTGCATTAAAGTTTTATTATTTTAACACTGTAAGATTGTTGTTACACTATCTTCCGGCCTTCACAGTTTTTACTGAGAAATTAGTGGAGTTTGATGTGTCCTTTTTCTGTAGTTGCTTTTAAGCTAATATTTCTTCTTAATTTGGATTTTCTAGAGATTGACTACGATGTGCATATGTGTGGTTTTCTTTGCATGTGTCCTTTTTTAGATTCACTGAGCTTCTTACATCTGAAAATTTATGTCTTTCATCAAGTTGGTGAAACTTTTGTCCATTACTTCTTAAAATATATTTACTACCCATTTCCTCTATTCTCCTTTTAGAACTTCAATTACACATAGCTTCATCTTTTTATGTTGTCTTATAGGTCCCTGGGACTCTGTTCTTTTTTTAAAAAAAATTGTTCCTAAAGTTGAACAATGTATATTTCTTTATATTAAAGTTTACTAATCATTTTCTGTCATCTCTACTCTCCTGTTAAGATTATCCACCATATTTTGATTTCAAATTTAAAATTATAATTATATAATTTACAGATATGGTTCTTTAATATAATTTCAATTCTTCTGCTTAGTTTTCTATTTTTATTTTTTGTGAGTATATTTTCTCTTACTCTATTGTACGTAGTTATAACAGATGCTTTAAAATCCTTAGTCTGCTGATTTCAACATCTATTAATTTCATAGTTTGATCTTAATTGTGTGATCTTTCCTCTTAAGATAGGCCCATACTTTCCCAAATCTAAGTATGTCAAGTAATTCTAAATTGTGTTCTCAACAAAATGATTAATCCAAGAATGATTGGTATTGTTCTTATTTTAGCAAGTAAATTATTTTGTTACTGTCAAACTGAAAATTCTGTTTTGAGTGGTGACTGAAATATTAGTTTTATCTTCTGTTCTCAATGGGATTGCTTTATGTCGCCAACATGTGGCTCAGGAATTAGTTTAAGATTTGGGCAGAATTTATATAGAAAATTTAGAGCTGCTTGCCTCTGGTTCTCTCCTTGCCTGGGTTTCCTCTTCACTTTCTCAGCAGCTTTCATTTCTTGGATCTCTGTGCTCTCATTTTTTAGGCCAAGAAGACTAGTGCCACCTGTAAAAATGGGACATTCACCCATGTCATTCCATTTACCTAAATGTCAACTTCCACCCACAATTTGCCCAATTTTCTTTAGTCTCAGTGTGTGAAACTTATTTTTTTTATTTTGTACAGAGTTTTGATTATTATCTTTAGGAGGGTTGGTCCAGTAAGGGATTATTTGGCCATAACAGAAATTAAACTTAATGCTATAAAATGTAGATTCTTATTGCTTTTGTCATGTCTTTCTCCTTTTTGCTCTTTGTTTCTTTGTTTTTTTTTTTTTAACTGTACGAGAACATTTATTGGGTAAATTACAGAGACAGAAAAAGTAATTCCTGGAATAAATGAACTTAAGAAACAAGTTACAGAGGTAAAGGAAGGGCCTTTGGAGATTGGGAGTTCTGAGGCTAAAGGGAATGGGCCTGGTAGAGGGGGAAGGGAAGAGAAAGGCACTGGCATGTTCTCAGGAGGGAAAGTGCCTCCTTCTTTTCTTTCTCTTTCATTTCATTTCATATCTCTTTCATTTCACTTCATGTCTCTTTCATTTCATTTCCTGTTTTATTAACTGTAGAAATAAACATTGAAGAACAAAGTTACATAGTTTGAAAAGTTTTTGTTTTTGTTATTTTATTTTTTTCATCTCTTTTTTTATGAAATGGGTAGCTTCTCTTCTCAAACTTATGAGGCAAATTTACTAAGATAATTTAGGTATCTGAACAGATTTTAATCAAAGAAATGAAAACTCGATGCAGAGTAGAGTAGGAGTTAATTCTGAGTAAGTTGATAGAGAAGTGATGAATGTAGAAAAAGAGAACCAAGGAGAACTTAACTAGAACTCAAAACCCAGGTTAAAATAATCTAATGTCCATGCTCTTGACCACCATTCTATACTGAGGAAGAATATTAAAAATAAAAATGGAAAAACACTATTTAACATGGAGGAGAGAGGGGAAAACAAGGTAGCATTTTTTCCCAAAGGACATGAGAAAATTAAGAAGAATTGTTATTTTAGAAAATAACAGAAGCCCATTTAAAAGGGGATTTCTGAATTCTAAAATTAAACTGAAATTCTCTTTACATAGAATTCAGAAAGGATCTTGAATATTGTCCAGAAGGAATAATGGAATTGATTAAGTATACTTAAAAAGTATTATTTCTCTGATTGTCCTCTATATTGTTCTTTATTATGACTTGCTATTATTATGGAACTAAAATCAGGTAAAGTATTTTCACCATCTACAAGAGCCTAAGGAATTTTTAGTCCCAAAAGTAGTTGTAGCAGTTTCTTTAGGAATACCAATTAGTTTATCAACAGAAAAGCACTTTCTAACCACCTGTGTACATACATACTCTGCTGTTGAATCACTGACACATTAAAGTCCACATTGATATGGGCTGACAGAAATAACCTAGTGATCAACCTGAACAAGTATTTGTATTAACTAATAATTTATACTGTACATAAGCAAAGGTAAGTACACTCACTGTGGGGTGGCAGACAGATACTAGCAATTCCTTGTTTAGATAGAAAAGCCTGACAAGGAAGAGCTCATTAGGGTCTCTGGAGAGTGGCTGACAGCTGAATAGCTGTCAACTCTGTCAAAAGAGCTTTGAAAATAATTCTTTTTTTTTTTATCGGAATTTTCTGAGTCACCAGCAGGATGCCAGAAGCACATTGTTTGATTCCTTGACTATTTTTTCACCCTTCAGTGTTATCAGAATTTGTCCAAAGCCTTAGCTGCCTTAGAAACTTTTTTGTTTTGGCATTCATTCCCACAGACAAAACTGGAACTTACTTTCTCATAAATCCCTTTATTTTCCCCTGCTTCTATCCC
>JAAGEH010000304.1:34391708-34413511 GCA_011751065.1 Lasiurus cinereus
GTCCATAATCTTGACCACCATTCTATACTGATGAAGAATATTAAAACTAAAAATGGAAAACACCATTTAACAAGGAGGAGAGAGGGGGGAGCAGTGTAGAATTTTTTTCAAAAAAATCATGAGAAAATCAGTAAGAAAGCTTATTTTAGAAAATAAAATCTTTTAATGGTCTGCTTCTGCTTTCTTCTGCTCAGGCACAGCAGATTCTAATTTTCTATCCTGGAAGTGAGATCTTGTTCTAGACACACATCACCATACTAGACTTCATGCCTATTCAACTTTGATGTATTCTTTGCCCATGCATCTCCCTCCCTGCCACAGACATGCCCACTCTCAGTATTCCCCTCACAGCATTGTTACCTCCAGCTCCAACTCTGCAGCTTTGTATTTTCAGACAACCTATACTAGCGCTTGGCTAAAGTAGGAAGGACTGTGATCATATATATGTTTATGTATTTTTATATGTAAAAAAAAGCTTTAATAACAATTACCATAAAAGGTATATGAATACTTAAACCCGTTTGAGAGTTGACAGAGCTTAGGAATGTTCATCACTAATCAAAGGTATATTGTCAAAAAGAGACAAAGTCTGGGTTTCTACTCAGACATGACTTTTAAACCTTTGCTTTGTCTTAACCACTATATTAGATTGTCACCCCTGGAGCAAGTTTCCCTATCCTTGGTTGGTGGTTGTACTTTTCTGAAGTTACAGTATATATGGAAACTTGCCTCCAAGATTCTGAATAGTTCAATATTTCCTAGGTATTCCAACCATCACTGGATTAATTTCTTTAATGAATTCATAAAGCCTCTATCTCATCTTTGGAGTGTAGTGTCCTTGATTTTCTTCACTATCGGACAACTTGAGAGGTGTGGTAAGATTTGAACTTCTGGTCAACCTGAAACAGGAATAATCATTATTTCCATTTTATAAATGAAGGCTTAGTAGTGTCATGTGCAGCCAGGTCATGTCAAAAAAACTACTGGTAAATGGAAAATTCATCTATTCAGCATTCTGGTCCACACCCAATATAGTTATTGACTTGAAAATGGATCTCCCATTTGACACAGCAATCCCACTCTTAGGAATTTATCCTAAGAAATTACAAACATCAATCAGAACGGATTTATGCACCCCTATGTTTATAGCAGCACAATTTACAATAGCTACAATTTGGAAACAGCCTAGGTGTCCGTCAGCAGATGAGTGGATCAGAAAACTGTGGTACATCTACACAATGGAATTCTATGCTGCCATTAAAAAGAAGGAATTCTTACCATCTGCAGCACCCTGGATGGAACTGGAGAGCCTTATGCTTAGTGAAATAAGCCAGTCTATGAAGGAGAAGCACCACATGATCTTACTCATTTGTGGATAATAAAGAACATTGTAAACTGATGAAGAAAAGGATAGATACAGAGGCAGTAAAGTATCAAACAGACTGTCAAATTATAGCAGGAAGATTAAGGAGAGGTGGGGTAGATAAGATATCAATCAAAGGATTTGTATGTATCCAGATAAGCATAACCAATGAACATAGACACTGGGGGGTTGGGGTATGCCTGGGAGGGAGGTGGGACAATGGAGAGATATGTATACATGTAACACAATAAAAAAATTAAAAAATAAATTAAAAAAATAAATGCCCTAAATAACTACTTTCAAGTGCAGTATTTGTCCTGTGCCAATTCTCTCATGCTGAGCAGAAACCCCTCTGTGTTCCAACACTTTCTGCCCTCTCTTAAAATCTGTTTCTTCTTCTTCTTCTTTATTGACTTCAGTGAGGAAGGGAGAGGAAAAGAGATAGAAACATCAATGATGAGAGAATTATTGATTGGCTGCCTCCTCTATGTCCCCATTCCCCACTGGGGATCAAGGCCATAAGCCAAATATGTACTCCCAACTGGGAATCAAACTATGACCTCCTGGTTGATAGATTGACACTCAACCACTAAGCCATGCCAGCTGGGGTCTTAAAATGTTTTTATTTTATTTCCTTCTGTATCAGTCAAACAAAGTCTCTACAAGAAATTATATCAGGTTTTAGATATTTATAAAATTATTATTTTTCAGTGATGTGAGTAGTGTTGAGAGTGAAAGGCTAGCTCTAGCTGGTTTAACTCGGTGGATAGAGTGTCAGCCTGCAGACTGAAGGATCCTGGTTCGATTCCAGTCAAAGACACATGCCCAGGTTGCAGGCTAGATCCCCAGTGTGGGACGTGCAGGAGGCAGTCGATAAATGATTCTCTTTCATCACTGATATTTCTATCTCTCTCTCCCTCTCTCTACTTCTCTGAAATAAATAAAAATATATATATTTTTTAAAAAGAGCACAAGACTAGATAGTAAAGAATCACTCAGGGACTAACAATAGCAGCTATCACTCGGTGAGACTAAAGAAACAATGAATAAGGATAGTGTTAGTACAACCAAGTGGAAGAGGAGCTGTCTGACAGGAGCTATGACTGGAGAAGAATGGAACCCCACTTTATGATGGTGAAGCAGGGAGACAACAGAAGAGATAAGTACCATAATCTTACTCTCTCTTTCTCTGTTTCTATCTCTATATCCCTATCTTCCCATCTCCCCACTTTTCAATCAACTGCTGGGCCTTCTATCTGCTAAATCAACCTGGTTCCAATCAAGGGAACCAGGATGATTTTGGGCACACAGTAAGAAAGAGAAAAACAGAATTGATTCAGAGAGCAAACATAGAAGCACCAGTACACCTCCCATCAAGACTACCCTCTTAATTGTAACAGTTTGGGCATTTAATACTAAGACTAAGCAAATGCATACCCTGTGAATATATATATATGAAAAAATGAAAAAATACTTATGCCCACTGAGCTATATGTATGAAAATGTTCATAGCAGTTTAATTAAATTAATCAAATGCCAGAAACAAACCAAATGTATACTAACAGTAAAATGTATAAATTGTAGTATATTTATAGAATATTACACAGCATGAAAAGGGATAAGCCACTAATAAATGCAACATGAATAGGTCTCACTGACATAATGTAATATTGAAAAAATCAGACACCAAGGAGTACATTCTGAATGATTCTATTTATAAAAAGTTCTAAAATAGGCATAACTAAGATGTGATGATAGAATTCAGAATAGTGTTTATTTTTTGGTGTGTGTTGGAAGGGAAACAGAGCTGGGAAGACAGAGGTAGGTATTGACTGGAAAGAGACAGGAAGGAACCTCTGGGTAGTGGTTACTTGGGTATATGCACATGTAAAAATTTATTGAGCTGGTGAGGAGGATGTTAGAGGAAGGGGGTATTGAGCAAAAATTAAAAAAAAGAAGAGAGAACTCATGGATAGGGACAACAGTGTGGTGATTGCAGGAGAGGAGGGTGGTGGGTGGAGGTGGAAATGGGCATAGAGGGGATAAATGGTGATAGAAAATTTAAGTTAAATTAGATTTTAAAAAATTTATTGAGATGAACACCAAACACTGTTCAGTTCATTCAAGTTGTACCTAAGTTCAAGCAGCAATACCAACCATCACTATTATGCTTACTACTCTTCCATGTGCCTACATCATTTAGAATCAGATTGTTTGCCTGGTAACAACAGCAAGTAAAAAGACTTAATCAGAAAACACTCTCTTCTTCTTTGTAAACTGGACATTCCTCACAGATAACAAGAAAACAAACAGATTATTAAAAAGGAAATGACAAAGATAAAAAAGCTTTCAATTCCAGAAAACATTTGGAAAGTGAGTCCAGCTTTCATAGACAATAGAAGGCAGTGGTTCAATTTACTATTTTGGGGTAGGCGCCCTAAAAGCCCCTCTAATCATGCCTACTGGCTAATTCTTATATTAGTCTGGCTCAGAGCACCATCCTAAAATGCTATTATGTCACACTGTGTTAAAGCTTTCAAGAACTATGACAGATAATCTAGTTTTATGACAATTATCCAGAAATATTACATGACTGATTTGCCTGCTAAATTGGATAGAATATAGAATTTAATGGGATGATCCAAACCTCCCTGGCTTGCTATTTTTTCATTTACTACAAGGTTGATTTCAATGCAATAGTTAATATTTCTAAACAGGTATCCAATTACATGGCATATCATGGTCTACGGATAAGAATTAAACAGCTATCTTTACTATGCTGCTATCATAAAGGTCCTGCTCCTATAGTGGAAAATACCACACCCTGAAAGTAAATTGTTCACTGTAAGAGTGGAATTAATGTTTCTAAGCACCATGGCTACATTTTGTAAATTGCTTCTCCATGGTATGTTACTGGGCAACCAAAGAGATATATATATAGAGAGAGACTTGAAACACAAAAGAAACTACAACTGCTGTTGGTACTATATGAAAGCAAAGATTTTAAGGATGCTCTCAAGACCCAAAGGGGAACCTGGTCTATTATTTATGTGATATTTGCATGATCTGTAAACCCAGAGCTACAGTAGCTTGTAGACTCAGAATACACAATATGTTCCTGAACTATTTCCACCATATCTGTGACAGCTTCATCCAAATCCCTCTCAATTTCAGAGGTGAATCCCCAGAAGTCTCCCTATGAACAAACCCACAAAGTTACCATGTGTCCCTCCTTCCAATCCAGCTGACTCAAGGCCTGTCTCCTGCTGCCTCACACAGTTCTCTGAAGCACTATCCTTACCTTAGTAGTCAGAGTTGTGAGCAGTCTTGCTGCTGATATCTTAGTGTTCTCCCAATGTCACAGAGATTTAGTGAAACCTCTGGTAGCTTTTCTTTAGCTTCTCATAAAATACAGGGTGTCCCAAAAAATGTATACCTATTTTGAAAATGAAATGTATTTTAACAAACACTGCCTTTATAATTATTCAGTGTGTACACATTTTAAGGATGCCTTGTATATAACTTACACAAAGAAATATCACATATAAGTATTCTTAAATAACACTACTAATTAATAAAAAATAAACCTCCTATACCCACCACTCAGCTTAAGAAATAAAGCTTTCCCACAGCTTCGAAGCCTCCACTCCATCTCTACGCCCTTTCCTCTGCTCTGTGTTCACAACTAAACTTTACCCAGGACTTAATGTTTGAGGAATTGTCAATCTTCTAAGTGAAAGGGAGATCTTTGTCACTTCTCCCCCCCAAAAAATTATCTAGGGCAAAGCTAGAGGGGAGCTCAGGTCAGAGCAGTTGGGAGGTGGCTGGGCAGCCTGCCCTAAGCAGACCCCCAGAACCATCAGGATGCTCTGGGCCAGTACACAGGTGGGAAAGCCAAGTCTGGTGCTGAGCAAGCTGAATGGCCCCATGTCAATGGTGTCTCCTGGCTATTGGTGAAAACAGATACAGAAATAGAAACAAACCCTCTCTGGAAAGAAGATACCCTAGTTTGGGTGCGTGGACAACACATAATTAAAATCAAGCTGTAAGTTCAGTTCCTATGAATAGCATCAACAGAATAAACAATAGCTATAGGCACCTCTCCTTTAAGGAGTATCGATACAGGAATTATTAGGTAGAGAATATAAAGCAAGTACATGTGAAATTTTAAGAAATCTAGGACATAAAAACCAAACTAAGCCAACAGCAAGTACTATCTTTTTTTTTTTTTTAAGATCTGAATCTAGAGTTTTTAACCCTTTTGTGGGTAGGAATATTTTTAACTACCATTTCAATTTCATTGCTTCTGTCAGAGTATTAACTTTCTTTATATTTCTATGTCAGCTTTAATAATTTTATTATTCTCTGAGATGCTAGTTTTACCTAAGTTTCTAAACTTATTGACAAAAGTTGTTCATATTTCCATTGCAATTCTTATCTTGGCTGCATCTGTAGTTACACTGATTTTTATTGATATTTTTAAGAGAGGAATAGAGAGTTAGAAACATTAATGAGAGAGAGACATGGATCAGCTGCCTCCTGCACACCCCCTACTGTGGATGTGCCTGCAACCATAGTACGTGCCCGTGACCAGAATTGAACCTGGGACCCTTCAGTCTGCAGGCCAATGCTCTATTCACTGAGCCAAACCAGTTTTGGCAATGTAGTTACACTGTTTTCACTTGTAATATTGTTCCTTCTCTTTCCTTTTTTTTTTTTTTTACTTAAATTTGTCAGAGTTTTTTGTGTGTTTTTTTTTCATAGAACCAAAATTTCATGGTATTGATCCTTTCTATAAAATGTTCATATCCCACTTTAGACATTTCTGTTCTTCCCTGTATTTCTATTCTCTACTTTCTTTTGACTTATTCTGTTGCTATTTTCCAAACTTTTCCCACTGAATAATATTCTGGGTATTGCTTCAAATACACTTTCCTGTGCTCTGGTTTGTGATGACAAAAATAAAGCTTTCCCACAGCTTTATTCTACAAACAAGTTCTCTGTTATCAGAAGGCTTACTGTTAGTTTCCATCAATAGAAAGAACCCCAGGAAAGAATACCTGGCAAAAGAGAGGAAGGGCTTAATTGTTTACACTTGAGTATTTTTCCTACTAGATACTCTACTGTGGCCTTTTATACTGGTGGCAGAAGAATATAAGCCTATAGCTTACTGGAGCACTCCCACTACCCACCTCATTGCACAGCACCAGGTAGACTGCCTACTCCTGATGTGTCTGAGTCACAAAACGTAGGAAGAACCTCTCTGGAACTTCTGAAATAATAGCACTAACGGGACAGCATTCTCTACCTAAAAATTATCGCCCCAATCCCTCCTACAAGCCCCTATGGTACCAGCAGCAGCCAGATAGGTGGAAACATTCCTGAAATTCTGAGTCCTAAATCTGTAGGTCCCCATCATGAACTTCTGGATTCCAATCATCTCAGCCTCTTCTTTTTATTCCTTTCCACCTATGCATGGTAGCAGTTTTTTTGTAAGGATCCCTTTTAATTATCTCCTTTTTCTTTTTTTCAGTCCTCCAGTGCTTGATTAATGAATTCCCAATATGAAATCCTCCCTATTGAAATAACTGCTGTGATTTGGTTTCCTGAATGAACCCAAACAATTTAAGTGTTCAGCTTATTAGTTTCATACTTTTTCCTATTATAAAGATTACACTATAAAAAAACCGATCCAAGATGGCGGCATAGGTAAACACCTACACTGCTGCCTCGCACAACAATTTCAAAACTACAACTAAAAGACAGAACAGACATCATCCAGAACCACAGGAAAGCTGGCTGAGTGGAAATTCTACAACTAGAAGGAAAGAGAAGGGCTCAAGGAGACCCAAAAGAGCTGCAAAAAGCTGAGGTGCAGAGACACACGCGTGGAGAGAGCAGGTGCTGGAGTGCCTAGCTGGCTTTTTCTGGTGGGAGGGGGACAGAGACTCCCAGCTACATTGAACCCCTTATTCTATGGCACTAAACCCCACATCCGGGAGGGACTTATATGGGGGGAGTTCAGATTATGAAGAGGGAGAAGTGCATGGAGATTTGGGGGAGATGCCAAAGGGCGGAGGTTTGGAGGTCTGGTGGAACACACAGCACTGCGTGCAGAGGACCAACCACTGGTTGTGCTGCTAGCTTTCGCGAGTGGGCGGGGCACAGAGCCTCCCAACTGCGCCACTTCTAGCTCCACCGAACCCCAGTTTTGGGCGAAACCCTGGGGACCTAGACTCATATGGTCCCCGAGTGCAGGGGACCCAGAAAGGCAAAGGTCTAGAGGCACTGCGGGAAGGAACACACATGTGCTTGTGCTTGCACACAGGGACCGCTCCAGTGATTACCTAGTCACGTGACACTCAAGGGCCATAGAGGGCGGGGCCGACTGGAGAGCAAGGCAGTCCCTTAAGCCCTGAGACTCCACCCATCCCAAGCTCAACAGAGAGGCTTTTGCAGTTTTGCAAGTCCTGTATCATAAGGCTGAATCCAACACAGAAGTTCTCCCAACATAGTGAAAATGCCCAGACAAGGGAAGAGATCACAAACAAAAGAAATGGACGAAAACAAACAATTGGATATAGAGTTCAAAACCACACTTATAAGGTTTCTCAAGAATATCCTAGAAAAGAAGGATAAATTTAGGGAGACCCAGAGGAGATGAAAAAGGACCAACTAGAAATTAAACATACACTGACTGAAATAAAAAATATACAGAGACCTAACAACAGACTAGAGGAAAGCAAGAATTAAGTCAAAAATTTGAAATATAAAGAATCAAAAGACACTCAACTGGATAAGCAAGAAGAAAAAGAATCCAAAAATGTGAAGATAATGTAGGGAGCCTCTGAGACAGCTTCAAGCATACAAACATCAGAATTGTGGGGGTGCCAGAAGAGACAGAGCAAGATACTGAAAACCTATTTAAAGAAATAATGACTGAAAACTTCCCAGGTCTGGTGAAAGAAATAGACTTACACGTCCAGGAAGCACACAGAACCCCATATAAAAGGAATCCAAAGAGGACCACACCAAGACACATCATAATTAAAATACCAAGAGCAAAGACAAAGAGAGAATATTAAAAGCAGCAAGAGAAAACCAGTTCATTACCTACAAGGGAGCAGCCATACGACTGTCAGCTGATTTCTCAACAGAAAGGATGTAGGCCAGAAGGGAGTGGCAAGAAATATTCAAAGTGATGAATAGCAAGAACCTACAACCAAGAATACTCTATCCAGCAAAGCTATCATTCAGAATTGAAGGGCAGATAAAGAGCTTCACAGATAAGAAAAAGCTAAAGTAGTCATCAACTCCAAACCAGTATTATATGAAATTCTGAAAGGTACTCTTTAAGAAGAGGAAGAAGAAAAGGTAAAAGATAAAAAATTATGAACAACAAATACATATCTATCAACAAGTGAATCTAAAAATTAAGTGAATTAAAAATTTGATCAACAGAATAAACTGGTGAATACACAGAAAAATTACAGATGGAAATTAAAATACACAAGTAGGCTGCCTCTGTATTAGCTTACAAATGCTTAAATAATGGCTCTAAACTGAAACTGATCATCAGAATGCCTATAGGATATTTTTCATGCATTCCTGAGTCTTATTCTTGGAAATGCTGCCTGAAGTTTGGATTGGGTACCTATATATATATTTAAAGCTCTTCAGGTGAATTAAGATGATCAGCTTTGTTTTGGAACAACTGCTTTGTTTTATCTTATAAATAATACTGTGATATCATTGGCCTCAGTATTGAAGTATATTTTATGAAGTCAACTGTAAGCTAGTGCTTTAGGAGGTAGGAGCTAAAGCGCACACACACACACACACACACACACACACACACACACGCAACTCCTTCTGACTGACATCATCTTCCAAAATAAGGACCCCTTATTTTATACATGATGTCCCTGACTCTGCTTATTTCAGAATGAATGATAATGATAGCTTGTGAAATCAACATGTTGGACTATGTATTCCTCTTTTATAAATGCAAAGAAAGTCAGGGATGCCAAAAGGCAATGTCTTAATCCTTCTGTTTCTGCCAACTTATTTGCCTTATGGACTCAAATCTGTTGTTCTCAAAGCAGATGGCTCTCCCTGCTCCTCCAGGTTATTACATAAGAAGGCAAGGTACAGTAAATTGAGTACACAGACTTCCAGGAAGTCTAGCATGAGGCATGTGACAGGCCTCAGGTGAGGGGAAGGAACAGAGCTTCAGAGCCAGACATGCCTGGATTTAAATTCTGGCTCAGCCTCTTTCTGATCATGAGTACTTCAGCAACAAGCTCATTTGGCCTCCATTTTCTCTCCTGGAACAATGGATTAATAATATATCCTTTGTGTGCTCATGGGAAATTTGTGTGATAAATATGTAAAGCAACTGACACTTAGAAGATACACAATGAAAGATTTGCATTTTTAGAATTTTTATGTGAAAAACAGAGTTTCTCCTATGCTTCCTTTCAAATGGGATTTGTTCTGAAATGAAGAGGTCATCCAATATCTTTTAATGTAAGTGCAGGTCACTAATCCTTTTGTTGAAACCTGTCACAGCCGTTACAACTTGAAACACAAACAGAATGAAAACTCAGTCTTTAAAGGATGATGTTTATGTGAGTTTGATCTCTCATAGCACTGAATCTTGACTCAGGTAGTCTATGGGAGTTCAATCTTCCAATTATCTAAAAAAAATCTATATGTATATATATTTTGTGTGTGTGTATGTGTGTTGTGGTGGAAGAGACTTAGGACTTTAAAATAACTCCAACAAAATTTTACAAAAATTACTGAACTATTCAATGAATCCTATATAATAAAGAGCTAATAATATGCTAATTAGACTGGACAGCAGAATGACCTTCTGGAACTACCAGTGAGCAGGGCCCTGGGGCTGCAGGGCCATGAGGCAGCTGGGGCAATAAGGGCCAAGCCCCTTGCATGAATTTGGGGATCAGGCTTCTATTAAGAACTATCTACACCAATAAAAGAGAAATATGCAAATTGACCATACCTCTACAATACCTACCAGCCAATCAGGAGTGAGTATGCATATTAATCCAACAAAGATGGTGAGTTAATTTGTATATGCAGGCATGGAACAGCCAGGTGGGGCAGAACACCTGCTATGAGTGGGGGAGCAGAGGGAGCTACAGGAGTGATACCTCCAGTGGGAGCAAAGAAGACTGAAGGCTCCTGCTGGAGCAAAGACTCTGGCTGGAGCAAAGATGGAAAGTGATAGCCAGAGGGAAGGCCTGGGTCCCAGGTGCCAGAGAAAAACCCATGCCAGCAGCCAGGAGAAGGCTCAAATCTAGTGCTATGGGCCTCTAGTATAAGAATATTTAAACAATTCATTTAAATACTCTAACATAAAACAAATGACAAATAATTAATGGGGAATTCAGAGGCATTTCCACTTTCACTCCTGAACAGGAATTAATAACTTTGTGACAATAATCAAGGAACTGATTCAATTAAAATATTTTGTTTCAAACTCATGGGCACAGACAACAGTATGGTGATTGCCAGAGGGAAGGTAGAAGAAGGCAAAGGGGGGATAAATGATCATGGAAGGAGATTTGACATGGGGTGGTAAAACATAATACAATATACAGGTAATGTGTTATAGAATTATACATGTGAAACCTGTATAATTTTATTAAACAATGTCACCCCAATAAATTCAATTAAAAAACATCTTCTTTCATGTTCATTCTATTCAATATTTTGTATGTCTTGAACCTCTGTCTTACACAAGCAGGATTGTGGTTTTTTGAATTAGAGTTATTGTTTTCAAAAATTTATCTTTGATTAAAAAATTTTTAAGTTGATATTTGAATTAAGTATTTCTTGAGATGTACCTCAAAATCTTTTACTTCCTCCATGGCTGCCACAGTTAACCTCGGGCAGATCTAACTCTGTCTCAGTGGCACCCAGTTCTCCCTGCTTTCTGCCTCAGACTTCTCTGACACCTGACATCGCATGCCTATAGAAATGTGATCAGTTCTAATGCCCACATAAATCTGGATGATTGGTTTCCTATGGAGTAACCTTGGTCAATGCATAGTTGGAAGCCATGGGTAAATGCCCTTTCTGATGACAAGAAATGGGTTCTACATGACCCCTCAGTGCAACCAGGCCTCAGTTGCTCACTGAAATGTGGAGTCACAAACCTTCCAATGTAATAACCCACCTCCATTCTGGTAGAATTAGCTCTGAGACATTCCTGTTCCACCTCTTCACCCACAATATAATTTAAATATATCCCATCAGACCTATAATCTCCTAATCTATCTCCTACATTTTCTTTCACCAACCCCTCCCCATAAACAAGAATATCTCCTCTCCTCCCCAAACTTTTTTTCAGAATGGCTTTTCTGTCAGATGGACAATATCTCCAAACACTCAGAAATAGAAAACGATGGCACCATGTGGCACCTTCTTGGCAAAATGCTCCATCATACTTCCGCTTTCCTCCTGGAGGATTTTCCAAGATCTGCTGTCCCCCGTCTGCCTGGAGCCAGGGAGCACTGTCTGCTGCTCATGCAGTCACGTGTTATGGCAGGTGCTATGCTTTCCCTGGGTGTATCTCTCAGGGCGTGGGTCAGGAGAGTCCATCTGCAAAAGAGTAGAGACACCCATTCTCTGTATTGAGGTCTGACCTTGAAGAGATGTCTGCAGATGAGACCTCTCTCGCTCTTAGCTCTATTATCCCCACCAAATATATCCTGTTCTCTAGGAAGTCCATCTTTCCTTCCTCCTTTTAATGAGCCACATGTTTATATGGTTTTATTTTGTTTTCACCACCGATAGTTTTTCTCTGCCTTCTTCCAAAAGACTGAAGAATTTTCCTCCTGACGGTTTTGTTTATCTTACTTTGTCTCCCAGTCTGACTTCTTTGTTTAGTATTTCTTTTCTTTACTTCGGTATACAGAAGCGCAGGAAAATAGTGAACTTTGGAAACAAGAACTTTGGCTTGGGTCCTAATCAGAGCTCTCTCATGTATTATCTGTGTGACTATGAGCAGGTGTTTCTACTTCTGACCCTGAGTGTCTTTTCTTGTAAAATAAAGTTAACCATGTATATCACAGAACCACAGAATGTTTGCAAAGATTAAATAATGTACAGGGTAAATGCTCAGAAAATGACTGTTCCTTTACTTTCTCTGTTAGTAGCCATATTTTACTTGAACATACAGTAGTTATGCCTCCCACTACTTACTTATTGTAGTGAAATCTGCTATTCCTAGCCAAGTCTTCTACTCTTCAGTCTATTTAGACTACCCCTTGATCAGTCTTTGGTCAATGCCTTTGGCCTCTTATGAAATGTTGTATATGTTAGCAGAGGAGTTCTTCACTGCTGACTAACCATAAACATGTACTACTTCATATAGTTCCTGAGGGCCAAGAAGTCAGGAGCATCTTAGCTGGTTAGTGCTGGTCCAGGGTGTCTCAAAAAGGTTGACCTCTAACAATGGCTGGGCTGCCGGGCACCTCAAGACTCTACAGGGTCTGAAGAACATGAAATATGGCATTTTCCATAAAATCCATCTAGCAATTAAGCAAGCTGTGTTATCCCAAATTGTGATCATCATAACACACATTGATTTTCTCATTGCAGCTTACCATCAGGCTCTTCCCATCTAGACAAGGAATACTTGCATTTGGATCAAATTGTTCTTCTAATTTGGGCACTTAATGGTTTGAAGTTCACAAAACCTAACAGTATTTTTGCCTAATGAAGGTTGACCTTGACTCCAGACAAGCCAGGATTTTCCTCATGGAGCCACTTTGCATGTATTCCAACTGTGAAAATATGGCTAATGATTTTAGAGTTATGTACCATCTAGTTGAGCAGAGATGGTCTGGGCTTGCAATGTATTTATAATTGATTTTAACAGTTCCCTCATTGGTAATGGGAAACCATCCACAACTATGATGCTGACTGCCTTTGTTTGCTCTTTCAAATATACTCTTCATTGTCCTATGTCTGAAGGACTGACCTTCATGAACTTCAGCAGTAGGCTTCCTTAACCTCAGGCTTCTCAGCTAGAGTCTGGCCAATTAGAAGAACTGGGAGGCAGTTGAAAGACCAAGAAGAGAGTGAGGTTGAGATATTTATCCCCAGCGCTTTCCTGGGCAGATATCAGCATTATCTATGTCTCCATACCAAAGGTCTCAGCCCCAGGCAGGAGGTTCTCTCTGCACAGCTATCCACACCAGGTTTTTGAAGCCACCCTTCCCCTGCCTATTTAAGCTTAGAAATGATAACAATTCTACCACATTTACTCTGGGTGCTTCGTTTTCATATTTCCCCCCTAACCCTGGCCTACAACCTTATAAACAGTCCTTTATTAAACTCTTTGCCATACCAGGTTTGAATGTGTCATCTCTTTCCTGCCAGGACCCTAACTGATAGCTTCTGTGAAGTGAATAATTTTAACAGGTTGGCCCTCCGAGATTTCCTGCAGGTGTACATAAACTGCAAAGTATAGTCACAAGTAATTAAAAACATTTGATTATTGAATTACTTAATAGTTATTTGAATGAAACTTAGTGACTGGCAGCAGTTTTCATTTCTAGAAAGTGTATGTGAACAATCATTGCCAAAAGGTATAAGAACTGAATATTAATTAATTAATTAAGGATCACTCATGTTAAATCCAGCAAAATGTTTTATGATTTAAAATAATAGGTAACTTGTATTAAGTGCTGTATGATAAGTATTACATCAAATAATTTACAGTTTAAAAAATTCTTAGAATTTTATTTTTACAAATTGTAAGGTTTTTATGCTCAAATTATTCTGAGGCATATTAATTTTAATAAATTGTTATTGCTGAAAATATTATATATGTCCCCTTTTTCCCATTAACCCCTACTAACCTGTCTCCACCCCTTGCCCCAGGCCTCTATGAGGCATATTACTTTTGCATTTGACAGGTGTAAAAATTGAAGGTTAGGGGGAAGTACCTTGCCCAACAACACATAAGCAGCCATTGCTGGGGCTGGTATTCAATCCCTGGAATCCAGAGCCTACACGCTTCTCAACTTTCTCTTTAGTTAATGAAAAATTGACTTAAAAATGACAAAAGTATATATTTGCTTAAATGGTAAACATTTGCTAATTTTTGTATGGTACAAATAGGCTGTTTAGAATTATAAATCATACTACTACTTCTAATAATTTTATTTATTCCAAGCTTTTTAGTTAATTTTGTATAATAAAAGGAGCCAGAGTTATTATGAATTTCAAGGGTGACCCACATATATAAATAGTTCTGAATTTACCACACACACACACACACACACACTCCTAAAGCTACTAACTTTGGTGCTAGTTCCTCAACTGGGAAGCTGTTAGTCTTGGGTCTTCTTATAAATCTCCTTATAAATAATGGCTGTGTTTACACAGCCTGGAAATACTGGATTTTTTCTTGAATGAGTCATTGTTTTGGGATAATGTAAACAGAGCCAGTGTTAGGAAAAGGATTTATTTTTCTAGTGAAGTTCCGAACTTTTAAACAGCTGCTTAGTTTCACTTCAGAGGTGTTTGCATCTCATTGACAGACAAGAATAATTTCTAAATGGTTTTCAATCAATAGGTACTAGGCAAATAGTTGAGAATTATCTCTGAGAGGAGAGGGGTAGGACAGAAAAGAGGCAATTTAACCATGGTGTCTTATTTATTATTTTTAGAATCTGTTATTAAATAACTATCCAAAAAAAACTACATGTTGGGATGTGAAATTCTATGCAATGGTCTGTATTTAAAGTAGTTTATTTTCATGCCATTCGGTAGTTTTTGTTTGTATATTCATGTAATTTTATTTTCTTAAAGAGAAAGTATAGTTTTACCCAAAATTATGCCCGCGTTACTCTTTACTTTGGCTTCTCTAAGAGGTGTCAAATTATTAAATGTTACATATAATTCATATATTAGCAATATTTCCAGGAATTTTAAAATAAAATCCAAAAGGCATTACTATTGCCATTTTAAATTGCTGATGTTCATTTATATTTACATGCATATTAGCCACATTATTTGTTCTTCATTTCTGCTTGCATTTATCTCAGAATCTTTTCTTTTTTGCCCAAAATATATCCTCTTAAAATTAATTTACTTAGTGAGAGACAGCGAGGGGAAAATTTAATTTTTCTTTTTTCTGTTTTTGCCTGAAAATGTTTCTACTTCATAGTTATTCATCAAGTGTGTTGAATGGATATAGAATAGTTTGGCAATTACTTTCTCAGAATATTTCTGGTATTATCTCACTGTCTCCGGCTTCTGTTTGGCTATTGATAAGTCAGTTTGTCAGCCTCTCTGCTTTGAGCTACAGCAGACTCTGTTCTATGCTGACAGAATCCCTTTTGGAGACTGAAGGGATTTCACCCTCAGATGCTGAGAGAGAGTGCTGCCACCGGCTGACAATCCATGTCTGTCAACCAAATTCATGTCCCATTTCTGGAAACTGGCTATATCTGAGTACTTTTCTGGTCCACAAACCGGGTGACACGAAAGACTGTCAGTTCTGAGTAAGGGCCAGAGCAGAAAATGGCCAGGATCCAAGGGATCTTGCCATTTGGGCCATTTGAGTCAGTGGAACCTAATAAGTTATTAAGTGTATCATAGGTAAGAAATTGTGAAGAATGGAATTTAAGGCAAACCACAATAAAAGATTCACCATTAGAGTTCTGAAACAAGGTCATGCCACCTACAGTATAAAATTATATACTTTGGCAAAACTGCCTACGCATTACTTGTTACTAAGTGCCTGATCATGAAACACAAAGCAACCATGTACATAAAAATTTCAAAACAGAAGCAGGGCTCCACCAGGCACACCAAATTGGACACGCCCAGAAACAATAGATTATAGCTGGAAGTGAAATATTAGGATCAAAGCCAAGGCATAGCCAGAGGAATGGATGTGAGACACAGAAGGTAGGCCCATGTTACCCATCATGATCCCATTAGTGTCTCTTCCAATGGCAAGCTGATAAAGGAGAAAGAGAGTCAAGCTTGATTCATGGATGGGCTATCTCATGACCCTATTGGGTAATAGCTAAAAATGGACTTTGGCTACACTGCATCCTATTCAGTTTGAAGGTGAATTCTGTGAGCTGAAATTCTCCTAAAGCAGAAATTTAGGCAACATATCTTTTTGTTTGTTTGTTTGTTTGTTTTTTGTGTATTTTTTGTTGTTTGTTTGTTTTTTTATGGGGTTTTTTTATGTCCAAAGAGACATACCCTGTGCATGGGCAACAAATAGCTTAGCTGGTTAGTCAGAAGCCTGGAAAAAGAAATATTAGGAGATCAGGGACAAGAAGGTCTAGAAGTAAAAGCACATAGATAGACCTTGGTTTTGAATAAAGATTTTTGAATCTGCCTTGCATTCTTACTACTCTCATATACTATCTTCCAAGGAAGAGGCATTAAACAAGGTGGAGAGAATGACTTGGCCAGCTGACATCAGTGAACTCATCAGTCATCAGCTAAAACAATGGACTTGTAAATGTAGAAGTATGGAAGCAGGGAAAGAGACTGTGCATGGGCCCACAATAATGACTTTCTACTCACCCAGGCTGCTGGTAATAGGCCAACCTGCCAGCAATACTGACTAACTTTGATTTCCTAATACAGAAATGTCCTCCAAGGACATCAACAATCCACTTAGCAGTATGAGTTGCCTTTATTAGATCCCTTCTATCCTGGAAGGAACAAATATTTAGTTTTACTAGCCAAGACATATTCTGTATACAATATAATTTCTTATACACAAAGCCTCACATAACACCATTATTTAAGGACTTACAGAGTTCAAATCACCCAAATGGGGTTCCCACATAATATTGCCTCAGATCACTGAGTCCACTTTATAAAAAAATACTATTGTATAATGGGCCAATACCCTGAGATCCACTGGATTTAGAACATATCACTCTCAGGCTCCAGATCTGAGTAATATAAATGCTCAGTGGTCTGGGAGACTGGAGGAGACCTAGGATTTGAGAAAGAAGTTTCAGGGGTCCTCATCTTGTTACCACAGGGCACTACTAAAGTAGAAAATTCACTAGAAAATTCTGACATATTCCCAGAGGTCTGGCTAGTGCTGTTTAAGTATAAGATTTAAACCAACAAAAGAACAAAAACAAAAGAAAAGAAAAGAAAAAAAGAAAGAAAGGAAAGAAGGAAGGAAGGAAGGAAAGAAGAAAGGAAGGGAAGGAAGGAAAGAAAAAGAAAAAAGAACAAGCAGAGATTGTGGGCAACATATCAATGTCATGATGTTTGTAACTTCCTAGGATAGAGAAAATCATTAAACAGAGCCAAGCCCAGAACAGCCAAAAAGGCAGTTTGACCTTTGAATTAATGAATTTAAATCCTCAGTGAAATTAGCAAGTTTTAATTACTTGTACTATTTAAATCAGAAGAGACCATATTACTTTTCAGTGGCAAGATGAGGAGAAATTATGGCACCAGAGCTAAGTCAAGCTCAGTGATTGAAAATGTAAAGTTACATTTCCATTTAGCTAAGTTGTGACTATTTCAAAACACTATACATGCAATCCATGTTGTTGCATGTGTGTAACCTGACAAGCACTTTTAGAACTTTCTGAAGTATGACACAAAATCAGCCATCCTGATTCATTCTCATCCTGGGGGTGGAGGGAGAATTTGATCAAAAAAGAGACGATAGCCAAAACGGATTTGGTTCAGTAGATAGAGCGTTGGCCTGTGCACTGAAAGGTCCAGGTTCACTTCTGGTCAAGGGCATGTACCTTGGTTGTGGGCACATCCCCAGTGGGAGGTGTACAGGAGGCAGCTGATCAATGTTTCTCTCTCATCGATGTGTCTAGCTCTCTATCCCTCTACCTTCCTCTCTGTAAAAAAATCAATAAAATATATTTTAAAAAAATGAGAGACGATAAATCCATTTAATTTTAAAATGAATCTGTTTTCTTTTGCTGTGCAGACACCTTTACAAACACAAAATTATCTGAAACTCAAAAATAAATAACCTTTATACACTGAGTGGCCAGATTATTATGATCTCTGAATGCATAATAATCTGGCCACTCAGTGATATCATATCTAATAAAAGAGTAATATGCAAATTCATGATCACTCCAAGACACAAGATGGCCACCACAAGATAGCTGTCATGGGAGGGCAATTGTGGGAAGTTGGGGGAGACCAGGCCAGCAAGGGAGGGCAGGTGGGGCAGGGGGGAGTGGACCCAGGCCTGCAGGAGAGGGCAGTTGGGGAGGACCAGGCCTGCAGGGGCAGGAAGTTGGGAGGAACCAAGCAACAGGGCAGGGTATTTGTGGGCAATCAAGTAAGCAGGAAGGGCAGTTAGGGGTGACTGGGCCAGCAGGGGAGGGCAGTTCAGGGGCACCAGGCCTGCAGGGGAGGAGGGGAGGGCCATTGGGGGCAATCAGGCCAGTAGGGAGGACAGTTGGGGAGGACCCAGAAATGCAGAGAGGGAAGTTGAGGGGACAGGCCTGCAGGGGAGGACAGTTAGGGTGGACCAGGCCAGTAGGGCAGGGCTGTTGTGGAAGATCAGGCCAGCAGGGAGGGCAGTTAGGACTGACCAGGACAGCAGAGGAGGGCAATTGGGGGAGACCAGATCTTCAGGGGAGGGCAGTTGTGGGTGATCAGGCCAGCAGAGGAGAGGCAGGCAGTTGAGGGTGACAACGCCAACAGAAGAGGGCAGTTGGGGGAGACCAGGCCTGCAGGTGGGGGGGGGCAGTTTCGGGGTGAGCAGGCCAACAGAGGAGAAGTGGGCAGTTGGAGGTGACAATGCCAGCAGAGCAGGGCAGTATGGGGAGACCAGGCCTGCAGGGGGCAGTTAGGGGTGACTAGGCCAGTAGGGGAGGGCAGTTGGAGGCAATTGGGCCAGCCGAGGAGCAGTTAGGCGTCAATCAGGCTGGCAGGGGAGTGGTTAGGGGTGATCAGGCTGGCAGGCTGAAGCAGTTAGGGGCAATCAGGCAGAGGCAGGCAAGCAGTTGGAAGCCAGTAGTCCTGGATTGTGAGAGGGATGTCCCAGATTGGAGAGGGTATAGGCTGGGTTGAGAACACTCCTGCCTCCCATGCATGAATTTTGTGCAGCAGGCCTCTAGTCCTATATAATAAAAGACTAATATGCAAGTTGTCCCTTTGACCAGGAGTTCAACCAGTAGGCAGGGAGGCCAATCTCCCATGTCCCCCCCAGTTGGGGGGGGGAAGGGGCAGGCCAGCAGATTTAAATTTATGTAAATTATAGGATGCCATTGGATGTAGAAATTCCAGACTTCAAGGTGTTACATTATCTGGCTCCTCTCGTCTCCCCTCTCCGCTCCTCCCAGGAAGGGTGGACCCCACCCATGCACAAATTCATGCACCGGGCCTCTAATACATAATAATCATAATAATCTGGCAACTCAGTGTATATTACATTACTTATAAAAAATGTAAAATTGTTCAACCACTGCAGAAGATGTTTTGGTGGTTTCTCATAGAATTACCAAATTTAACATAGACTCACCATATGATTAAGAATTACCATCGTTCTACTCACAGGTAAATGCCCCCTGAGAATTAAAAACAAGTACACAAATATTATAGCAGCATTAATCACAATAGCTTAAAACTGGAAACCACATAAATGTCCACCAAATAAAAAATGGGTAAATAAAATGTGGCATGTACCATATATTGGAAAATCATTCAGCCGTAAAAAGCAATGTAGTATTGATAAGTGCTACAACACAGATGAAACTTGAAAACATGCTAAGTGAATGACGCCAGACACGAAAGGTCATATATTACATGATTCCATTTATTTTAAGTGTAGATAAATCCATGGAGACAGAAAGCAGATTGGTGTCTTCCATAGGCTGTGGGGTTGGGGGATTGGTGACTCCTAATGGGTATAGGGTTTATTTTGGGTGGATAAGATTGATATTGAATTAGATAGTGGTGATGGTCTCACAAAATTATGGATGTACTTAATGCCACTGAGTTGTATACATAAAAATGATAACAATAGTATATTTTATATAGAGACAGAAACAATAAAAACGTTCTCCAAAACTCAATAATACTTTCCTTGTGCCCCCAAACCATTTTAGTTTTCAAGGAAAGTTTCCCGCAACGGCAACTAAAATGGGTCACCAGTTTTTCCTTGTGGGAGGCAAACCAAGCCTCTGACTTCACCTAGTGAAGTTGGTCAGCTGTTTTACAAGGAAAACACCTGGCACCAGATCCTGAGCTCTTTAAAGAACTGCTAGCTAAGCCTCTTCCCCAGGGTAAATTCAGGGAAAAGTGCTATGAGTCTGAGCTTGCCAGCTTGGTGTGGGACACACCCAGCAGTTAATAGGTTGTTCCGAACTCCACTTGCCCCATCTCAATAACTAGTTTTCTTCTCAGTTTGTAGGTTCCCATAATCATGTGGCTACTCAAATGAGAACAGTGAAAACCACTAACAATTTAGAGATGAGATGCAGTCCAGAAAAGGAAGAAAAGTCATGAAAATATAAATTTAGCTCAAGGTGTTCCATGAACGCAAGGCAGAGACCTAGAATTAAGGCTTGTTCTAAATTTCAAAATTGGCAAAAGAGTGGCTTCTCTGAAAGCAAAGTCATTGGTTAAGGAAACTTCTCAAGGAGGCATCTGCATTAATATGAGGCAATGGATCAAAGAATGCAAAACTTTTGGAATTCAAAACAAAACTCTGACTCTTTGGTTCATCTGGTGACAATTGATCAGGAGAGTTTGCCATATTATAAACCTGAGAACACTGATCTGCAAGTAGTAAAGAAAACTATAGTTTCCTCTAACTCATAATGATAGTTAAGCTACTAGCCTTTAAGTTAGAACAGTCAGCAGTCAGAAGGAAAAAAAAAAGGAAAGGAAAGGAAAGGAAAGGAAAGGAAAGAAAAGAAAAGAAAAGAAAAGAAAAGAAAAGAAAAGAAAAGAAAAGAAAAAAAGAAAAGAAAAGAAAAGAAAAGAAAAGAAAAGAAAAGAAAAGAAAAAGGGATCCAGAGCACTATAGGTTTTACATCATCCTAAAATATCAGGTTTCTAAATAAGTCATGAATGTTCATCAACACTTCCGTCACATAATCAAAACGATAGAAGTTTTCTAATCCCTATCAAACACTCAAAATATTGATGCACTACCGAGTGCCATAAAGAGTTTTACCCTTTGCCTGTAACCTCTACTAGCTGAGAGCTCTAGTTAAGGAAAGTTAAGAATGGGAGGGGAATTAATACATTTGGAGTTACATAAATTGCTCCAATAGTATTACTAGTAAGTCATGAGAAAACCATTAGCTTTTCCAAAGGGACTGGTAATGGAACATTTATATACATTCCCCTCTGGAATGTGTGCACACGTTGGAATGGGCATGTCTGATGCTCTGGGAGGACAGGGCACTCAAAATCA
>JAAGEH010000304.1:34413611-34582000 GCA_011751065.1 Lasiurus cinereus
AAAAGAAAAGAAAAGAAAAGAAAAGAAAAGAAAAAGGGAGGGGAGGGGACTGGAGGGGGAGGAGAGGGAGGGGGGAGTGAAGGGGAGGGGAGAGAAGGGGCAAGGAGGGGAAAGGGAAGGAGAGGAGGGGAGGAGAAAAAAGAGGAGGGGAGGAGAAGGGAGGGGAGGGGACAGGGGAGGAGAGAGGAGTCAAGTAATGTAACACCTTGAAGTCTGGAATTTCTTCTAAGTCCAATGACAAGATTTTGCAGAGTTTTGAGCAGAAAAAATGACATCCTATAATTTACATAAATAAATTATATTTTTAAATAAATAAATTTTATTTTTTATATCTTATAAATAAAAGACCAGCTTTTTCTGGTTGCAATGTGGAGAATGTGCAGATTGCAGGAACCTGAAAGCAGAAGGAAGAATAATTCCTATGATGATAGGAGAAGAGTCCATAGGGCATGTTGTTGGAATAGAATGTGTGGAAAGTGAGTAGACAGGGAGGAGTAAAGAATGACTTGTAGGTCAATAAAAAGGCTGTAGCACCTGGACTTTTTGCTGCAATAGGCAAAGCCAGTGCCCATGCTGTAGAAAACCTAGCCTGGATTTGCCCCTTAATTCTTATATGGCTGGGCTATGGGAGATGAATATGGTACCTCGTTATACTTTTTAAACGTTTATATATTTGTGGGCCATTTTGTGCTTCCTGTGTTTGTTAATTGTGTGTTCTATGTTTTCTTACTGGTGTGTGAGACCCCCAATCTGTTGGAAGCCCTTTGTCTCCCTTTCCTTCCTTGGCACTGCCCTCCTTTTACCTCCCTGGCACAATTCCTGATCAACCTTCTTCCTGACCTCTGTTTCCTCAATACTCTTCCTGGCTCCATTCTACCTGGTCAAGTATCTGCTCTCAGTCTTCTTTCTATACGTTCCTCTAGAACAAAATTCAACTATGTTCTCACTTTCATCATCTTAAAATCTCTATATCCAACCATAACCTCTTTCCAGATGTTCAAACCAATAGCTTTAATTGTATATTCTGACTTTTCATCTCTACATTCAGCTACACATTCATTAAAATAAGTGTAAAATAAAATTTCATTCACTCATTTTTTTCTAGCTAACTTCTCCTCATATCCTATTTCCAACAACATACCAAACTTATCAGAATTTCTCAGACTATCACTTCCTTCATTTGTTTATTCACTTTTTCAACAAACATTTATCAAGTATCTGCTGTATACCGGGTACTATGCCAGACCCTACATGTTTTACTCCTTAACCCCTTCTTTTTATTAATTATATTGCTAAATATTTTTCTTTGTTATACCTTTCAGACTTATTATCTCCTGTTGCCATCATCTTAAATTCTAGTGTCTACAGCAGGTCTTTTATATCTCCTCCATAGCCTCATCATATTCCTTAATACTCTTATATGAGCAGGTGAATAACCCCAGAACATAGCTTTGATCATATTGCATCCTTTCTTAAAATCCATCTTTGACAGCACAGTTATAAATTTAAAAAATTTCCAACACTTCAACTAACATTATGGTTCTTCAAACCATGTCTTTCATTAATCTCTGCTCTCAGTCCTATTTGCCATGAATACACTTGTATATTTGGCTTTCTTTATTTTTTATATCTTA
Organism: Lasiurus cinereus; assembly: GCA_011751065.1. Classification (NCBI taxonomy): domain Eukaryota; kingdom Metazoa; phylum Chordata; class Mammalia; order Chiroptera; family Vespertilionidae; genus Lasiurus; species Lasiurus cinereus. The sequence continues at coordinate 34,415,246 of JAAGEH010000304.1, forward strand.
TTATTTTATTTACCATATATTTTATATGAAGACATATTTTATATACATTAAAATGAAAAGAGTCATACTATTAATGACTTTTAACAAATACGCACACTAATAAAATCCATACTCAAATCAAGAAGCAGAATATTTCCAGTACCCAAAAAGTTATCTTGTGCTCTTTTCCAATCAATCTCAACTCCAGCCTCAGGCAAATACTGTTCTGATTTTTATCAACATAGATTAGTTTTGCCTTTTTCTTAAATTCCATATAAACAGAATCATATATAATGTGACTTTTTATTGCTAATATACCCTTATATATATATACGATGTTGCAAGACCCAGACCCATTGCACCTGCGGGACCCAGACTGACTCCCACCATGCTGGGCAGGACATGGGACCTAGAGTCCATTCCCTGCCGACCCTTGTGCACCTTGCTGCGCATGCAGTCTCACCCACCCTTGTGCATCGCGCCAGGCACACAACCTTCTGGTGACCAGTCTTTGATCATTTTGCCATTATGGCATCGCAACCACAGGCCTTTTATGATATATACTAGAGGCCTGGTGCACAAAATTTGTGCATGAAAGGGGGGCCCTCAGCCCAGCCTGCACCCTCTTTAATCCGGGACCCCTCAGGGGTTGACCGACTGCTGGTTTAGGCTCCTACCCAGTTGCCTGCCTGCCTGCCTGATCACCTCTAGCCACTCTACCCGCTTGCCTGATCACCCCTAACTGCCTTTGCTTGCCAGCCTCATTGCTCCCTAACTGCTCCCCCTGCTGACCTGGCCACCCCATAACTACCCTCCTGCCAACGTGGATGCTCCCTAACTGACCCCCTGCCAGCCTAGCCACCCCCTAACTAAACCCCTGCTGGCCTGGTTGACCCCCAACTCCTAACTGTTCTGAAGAAAGTTGGATGTCCAGAAGATGTCTGGTCGACCCAGTCTAATTATCATATCACCTTTTTATTAGTACACACATACACACACACACATCCTATATAATAAAAGCACAATATGCTAATGATATGCTAAGGCCACTCAACTACTCTCTCTCTCTCTCTCTCTCTCTCTCTCTCTCTCTCTCTCTCTCTCTGTATGTGTGTATGTGTGTGTGTGTGTGTGTGTATATATATATATATAATCTCCCACAATTTTTTATTCAGTTTACTATTGAGGAACATTCAGACTATTTCTAGTTTGAGGCTATTATGAATAAAGTTGCTATGAATATTTACATGCAAGTCTCTGTGGTCACTCCTTTTGGATAAAAACTGAGGAATAAAATGTTGGAGTTCTATGGTATGAATATGTTTCACTTTATAGTATATTATTATACAGTGTTCCAAAATAGTTTTGCCATTTTATATCCCCTCTATCAATGTATGAGAAACATCAATATGAGAGAAACAAAAATCAATTGGTTGCCTCCTGCGTGTAATACAACCAGAGCTGGGAATTGAGCCTGAAACCAAGGTACTTGTCCTTGATGGGAATTGAAATTGAGACTCTTCAGTCTGCCGACTTAAGATCTATACACCGAGCCAAACTAGCTAGGGATGTAGTTGCTCCTTATATATCTAGATAAAGTTTATTTATCAGATATATGTATTGCAAATATTTTCTCCATTTGCACCCTACCTATGATTAGAAAAGTTTTTCATTAGATGAAGTCTAATTATATATATATATATATATATATATTAACAATATTATATATAAGAACAATTTCAGTGTTTTACGGAGTCTGCAAAAATTTTGCCTAAGTAGCCGAGACCGGTTTGGCTCAGTGGATAGAGCGTCGGCTTGCAGACTGAAAGGTCCCAGGTTCGATTCTGGTTGGAGGCATGTACCTTGCTTGCGGGCACATCTCCACTGTGGGATGTGCAGGAGGCGGCTGATCGATGTCTCTCTCTCATCGATGTTTCTGACTTTCTATCTCTCTCCCTTCCTCTCTGTAAAAAATCAATAAAATATATTTTAAAAAAATTTTTGCCTAAGTAGGTAAACCTTTTCATGATCTTTATTTTTTATAGAAATCAACAGGTTGATTCTAAAAGTTATATGAAAATGAAAAAGATTTATACTATTCATAAATGTTCTTAAAAATGAAAAGCAAATTTGGAAAAGAGGAGCTATATAATTTTAAGATTTTCCACTAACTAGCAGTCATCCAGACAGTGGTGTAAGGACAGACCAATAAGTCAATGCAAAAATTAGAGTCCATAAATAGATCAACACATATAAAGTCAGCTGGTTTTTGACAAGGGATTCAAGAACTTTGTTTCAATGGATATAGGAAAGACTATTCAACAAGTTGTTCTAGAATGGCTAGATACATATACAGAAAAAAATAAATATTAACTTTTAGTTTAGACCACACACACAAAATTTGTGATGGACTAGAGCTAAAGATAAAAACTAAAACTATAAAGCTAGAAAAGTAATCTTATTATTTTTACCTAGGTTTTTCTCTTCTCTATTTTTTCCTTTCGACATAATACTTAGTACTTCAAGGTTGAGCTCAAATACAATCTTTCTGAAGCCTTTTATGACTACTCCTATCAGAAGTAAGTTACCCAACTCTTGCAACACTCTTCTTACATCATGGTAAACATTGTATTATGGTCAAGTGTGTACGTATGTATATATGGACACTTCAGAACCATCTCCTACATGGTGTGTTCCTTGGCCAGATACTGGCTCTTCACTGACTCCCCTACCATGCAAGAAAATATTCATCCATAGTAAAACATCAATAAATAATTTATCTCAAAATGTATTTCCATACCAAAGTATTTAGGAAAAAAGGAAGAAGAGGAGAAAAGATTACTTTGGTATTTGCTTATAAGGTAGGAAAAGGGGCTATGGAACAAAAGTAAAGAAAGATCAAATGCAAATGAATTTTAATGTCTCAATATACATTTATACAACTACTAATAATTCTAGCAAGAACACCTGCAAAACTGAACATGACCTTTGCATGAGTAATTACAAAGCCTTTATCAGAAAATAATATGTTTTAGCAGTTTTTCTTTTGATAAAAAAATTCAAAAATAATACTACCTGGATACATCAATTGGCAGTAAAATGATTTTTCCCTAAACAATTTCTTATACAGTTTTATTTACAGCAGACATCTCTGAGATTAGAACTTTAAATAATTTTATCATTGCCATTGTTGAATATTTTGCACAGGCTATTTTTGTATATAAGTAGCTTCCCAGTTTACTAAAGAAAATTGCATTGTCTCAAACAAATTCAGTCAAGAATGTATTCAGCTTCATATATCGCCCTCACTCAGAAGAGGTTATGACACAGCAAAAGAAGAATTCTAATATACAAGAAAAAACAGGGTGAAAATAATGACAGGAAGTTTAATGAACTGCTCAGATTTTTTAATTTCAGTTGAACAATGTAATCAAGTCCACTAAAATCTGAACTTACTTTTGAGATTCCATTTATACCTGGCTCAATAGAGCCCCGTTTATTCTCTGAAATCATACCTTTGTTTCATAGACTGAATCATTCCAGTTTTATCAGTATCTTAGAATTCTCTTTCTTTTCATATAAAGCTATATTTGTTTGTAAAATATTTTTAAATAGTTAAGTAAAAATAGACTAAAAAATGGTTGTTGCTTTATTCCCACAGTATATTTATTTTAAAACACATAAGGTCCACAACATACTTAAAAGAATAAAGCAATTACTATCCTGTCATTGTTATCATCACTGCTGTTAATAGATTCTGTAGAATAACTGAAACAGAGTGAATGCATCAGTAATACTCTTAATGTGATTCGACAGCCCTTGTTCACCTGTCTGGTCATTCCTCTTCTGCCCCCACACCTGGTTTCTCCTTAATTTTCAGCACATCTAGATATCAGCAGGAAGAAAGAGGCAGGTTAACTGCAATTTCAGGAGCCAGTCTGTGTAACTAGTCTATGTCCTTTTCCAGGGAAATCTTTGAAGGGTTGAAACACGTCTCTCTCTTTCTAGTCCTCTTTTTCTCAGGACAAAATTTCCAGTTCCTTTAACTACTCTTCATCTGACAAGATATTTCTAAATAAATCCTCCTGGCTTCTCTATACACAATGTAACAACTTTTGAAGCCAAATTTACCTTGCCTTTTATTTACTTTCCATGTTATACATTAATACATTTTCTTTCCATAAAAATCAGTTTAATTTTTATAACTATTATTAAGAGAACCAAATAGATTGAGCATCACCCCTAAAAAAACTTTTATTTATCCTTCATATTTTTATATAGGGCTTTCATCTATGTTTTTTCCTAATCCTAGTAAATAATAAAGAACAATTGTTTAACATTTACATAAAAAAGAAAAAATTCAAAATTTAGAATAGAATTAATTTCCAAGAGCATCACTTAAATAAAGAACATCCACATAATGAATCACAATGTAATTCCTTTTTTACATATAAATATAGCCTGGTTGTGTTGTGTGAAAAATTTTTGTTATAAAAATCAAAGCCTATTATAAATTGTGCTGCTATAAATTAGGTGCATATATCCTTTCTGGCTGATATTTCTAGTTTCTTGGGATATATTCCTAGAAGTGCTATCACTGGGTCAAATGGGATTTCCACTTTTAGTTTTTTTAGGTAATTCCATACTGTTCTCCACAGTGGCTGTACCAGTCTGCATTCCCATCGGCAGTGCACAAGTGTTCATTTTTCTCCACATCCTCACCAGCACTTATCACTTGTTGATTTTTTTGATGATAGCCATTCTGACAGGTATGAGATGATACCTCATTGTTGTTTTGGTTTGCATATTTCAGATAATTAATGACTTTGAGCATGTTTTCATATGTTTCTTGGCCTTCTGTATTTCCTCTTTTGAAACATTATCTATTTAGGTCCATTACAATAGCTAGGATTTGGAAACAGCCTAAGTGCACATCAGCAAATGAGTGGATTAAAAAACTGTGGTACATCTACTCAATGGAATACTATGCTGCTTTAAAAAGGAAGGAACTCCTACTATTTGCAACAGCATGGATAGACCTAGAGAGCATTATGCTAAGCAAAATAAGTCAGGCAGAGAAAGATAAATAACACATGATCTCACTCATTTATGGAATATAGTGAACAGCATAAACTGATGAACAAAAATAGATCTAGAGACAAAGAAGCATCGATCAGACCATCAAATCTCAGGGAAGGTAGGGGAGGGTGGGGGTAAGGAAGAGAAATCAACCAAAGGACTTATATGCATGCATATAAGCCTAACCAATGGACACAGACCAGGGTGGTGAGGAGATGAGCAAGGGAGGGGGGACCAAAGGGGGAATATGTAGTCAATAAAGAAAACAAATAGATAAATAAAAAGAGCTATAACCAAAATATAAAATACAATTTTAAAAAAGCAAAACCTGCTCTGTGCTACTCTTAATAAAAGAAGAATCATGTTTCTTTTTTCTGAAATAGTAATTCTGACTTGTGGGTAAAACATCTCTTTAGAATACTTTCTGTACCTTAGGTATTTATTTGTTCAAAGTAACTTTTACTACTGAAGATGTATACTCCGGATATATACACAATGGGAATAAATGTATCTACTACATTGTTTAATTTCTGCTGTAGCATGTGACTATGTAAGGTTTGAGGGCTGCATGAGAGAGGAGGAATGGAGGTATACATGAAAATCATATAAGTATTTCTTAATAATATGAATATGAAAAAAGCTTTAGAATTTCCATTTATTAAAATTCATGTGATTTTAAAGCAAAAGCCTGGATCTACTGTCAGTCTCAATGCTTATTTAAATGTTTTATACATCTCATATTACAAGTTACAAAAATATACTTTGAAAAGTCATTCGGTAGACACATGAGTGAAATAGCTAATTATTACATACCTCATTGTTTACATATAATGTTAATTATTAATTTCTTTTAATAATAAAAGGGAAACCTCTAAGGAACTGGATAAATCAGGCCAAAACTAGGGACATTATGATTTACTCATCTATCCCTACTTCAACATTCAGTTAATTATTTTACTTAAGTGATAATGAGTATCTTAGTCCAGCCTGAATACTTCTATAGGACCAGATACTAGATATACAGTTAATCATAAGACATCATTTTTTAGTTTATCTAATATATTTCCACCCCAATTTAATGTTACAATTCCCAAAATCTCAATATGTTCTGTTTCTTTTTTTTAATATATATTTTATTGATTTTCTACAGAGAGGAAGGGAGAGAGATAGAAAGTCAGAAACATCGATGAGAGAGAGACATTGATCAGCCGCTTCGTGCACACCCCACACTGGAGATGTGCCTGCAACCAAGATACATGCCCTTGACCTGAATCGAACCTGGGACCTTTCAGTCTGCAGGCCGACATTCTATCCACTAAGCAAAACTGGTCTCAGCTGTGTCCTGTTTATGAATGCTGAAAGTATCTTTAGCCTAATCTTGTATTTTTGCCTAAGTTTGATAATTTATTCATAAGTATGACATGCTTCCTCAAGTTGTAGAAGAAAATATTTTTAAAAGTAGTATAGCAAAAAGAGAGAAAAGGAATCCAAGATGGTGGCATAGGTAAACACCTACACTGCTGCCTCACACAACAGTTTCAAAAATACAACTAAAAGACAGAACAAACATCATCCAGATCCACAGGAAAGCTGGATGAGTGGAAATTCTACAACTAGAAGGAAAGAAAGAGGCTCATGGAGACCCAGAGGAGCTGCAAAAAGCTGAAGTACAGAGACGCGCATATGGAGAGAGCGGGTGCCGGAGTACCTGGCTGGCTTTCTCTAGCAGAAGACTCCCAACTGCACTGAACCTCTTATCCTATGGCTCTGAACCCCAGGTCCAGCCGAAATTCATACTGGGGAGTTTGGTCTGTTGAAAGGGAGAAGTGCATTGAAATTTAGGGGGACCGTGAAAGGGCAAAAGTCTGGTGGTGCGCACACACCAGACTTTTGTAAGGAGACTCTGGGACTGCTTCAAGCGTACCAACATCAGAATTGTGGGGGTGCCAGAAGACCAACTGCTGATTGTGCTGCTGGCTTTCACAAGTAGGAAGGAGACAGAGTCTCCCAATTGCGCCACTTCTAACTCCACTAAACACCAGTTTCAGGCAAGACCCTGGGGACTCAGATTCATATGGTCCTGGAATGCAGGGGAGCCAGAAAGGCAGCGGTCTAGAGGCACTGCGCATGTGCACAGGGACTGCTCTAGCAATTACCCAGAGACACATGAGACCCAGGGGCTGTGTAGGTTGCGGCCGACTGGAAAACAAGCCAGTCCATTAAGCCCTGAGACTCCACCCCTTGCAACCTCAACAGAGAGGCTTTTGCAGTTTTGCAAGATTTATATCATAAGGCTGAATCCAACACAGAAGTTCTTCTGGCATAGTGAAAATATGGAGACAAAGGAAGATATCACAAACAAAAGAAATGGAGGAAAACAAACAACTGGATATAGAGTTCAAAACCTCATTATAAGGTTTTTCAAGAATATCCTAGAAAAGATGAATAAATTTAGAGAGACCCAAGAGGAGATGAAAAAGGACCAACTAGAGATGAAAAAGGACCAACTAGAAATTAAAAATACACTGACTAAAATATAAAATATTATACAGAGACCTAACAGCAGACTAGAGGAAGGCAAGAATCAAGTCAAAAATTTGAAATATAAAGAATCAGAAGACACTCCACTGGAAAAGCAAGAAAAAAAAAAGAATCCAAAAATATGAATATAATGTAAGGAGACTCTGTGACTGCTTCAAGTGCACCAACATCAGAATTGTGGGGGTGCCAGAAGAAGAGAGAGAGCAAGATATTGAAAACCTATTTGAAGAAATAATGATGAAAACTTCCCACATCTGGTGAAAGAAATAGATTTACAAGTCCAGGAAGCACATGGAATCCCAAATAAAAGGAATCCAAAGAGGACCACACCAAGACATATCATAATTAAAATACCAAGAGCAAAAGACAAAGATGGAATATTAAAAGGAGCAAGAGAAAAACAGGTAATTACCTACAGGAGCACCCATATGATTGTCAGCTGATTTCTCAACAGAAAGGATGCAAGCCAGAAGGGAGTGGCAAGAAATATTCAAAGTGATGAATAGCAAGAACCTACAACCAAGAATACTCTATCCAGCAAAGCTATCATTCAGAATTGAAGGGCAGATAAAGAGCTTCACAGATAAGAAAAAGCTAAAGTAGTCATCAACTCCAAACCAGTATTATATGAAATTCTGAAAGGTACTCTTTAAGAAGAGGAAGAAGAAAAGGTAAAAGATAAAAAATTATGAACAACAAATACATATCTATCAACAAGTGAATCTAAAAATTAAGTGAATTAAAAATTTGATCAACAGAATAAACTGGTGAATATAATAGAATCAGGAACACAGAAAGGGAGTGGACTGATAATTCTCAGGGGGAAAGGGGTGAGGAGGGTGCAGGGAGAGACTGGACAAAAACCATATACCTATGGATGAGATCAATCTGGGGAGGTAAGAATAGAGGGAGGTAAGGGTTGGAGGGGAGCTATGGAGGGGAAAAATTAGAAACAAATGTAATAATCTGAATAATAATGATTTAATTTAAACAAAAGAAGCATTAGAAAAAGAAAATCTAAAAAGAGAGGGATAGAGAGAGAGAGAGAGAGAGAGAGAGAGAGAGAGAGAAATTCCACATCTAAAAGTGAGTCATTGTGCCGAAACTGGTTTGGCTCAGTGGATAGAGAATCGGCCTGTGGTCTGAAAGGTCCTAGGTTTGGTTCCGGTCAAGAGCATGTACCTCCGTTGTGGGCACATCCCCAGTGGGAGCATGTAGGAGGCAGCTAATAGATGTCTCTCTCTCATCAATGTTTCTAACTCTCTATCCCTCTCCCTTCATCTCTATAAAAAATCAGTAAAGTATATTTTTTAAAAGTGAGTCATGATAATGACTCAAGTGCTAAACTAGCTACCTGCTTGTGCATGTAAAAATATAATTTTTATCACTCATATGATTAGCCACATTCAATGACTTTCAGCACTATGTCAAACTATATATTATGCAAGGAGAGTTTAAAATTTATTCAAGTTTGCTTCTAGAAAATAGTGTACCTTATAAGTAAAAGAAAATGATTTTATATAATAACTATGGGCCTAGTGCACGAATCTGTGCACCTTAAAAGGAAATGTAGGCTGCAAGGCTGCAATAGGCCCAGGTACAGGTCTTGGCCCATCTTCCCACTCCCAGCCCCTCCTGCCATGACCCCCAGTCCTCTGTCTGTTGGCAGCCCCATTCAGGCAGTCACTGCTCTCACATGCTAATGGCGCCTGTCCCACTCTCACCTGTAGGAGTGGCAGTTGCTGCCCCGATCTCCCCTCAGGAGCAGGAGGAAGTGGAGAAGCCCTCAGGTGTGATCACAACTAGCAGCTGCTGCTCACACCTGCTGATGGTGTCCAGTGATTGGTGGCTCTGTGCCAGCTGTGGGTGACAGCAGGACTGGCAGTGGATGCTAACAGCGGCTCTGGTGCTGGCAGCATGTGCAAGAGGAGCCAGCACCGGCAGCAGCTGCAGGTGTGGGGCAGGACCATGGCACGCAGAAACAAAGAATTTTCAGTAACCACCAGAGGCTAACCCTGATGACAGCAACTAGTGCCCTGCCTTGGTTTGGTGTCCCCACTCACCTACTCCACCATCCCCCTCATTCAATGCCTGCCATGTTCCCACACAAGCCCTCTGGTAATCAGCGAATGTCATAGTGACTAGTTGTTCAGTTGTTCTGCCATTTGGTCTATTTGCACATTAGTTTTTTATTATGTAGGATAATGAGAGCCAGAAATAGACAAGGTACTTTGCTAAACCCAGAGTGAACAACACATGGCCTTTATTCCCAAGGATGTTACAGTGCAGTGGCAGAATGGGAATTAATATAAATCATTATAATACAAAGCATGGTCCATGTGACAAAAGCCATGTCTAAATATTGATTAATTTTGACAGTGGTGGGGGTTGAGAAAAACTTCCCAGAAGGAGCTCACATTAATTTGGCCTCAGAGGATCAGTTAAGCTAAGCAGAGAGAAGGAATATATCCTGAATACTGGGATTGGTAATTTTAACAAAGATATAGAGTCAGGAAAAAAGTAAAGTATATTTAGGAAAAAATATTGTGTATTCTGGGTAAAATTCATGGTGATTTGAAGTGTATAAGGCCAAACATTAGAGGAGAAAGGGGGTTGAGATGAGAGATTGGAAGGAATTGAGGGACAGAAAGAGGACTGTCAACTGTTCCATAATCAATGCCCTAAGAGGGAAACAGCACAGCTAGTTTTGGTTTGACAAAGACATTTCCAGTGGCAGTGTCTATGGCAGTTAACATGAAGACAGATCAGAAACAGAACTCAGTTGTCATTGCATTGGAAAGAGACAATGAGGTAAAGTGGGCTTCAACAGAGGAAATGGCAATGAGAACAGAAGAGAATAGATGATTTCAGAGACTGTAAAGTGTTACCAATAAAATGTGGTGACATGTCATAAGAGTGAGGGAGAGGAAGGGTCAAAGATAATTTGCAAAAGTACTTGCCCCACTAATTTGGTGCACAAAGGTCAGACACATTGACACCACTGTGATTCTGTCAAGTCCTCCATTCATCCTGAACTATTCATTTTCCATTTACTTCCTATAGATACTCCAGACCTCCTTCAAAGGGGCCACATTCTACTTTCTGCATCAAAGTTACTCAGATTCCCTGACCCACACCCAGAATTCATCACTTCTATTATAATTGCACAAAATGTTCTCTTTACTTCTGCTTTTACTGTCATAAGTGATTACTTACATGCCTGTTCCCCCATGGGTATGTAAGAAACTTGAAAAATTATACTCCATTTTTTTGTATTTTTCATAATATCCAATATCACTATATTGGATATTATAAACTATGGCTATTTAATTTGTGACATTTCTAGATATTGTCTATGATTAAGGTGTCCCAAAGAGAGGCAATATTGAGTAATGACTCTCAAAATGTGATATGTATGCTTGGGAAGTATGGAAAATAATTTAGAGAAGATTTTTAACGGTTCCCATTTTATACTTTCAAAATGAAATAATGTCCAAAAGTAAAAATATAATGAACTAATGATACAAGTAAACAATGTAGATGAATACCAAAAGCATTGTGCTGAAGAAAGAAGCCAAACATAAAAGACTACATACCATATGATTAGATTTTTATGAAATTCACAAACAGGAAAAGTTCATCTATGTTATGGGAATCAGAACACGGGTTGCCTAGAGAAGTGGGATTTGGTTAAAATGATGTACAAGATACATTTCTAGGGTTATGAAAATATTCTATATTTTTATTAGGGTATTATTTTACAGATAGGCATATTTTTTTCAAAATATTGGTATATTTCATTCCAAGCAAACTTTATGTCAATTAATGGAAAGTAATTTAAATACATTTGAATATCATCTTTGTATTTGTTGATACCAAGAAATTATTCTACTAATTTTATTAGATTAAGATAATAGCATTATGTAGGAGCATGTCCATAATATTTAGAAATATATACTGAAGTATATATGTGTGAAATTATACAATGTCTAGATTTCTTTAAAATAATTCATTAAATACAAAAAAGAGATTCAAAAAGAGATAAAGCAAATATGTCAAAATATTGTGTGGAATCTGGGTGAAGGGTACATAGAAGTTCATTTTACTATTCTCTCTAATTATGTGTATATTTAAATTCTTAAAATAAAACTAAATTTTATAAGAAACACTTTGTAAAACACAAATCACCACATGGATAACATCAACCTCCTAATCAATCCAATAACAAATTCAGTTGCTTCCATCTTGAAAATATTTGCAGAACACAGCAATTTTTACCATCTCCACTGCAACCTTCCTAAATCAAGCTACATTCATCTCTCAACTGAAATATTACAGTAGCCTCCTAACCATTTTCCCTATGTCCACAATTTCCCCATGGTGTCTCTATTTCTTGCTAAGTTCAGCAACCATTTTAATGAGCAAGTCAAGACATGTTATTCTATTGCTCAAAATCTTCTGATTTCCCATCTGTCACAAAGTAAAATTAAAATCCTTTGGCTTTTGAGGATTGAAATTAACTTGTTTTCTGCTTTACTTCTGAATTTATCTCCTGCATTTCCCCTTTTACTCCCTCTGATCCAGATACATTGGTCTCCTTGTATCTCTAAAAGAAAAAAAAAAAGTCAAGCATGAGCATGCCCAAAAGCCTTTGAACTTGTTCTCTCCTCTTACCCCCAGTAATAAGCCTCACTTCCTCACTCTCTGCTCAGTGGCACATGATCAGAGAGGCTTTCCTTGACTGCTCCATATGAACTAGACCATCCCACTCACACTGTGTACCATCTACTCTCCTTCACCTGCTTTATTTTTTCCTGTCTTCTATCACTATCTGCCATGCTATATGCATTTTTGTTTCTTTATCTCCTCTGAGTAAAATGCAAGTTCCTCGGGGGCAAGGCCACTGCCAGTTTTGTTCAGTGTGGAATTCCTAGCATCTAGGATAAATAGCATATGGTCCATAGCAGGTACTTAATAAATATTCATCATTGAAACATTTCATTGCAAATTTAAAAATTCAGATTAGATTTCATTGGGAATTTGAAAATTCAGCTTAGAATCCTGAACAAAAACAATTCTATATTTCTCTAAAACTGTTGTCCACCCAGGGGCAGGATGAAGCCATGGCTAATTAATTTGTCTATTGCATGGCAGCAAGATTAGGATACAGAATAGACAAGATCTCAAACTAAAGAAGGACAAGTCCCAGGGGACTCTCCATTGAGGTCAGCCATCCTCTAGACATGATTCCCTCCTCCCCAGGTAAGGAGGAGTGAAACAGAGGTTAGGTGGTTGTAGAGGGAAACGTCCATGTTATCTTCCTAATACAGTCAAGAAAGCCAAGTTCCTATTTGTGGGCAGAGTGAGAAATACTAAAAAAGGGATAGAACATTTTCTACCTACAGGGAAAGTAATGATAACTGTAATAAAGAATATAATGATGGGCTTTTTTCCCATCTTCAATTCCCTTTGATTACAGGGAGATGGACAGAGATCACAATTTTTTATTTCATTTATTTATTTTTATTTTTTTATTTTTGCTTCTCCACCCACCATAGGTTCCATCATTTGTACTCTAAGCCCAGGAACTCTGCCCACCCACCTTCAGATATGCACACAAAGAAAAGTGGTTATATTGCGTTGAAGGACATGATGATTATTTTTAAGAAGAATATGGATATATGTCAGATAGAACAGTGATGATTAGAATTTGAGGCAATGGATATGTAATTGAGAATTTTCTTGAAGCCAGATCAGACTTACAAAATTATGAACTTTATAACCTTACACAAATAATTTAACCTCCTGTGATTCAGTGTCTTATATATAAAACAGATAAATAATAATACCTCCTTTATGAAGTTGTTCTAAGGAAAAAATATGTGAATTTACATGTATAAAACACTTAGAGTGCCTAGCACATGTAAAGACTCAATAACTGTTAGTTATTAGTATTTAGTTTTCTGTAATCAATATTAAAATCATGTTTTATGAGATCCCAGAAGATGTGATTATATGTTTATAGAGACAAATGGTGAACCATTTTTCTTGGAGCAATGCTAAATAGAAAATTGCTTTGTAATTATTAATACAAGGACTCTGGTGTAACTAATGGGGAGTGGCAATATTCTTATATTTATCATTAAAAATAAAATGTATTTAACTAATTTAACCCCTAATTCTTTGGCTATTCAATAATACAAGTATTAGATTGATGTTGTAACACAAAGTTTCATAAAAGATTAACTTTACATTGTCTTTTAATGAAGACATTAGGTAAAATATTTGTGAGAGAGGAGATAAGGCAGTAGCCAGAATCCAATGCATAAGTTCCATCTGCAACTGAACTATTTGGCAATGATTACTTCATTTTTGCAATTTATGAAAAAAAATTTAGATATTAGAGGTTAGGATGTCACCCTCCAGCTCTAGAATTTTTCCATAGAATCTTTCCTATTCAACATTTTCTGTTAATGTTTGGGTAGAGACTAAAATGTCATCCATATTTAATCTGCCAATATCAAAAAGCACAGCAAGATAATGAATAGTATTGATGGTCAACTGGAAAATTAAAAAGAATAAGATAGCCTGGTGTGTTGTGCTAACACAAACTAAGTATAATAAAAGGTAAATTTTAATGATATAAAAAATGTAGAATCATGCAAATAAAAATTCTCTGCAGTAGTTAATCCTTCATCCAAGTCTGATGCCAAAAGATACAGATATAACAATTTTAAAATATTTCATTTTGGTTCCTTACAATATTCAGTCCAATTAAGGAAAGAAAACCTTTAAAAAAAAGTACAGTGATTGGCATAGTCACACAAGTACTCACTATGAGATCCACTGATTGAAAGTTTGCAACACAACTTTTCAGGTATTATCTCATTTAATACTTACAACATCTCTGTGAGGGGCAGGGGTTTTATTATTTCAGTTATTCAGGAGAGAAAGAAAAATGATAATGAGCTTTTTAACACTCAACCTTGTACTATAGATTTTAACTGTCAAAATTGAGGCAGAAATTTGGTTAATATATTGTCAGATTCCATCTTTTCCCTTTACCCCACAGATATTTGGTGAAAAGTTGATGACCTCCATCAGCTAGAATCAAATGAAAACAAGTAGTCAATGGCACAATACTAATTCCAGCCAGGTGGGTACTGGAAATGTCAAAGGAGCAGTTTGTAAAGCATATGCTGCACAATTGAAACTAATACAAAATAATGTTAAGTATAAACTGTAATTGAAAAACATTTTTTTTATTAAAAAAAAGAAGAAAATGTTATTGTGCTCTTTAACAACCAGGGCTGTTATATTTTTTATTAGTGGCCTAATGTACAAAATTCATGCACAAAAGAGGGGGGCTCCACTCAGTCCAGCCTGCACCCTCTCCAATCTGGGACCCCTTGAGGAATGTCCAACTGTCAGTTTAGGCCAGATCGCTATGGAATCCCTCTCACAATCTAGGACCACTGGCTCCTGACTGTTCACTTGCCTGCCTGCCTGATCACCCCTAACTGCCCCTCCCCCATGGCCTGGTCACCCCCAACTGCCCCTCCTGCTGGCCAGGTTGCCAACAACTGCCACCCTCCACCAACCTGGTTGCCCCTCACTGCCCTTCCTGCTGTCCTATCTGATCCACACAGCCGGCTGTTCAGTCATTTGGTCATCCCTCACTAACCCCTTGCTGGCCTGGTCACCCCACACATCCTGTTCAATCATCTGTTCAGTTGTTTCATTTGCGATGGTCACTTAGGCTTTGATAGATAGATAGATAGATAGATAGATAGATAGATAGATGATAGATAGATAGATAGATAGATAGATAGATAGATAGATAGATAGATTAGATGCTCAATGCACTTGTGCATTAGTGGGGTCCCTCAGCCTGGCCTGTGAGGATCAGGCTGAAACTGGCTCTCTGACATTCCCTGAGGGGTCCCAGGTTGTGAAAGAGTAGTTCTCAGGTGATGCACCCTGGAATCGAGCTTTCACCTCTCTTGTTCCAAGTGCTTCACCTGAGAACCACAGTTGCCAAGTCACCACAGCTTGGAAGCTACCCCTGATGGTCATTGTGTATCATAGCTACCAGTTGGATGGTTGAACAGTCAGATGGTTGCTTATGCTTTTATATATATAGACTAGTGGCCAGGTGCATTGAGGGTGGGGGCAGTTGTCCTTCAGCCTAGCCTGCAGCCTCTCCAATCCAGGACACCTTGGAGGATGTCTGATTCACAATCTGCGATAGCTGGCTCCTAACCGCTCACCTACCTGCCTGCCTGATTCCCCCTAATCACCCTGCCTGCTGGCCTTCTTGCCCCCAACTGTCCCCCGCAACCAGCCTGATTACCCCCAACTTCCCTCCCTGCTGGCCTGCTCACCCCCAATTGCCTTCCCCTCCTGGCCTGATCACCCCAAACTGCTTCTGCCTCAGCCCCACCACCATGGCTTTGTCCAGAAGGACATTTGGAAAGTCTCCTGATCTAATTAGCACATTACCCTTTTATTAGCATAGATATTATCAAGAGTGAAATTCAAAACTCGTTGCTTATTTGTTTAGTGCACTTACATATCAGAATGCAAATGCTAAAGGCTGAAAGAAAGTGGTAGTGGGACAGCTGCGTGAGAAACTAAATTTTCTGAGTTATGCTGGCTTTTTTCTTTTTCACTTCTTTTTACATGTGCTGTGTACTACCATAATTATATTGAAACATTAAAATTATCCTCATGAAAGCAAGTTTCTGTGTGTAAGTTTTCTTTGTAAAACCAACTTGTTTATTTTGTTTGTTTTTAAGTTTCAGCAAGCCATTATTAAAAAAAGGTCAAGATACTCAGGCTATTTTGCCAGACTATTTATTTTCAAACTAAAGATTAGGCCCACTTTTCAGTAATTTGTATTTGAATTGCATAACCATGAAGTTTTACAATAAAATACATTCTGGTTCTGAAGTTACACATCATTTGTAAAGGGATGGGGTTGAGTAAGAAGAAGAGATTTTGGAGGGGTCTATAAATTTTAATTTTAGAAAGTCAGCTTTCAGCTTCAATATTTTTTTTTAAATTTGAAAAGAATTTAACAAAAGATATAATTGTTATCAGGAAGCTCTTATATAAACAAATATAATGTTTATGTGAAAATATAAAGTAGCAAGGATAAAGGAGGAACCTTTTTTCTAATCCCTGAATGCTACCAGAGAGAAATGGCCCACATGAAATGACAATTTGATAGACATCAGCTTTATCACTGACAACAGCCAGAGTCTCCCCCACAGTTAAACCCTCATTTACTGTAGGAATGAAGGCAAAAGTAAAGAGTTTCTCAGATGCTAAAAATACAAACAAGTTTACTACTCAGAGGCTCTCATAAAAGAATAAGTGAAGGATACACATTGGCAAGAAAGAAAATGAACCCATGAGTAAAGGGAACAAGAAGCAATTATGAACAAAAAGTCAACCTAGAAATATGGTAACATTTAACATTATTCAGGTGTTTATGATATACTAGAGGCCTGGTGCATGAAAATCTGCACTTCCAGTGGGGGGGGGGGGGGGGGGGCGGGGACGGTGGTCCCTCAGCCCAGCCTGCTCCCTCTCACAGTTCAGGAGCCCTCAGGGGGTGTCTAACTGACAGCTTAGGCCCACTGCCCATGCCCCACCCCACTGTTGCTGCCCCCCAATTTCAATCCCCTCCCTCTGCCAGCTGACACCCACTTTGGCTGGCCTGGCGCCACCTGCTCACCAGTTCCGCCTCCCACCAACAGATCGTTCTGCCATTTGGCCTATTTTACATATTAGGCTTTTATTAGATAGGACAGTAATATAGCAGTTTCAGTGCTTTTCCATAATATAATGATATTTACCAATTTTTTTCAAAAGCAATAATAATAGCAACAGTTAGTATTTATAGGTGCCGGTCATGTTCCAGGCACTACTGAGACTTTTTATGGATTATCTCACTTATTCCTCAAAACAATTTTGTAAGACTTGCTATTCCCATTTTACAGATGACAAAAGTGTGAATTAGAGTAATAACTTTCCCAAGGTCACACAATGGAAATGGATTAGTGCAACCAAGGGAATTCCATTTAATGTTAAAGTGTCAAAAACTCAATGAAAGTATAGATATTTGTTCAGATCATATTACAAAATGAATTAATACTAATCTGTGTTAAAGTACATTAAAAATTGTAATGTATTCTACAATTTGAAATTATAATACAAATAAAGTAGAATATAGGTGCCAAAATTTATAAAAGGAATTTAGTCACCCATTCAAAATAAAATTTTAATATGGCTTCAGTAACTAAATATAATTTGGAAATTATGAAGTATGAGTGTGCCATTTATTTATTTGATTGCTTGCTTATTTCTAACCTACCTTGTTTCAAAAAGAGATTTTCAGGCAGCTAACAAGGACATACAAAAAATTTCACAGAAAATAATTTATTTTTTTATTTTAAAAACATACCTTAGATTTAATTTCTAAATATACACACACTTTGCAAAAGCAACTTGTGGTTAATTTAAAATATAACTCCACTGCACTTATCCTCTATTGCCACTTCTACCACAGCACACACATATAAAACAAACTTAAGCAGCAGGAAAAGTTCATATTGTCTCTTTTAAAAAATGAAAATTGCTAATTTTGACATGGTTCAAGTTAATAATGTGCTAATGTGATATTAAAGTAGTAACTCCTGCAGTTATAACAGCTGAATTGCATGGCTGACAACACAACAGTATTACTAAAGTGTTGGATTTTACTCGATTTCCATAAGTAAATGGAATCTGAGACTCAGTGCAGTTAATCACTGCAGTTTAGTAGGTCCCTTATTTATTTTGGACAAGCATTTCATTCGCAAATAAAGAATTAAGTGAGAAAATGGGCCAGAATTCGATTGAGACACTGGTGAGTAGCCATTTATTTTGGCTTGCATAATAAAGAGAGAATTTTTAAGCCTATAGAAAATGGGAACAGATGTGGATAATAACACAATTTGTTATTTATGAATGCAAGCTTTTTGTAAAGATTTAGAAATTAGCTTGAGAACTATTAATTGAACCTCAAAAAATCAATAAATATTAATATCAGGACACAAATGTTTGCACTATAATTTGAAACATAGAGAATATTTACCCATTATGCCTTTGAAAAATCTAGGATACTCTGAATATTTATGAACTGTGTGTCATTGCATGATTCAGAGAGCTTCTCTGAACTACTTAAAATTCTGAGGCAGAACAGTGAAAAAACATTCTCAATAAAGAAAAGTCTGTGCATTATTCTTTCTGAATTTTTACTGGCTCTTAAAATGGCTTAGTACAAAGAGGACTGGATGTGAAATCAAGAAATGCAAACTCAAATATTGGCCTTGCTACTTAGCCAATGTGATTTCAGATAAGTTCCTTAAAGATGACTTATATTTTCCACAACTATAATATGACATTAATGACACCTCCTATAAAGGATTCTTTAAAGATAAAATGAGAACAGAGCCTAGTATACAATTAATTAAATCTAACTTAGAAATGAGAATATTTCATAAAACTTTAACCTTTTTCACTTAGCAAATTCTATTTTGACCTGTATGAAGTTGATGAACTCTTTCTGATGGAAATGAAGTGATGGAATACCAGTATATACACAAAAGTATCATGGCATAGTGATTCAATTTTTAATGAGTTCCTGAGCAATGGATTGGATCACTAAATGTATTTAATGGTTAAAATTGATTATGGCAGCCTATTTCTATTGTTATAAAGACCACTGCTTGGACACATTCTTAGACACAATAAACAATTGGTTTAATAAAAAAAAATCATCTCATTGATAAGCTGTACAAACATCAATAGAACAGAAAGACGTGTTTCAAAGCTTCTTGGCAATTATTTATTGCTGTGCTCTGCTGAGTCCATAATATCATAAGAGGTGCCTAAAACAGCATGGGAGACAGTGAGAGGGGAGGTATATGGGTTCAACCCTCCCAGCTCTGCTTTATCATTTTCAAACACTAACTTTTTGTCTAAGATTTCATTTACACAAAGGGTTGGGTTGATATAAGAATGCTTAAATAGCTGAACTATTCCAACTTCCTTATTTTAGAGATAAGAAAATGGAAGATCATAAAGGTTGCACAAATAATCCAAGATCCCACAGAAGTCAGTCCTCCAATCAGAATCAGAGAATCCCAACTCTTGATCAATAGTTCCTTTGACCATATTGTTCTCTTGATGATAAGATAAATCCCCTTAATGAACTAAATACTGAATACCATGCTAATTGTCCTACATGTAATTACTGACTCCAGAAAATTCTCTAAATAGCTTTCTGTTTTGAAGATGTGGTTCAAGAATATTAAGCAACTTAGACAAGCTTACATTCAAATTCATTCTAACTCCAAATCCTGTACATATATTTTCCAAGGTCAGTTAAACTTGAATATTTTCTACCTGTCATCAAAACCATAGCCCATCATAACAAGATCCAGAAGAATAAATAAATGTTAGATACTTAATTATCAAGTGTTAGATACCTAATTGCCAAACTTTTAATCTACCTTTATGTCTATTTTATTAAATTGAGGCTCAATGAGTATGAGTATGGAATTTTCCAAAGTGCACAGTCCATAAAAATCTCTACAATATGAAACTATGGTAGACAAATTTATAAGATCTATAGAAGGGAAAGTAATGACAAAACTTTTATACTGAATAGAATGAGGTAAATAGAAAGAGGATATTTCTGACTTAATTATTTATTTAAGTTTTGATAAATGTTATTTGGAATTATTTTAGACTAGAGGCCTGGTGCATGAAATTTGTACATGGGGAGGAAAGGGGTGACCCTCAGCCCAGCTTGCACCCTCTCTAATATGGGACCCCTCAAGGGATGTCCCACTGCCATTTAGGCCTGATTCTAGCGGGCCTAAATGGGCAGTAGGACATCCTTCTCACAATTCAGGACTGCTGGCTCCCAACTGCTTGCCTGCCTGCCTTCCTGATTGCTACTATCTGCTTCTGCCTGCCTGCCTAATCACCCCCTAACCACACCCCTGCAAGCCTGATTGATGCCTAACTTCTCCCCTTCCAGCCTGTTTGCCCCTAACTGCCCTCCCCTGCAGGCCTGGTCACCCCCAACTGCCCTCCCTTGCAGGCCTTGTTCCTCCCAACTGCCCTCCCCTGCTGGCCATCTTGTTTCCACCTGGGGGCAGGATCTTGTGACCACATGGGGTCAGTCATCTTGTGTTTTTCAGTAATGATCAATCTACATATTACTTTTTTATTAGATAGGATAGAGGGCTGGTACATGGGTGAGGGTCAGCTGGTTTGTCCTGAAGGGTATCCTGGATTAGGGTGGGGGTTCCCTTCGGGGGCGGGGCGGCCTGAGCGAGGGGCCTGTGGTGGTTTGCAGGCTGGCCACACACCCCTATGAGCCAACTGGAAGCCCTGGTATCTAGGATTTATTTATATTCTGATTGCAACTTTGTAGACTGGAGTGAAGCCAAGCTTCCTGCTCACTCCATGGTGGTAGCCATTTCTGTTGGGGTTTATTTATCTTCTATAATTGAAATTTTGCAGCTTTAAGTGGAGGCCATGACAGGCCAGGGGTGCAGAAGGTTGTCTTCCTCCATCCCTGGGGGCAACCCTAGCCTCCTTCTCTCTCCAGCTCTGTGACTGTCACCATTTTTGTTGGGATTTATTTATCTTTTATATTTGAAACTTTGTAGCCTTGATTGGAAGGCTTGGCCCACCAGGCTGTGTGGAAAGCTTCACTTCCTCCATCACTGGGGAAACCCAAGCCTCCCTCCTGCTCACTCTGTGGCCACAGCCATCTTGGTTGGAGTTAATTTTCATACTTTCCCTGATTGACTGGTGGGAGTTGGTATAGCAGAACTTGAGACTGGTGAGGTGGGTAGGTCAGAGTATGGAAGAGTTACTAGCAGGGTGATATTTAATTTGCATATTACTCTTTTATTAGATAGGATTAACTGGGTGTTAAAAACAGAATACAGAGAGTTTCATATTCTCTCCCCTCAACTTCCTTTTATTTAACATCTTAAACAACTATAGAATTATTTACCATGACTAATAAATTACCATGATTGTAACAATATTAAGTGGTAGACTTTATTAATATGTCATCAGTTTTAGGCACTTCCAGAAGCCCATAACTAAACTATGCATTTAGTTATCATATACCCTTAACTTCCTATCAATGACAGTTTTTCATTCTTGTCTTTTGTTTTTCATGACCTTGACACTTTTGAAGAATATTAACCAGATATTTTATAGAATATTCCTCAATTTTGATTTGCCTGATATCTTTTCACAATTAGATTAAAGTGTTTTGTTTTTAAGAATACCACAGAAATTAGCACTCTTCTAAGCACATCAAATCAGCAACAGGCGGAATAGATAGACACATCTGGAGCTTTGTCTCTGGGCAGAGGGAGAGAGAGCAGCTGAGAGTTGCACGGGAAGTGTTTGTTGGCAAGTTAAGAGTCAGTTATCCTCTAGGAGAAGGCGGGGAACTGCTGGACATGGCTCTCCTGGTCAGGCAACCCCACTACCGCAGGGTTTTTGTCAGCTGGAGCCACCAGTGTGAACGCGGAGACTGCGCCATCTTGCAGAGGGAGGTGGATGTCTGCGGCGGTCTGAAAGCTGTGGCTGGCTGAAACACCCACCAAACAGCCAGAGACCCAGAACACCGCTCTCCAATCGGCACAGACACGCGGCGGATTCAGAGATCCACACAGCACACAGAAAGGTCAGATTTCGCCTGGGATAAGCTGAGGTCTTCTGCCCCTCAAAACAGAGATGTGCACACTGTGGAAGCCGGGCTGCGGGAAAGCTGCCTCTGGAGAGGTCCGCGGATGTGGGCAGGGCGTGATCCCTGAGTGTGAAGGCAAACTCTCCGAGCTGTTGACAGAGGGGAGCTCTGGAAAGTGACTCGTTTTTTATCTGAGGCAGAGGGACAGCCTGGGAGTTATTACAGTGTCCTGGCTGCAAAATCTCCACAAACTGGATTTGAGAACCACAGAGTAGCAGGATCTGAGCACAGCCTCCGGAGGTCCTGCGCTTTGTCTCAGAGATCAATTCCGAAACACTGCCATCCAGTGGATGACACACAAATTGACTCTCGCATAACCACAAAAGAATAAAGAGATTAAAACGTCAACAGTGCAATACAGGGAACCGCTATACCTTCCCTACTGGGAAACAGGAGTGCCAAGCAGAATAATAGTGGAAGTGAATGAACACTCTATTTTTTTTTCTTTTTCATTTTTTTAAAAAGTTTTCTCATTTATATATTTTAATTAAAAGACTATTTTTTCTTTCTGCCTCAATTGATTTTTCCTTTTTGATTATTACATTTTGGTTTTCAACTAGTATTAATTGCTACTAGTATTTTACCTTTTTGGACATTCTATTTTCATCTTTCCTTTAGCATAATTTTACTCCAACTCAACTCTACCTTTATGCCAACATTTTCCTCCTAACTCTCCCCATTTTGCTGTCTTGTTTCTCTTTCCCTTTTCCAAATTTAGTTCCCCACTATTCTTTCTCTTTCCCTGGTTAAAATTTCACCCCACTTATATATCTAATTTCAAATCCCCTATTACGAGTCCATACAAACCTCTCTCCTCTTGTCTTCACTAGCCAAAAAGTTGTTGTTTTTTCTCTGTGTCTTTTTGTTGCTATTTGCCTGAACAGTGATTATATCGATTTTTTGAAGTTTTCCGTGAGATTGTTTTAGCGTATTATATTTGTTTTATTTTGCTTTTTGCTTGCTTGCTTTTTTCCTCTCTTTTCCCTTGCCTCCCTCGATAGTAGTTGTTATCCGCAGTTTGTATTAATTTCTAGGTACTGGTTGCTGGCCTTAATTGGGAGTAGTGACTGTTCTATAGCAGTTTTCTCCTAACATCTATATTTTGTTCCCCTTTTCTCTCTTATCTGCTTTCTTTTCTCTCTGACTTTGTTTCTCTTTCTCTTTTCTTTTTTTTCTTCTCGTTTTTTAAAATTTTATTTTATTTTATTTTTAGTTCATTTATTTATTTATTTTTCTTCCTCTCCCACTTTGATTTTGGCACTTCTTTCCCTTCTTTTTCCCTCAATTGCCTCTTCCTCTTTCTCTACTTAGCCCTAATTTGTCTTTCATTGGTGGTCACCTTATTGGTGATTATTAACATCGTGAATACATTTCTGCTCAGTGCCTTGTGTGCTGTACCAAGTGGTGTTGTAGTTTGTGCCTTTGAATCACTGTAGGAGAGAGAACTACATAACCAGACACCCAGAGAATAAAAACAATGGGCAGAAGAAGAAACAGCCTGCATATGACAGATAGGCAGGTATCACCAGAAAAGGAAGCAAATGAAATAGAAGCAGAAATAAGCCTGCTAGAGAAAGAGTTCAGAGAAATGATCATAAGGTGGATGAAAAGAATGGAAGACAAGTTTGACATTGTGAGTAAGAGCCAAGAGGAAATGAAGAAGACCCGAGGCAATGAAGAAGAAGCAAGATGAAATGCAGAAGCAGCAAGAAGAAATACAGAAGCAGCAAGAAGAAATGCAAAAGAAGCAGGAAGAAATGTGGAAGAAACTAAAAGAAATGCAGAATAATCAAGAAGAAATGAAAAATGACATCACTGCTATGAAAAACTCAATAGAAAGCATCAAAATTAGACTAGAAGAAGCAGAGGACTGCATCAGTGAGCTAGAAAACATGGTAGGAAAAAATACCCAAGTACAGCAGCTTCTAAAAAAAAAGTTAAAAAGCAAGAGGAGAGCCTAAGGGAACTTTGGGATAACATGAAACAAAACAACATCCGCATAATTGGGGTTCCAGAAAGAGTGGAAACTGAACAAGAATTAGAGAACCTGTTTGAAGAAATAATGACAGAAAATTTCCCCAATATAGGAAAGAAAAAACCCACACAAATCCAAGAAGCTCACAGAGTCCCAAGCAAAATTAACCCCAACAAACCAACACCAACGCACATTATAATTAAATTGGCAAACACCGATGACAAAGTAAGAATCTTAAAAGCAGCCAGAGAGATACAGAAAGTTACCTACAAAGGAACCCCCATAAGAGTAGCTACTGATTTCTCAACAGAAACTCATCAGGCCAGAAGAAAATGGAATGAAATATACAAAGTCATGCAAAGGAAGGGTCTGAATCCAAGAATACTGTACCCTGCAAGACTTTCAATCAAAATTGAAGGTGAAATCAGAAGATTCACAGACAAAAAAGGACTAAGGGAATATATTACCACCAAACCAGCAATGCAAGAAATGTTAAAGGGTCTGCTGTAATAAAAAGAAAAAGGAAGCAAAGAAGGAACTCGGGGGTAAGGACTAAAAATGGCAACAGATAAGTACTTAACAATAATAACTTTAAATGTAAATGGATTAAGTGCTCCAATCAAAAGGCATAGGGTAACCGATTGGATAAGAAAACATGATCCATATATCTGCTGTCTTCAGAAACCCACCTCAGGAAAAGAGATGCACACAGATTGAAGGTAAAGGGATGGAAGATGGTATTTCAGGCAAATGGAAATGAAAAAAAAGCCAGGGTTGCAACACTTATACCTGACAAATTAGATCTCAAAGTGAAGAACATAACATGAGATAAAGAAGGCCACTTCATAATACTAAAGGGAACAATCCAACAAGAAGAAATAACTCTGGTAAACATATACGCACCTAATATAGGAGCACCTAAATACATAAAAAAAAACTCTTGGAGGATATTAAGGGAGAGATTGACAGCAATACAATCATAGTAGGAGACTTTAATACCCCACTGTCACCAATGGACAAATCCTCTAAACAAAAAATCAGCAAAGAAAGATCAATCCTAAATGACTCACTAGACCAGACAGAATTAATTGATATCTTTAGAACATTTCACCCCAAAGCCACAGAATATACATTCTTCTCCAGTGCACATGGATCATTTTCAAAGATAGATCATATGTTGGGTCATAAGAAAAGTCTCTTCAAATTCAAGAAGATAGAAATCATAGCAAGCATTTTCTCAGATCACAGTGGCATAAAACTGGAAATCAACTATAATAAAAACAATAGAAAAAATCAAACGCATTGAGACTAACTATAATAAAAACAATAGAAAGAAATCAAATGCATTGAGACTAAACAGCATCCTATTAAACAATGACTGGGTAACCAGAGAGATCAAGGAAGAAATAAAAAACATCATGGCAACAAATGACAATGACAACACAACAATACAAAATTTACGGGACACAGTGAAAGCAGTCTTGACAGGGAAGTTCATAGCCCTACAAGCCTACTGCAAAAAACAGGAAACAATGGTAATAAATCACCTAACCCTACAACTCAAAGAGCTAGAATGAGAGCAACAAGAAAAGCCCAGTGTAAGCAGAAGGAAGGAAATAGTGAAGATCAGAGCGGAGATATACAACTTGGAGACCAAAGAAACAATTCAAAAGATCAACAACACCAAGAGCTGGTTCTTTGAAAGGATAAACAAGATTGATGGACCTCTAGCCAGGCTCACCAAGAAGCAAAGAGAGAAGACCCAAATAAACAAAATCAGAAATGAAAGAGGAGAAATAACAACAGACCCTGTGGAAATACAAAGGATTGTTAAAAAATACTATGAACAACACTATTCCAACAAACTGGACAACCTGCAAGAAATGGACATTTTCCTAGAAAAATATAACCTTTCAAAACTCAACGAGGAGGAATCTAAACATCTCAATAGTCCAATAACTATGGATCAAATTGAGGCAGTCATCAAAAAGCTTCCAGCAAATAAAAGCCCGGGACAAGATGGCTACCCAGGTGAGTTTACCAAACATTCAAGGAGGAATTAAAACCTATCCTCCTCAGACTATTCAAAAACATTCAAGAAGAAGGAACACTTCGAAACACCTTCTATGAAGCCAGCATCACCCTAATACCAAAACTAGATAAAGACAACACAATGAAAGAGATTATAGGCCAATATCTCTTATGAACATTGATGCCAAAATCCTGAACATAATTCTAGCAAATCGGATCCAGCAGTACATCAGAAAGATCATACACCATGACCAAGTATGATTCATCCCAGGAATGCAGGGATGGTACAATATCTGCAAAGCAATAAACGTGATACATCACATAAACAAAATGAGAGATAAAAATCGCATAGTCATATCAATTGATGCAGAAAAAGCATTTGACAATGTCCAACACCTTTCTTGATAAAAACTCTCAGCAAAGTGGGAATAGAAGGATCATACCTCAACATCATAAAAGCCATATATGATAAACCCACAGCTAACATCATACTCAATGGGCAAAAACTAAAACCATTTCCCCTAAGAACAGGAACAAGACAGGGATGCCCACTCTCACCTCTCCTGTTCAACATAGTACTGGAAGTATTAGCCATTGCAATTAGACAAGAAGAAGAAATAAAAGGCATCCAAATTGGAAAAGAAGAAGTAAAGCTGTCCTTATTTGCAGATGACATAATATTGTACATTAAAAACCCAAAGGACTCCATTCCAAAACTAATTGACTTAATTAATGAATTTGGCAATGTAGCAGGATACAAAATTAATGCTAAGAACTCCGTGGCATTTCTATACACTAATAGTGAAATTACAGAAAAAGAGACTAAAAAAGCAATCCCATTTACCATCGCACCAAAAAAATTAAGATACCTAGAAATAAACCTAACTAAAGAGGTAAAAGAACTATATGTAGAAAACTACAGGACACTGAAAAAAGAGATAGAGGAAGATGTTAACAGATGGAAGAGCATACCATGCTCATGGATTGGGAGAATCAACATCATTAAAATGTCCATACTACCCTAAGCAATTTATAGATTCAATGCACTACCCATTAAAATACCAATGACATACTTCACAGACCTAGAAAGATTCTTCATAGATTCATCTGGAACAAAAAAAGACCACGAATAGCCACAGCAATTCTGAGAAAGAAGAATAAAGTAGGTTGGATCTCAATACCAGATTTCAAGCTATACTACAAAGCAACTGTTCTCAAAACAGCCTGGTACTGGCACAAGAACAGACATATAGACCAATAGAATAGAATAGAGAACCCAGATATCCACACAAACCACTATGCTCAACTAATATTTGACAAAGGAGGCATGAACATTTAATGGAGACAAGATAGCCTCTTCAATAAATCGTGTTGGGAAAATTGGACAGATACATGCAAAAAAATGACACTGGACCACCATCTTACACCAAATACAATAATAAACTCAAAATGGATACAGGACTTAAACATTAGAAGGGAAACCATAAAAATACTAGAGGAGTCCACAGGCAGCACAATCTCAGATATATGCCGAAAGAACTTATTCACTGATACTGCTCCAAAGGCAATTGAAGCTAGAAAAATAAAATAAAATAAACAAATGGGACTAAATCAAAATAAAAAGCTTTTCCACAGCAAAATAAACCATCAACAAAACAACAAGAAAGATCACTGTATGGGAGAACATATTTGCAAATGATATCACTGATAAAGGTTTAATCTCCAAAATCTACAGCCAACTTATACAACTTAATAAAAGGAAGATAAACAATCCAATAAAATAAAATAAAAATGGGTAACGGACCTAAATAGAACCTTTTCGAAAGTCGACAGAAGGAAGGCCAAGAGACACATGAAAATATGTTCAAAGTCATCAATCATCCGAGAGATGCAAATCAAAATGACAATGCGATACCATCTTACAACTGTCAGAATGGCAATCATCAACAAATCAACAAATGACAAGTGTTGGCGAGGATGTGAAGAAAAAGGAACCCTTGTGCACTGTTGGTGGGAATGCAGTCTGGTGCAGCCACTGTGGAGAACAGTATGGAGTTTCCTCAAAAAACTAAAAATGGATCTCCCATTTGACCCTGTAATCCCACTCTTAGGAATTTATCCTAAGAAATCACAAACACCAATCAGAAAGGATTTATGCACCCCTACGTTCATAGTAGCACAATTTACAATAGCTACAATTTGGAAACAGCCTAGGTGCCCGTCAACAGATGAGTGGATCAGAAAACTGTAGTACATCTACACAATGGAATTCTATGCTGCCATTAAAAAGAAGGAAGTCTTACCATTTGCAGCAACCTGGTTGGAACTGGAGAGCCTTATGCTTAGTGAAATAAGCCTGTCAATGAAGGAGAAGCATCACATGATCTCACTCATTTGTGGATAATAAAGAACATTATAACTGATGAACAAAAGGATAGATACAGAGGAAGTAAAGCTTCAATCAGAGTGTGATATTATAGCAGGAAGATTAAGGAGAGGTGGGGTAGATAAGAGGTAAAGCAAAGGACTTGTATGCATGCATATAAGCATAACCAATGAACATAGACACTGGGGGGTTGGGTTATGCCTGGGAGGGAGGGGGGCAATGGGGAGATATGTATAAAAAAAGTAATAAAAAAATCATCAGCATATGATATCTATATGTATTTCTGGTGATGTTTATATTTTTATTAAAGTACAGTTGACATATAATACTGTATAAATTTCAGATGTACAACAGAGTAATTCAACATGTATATATCTTACAAAGTGATTACTGCAATAAATCTAGTAACTATCAGTCACTGTACATGACCATATTATTGTATATTACATCCCATGATTTAATTATTTTATAACTAAAAATCTGTATGTCTTATTCCTTTTACCCATTTCACCTATTCCCTCTGCTTTCCTTCATTTTGATAACCATTCATTTTGTCTTTGTATCTTTGAGTCTGTTTCTGTTTTGTTCTGATCTAATTATTATTTATATTTCTTTTTAAAATTTCTTTAGTAGTTGTTCTAGATTTTAAACTATTATTCTTTAGTTAATTAGAGTTGACTTTCAAATAATACAGTAACACTTTATTTGTAGTGTAAACTTCTACTAACAGTAAATCACGAATCTTTTCCTCTCATTCTTTGTACTAATACTATCATACTAGAGGCCAGGTACAGAAAATTCATGCAAAGGAGGGGTTTCCCTTTGTTACAGAAGACCAGGAAAAGAAAGCTATGCTTGGAGAAAGGGAGTTACATTTTATTAAGGGAAGGGCCAGAGAAATATGTGCCTTTCAAATGCTAGGCCCCCCACATGGAGGAAACCTTTTCTATTTATACTTTTCCTAGCTCTTTTGTCTCCCAAATATGGAATGAGACTTCCAGGCCTTCTGGGAAAGAAAGCCTACATACTGGGAAGGGGCCATGAGACCATATCTCAAGACCTGACCTAGTGTCAGCACTGACAACTCTGTCTGGGGCATAGTCCACAGCATTTCTGGAATGGGAATCGTCTTATTTACCTTATTATTTAAGCAAGCAAGCGTTTACAGAATCCAAAACAGCAGGGTTAAAATTTCAAACAGCAGTTTTTATATAAGATGGATGCTTCATTCCCCACTGTTTTTATGTACATGAGTCAAATCATTGACTCTTTTAGGTCATTGTTGGCGAGGGAGTTATATTGACCCATGAGGATTATAAGCTTGCTAGAATTAATTCACTGCTTAATAAAGTCAGTGGGCCTGTTTATAAGATAAGGTCCAAGAATGAGAGCAAGGACTAATCTTTAGTGGGTCCAAAGAGTCCTGGACTCTCTATTTTGCTTGGGCTGTCTTAAGCCACATGTGATGAAGCCACATCGGGATCCCGTCAACCTTAACTGCTAGTGGGGGTGGTCATTTCCAGGTAGGAGTCGGTCCTTATGTGGCAAATTTCTTTACCCAAACAGAGTCACAAGGATGCAAGGATGGACAAGATCATAAGTTGGTCTAGGAGAACTTGAGACTGGTGAGGTGGGTAGGTCAGAGTTTGGAAGAGTTACTAGAATCTGTAGAGGCCCCACTGGTTTTAGGGCAGCCTCCCGGGCTGCTTCATCTGCAGCTTTGTAACCACTTGTTGCTGGGGAGTACCCTTGTCTCACATAGGTAGAGATGGAAAGACTTAATTACATCTGGTAGTGCTAGTTGACCCAGCATCCTTGCTCTGCTCATATCTGTCTAACTGCCTAATATATTACCTCAAGGATCCTGGCTCTGAATTCTTTTTGGGAAAATGGATGGCAGGCTCTTCTAGCTACTTCCTGCTGAGGCAAGTCAAAAGTTTCTATCAGAGCCAAGAGATCCATACTGTCTGTCAGAGGGACAATAAGGCCTGGGCACAGAAGGAGTGGGCTTGTGACCTGGCAGAGACAAACTGTAACAAATGGTCTGGTGGAAGAGAAAGAAAACCTTTCAGTTTTAATAACTTCTATTGAAATAGAATTTTTCTTCTTAAAATTATCCCCATGTTTATCGAAAGAGCCAAATTAAGATTAATTTATCTATTGTATTTAATTTGGCCTGATTGTTTGCATAAACATAACAAGAATGGAAACTAACTACCTTTGCTGGAATTTCATGATTGAAACTTAATGTGCCCCATAGGGCCAGGAAGCCAAGCCATCCAGCTGCCTTCAGGCCTGCCTGTAGTATTTGCTGAGTTAGATGAAGTCCTCACCTGTAGTGTCTCTACCTGGGCCCATGCCATAGGCTTCAAGGTCTCCTACTCATAGCGGCTCAGAGTGCATGGGGGTTGAGCAGGGACACAGAGGTGCCCTCATTGCTCCACTTATACTCTGACCAACCACCAGTGAAGGTAGGGTATGGGCCTGATGCTCCAGGATCAGGTATTTTTAAGCCTAACAAGCAGGATACCAGGTTTCTCTGTGGCACTCTTAATGGCTTCAAGTCTTCAGAGTTCAGGCAGGGCTCTTTAAAACATGATACTCCAGTCAAAGTTTCTGGTTAATAAATCTACTATTGGAAATTGCTCTTATTGAATTTATGCAAAGAAATGTATTGCCATGATTTATTTATTAAGTATTGACAAATTTTAAAGGAATTGTATAAGGAGAAAAATATACTGATCTGCTTTAAGATAGAATTTTTCTTGCCAGTCCTTTTTTATGGACTTTCCAAGTAATATTTTCTGAATGTGTTATAATAAAACAGTAACTGTTAGATTTCTTTTATCAGTACTTTCCTAAGTACTTTGGTATAACTATTTACCTTCTGTTTCGGGAGGCAAAATGTAAATTATGTACTCTTCCTGGTTTACTGGCCTGCATTATTTGATTTCCTTTCAACATTTCTCTTCTCCTTCTTATTATGTACACAATCTTTATACATTTTTTACTTCCAAATTAGCCTTCAAACTTTCTTTCTATGTCCTTTAAAAATGCATAATCATGCCTCAGACCTTCTACTCAGTATTCCTTATTCTTTGAAACCTTAATTCTTTAATGATTCCTAAAAAGTAAACAGCCAGAATTTCTTAGATTAACATTTATGACTTCAACTTTATGTGATAAAACTAAGAGTAGGTAAACATATTTCTTTTCAAGAGACAGAGATTTTTAAAACTTAAACTCGCTGTAACATTAAAGATAGTATATCTTAAAGTTCCTTTGCTGAATATTCCACCACCACTCAAGAAGTACCCAGTAACCCCACCCTGCCAGGCTGAGACAATGAGATTTTCTTTATGTGTATTGAAAGAGTTAAAAAGAAGAAAATGATGCAGAGGAAGATCTACTTGCAGATAAGAAAAAAATTAATAAAAACTTATCTCTCCTTGATGTCCCACTGACACCCATCCCTTTTGTGCGTTAACCATTTACTCTGTCCTTAGCAGGGGAAATAAGGCAAGTGGTCTAGATCCTGTATACCCAGGCTTTTTTACACTTAAGGAACAGCTGCTCTCCCTCTCAGATTTTCCTTCTTTACTCCAAGGCCCCTTGAAGATTTCAACCTTCACCACTTTTGAAATCTCCAACAATCCCCTGTCCCGAGCCTATGGCTTCTCCATCTCAGCAGGCTGAGAGTGAATTCCACTGCCTGTACCCTTTCTCACACCTGCTCTGGAGCAGTTTTTAGCTACTTTCTTTCCCCAGAGAGAGAACCACTGTAAATCTATCAAGAAGTGCAGGCAAGTCGCAGTTCTTGGGCCCACATAGTTCTCTGTTTGTTAGCAGGCTGAAAAAGGCAGCCTACAAAGCAGTTAATTATGACTAATCTTAACCCAACAAACCTTTGTTTAAACTTCTCTGGATTGGCAACCTTCACAAATTTTATACCATTAAATTGACTCTAGAATTCCAAAATTTTAAACTAACACAGCAAAATTATATGTCAAGGAAAGCAATTAAAAGTTCTCTACTGTCTTCCCCCTAAAGTAGAGTTGCACTCTTTCACATAGACTCTCACACTTGCATTTATACACCAGACAGTCTGAGTTTTTTACTTCTACCAGATAATTACTCAGAGTTTAAACAGTCTACCTGGTTCCTGATTGATTGAACGAGGAAGTCCTTGGCTTCTGGGAGATGATCAAACTCCCTCTTCCAATCACTTGGAGTGGGCCTGACTGATAGGTACCCTACCTTACCGATTCTGTTGACAGGTCCAGAAGTGTCTGTCCACTCTCTCCAGATGCTGGCCGGGTCCTAGGCTGATGTCCAGAAGTGTCACCGGAGGGCATGAGGGTCACTTAGCTCTTATTAGTATAGACGTTTCACTTGTACAAACCTAGAATTGTCACTCTTTTTGCTTTAGATGAATAATGGTGGTGAAAATAATGAAAAATAATACTTATATTTAACCTTTATTTTCACAATGTTTAGAACTCTTCACCTCTCTGAAAATACACATTTATACATAGTATCATAGTTTCTCTGTCTAGATAACTTCCTCAACATTTCTTGTAATGTAGTTGTCCTGAAAATATATTCAGTTTCTGTTTGTCTGCAAAAGTCCTTAATTTTCTTTGTTTTTAAGGATATTTTGCTAGTAAAGAATTCTGGACGGACTTTTTTTTTCTTTTTTAAATAGCACTTTAAATATGTCACCATCTTTTTCTGAATTGTATAATTTCTAATGAAGTTTGTTATTCTCCTTACTCTTCAAGTTTTTTTCTTCCACATTTTTCTTTTTTCTCCTATATTTTCATTACACATATATTAGACCATTTTAAATTGTCCCACAGTTCTTAGATGTTATACAGTGGTACCTCGAGATATGAGTGCCCTAACATACGAGATTTTTGAGATACAAGCCTTCGAGTGAGGGATTTTTGCTTTGAAATACGAGCAACATTTGAGATAGGAGTAATCGCTCAGATCAGCTGGCTGCACACGACCCACCAGTTTACCGTGACTCGAGTGTCTCATAGTTTCCACACTTCAAGGTTACGGAACGAATTAAACTTGTATCTCAAGGTACCACTGTATTTGTTTTTCTTTAATTTTTTCTTCTCTAGTTGTGTTTCACTTTGAATAGTTTCTATTGACCTATCTTCAAGCTCGATAATTCTCTCCTTGTCTATGTCTAGTCTACTGATAACCCAAAGGCAATCATTAACTCTCTTATCATAATTCTCCCTATGATTTTGATTTATTTCTTAGAGTTTTCATCTTGCTGATGAAACTCCCCAGCTGCTTATGATTTTTATTAGTCTTTATTTACTAGAAATAGTCACATAATAATCATAGTAATTCTAAATGTCCTGTCTGATATTTCCAACATCTGGCTAATATTTGATTCTTGATAATGAGCATGGATTTTTTTCTTGATTTTCTGTGTCTATTAAAATATTTTTAAATTATTAGTTAAAAATAGGACATTGTTTGTAGGACAGAAGAAACAGAAGTAAATACCATTTATATGTGCAAATTATCAAGCCTTTTCTTTTTTACATGCATATTCTTAGAAGCTTTATTCATAACTGTCAAAATTTGGAAGCAACCAAGAGATCCTTCAGTACTTGAATGGATAAATATAAATATTCCAGACACTAGAATATTATTTAACACTAAAAAGAAATGAACAATCAAGTCTTGAAATGACATGGAAAAAATTTAAGGGCATATTACTAAGTGAAAGAGGCTAATATGTACAGGCTACAAACTATTTGATTCCAATTATGGTACATGCTGGATATGGCAAAACCATGGAGAGAGTGAAAAGATCATGCTAGAGAAAAGAGGGAATAAATAGAGCACAGAGAGTGTTTAAGACAGTGGAACTATTCTGCATGAAAATATAATGGTAGATATATGCCATTATACATTTACCCAAACCCATAGAATGTTTAACATCAAGAGTGAACTCTAATGTAAACCACGGACTATTTGTGATAATGATTTGTCAGTATAGTTTTATCAATTATAACAAATATACTACCTTGATGAGGGATATTGATAGTGAGAAAGACTGTGTGTATGCATGGGAGTAAGGGCTATATGGGAACTCTGTATTTTTCTGTAAACCTGAAACTGCCCTGATAAACAAAGTTTATTTAAAAGGTAAGATGCCCACCTGGTGTAGCTCAGTGGCTCAGTGGTTGAGTGTCAACCCATGAACCAAGAGGTCCACCTGGGTTGTATGCTCCAGCCCTAATAGCCAATCAATGTTTCTCTCTCTCTCTCTCTCTCTCTCTCTCTCTCTCTCTCTCTCTCCATATATATATATATATATATATATATATATAATATATATATATATATATATCTCCATTCCTCTCTCTCTAAAAAAATCAAAGAAAACATATTTGAAAAAAAAATCTAAACAAATTTTATGACAACCCTTATGTCTTCCTAAAATCTATCTAATACTAATAAAAGAGTAATATGCTAATTAGACCAGAAGTCCTCCAGATGTCCCTCTGGACAAAGCCATGGTGGTGGGGGCCAAAGTAGAGGTGCTTAAGGATTATCAGGCCAGCAGGGGAGAGTGGTTAGGGGTGATCATGCTGGCAGGGGAGAGCAGTTAGGTGGAATCTGGCAGGTAGTCAGAGGCAGTTAGGGGCAATCAGGCAGGCAAGCAGAGTGATTAAGGGCTATGACACACACTGACCACCAGGGGGAAGATACTCAACTCATGAACTTCCCCCTGGTGATTAATGCACTACCAGGCCAATCTTCTGCAGCCCCACCTCCCAGATTGGCCCCAATGAGGGGGCTAGCCGGCCAGCCTCCTGGGGTCCCTACTCTAGGCTGGCCAGCCCCCCAAAAGGCCTCAAAAGCCAGCCAGGCTGAGGGACCACACCTGTGCATGAATTTGTGTACTGACCCTCTAATTCATTATAAAAATGGAAAATAAAAATTTGGGAAAACTGATAATTACCTGAATAAAAACCATGCATCCAGGAAAATGTAAAATATTCTTGGAGAGTGTTAAGTAGGTAGTAAATGAAAACATCTCATCTTCTAGGAATGTTGGAAACAATGCCAGAAAAGCAAAGCAAATTAGACCAGATGTATGCAGTTACCAATCCATTATGGTAATATCTAATATCAGTCAGCTAAGGAGTTCAAATTCAGAGGCCATCTTACCTAATAATAGACAAACATGTAAATTGACTGTATATCCTCTATGCCCACAGCCAATCTGGAATGAGTATGCAAATGAACCCAACAAAGATGGTGGTTTAATTTACATATGCAGGCATGGAGCAGCCAGGAGGGGCGGGATACCTGCTATGAGGAGGAGGGGATGCAGTGGAGAGAGCTACAAGAGTGGTGCTTCAACCTAGAGTGAAGACTTGAAGGCTCCCAGCGGCTCAGGAGTGAAGCCAGGGGAAAGAAGGCCTAATTTTGCATGAATATCGTGCAATGGGCCTCTAGTAAAAAAATAAAATGCTGTGTAGGAGAGTGATATGCAGAAGGTAGTTATTTAAAAGGTTGTGTCTAGTGGTTTGTTTGGGACAAATTATAGGTAAGAGAAACTAGAAACAAGGAAATAAAATATAAATTACTAGAGGCCCAGTGTATAACATCCATGCACTGGGGGTTGGAGGGGTCCCTCAGTCTGGCCTGCACCCTCTTACAATCTGGGAGCCCTTGGGGGATGACTAATGGTTTAGGCTCCCACCACTGCCACTGTACTCGCCAATCCTGAGCTTGGCATCTGGCTAAGCGGCACTACCCCTGTGGGAGTACACTGACCACCAGGGGGCAGATCATGCATTGAGCATCTGTCCTGGTGGTCAGTGCACATCATAGCGACTGGTCATTCTGCAATTTGGTTGATTTGCATATTACCCTTTTATTATACAAGACTAGTAGCCCAAAGCATGAAATTTGTGTGTGTGTGTGGGGGGGGGGGGTCCCTCAGCCCAGCCTACACCCTCTCCAACTGGAGAACCTTGGAGGATATACAACCACCAGTTTAGGCCCATTCTCACAGGGGGACCACAATCTGGGACCACAGACTCCTAATCTCACATGCCTGCCTGCCTGATAGCCCCTAACTGCCTCTGCCTGCCTGTCTGATTTCCCCCAACCTCTCTGCCTGCCTGCCTGATTGCCCCTAACTGCCTCTGCTTTCCTGCCTGATCACTCCTAACTGCCCTCCCTTGCTGGTCTAATCTCATCCCCCAACTGCCCAACACTGCCAGCCTGATTTCCCCATCTCATCTCCCCTACTGACCTGATATTGCCCCCAACTGCCTCTGCCTGCCTGATCAAACATAACTGTTCTCCTTTGCTGGCCTGATCTTGCCACCAACTGCCCTCCTCTGCCGTCCTGGTTGCCCCCAACTGCCCTCCTCTAGCAGTCTGATCTTGCCCCTAACTGCCCTCCCCTGCAAGCCTGATTGCCCCTAACTGCCTCTGACTACCTGTTCACCCCTAACTACGATCTCCTGCTGGTCTGATCTTGCCCCCAACTGCTCTCTCCTGCTGACCTAATTTTGCCCCAAACTGTCCTCCTCTGCTAGCCTGATTGCCTCTAACGGCTTCTGCCTCGGGCCCCATAACCATGGCTTTGTCCGGAAGAAAGGCAGACATCTGGAAGATGTCTGGTCAACCTATCTAATTAGCATATTACCCTTTTAGTAGTATAGATAGATTATATAGGATAGGATTGCTTAAATGAGGAGGAAAACCTTTTTCATCAGGAGGAGATGCTCTTGGCAGACAAAAATACATAACCCTTATATCTGGACTGATAGCCAGCCATATGCAGTATACTGTCAAACTGGTCATTTAAAAATTGAACCACTTTCTTACACCTTACACCAAATAGCTATTGCCCTTAAAACCCCTTCTCAGCCACTACCTGAGGTTCTGCCTTTGCGGTTCACCCAGATTAGGTTCTGACTGGTCAGTTTTTATGCCAATCATCGTCAAAAGCTCTACCTACTAGGCAGCTATTGGCTCTTCACACATCACCCAGATTTGGTTCTGATTGGTCGGTTTTTATTCCAGTCAGCATCTCCAGGCCTATCAATGAGCCTGATCAGAGAGGCAGGGCTGATCAGCAGCCCCAGTGGAGGCCTGAGAAAAAGAAAGGCATGCCTGCTGGCCTGGCCCAGAGTGAAAGAGAGAGGCAGGTACTGATAATAGCTGCCACAGAGGCTACAGCACAGACCCTCCCAGGGCCTCTCTTCTGGCCTGATCCAGAGCCCCCTCAGAAGTCAGTGGCAACCCAGCACTGACTTCCAGTTGGTTGAGCCTTCGGTCATTTTGGATGTTATGGACCCTGGGTTTTTATATATTAGGATTATAATAGTCTATGACTAAGGATGTCAAGGCCTAAATTAATATGCTAACAAAAAAACAAAAAAAAAAGGGAGGGGGGATGGGAACAAGTTAAAAAACATTGTAGAGAAAAACTGTATAAGAAGAGTTGACAGATTTGATGAGAATGAAGAAGGAAAAGGAGAAATTGAATATGCAAAGGTTCAAGCTGTGGTAATAATAGCTCAATTTTCTTGCCAGTATCTTCAAATCCTCCTTTTTTAAGAACTTTCTCCTATCTGCTTTTAAAGTTGCCCAGGCTTGAATTAGCATAAATGTTTGGAAAAGGTAAAAAACATTTATCCTCAAAATGTTCTTGAGGTCAACTATTTCTGAAATATGAACCTGTCCACTAGCCAAAACTCATTTATATTCAAACTGTGGTTTTACACACTCAGTCCAAACATGACAGATGTTGGAATCAATTGGCTTTCAAGTCCTGCGTGTTATTTTTTTGTGAGCTTTAATAAACAAAATATTCTTAAATTATCTTCTATTAAGTACATTTACCAAATCCTTGCAATGCATATAGACCTTTATAAAGTTAATTAAAAAATAAAATCTTGGATTTCAAGAGATAAAAATAAAAATTAATATTTTTTAAAGTAAAAAGGATTAGAAAGACTTTAAAAAACACAAGAGTATACCAACAAAATAAACAAATGAAACAAACACCCTCTCTTCCCCCCTCCCACACACACACACAAGAAAAGAATTTTTTTTCAATCCCTCTAACATTATTTGCTAACATTTTTGCCTAAGGTTCCAAAAATCGTTTAAGGTTTTAATCCTAAGATTTTATGAGATTCTTATAAATTACATAGAAAAGTTTGACTTTTTATAATATTCTAATTCAATAATTTGAAATATCTTTTTATTTGTTCACATTATTTTTAATATTCTAGAATGGTAAAGATAATAATGTATATCTGAAATGACTCTAAAACTATTCTTATAAATTATCATATATAATAAATATTTATTGACTCTTTGATAAAAAGAAAGAGAATAAAAACAGGCCAAATTCAATGTACACAAAGGGAATTGAGACATAAAATTCAGTCCCAAGGCCACCTGGCCTCTTTCTATTTACTCATTTATGAAGTAGGGTTCTTCATAGAACTTAGTTTATAGGTTTATGGGAATTAAATGAAATAATGTGTGCAAAGTAAATACATGGTATCTAGCACATAGTAAATGCTCAGGAAATATTATTACATTATCACATCCCTTTAATTTATTATCTAGTTGTATTTATAAATATGTCTTCATGTTTAGAATCTTAACATTTTATTCAAATTTACTTTCATTTGTTATTCAAATATTAATCCTTGCTATATTTACTGCAAATACATTTTCAATTTTTTTTGGTTTTTCAACATAAGAAATTTTTTATTGACTCTCTTAATATTTTCTTGATATTTACCATTGCTTTGAAAATGTAGCAAAATTTTCTCTTTTCAGAAATACATGTGTATTTTATGTTTCTTTTATTTTGTGGGAATAGCTCGGCATTTTATATTTAACTGTTTAGTAGAGCTAGAATTGAGGGAGGAAAATGAAGTGGGGAATGAAATGTTATTTTTCATCAAATAATGAAAACTTTCTAACAATGCAAGGCCCACATATTGAATAATATTTTTCTTTATTATTGATTCATACCATAGGTTCAGACTGAGCTTGGCTCATTGGCCTTATAAGATCCAGCAGTTCAAACCTTAACTATAAATACTAGTGGCTAGGTTCTCCTCCTACTCTCCATTCTGAGCCTACTTCCTCTGGTTTGAGCACTTGGTCTAGCCCAGCGCTTCAAACTTAGATTTCCTTCTCTCCCCACAATAAGCACTTTGATGTTTAACTTGATGCATTCTAGGTCTCTGACTTTATTTGGCTTCTTCTGACCCATCTGCCTAACATCACATTTGGTGATGACCAGGACTGTTGCTTTAGCTACTACATTTACTATGAATTTGGCAAATTTGGGTAAGCTCTGAATTTGCACTCCTTTCTCTTATGTACTGAGCCCTTCAAGCCCAAAGCTGTGTTGACAGCTTAATTTAAACTACATTGGCAAATTCCCGCAAGGCCAAAGCAGTGATCTGCTCACCTCTCTAAATTCTAGGTCTTAAATAATCCTTTGCTATTTATTTCATGCCAGATCTTCAGTGCTCTTATGAAAAAATTTTTGTATTTTATTTAATTTTAGTTGTTTTTAGACTTCCCTTACTAGAAATAGGCTTCCTCTACATTACAATATATCTTTTCAATTAAATGCATGCATGTTGATTCCCCATCTAAATTAAATGTTTCTTTAATGTAAAATCATTTTAGGGATCTAAAGCAGTGCTTAACATATTGTAAACACTCAAAGATATGTGATGGTAATGCTGACAATATTAGCCCATCAGAAGGCTTCAGGTTTCAAAAGTGGCCAAAAACTATAAAACTCTGAAATATGGATTCTTAAAAAGGGCATTTCTTACTATAGACTATTTTGAAACAGTTATGATTGTAACATGATTGGAAAACAAAGAGGAAATCTAGATTATATCTATAATATGCCTCCAGGGTCAGAGAGTGAGAAGAGGAGCCATCATCACAAATATAATTTTTCCATTCTCCAGCAGGAGTCTAGGAATAAATTGCTTTACATCCTTGATTTTATTAAGAGCATGGAGAACTCCTTGTTCTTCTATACTAGTATGTTCCAAATGTTTGTGAAAATATGTGGTTATATTTTTACTTCCTATATGTCTACATTCTTTGCTAGACCATAAGTCCACAAGGAAAGGGATGGCTGATTTGTTCATGACTATATTCACAGTACTGTGTTCATTGTTTAGTACATAATATGTGTTATATAAATGTTTATTAAATAAATAAATGGATGTGGTATGCCGTGAGGTATAAGAAATGGCTCTGCCTCAGGGAAATCTCCACATGGCGAAAAAGATGAGGGACTACAATTTCTTTAACATTCACTGCATGCTCGTTTTCATACATTAGATCACTTATTGCTTGCCAGAACCTTATGACTCAGCTATTATTACCATAATTTATATCACTACTATCTGCTTCTTAAGATGAAGAAATTGAGACCTAGAGAGGAGATGGGACTAAATTCAGAGTCACATTATTTTTGGAGTTGAAGTCAATTATTTGTCTGAAGTCAGTGTTCATATTTTTTTTCTTATATACCATAATGCCTTCCTAAAAGTGAAAAAACACAGCATATAATTAATTTTTAAAATGTTTAGGAGTGACTAAAATGACCTAGAAACTCAAAGATTGAGAAGAGTGAGAAGTAGAATAGGCTCATGGGGAAGTAAGGATTTGAGTTGACTCCTCAAGTCTCTAGATATAAAGCAGAGGTACTTTCAGGAAAAGCTATTTCAGAACTCTCATCAGGTTCTTTAAAGTCAATAAATATTTTAATGGTATTGGTTGATTAGCTATAAATAATATGGATGCAATAAAGGGTTTACTCACAAGCCCCAAAATACAGTATAAACATATGGGCATGTGAAGAATGAGATTGATATAGTCTTGGCATTTGTTTCATAAAATTTATCCTAAAAATAACCAAATGGGAAATGCTTAGGATATTTACATAATAATTTACTAATCTAAATAATAATGTTCAATATCTGAGTTCTTGTTATTCTTAATGATGACTGCATAGAAAGCATGAGGAGCCAATAATAATGTTCTGACTCTTACAAAAGCTAACATGGCAATTTCACCACTTGATGAGAAGGGGGATGCTAATTGTTCAGTGCAAAATGGGCATTGACCTCTATAATGCTTTGAAATGACTGGGCTCTCTAGATTAAAATAAAATGTAGATAAGATATCTTATTACCTAAATTGTTTTGTTTTGTTTTTCAAAGCAATGCTTACTGGCAGTATGCTGATGCAAGAAACCCCATTCTAACTGTTAATAAAAACTTAATGGAGCTGACATAAGTAAGCTGATCTTAAGCCTGCCTCACTCTCTAAATTGCTTTTTTTGTTGCCTTCTGGAAAATTGCTGGGTCATTGAACACTAATGTCATGCCAGGGTGTGAAAGAACAACTGATAAACAGCATTGAAGAGACTGAGGTCCAAAATACTGTCTGGCAG
The DNA here is from genome assembly GCA_011751065.1 of Lasiurus cinereus. Classification (NCBI taxonomy): domain Eukaryota; kingdom Metazoa; phylum Chordata; class Mammalia; order Chiroptera; family Vespertilionidae; genus Lasiurus; species Lasiurus cinereus. The sequence goes on from JAAGEH010000304.1 coordinate 34,457,589, forward strand.
TTCTTAGCATAAAAACAAACAAAACAAAACAAAAACAAAACAAAAACAAAAAGAACACAAGATGTGGGAATCAAGAAATTGGAACAAGGGCCAGAAAATTAATAACTTAGAAGTGATCAGAGAAGATCCAATTTTGCTTTTCTATTCTTAATAGCTTGGGAAAGTTATTTCACTTTTCTGAGCTTCAGGTTTTGTTGTGTATTTTTTTGTTTATTTTATCACTAATAGATTATAAAAATAGCATCAACTGAAAATGGTATTGTAAGGATTGAATGAGAACATTTAATAAAATACTTAGCATTGTGCCTGACACATAATTTTTCAAAAAAATAAAAGAGAGCGAAAAAGAGAGGGGGGGGATAAGGAGGGAGAAAGAGAGATTTACCTTATCATCACCATCATCATTGACACTAATAGGAACAATATAAATCTATAAAAATTAAGATATGCAAAAGCAAAAGAAAGAATGGTACCTCAAGATAGGAAGGGTCAGAGGTCTAGCACAGCAGGTCTTAGAGTCCCAAAACATTGGAAGGGAATTCAGAAACCATCTATTCAAACATCTTTGTTTTATAAATAAGCAACCCAACAGTAAGAAATATGTCATGGCATAACTCCTTTTGAAAACATTTTGACAGTTGTATATAAAGCTCAATGTAGATATGTTATGTTTACATAGACAACCTAGTAATTCCATTTCATAGTATTCACCCAAGAGAAATAAAAACTCTGTTCACACAAAGACTTGCACATAGATGTTAACAGCAGCTTCTTTCATAACAGCTCAAACTGAAACAAATGTCCCTCAAAAGAGGCTAGATAAAAATATCATACCATGAAACAATTCAACAATAAAAAAGAATAAATTAGTAATACACACAACAGCTTGGATGAATCTCAAAAATACTATGCTGAGCAGAAAAAAACGTACAAAATAGTACATACTGCCTGATTCTGATTATATGAAGTTCTAAAATATACAAAATAATCTATAGAGATCCAAAGCAGATCAGTAATTGTCTGGAGCTTGAGATGGAGGGAAGCAAGGATTTGACTATGAAAAGACACAAGGGAATTTTTAGGGATGACAGAAATATTTTATATCTTGATTGTGCTGGTGGTCAAACTCATTAAACTTGCAATGAGTATTTTCATTGTATATTAACTATATCCAAGTAAATATAATTTTAAAAGAAAGAAAGATAACTTGATGCTTTGTTCTTTTCAGGAATAGAACTATAATTTAAAGCCAGGTCTTTTCTGGTTAGTTAACTGAACTAGCACTTATTGATCTTTACACTGAGCTTTGCTCAGTAACTAGTATAACCTCTTGCCATGCTTGCTCTTATTCTGAAAGTTAGCTTAGTATATTAGCATAGCCTTGGCTTTGGAGTCACAAGGATGTAGTTTAGTGTCATGACCCTGCCTCTCACCAGGTGTATGGCCTTGGCCAGGTTCTTAAACTTTTCTGAACTACATTTTACTCATCTCTAAATTAGAGATTAAACTGCTATCATAGAATTCCTATAAAGATAAAATGATATGATATAAAGTGAACAAAAATGCCAAGCAATCAATAAGTTCTAGCTATGGCTACTCTTAATTCCTTCCAAAGAACATACCAGACGCAGAGCTATGCCATAGATAATTCTTGTCTTGTGAGTTTGAGAGATAATGCTTCCAGTCTGCATTTATTCATTCAACAAATATTACTCAGAGTCTGTGATGTGCCAGGCAGTGTTCTAGACTCTTGCAATTCAGCAAAGAACAAGAGTTACATTCTAGGAGGAAGAGGCAGCAAAACGATAAGCCAATTCCTATAAAATATGTCATGTGGCAATCTATGCCAAGAAGAAAAATAATCTGAGTAAGAGGAGAAAAGGATTTAGGATGATTAGAAGATACCATTTTGTATGGGGTGCTTAGCAGCAGCTTATCTACTGACATAACATTTTTCACAGAAATCTGTAAACAGGGAGAGAGCAAGTTATAAAGAAAAACAGCTGGGTGGAAAGTATTCCAGATAGAGGAAAGAACAGAAGAAACCCTCATACAAAAGTCTGCTTGGCACATTGAGGGATCAGCAATAAGACCTGGCAATATTTAGAACAATGCCAGTGAATTGAAATATTATTAAACATTACCTAGGTTTAATTATATTGTTTCTATAAGAAATTCAGTTATTTCTGCTGTGGGTGATGACATATGCAATGTACCTACCATTCAGAATGTTGCACTTTATATCTCCATAATTTGTACTTGGATTGTCCACATAGACAGAAATCTGCATATCAAATTCTATCACTATTGTCATGCTTAGCTGATGACTTTGGTGCCAGTGGAAGTACCTATTAGTGTGTACACGTTAGAAATAGTAATCAGTTGCCTTGTTTGTTTAAGAGAGATGTAAATCCACATACTCAGGGTGAGAAGGAGCAGTGAATTCTAAGTTGCCATTTTTCACCAGCACGAGAAATAATGTTTTCTGTTCCCATCATGCACTTGATAGTAGGGAAGATGCTGAAGGGAGTGGAAAATGCAAGTGCAAAGCTTTACCACTCTCATTTTTATTTTCTACTGTGTCTAAAGAATGGAAAGCACAGTATACTAAAACACTCTAAAAACAATATTTAAGTTAACTCAGGCCTTCTCTGTTGATGTAGGTCCACAAAGTCAGGTTCAGTGAAACAAGCCCAGAACTGGACTTGATATGCAGAAGGTAAATATGGAGGCTGAGGTCAACCATAGGTATTGGCTTCTTTTAATTAGTAAGTAACACTGAGACTTGATCAAAGTCCTAATGGCAACCAGTGCATTCTCTTACAGCTGCTAGTCATCCAAAGTTTTCTTCCAAGAGAAATCTAGAGGACCAAGGCTGGCACCATTTCCTTATCTACTGGTGCCAGTATAAGCCACTTGGAATGCTATAGTACTTTTGTCCAATATTAGGATGTAGTAGAATGTATTCCCATGAATCTTCAGGGGTCATTATGGGGAGTACCAATCAAAAGTCAGTCAGATAATGGCCCAGTGCAGTTAAAAAGAAGAAGTAGGGAGTTAACAGGCAAACCACAAACATCACAGGAAACGAATGTTGGCATTAGTGCTAAAGTTGGCAGTAAAGTCAAGATCCATCAGCAAAACAATAAAGACATAGATGAAGATTCAAAAGAGCAGTCCTTCTTAATTCTCAGGAAAGAATAATTTCAGTGAGAATTCTTTTAAAGGACTGAGAAAGTTTCTTTTCAATTCTATTGCTTTGTACCTTAAAGCAACTTTTCATAGCTAATCTCATGTACTTTGGTGACCTGCACCTAAGTTCTGCTTTCATTAGTACAGTGAAAGCCAGTGGTAATAACAAGTATTCCAAAGAAACAATAAGTGAGAAAGAGTACAGCTAGGGATTCAGTTTTGCTGTGGGAGGATTTTGAGTGTTTACTCAATTCAGCCCACTAGCATAGACTATACATTAAATAAACTGTAGTTTATTTGGTGAATGCTAAACCACAAAAGCACAAAATTGAAATCCAAATTTAATTTTAGACAAGCATGATGAAATGACACTGTTTAGTTTCCTGAAGTCACCAAATGCAATCTATAACTGCCCCACATGTGGTCCAACCAGTGATGGCCACAGTGCTTCCCACAACTATGGATAAAGGTCTCATATAAGCTCTGCTGAATCTGCAGTGATTCATATATAAAATTATCCAGAAAATTCAGAGGAAATTGAAATGTTATTAAGCATCACCTAGGTTCAATTATATTGTTTCTATGAGAAATGCAATATATACAGAGCTCTGCATTTATAATTTTAATTCAAAATTGAAAATGAAAGTTCATGACAATATTGATGGATATTTTTACAAATATTTTACATATCGTTTATCAAAAATAGCCCATATTTGTCAGTATATTGCTATTTCAAAGTTTTGTTAGAGAAGTTCCATTATTTAATCCTCATATAAACCCTGAAAGGTAAATATTATTACCATGTTAGCCACTTTTCTGAAGAAACCAAGACTTTGGTCTGGTATATTATTTTCCTAAATTTCTAACAGGTGCCCCAAGATTCCCACAAAAGGCCCTTCATCCCAAAATCCCTTTCAGCTTTTCCATTCTGCTTTTCTTCAGTAACACTTCAAAACAATTTGACACAAATAGAACTGATAAGTGAAGACCTTCCACATATGCAAGTCATATTTCCTGGTCTTATATATATATATTAAATATGATTGTTTCATTTATGTGTGTGCATGTGAGAGAAAGAAAGAAACCGAAGAGGGCATCACAGGGGAGAAGAGAACTGTTTTATTTAGTTCTCATACCTTTCTCTGAACCTTTTCCCACCCACACACAGACTCTTCCTTTTATTTATTTTTTAATCATGTTTTTATCTTAGAGCAACCCATTGCACTTGCAGAACTCCAAAGCTTGTTAGTTGGCATTTTCTGAAACCCATGAAATGGTAGCCCTCAACATGGAAGAGTTTTGTTAATATCTATTTTAAAACATGGCTATCTGGTGTAAATTAAATGGTATATTATAGAACTCTTTCAACTCAGCAATCAGAATTATGCAGTCTTATTTAACTATGCAGACTTAATGTTTTTATTAGTTTTAAAAATATTATTTTTAAGGTGTATCATGCATGTAGAACAACATGAGAGAGCACTTTGTAGTTAGATGTACACTGAGTGGCCAGATTATTATGATCTCTGAATGCATAATAATCTGGCCACTCAGTGTATATCCTATATAATAAAAGGCTAACATGCAAATTGTCCCCTCAACTACGAGTTAGGCCAATAGGCAGGCCAGCCAACCGCCCCTGTGCCTTCCCCCCTGGCCAGGCTGGCTGGATCCTACCCATGCACAAATCCATGCACCAGGCCTATATACATATGCACACACACATACTGACCACTCAGTGTATAGTAGTAAGGTAAAATAAAGTGCCATGTAATACAAAGATGGTAAGGAGGCTTCCGTTACAATCCTACTTCAGCCAATTGGCAGTTGCCACCTGGAGCACTGTTCTGTAAGTTATTCTGAGGTCAAGAGCAAGACCTAGGAAAGGGAGTACAGACTGATAAGCAATATCTGTCGTGGATTCAGGAGTGCGGAGTAACACATCTCATCCTGAAGGTATTACATATTGCCAGAATAAGAAATAAAATATTAAAATGTCTTTTATTAAAAGGCAAATTTATAATTTACATGTCAGTCTATAAAGAGAACCACATATTTATTTCAAACTCCTTGAGGTACACTTGTGGATGGGCTTTGAATGATGGTTTTTAATCAATGACATGCTGGATAATTTTAGAGCCTGAGACAGCCCAGTCTGGTTTCTGACTGGGTGTATTTTGGTATGTGGGGCAATGAAGCAGAGATGTTGGGAAAGAGAAAAAGGAAGATAAAAGATTTTAATTGAAGACTGATAGGATATTAGTATACTGGCTAAATATTGGCATCATCTTACATGGATACTGCCACACCATAGTTCAACTGATGTGGCCAGTCCAAGTGTTTAGCTTATCACTTCTTCATTCCTACCTTTATCCCTGTGACTGGACTCTCTATAGTTCCTTTGTGACTCTGTTTGAATTTACAGAGGTTCAGTAGGAAGTTCATACTTTAATATTTAAATGCAAACCAGTTCAATTAAATGAAAATTGCAAATAACTCTATTTTTTTTTACCTTGTATCATTTCATTAGGTCCAATCTTGATTCACTTTTCTGAAATTGCCTATATTTGCTGAGTTAGCTTTTAGCATGTTTATTGGTTTGGATGGAGAGTTGCTTTTTTTTTTGTAATATTTTAATATCTAGGAGACAAAGAATTTGAATGAAAAGCTGAAAGAATAACCAAACCCTTACTTCCATTCCAATTATCAAGAAATGGCAAGACTCTTTATTTCCTCCTTATTTGGCATTCAGAAGTTAGTGTAAGATCATCTGTTTTGTTCACTATTATATTCCTACAGCTAAGAGATTTCTTGCTTGAATGAATGAATAAATGAATGGATGCATGAGCTTCAGACAGTTTAAATAGTGGTTAAAATGGGTCAGATGTCTGGGTTTGAATTTTGCTTAAGCAGGTTACTTTGGGAGAATTAAAAATTAGCTAAAGTCTCAGATTTATCTGTTACATGAAGGTAACAATAAAACTTAGCTTATACATTGATTGTGCCTGTTGTGTAATTAGCATTCAATGAATATCAGGTATTAATATTACAAAAGAGGCTTGTCCAGAACACAAGGAAGCACTAAGTCAGGGGACATTCCAGCTGTGTCTTAAAGAGAGGTGTGGGTACAATCTGCAGAGGAAGCAGCATAGACCAAAGTACATGAAATAATTCAACACTTTTAGAGGGCGATTGAATGTAGAACCTGAAGCAGCAATACAATGTGCCCAATCATCCAGAGGTGCCCAGAAGCAATATTAGAGCCTTGTAACACACTCTCATCAATCACAAAAAGAAAATTCTCTCTTTTCTCTTCTACAATATACAATAGATTGGGAAGTTATCCTAAAGAGAAATAACCTGAGCCTGTCCCACTGGCCACAGGAACTTTAGACTTAGTTAAGCCTCCTTTCCCATGCACCACATTGAAAATGTAAGTTACAAACAGCAATGATAGTAGAGAGAGGTGTCTCAAACTCCCTTTTACCCATTCTTAACCTCTTTCTCCTCTAATTGGTTCTCTGTATGTAATTTAGTCTCAATCCCTACCTTTTGTTTCCTGACACTGCAGTCTAATAAACCACCACTGGGGTTTGGGCCGCCCCTGTTTTAAGGTGAACTCGGCTTAGTCCTGTGGCTTTCAGGATCCTTTACTATGTTGAGCAGAAGCATCTCACTGGAGCCACAGACCTCAGACTCCAGACCCTACCTCCATCCATGCAGTTTATACCCAATCAACTGGCTCCAGCCATTATCTTCCCACCTCATCTGCAATGAAGAATGTGGAGTGAGAAGACATGGGTTCAATTCAGTTATACCTCATAATTATATTCCAAGACTGAAATGGGCTTTTCCTGGTTGAGGACTACCCAACAGGCAATGCAAGAGAGAGCAAGACCTGTAACCAATCTCTACATTGAAGTGTGACCCAGCGGGCACTGAGGCCCAAGAAGGGGAATCCTAATTTCCTGTGTTTAAAAAATGTCCAGTTGGGCAGGTAGAATATGGTAGCCTGAGGAACTGCAGCAATGAGCAGGTAAAGGCTAATACAGCAGTTGTTGTTAGGGGACTTTAATACACAGGATCCTTCTAGGTTGGAGAGCCTGAGAAACACAGTACTGCTCAGATAATGGGACAAGCAAGCTGGAGACACAGAAACATGGATTAGTAGATAATAGAGTTCCAGCTTTCTGGTGACATAAAAGATCTAGTTTTTTTGTTTGTTTGTTTTGTTTTGTTTTGTTTTGTTTTTTCCTTATGGGATTGGATGAAATATTGTAAGGCATTTCTTCCAGACCTCATGTTACCAAGAAAAGGACTCCAGCACAGGGGGCAGAGTTAAAGTTTAATTGCTGGGCCGAAACCGGTTTGGCTCAGTGGATAGAGTGTCGGCCTGCGGACTGAAAGGTCCCAGGTTCGATTCCGGTCAAGGGCATGTACATTGGTTGCGGGTGCATCCCCAGAAGGGGGCATGCAGGAGGCGGCTGATGGATGTCTCTCTCTCATCGATGTTTCTAACTTTCTATCCCTCTCCCTTCCTCTCTGTGAAAAATCAATAAAATATATTTTTAAAAAAAAGTTCACTTGCCGGATTTAACCTTGATCTCTTCAGGTCACCTGCTCCACCTTTGGGCTGTGGTTTCTAACCTCTCTGTTTCCATTTCCTTATTGATAAAATAGACTAGAAATATTTTGCATCCTACTGAGTTTAGCAGGTTTAAATTATATTAAGGTAAAAAAAAATTATAACAGTGTCTGGATTATATAAGTGTTTGATAAATTTTTACTCTGACTATTAGTTTATATTATTAGTTCTATAAGATATATATTATTAATTAATATTTAATTTTTACCAGCTACTTTTCTGAATGCTTTATACAAATCCTATATAATAAAAACCTAATATACAAATTGACCATCACTCCAACACTCATGATGGCTGCCCCCCTGTGGTCAAAGATGGCCACTTCCACTTGGACACAAGATGGCCATCAAAAGATGGCCAGCAGGGGATGCAGTTGTAAGCGATCAGGCCAGCAGGGGAGAACAGTTGGGAGGGATCAGGCCTGCAAGGGAGGGCAGTTGGGGTCAACCAGGCCTCAAAGGGAGGGCAGTTGGGGCAACCAGGCTGACAGGGGAAGGCAGTTGTGGGAGAGGGGGGCGAACCAGGCCTGCAGGGAAGGGCAGTTAGGGGGGACCAAGCCTGAAAGGGAGGGCAATTGGGGGTGACCAGGCCTGCAGGGGAGGGTAGTTGAGGGTGACCAGACGGGCAGGGAAGGGCAATTAGGAGTGACTGGGTCAGCAGGGGTGGGCAGTTGGGGGCAACCAGGCCTCAAAGGGAGGGCAATTAGGGGCTACCAGGCTGACAGGGGAGGGCAGTTGTGGGGGAGACCAGGCCTGCAGAGGAGGGCAGCTGTGAGGTACAAGGCCTTCAGGGGAAGGCAGTTAGGGGTGACCAGGTTGGCAGGGGAGGGCAGCTCAGGAGGACCAGGTCTGCAGGACAGGGCAGTTGGGGGTGACCAGGATTGTAGGGGAGGGCAGTTGGGGGCGACCAGGTCTGCAGGGGAGAATGTGGGGACTAGGCTGGCAGGAGAGAACAGTTCAGAGGGACAAACTCTGCAGGGCAGGGCAGTTGTGGGTGACCAGTCCTGCAGAGGAGAAAAGTTAAGGGTGACCAGGCCAGCAGGGGAGGGCAGTTAGCAGTGACCAAGGCTGCAAGGGAGGGCAGTTAAGGATGACCAGGCTGGCAGGGGAGAGCATCTCAGAAGGACCAGATCTGCAGGGCAGGGCAGTTGGGGGTAACCAGGATTGTAGGGGAGGGCAGTTGGGGATACCAGACCTGCAGAGTGGGCAGTTGGGATGACCAGGCTGGCAGGGGAGGGCAGTTAGGGGCAATTGTGCTCGCAGGGGAACAGTTAGGGGCAATCAGGCAAGCAGAGGAGTGGTTAGGGGTGATTTTACTGTCAGACAGAAGCAGTTAGGGGCAATCAAGCAGGCAGGCAAGCGAGCAGTTGGGAACCAGGAGTCCTGGATTGTGAGAGGGATGTCTGACTGCCCTCGAGGGGTCCCAGGTTGGAGAGGGTGCAGGCTGGGCTGAGGGACAACCCCCTTCCCATACACAAATTTCATGCACCAGGCCTTTAGTTACTTTATAATTTAAAAAATATATATTTTTTATTGATTTCAGAGAGGAAGGGAGAGGGAGAAAGATATAAACATCTATGATGACAGAAACATCATGGATTGGCTGCATCCTACACTGGGGATTGAGCCCACAACCCAGGCATGTACCCTGATCAGGAACAAACTGTGACCTCCTGGTTCCTAGGTCAATGCTCAACCACTGAGTCACACCAGCTGGGCTACTTTATAAATTCTGTAACAATTCTATAAAGTCTATACTATTATCATCTCCAGTGTATCCATAAAGGTACATCAAGTGAAAGCCACTAATCTCAGTTCACACTGTTAGCAAAAGGCAAGTCCAGGCAACCTAATTTTAGAGCCTGAGCTCTAAACTCTCTGCTTACTCTGCTGCCTCTTTGTATAAGGAGTATAAAATTACCGTCTAAGAGTTAAGCTATACAATCAGCAAAATCTCTCCAAGGAGTCAGAATGGCCATCTAAACTCACTGGTGTTATTGACCAACTCATCTTTTAAGATCATCACACTTCCCTGTAAACTCATTAGTGTTATTAATGTGCTGATCTTAAAAGGCAAGTTGGTCAACCATGGAACACAGAAAAGTGAGGGTCCCAGAGACAAACACTATTAGTGTGTCTACAACCTTAGCCAGAGATGAGGAGCCTTTGGTCACTAGACAAAAACATTATAGCAAGCTGAGTGGTGCTCCTACAGAAGAAAAGGACTCCCAGAAATTATAATTGAGATACATTTCTGTTTTTTATCCTCACCCAAGAATATGTCTTTTTTGTTATTGATTTGAGAGAGAGAAAGAGAGAGAGGAAAGAGAGAAAAATATTGATGTGACATTGAGCAGTTGCCTCCCCTGTGTGCCCCGACCAGGAATCAAACCAGCAGCCTGGGTATGTTTCCTGACTGGGAATCAAACTCGTAACCAATTGGTGCATGGGATCAAACTCCAACCAACTGAGCACACTGGCCAGTGTGAGATGTATTTCTTATGATCAACCAACTCCCTTTGCTCTGATGTTATGCTCACCAAGCAAATGTTTGATTAGTTAACCTATAAGGAGAAAATGTGTCACTCTGGGGATTCAAGTGTTTTGTGCAACTTTTAAAGTAGGATTTTAGTTTAAACACCAATCTTTTCTGTGATTATTTAGTGTATTCTTTCCCTCTACTCTCAGACAAGACAAAATCAGGTCTTTGAAGTAGAAAGTCAGACATCTACCATAACACAGAGAATCCACTAAGGTAAAGACCACCTCACAAGTGCTCCTACAACTAGACGGTCAACCTTCCCTGTGAAATGACTTCATCCCCATCAACCATCTTTGCAACTTCATTATGGCTTAAAGTATGGCCAAGCCAACCACAAAGCCATTAATGCCTAATCCTGGTGTTAGCCTCCGGTGTTGTAAACCCCTAAAATACTTTGTCCTAACATTAGGATTGGTGAGACTGAGACTACGCTTGGGTACTTGTGGTTTCAAAAATTAGCTGTGGCTGCAAATAGGGAGGGAGAAATTGAAAACAGGGAGAAGCTGGTCCCTGCTAACTTGAGTGGGACTGGGCAGGTCTTTTAACTGCCCTAAACCTCAGTCTTCTCATAGACAGCATTTTAGATGAAAGTTCTACTTCACTTAGTTACATGGCCTCTATAAGTATCAAAGTCCATGTGAAATTGTAGGTAGCTACATAAAGCCCAATTTGTTAAAAGCTAAAATTTGCTAATGTGGACTTTGAGCATATGATGCCTCTCATTTATATAGCACTTATTACCTGCCAGGTATTGTTCCAGGCATATTTCATATATTAATTTATTTCATGCTCACAATAACATTATAGTAAATGCTGTGACACTAATTTCCTAGGTACCAAGACAGTGTTGGCAACTGACTGCTCAGAGAAAAATTGACCTCAAGAAATTGCTTTCAGCCAAAAGACCTGCTTCACCAAAGGTTATGACCCCTCACTTGGGGAAAAGCCTTATTTCAATTATTAGATTTTTGGTGAGAAGGGGCAAAGACTCAGCCCCTCACCTTTATTCAAGAACACTACAGAGGACCCTCCATCTCCACAGCTTCCTATTAAAGGGCTGATGCCCCACCTGCATCACAGGGCAACTTCTAACTCTGCCCCATCCTGCCCTCTCACTCTCCCCTACCCTCCAGTGCTATTTCTGAGAACCTTGACCAATGCACCATCTATACACAAACATCTGTCTCAGAGCTTGTTTGGGGGTGTGGGTGGGGGGCGAGCACTAAACTAAAGGCAGGCATTATGAACTATTTTTATTATTATCCTTATTTTAGAGAGGTAAACTAACTCACTCAAGTTCACATACCTACTCAGTAATGGCCAAGATTTGAAAGTAGGCCATCTATAAAATGTTTTTACTGTAACATCTGGCTCAGGAATTTCTTTAAGTGAATGGGCTGTTTGTGCTTAACATGTGCTTTGATTAATGGTTGGGCTAGAAATTGAGCCCCAGGACCTAGATGCTGGTTGTTGCCACAACTTCAAAGAAAGGGAAAAGCTACTCTGAAAAAATAGTGAGACAAATTTAAAGCTAGAAATTTAGAGACTAACCCAGGATGGAGGAATATGAGAAGAAGGCCAAGAAAACAGAAATTTATTTCCCAGTTTGGGAGGCTAGAAATGTGAGACCCAGGTGTCAGCAGGGTTGGTTCCTCCTGAGTGCAGTAAAGGAAAGACATGCTCCCCTCCTCTTTCCTAACTTGTAGTGATTTTCTGGCAACCTTTGGTGTTTCTGATGTGTAGAAGTATCACTCTGATCTCTGCCTTTATTTTCACAAAGTGTTCTCCTTGTGTTTGTATCTGTGTCCAATTGTCCTCTTTTTATAAGGATACTAGTCATACTGGATTAGGAAGCCACCCATCCCTGTATGACCTCATCTTATTTGATTGCATTTGCAACAATTCAATAAGGTCACATTCAGAGGTATTGGAAGTTAGAACTTCAACATATGATTTTTTTTCATTATACAATTCAACTCATTACTACTATGGATTGGCTTTCTCATGGAAATCTGTGAAGGGTTTGACTTCTACATCTAGGTTTACACAGAAGTACATGAAAACTATGAGATGTGGACAATAAGACTATGAGAAAAAATTTTGGAGTTGACTCTTGCCTTCCCATTTTTATTTTTATTTTATTTTTTTGTTAATCCTTACCTGAGGATATTTTCCCATTGATTGTTTTTTTGGTTGTTGTTGTTTGTATGTTTGTTTGTTTGTTTTTGAGAGATGGTGGAAGGGAAAGGGAAAGATGGAGAGAAATATTGATGTGAGAGAGACACATCAATGGATTGCTTCCCTCACTTGCCCCTGGTGATCAAGCCTCAACCAAGGTATGTGCCCTTGACTGGAATCCAACTTGGGACCCTTCAGTACACAAGCCAATGTTCTATCCACTGAGCTAAACTGTTTAGGGCTGCTTTCTCATTTTGAGGCACTGAGATTAGTGGCAAGCTGGTCCCTTGTCTCAAGAACTGGCAGACTCAGTTGAAATCTGGATGTCAGTATCTTGAAATGAAGTAATTTCAAGGGCTACTATCAATTGCCATTCCACTATGACTTTCAGACCCTATAGAACCAACCCATTCTCCCAACCCTCCAAAAAGATCACCTACTCCTATAAATCTTGAGGTCTATTTATAGGGGGTATTGGTTCCACTTCTTTTACATCATCAGCATGTCTAGCACACAGGGAAGCATCATTCTAGAGACTGATTACTAGAACATTTTTGCAGGGCACTTTATAGTACCTACACTGCTTGTGAACATATACAATTTTTATTGATGTAGCACTGCTGTGGCCAGACTGATACATATCACTTTTCTTGATGTCCAACTTAAAGAAAAGCTTATAGTACAAGAAATATAACAATGTATAGTGTAGCATAGGAATTTCCTCCTCAAATGACTTGAACTAAAAATCCAGCCATGTCACCTACTAGTTGTACGACTTTGGGCAATTTACTTAATCTTTCTGTGTTTCAATTGTCTTGTCTATAAAATGGGTATAATAATATATCCCATCTCAATGGGCTGTTGTGAGGATTAAAGGAGTTAAACCAAATAAAACACAAAGTGTTGGCTCTCATATAGTAAGCTTTCAATAAATGGCAGCTGTTATAATGCCACAATAGGAACTGTCTTTCATATGATCAAAATGTGATACAACTAGAACAATTACAAGATATAACTGAAATAAGTATAGCACTTACAATTAAGTAGAACTGAATCTTCTGCTTTGTAAGACTCATTATATCCATTGGTGAAGCTTTAATCACTTGTCAGGGGCCAGGCACCATTCACCAGATACTTAGGCATCATATTTATTTCAAATAAAATCTGCCTGAGCCCAGTACCTACATTAATAGCCAAGGCAACTACAAAATAAAAAATAAAAATTCATGGTTCAATGTCTGATGATAGTAATTTAATCACATATTTAGTCCATTACCATAATCAAATAGACAATTGGATGGTTAAAATATAACTACTAGGCCAATATGCAATTTTGGTATAACCAAGACCTTTTTCTCATGTCAAATGTGTCTTGGGTGCATAGGAACATGAAACAGACTATTGAATCTCAGAGGGAAGGCAGGGTGGGTGGATAGGTGGGAGGGAAGAGATCAATCAAAGAACTTGTATGCACCCATGGACACAGACAACAGGGTGTTGAAAACCTGGGGCAGAAGGTGGGGGCTGGCTAGAAGGGATCAATATGGGGAAGAAAGGGGCATATGTAATACTTCCAACAATAAAAAATTAATAAAAATTAAAAAAAAATGTTTTTGGGGAAAATGAGAATGGCATCTTGTAGACAATAGCTGCTATGAAGAAAAAAAGCAATACTGGGTGAGGGTTCTACTAGATAATAAAGGAGAAAGATCTGATTTATTTACCAAGTTTGACTCTTTCAAAAAACTCCAGGAAGGTGGCCACCCCCAGCCAGTCAGCTCATACTGCTTGTGCTGTGACTGCAGTGATGGCCCCCAATATCCCAAGTGTCTATGTAATTTTTCAAGAGCTTTTTGCCATTGACTGGACTTTTGGAAAGTGAATTAAGAATAACAAGAAAACTGAGGTTTATAAAAATAACCTGTTAAATGGAAGTTTCCAGCCAGGATTAAATACAAATAACAATATACATAGAAAAACAAATGATTTTAGAACTACTAGTACCTGTCAGGGAACTAGACCACATGACTTTTTAAGGATTTTCTATCTAGCTTTACCATCTAAGACACTACTGTGTCAGAAAGTCATCTTCTTATGGGCTTTGTGTGTTGGAGAATACTGTTGTGCTTTAAGTACAATGTACATTTTAAAAATGTTTTAGAATTGAGAAGGATTCTAGGGTGATGACAGCGGTGACATAATTTTTTAACCTTTGCAAATCCCCATATAACAAGTAGAACCATTAGATAACAAAACAAAAAACACAATAAAATGAGTTGTTTCCAGAAAATCCAAAATAAAAACAAATAACAAGCCATCAAAATCCAAAAGACCTGCTATTTGTGTGGGAGATGGCAATAGAATCTCTGATAAACCTGAGGAGAGAATAGAAAACATAGCCAACGAATATTAGATGGAAAGGACTAGAACTGTTTAATCCCAATGAATTCATGAAACTAACCAGCCAGGCCTCTCTTTCAGAATAAAGTCTGACCAGACTTTTGAGAGTAGATTTGGAATTGATCAGGATAAAGACAAAAGACAAAAATGGAAGAGAAGATCCAGAGCTAGGAAATCTCAGAAAACCAGCAGTTAATTTTTTACACTTCATGGAAACAAAAGGAGCCATGTGAAGTTATCAAAACTACCCTGAAACATGCTTCCTTCTAAAAATTCAGAAAAACTGAAGGGGAAAGAAGGTGGCTGCCTACAGGAAGGCAGACTGCAAGATAGTGTGTGAAAAAACAAAGGGAGAGTGTATGGTTGCATAAGGAGTGTTTTTTGGTGAGTTGAGAAACAGCTATACTCCAGGAGAAAATGGAGTACTGCTGGACTGGGAGCCCCCACTGCTATGGGGTTCTCTCCCAAAGCAATCAGCTCAGATGCAGAGACCATGCCACCTTGAAAGGATAAATAGATGTTATCAGGAGCCTGAAAACCAGGAGGATCTACAGCTATGGCACCCACTGAACAGCTGTGAATCCAAGAACATCAGACCCTGAGTAGCACAATCACATGGATTCAGAGAAGCTCTATACTCCAACAAAGAAAGAAGAGAGAGAACTACATAACCAGACACCAGGAGAAGAGACATAATGAGGAGACAAAGAAACAGCCCGCATATGAAAGAAAAGCAGGCATCACCAGGAAAGGAAGTAAATGAAATGGAGGCAAGCAACTTGTCAGGAAAAGAATTCAGACAAATGATCCTAAGGTGGATGAAAAGAATGGAAGACAAATTCAATAATATGTGCAAGAACCAAGAGTAAATGAAGAAGAACCAAGAAGAAATGAAAAATGGCATTGCTGCTGTAACGAACTCAATAGAAAGCATCAAGAGTAGACTAGAAGAAGCAGAGGATCTAAAAGACAAGGTAGAAAAAAAATACCCAAATAGAGCAGCTTCTAGGAAAAAATAAAAAATAAAAAAGTAGAAAGAGAGTCTAAGGGAACTTTGGGACAACACACACACACAAAAAAAACAACATCCACATAATAGAGGTGCCAAAATGAGAGGAAAATGAGCAAGGAATAGAAAACTTGTTTGAAGAAATAATGACAGAAAACGTCCCTAATATAGGGAAGAAAAAACCCACACAAATCCAAGAAGCTCACAGAATCCCAAGCAAAATGAACCCCAAAAGACCAACACTAAGGCAAATTATATTTAAACTGGCAAATACCAACAACAAAGTAAGAATATTAAAAGTGGATGAAACTGGTTTGGCTCTGTGGATAGAGCATCAGCCTGTGGACTGGAGAGTCCCAGGTTCAATTCTGGTCAAGGACATGTACCTTGGTTGTGGGCACATCCCCAGTAGGGGGCGTGCAGGAGGTGGCTGACCAATGTCTCTTTCTCATTGATGTTTCTAGCTTTCTCTCTCTCTCCTTTCCTCTTCGTGAAAGATCAATAAAATATATTTTAAATAAATAAATAAATAAATAAATAAAATAATATTAAATGTGGCCAGAGAGAGACAGAAAGTTACCTACAAAGGAACCCTATCAGACTAGTGACTGATTTCTCAACAGAAACACAACAGACTGGAAGGAAATGGAATGAAACATAGAAAGTCATGCAAAGGAAAAGTCTCAATTTAAGAATACTGTACCCAGCAAGGCTATCAATCAAAATTGAAGGTGAAATCAGGAGCTTCACAGACAAAAAAAAAAAAAGGACTAAGGGAATTTATTACCACCAAACCAGCAATGCAAGAAATGCTAAAGGATCTGCTGTGGGGGAAAAAAAAAAAAAAAAAAAAAGGAAGCAAAGAAGGAACACAGGAATAAAGAATAAAAATGGAGACAAACAAGTACTTATCAATAATAACTTAAATATAAATAGATTAAATGCCCCAATCAAAAGACATAGAGTAATATATTAGATAAGAAAACATGATCCATATATCTGCTGTCTATAAGAAACCCACCTCAGAAAAAAATATGCACACAGACTGAGGGTTAAGGGATGAAAAAAATTGTTTTAGAAGAATGGAAATGAAAAAAAAGCTGGGGTAGCAATACTTATATCTGACAAATTAGATCTCAAGATGAAGGACATAAAAAGAGATAAGGAAGACTACTTCATAATGCTAAAGAGAGCAATCGAACGAGAAGAAGTAATTCTGGTATACATATATACAACTAATACAGGAGAACCCATATATATATACAACTAATACAGGAGAACCCAAATACTAATAAAAAGCTCCTGGAGGATTTCAAGGAAGAGAATGACAGTAATATAATCATAGTAGGAGACTTTAATACCCACTATCACCATTGGGCAAATTCTCTAAACAAAAAATCAGCAAAGAAACATCAATCTTAAATGACTCAATAGACCAGATGGAATTAATTGACATCTTCAGAACATTTCACGCCCAACGCCACAGAATATACATTCCTCTCAAGTGCACATGGGTCATTTTCAAAGATAGACCATATATTGGTTCACTGGCAAAGTCTTTTCAAATTCAACAAGGTAGAAATCATATCAAGCATCTTCTCAGATCACAATGGCATAAAACTGGAAATCAACTACAATAAAAACAATCCAAAAAAGTGAAACACATGGAGACTGAATAGCATGCTATTAAATAACTAGAGGCCCAGTGCATGAAATTCATGCACAGAGGAGGGATTCCCTCAACTCAGCCTGCACCCTCTCCAATTAGGGACACCTTGCAGGATGTCCTACTGCCATTTTAGACCTGATCCCAGGGATCGGGCCTACAGCAGCAATCAGACATCCCTCCCACAATCTGGGACCACTGACAACTAATTGCTCACCTGCCTGCCTGCCTGATTGCCACTAACTGCTTCTGCCTACAGCCTGATCAACCCTAACTACCCTCTCCTACAGGCCTGATGTTGTCCCCAACTGCCCTCCTCTGCTGGCCAATTTGGTTCTGATTGGTAAGTTCTTATGCCAGTGTCAAAAGCTTCACCTCCTAGGCAGCCATTGCTCCCCACAGCACCCACTTTTGGTTCTGATTGCAAGTCAGCATGTCCAGGCCTATCTCTGGGCCTCATCAAAGAGGTGTGGCTTAACAGCAGCCAGAGGCCAGGAAAGAAGGAAAAGCCTGGCTGCTGGCAAAGATCAGACAGAAAGAGGGAGAAAAAGAGAGAGATAACTACACTGATCAACAGCTTCTACTGAGGCTGCAGATCAGATCCTGACTCACTTTCTGGGTCTCAGCCACCTGAGCACTCAGTGTTGGGTCACCAGGTAGCAGCTGGGCAACCCAGCACTGACTTACAGATGGTCTACATTTGGTCACAGACTTGGCTCCTTCCCAAAGCCCCAGGCTTTAGGCTTGGGAAGCTCCCCCGCTCATCTCTAATCGCAGGCTCAGCCCCTTTAATGGGCCCACTGGGAGTGACCTGGGTGCTGAGGAGGTCCCTGGGACCCAGGTATGTATGCAAATTGGGTTAATTTGCATATCACTCTGATTGGCTGTGGGCATAGCAGAGGTATGGTCAATTTACATGTTTCTCTATTATTAGGCAAGATGACTAGGTTACCAGAGAGATCAAAGAAGAAATAAAAATCATCATGGCAACAAACAACAATAAAAACACAACAATCCAAAATCTATGGGACACAGTGAAAGCAGTCTTAAGAGGGAAGTTTATAGCTCTACAAGCCTACTGCATAAAAACAAGAAACAATGGCAATAAATTACCTACACCTACAACTCAAAGAGTTGGAGAGAGCCACAAAAAAAGCCAAGTGTAAGCAGAAAGAAGGAAATAGTAAAGATCAGAGTGGAGATAAATTACATAAAGACCAAAAGATAATACAAAAGATCAACAAAGCCACGAGCTGATTATTTGAAAGGATAAACAAGATTGATGGACCTCCAGCCAGGCTCACAAAGAAGTAAAGAGAGAGGACTCAAATAAATAAAATCAGAAATGAAAGAGGAGAAATAACAGCAGACCCCACCAAATACAAAGAATTGTTAAAAAAAATACTATGAACAATTCTATTCCAACAATCTGGACAACCTGGAGGAAATGGACATATTCTTAGAAAAATACAATCTTCCAAAACTCAATCAGGAAGAATCCAAACATTTCAACAGGCCAATAACTGTAGAAGAAATAGAAGCAGTCATCAAAAACCTTCCAGCAAACAAAAGTCTGGGGCCATACAGCTTCACAGGGAAGTTTTGCCAAACATTCAAGGAAGAACTAAAACTATCCTCCTCAGACTATTCCAAAAAATTCATGAGGAAGGAACACTTCCAAGCTTATTTTATGAAGCCAGCATCACCCTGATACCAAAACTAGATAAAGACAACACAATGAAAGAGAATTACAGGCCAATATTCCTCATGAGTATAGATGCCAAAATCCGCAACAAAATTCTAGCAAATCGGATCCAGCAGTACATCAGAAAGATCATACACGATGACCAAGTAGGATTTATCCCAGGGATGCAAGAATGCTATAATATCACAAATTAATAAATGTGATACATCACATAAACAAATTGTGAGATAAAATCATATAGTCATATCAATTGATGCAGAAAAAGCATTTGACAAAACCAACACCCTTTCTTGATAAAAACTCTCAGCAAGGTGGGAATAGAGGGATCATACCTCAACATCATAAAATCCATTTATGATAAACCCACAGCCAACATCATACTCAGTCATCAAAAACTAAAACTATTTCCCCTAAGAACAAGTACAAGACAGGGATGCCCACTCTCACCACTCTTGTTCAACATAGTACTGGAAGTATTAGCCATTGCAATTAGACAAGAAGAAGAAATAAAAGGCATCCAAATTAGAAAAGAAGAAGTAAAGCTGTCCTTATTTGCAGAAGACATGATACTGTGCATAAAAAAAAGACTCCATCAAAAAACTAATAGACTTACTAAATGAATTCAGCAATGTAGCAAGATACAAAGTTGACACCAAGAAATCTATGGTATTTCTATACACCAATAGTGAACTTAGAGAAAGAGAAACTAAAAAAGCAATCCCATTTACCATCACACCAAAAAAAATAAGATACCTAGGAATAAACTTAACTAAGGAGGTGAAAGACCTAAACATGGAAAACTACAGGACACTGGGAAAAAAGATAGAGGAAGACATAAACAGATGGAAGAGCATACCATGCTCATGGGTTGGGAGAATCAACATCATTAAAATGTCCATACTACGCAAAGAAATCTATAGATTCAATGCACTCCCCATTAAAATACTAATGGCATATTTCACAGACCTAGAAAGAACTCTTTAAAAATTCACCTGATAAAGGTTTAATTTCCAACATCTACAGGGAACTCATACAATTTAATAAAACGAAGATAAATGATTCAATAAAAAATTGGGCAAGGAACCTAAATATAATATTTTCAAAAGAAGACAGAAGGAAGGTCAAGAGACATATGAAAACACGCTCAAAGTCACTAATTATCTGAGAGATGCAAATCAAAATGACAATGCGGTACCATCTCAGAGTCAGTGCACTCCCCATTAATGGCAGAATGGTAATCATCAACAAATCCACAAACGACAAGTGTTGGCGAGGATGCAGAGAAAAAGGAACCCTCGTGCACTGCTGGTGGGAATGCAGACTGGCACAGCCACTATTCAGAACAGTATGTGGTTTCCTAAAACAACTAAAAATGGAGCTCCCATTTGACCCAGTAATCCCACTTCTGGGATTATATCCCAAGAAGCTAAAAACACTAATCAGAAAGGATATATGCACCCCTATGTTAATAGTAGCACCATTTACAATAGTTAAGATTTGTAAACAACCTAAATGCCCATCAGCAGATGAGTGGATTAGAAAACTCTGGTACATCTACACATTGGAATACTACGCTGCTATAAGAAAAGAAGGAATTCTTACCATTTGCAGTAGCATGGATGGCTCAGAAGAACATTATGTTAGGTGAAATAAGCCAGGCAATGAAAGAAAAATACCACATGATCTCACTCATTTATGGAAAATAAAGAACATTATAACCTGATGAACAAATAGATAGATACAGAGGCAGTAAAGCACTGAACAGACTGTCAAATTACAGCGGGAAAGCTGGGGAGTATTGGGAAAAGGGGTGGGTTTTAAGAGATCAACCAAAGGACTTGGATGTGTGCATATAAGCACACCAATGGACACAAGACACTGTGGGGATGGGATGAGGGCATACAACAGGGGGTAAGGGAGGCTGCGGGAAGGTCAATGTAGGAAAATAAAGGAGATATGTGTATTACTATATATC
Source organism: Lasiurus cinereus (assembly GCA_011751065.1). Taxonomy (NCBI): domain Eukaryota; kingdom Metazoa; phylum Chordata; class Mammalia; order Chiroptera; family Vespertilionidae; genus Lasiurus; species Lasiurus cinereus. The sequence goes on from JAAGEH010000304.1 coordinate 34,478,900, forward strand.
TTTAAACAATAAAGAAGAGAAAAAATAAAATAAAATAAAAATTCAGAAAAACTCCTTTCACATAAAAATAAGCAACAAATCAGTTACTATATGAAAAAATAAAAAGACTAGAATGACACCAAAGACAATGAAAACACATCAGAAATGTGTGTTAGCAGAATGCATTCAGGTCAGTTCCTTTAATTTCAAAATAATCTAAAATGTACTAAGAAAAGTAATCCAAAGATATTAAAACAAAAAATATCAAATTTTATGTTAAACTCAGAAAAGAGATGATAGAACTCAGAGCATTAAATATACAAGAAAAAAAATCATTTCAGAAATGAAGCCTTAACTAGAAAGAATAAAAGAGCATAAACATACAAATAATAGCTCAAAAGAAATAGAAGTTAGTAAGAATAAGAAGTTTAAAAATAAAAAGAAGTTAAAAGAGATAGAAGCAATTCAAGTAAACTGACAACTTAAAAACAGAGAAGATCCAATATACAGTTTATAGGAAGTCCTCAAAATAAAATTAAAGTGAGGGAACAAAACATACACTTTAAAAAAAAACATAACTGAACAATATTGTTCTAATATTTAAAAAAATTTAGATTATATATTGAAAGAGTACAACATGTATCTAAGAATATCCATTCAGAACAACCAATACCAAGACATAATTTAGTAAAATTATTGAACTTTAAAGAAAAAGGAGTAAAAATCATGCAAGCATCCAGGCAGCAGGAACATGTAATTTATAAAACAAGCACAATTAGATTATTACTAGACTTATCAACACTTTATAACAGACAGAAATGGAGAAACATTTTTAAGCATTCATAGGAAACAAATGTGAACCAAGAATTTTATATTCAGCAAAACTGACCTTCAAGTACAAAAAGGTGAATGTTTATCAATATGTAAGAACTCAGAGAACTCTGCTCTCATTTTGCCTCTGAGAAGCCTAGTAGAAAACAAGCTTTGGACAGTGAAACTGCCTGAGGAGCCATTGGCATAAGATCTGCTTATGACCATTAAACAATTACATGTAGGATTAAAACTAAATAATGACTCAAAGGGAGAGTATGGTATGGAATGGCTATTTGTCAATGTAAATACAGTGACTCTATTAAAACTGGGGAGAAACAGGGAAAAGGATATGTGAGAAAAATGTTTAGTTGTTCCAAGTTAAGTGTATTTGTACTCTTCTGAGCCTGTGATGTACATAGTGTGAGATAAAGTAAAGAGCAATTATAAGATATTTGAATTCTATTTTACCCTCTTTCCTTGAGAACTATGATTTCCCAGTGGAAAACAAAATATGGAAGGGGTTAAATTAAAAAAATATACAAAACCTATAGTCCTGAATTTAAGTGGAAAATATCAATTATTAACTTAAAGGTATTTATATTTAAAAGGTGTTTTTCTTTATCTTTTTTCCTTCTTTTTATTTTAAATATTAAGGTGATAAGAACAATTGAAATAATGTAGATTCACTCACTCATAGTAACATTGAGGTTCAAAAGTTAATCATTTGGTTTAAAAACACAGGCCAGAACTCAGAGCCCATGTCTCCCAGTCCAGCCATCCATATGTTACTCAACACATTGCAACTCAGAGTATAATCTTGTTCTACCAGCAACAGAATCCCCTGGGAGCTTGATAGGCATTCAGATTCTCAAACCCTATCCCAGACCTACTAAATCAAAATCTGGATGTTAACAAGATCCTAGTTAATTAATTTGTGTATTAAAGTTGGAGAAGCTCTAGGCTTCCTAAAAAGACTAATGTAAAAAAACCTAAAATAGCTTCAATTAGGAAAAGCTTCCTTTAGATGTCTTAGCACTGAAAATGAATTAGTGAGAGGTATGTAGAAAGAGGAAAAAAATAATTTCAGTGCTAAGATATCAAAGGTCAACTGAAAATGCCAAGAGCGGGTCCTTGCCCTCCTGGAGCTCACACTCCAAAAGGGAGTCTAAGGCCCTTCCTCTCTTCTCACATCCTCTTTTCTTCCTCTGTGTCCTCTTGTTGCTCTTCGGTTTCCCAACCTCCTCCCTCTCCCCTCATAATGATTTCATGACTAAAATCTAATTTCGGAAGTTGTTGGTTTAACAGCAAAGTATTTTATTCATTTGAAATTCCAATTTTAGAATAGTGATTTAATATGTTAGAAACATTTTATTTGGCTCATTTCCAAGCAGCTTACATTATAATGTCAATATGAGCCTAAAACTGTGTACAAAAAAAAAGACTAAAGTACTATGAACATTTGGGGAAGAAGTTATATTTGAATATAGTACAGGTTAGTCAAATGCTTTATTTTTTGCTTTTTTTTTTCTAATGTTCTCTTTCTATAAGAAGATAAGAGGTTGTGAAACTGAGATACCAACACAAGAAAATAAGATTGTATTTTTCTTCCTCAAATATTTAGACCAAGGTTATCTACATCTATAATAAAACATTTATTTTTTCATTGAGAAAGAAAAAAATTCAATATCAGCAGATTAATTTCACTGAAGAACTTACTATGAAACAGAGACAATTAAACAGAAATCCATTACATTAACTATTTTCTGATGAGTAATATGTAGGATGGAGTTTTACATTAAATGATTGGATCATATGCAATGATCATACAATGCTATTCAATTTCTTTGAGACTTATATGCCTGTCATTTTAAGTTCCATTGATTGAAAGTATTAAATTTTCTCTCTCACTCTTTTTTTACACTCCCTCATAGATCTGAAAAGCTCTGAGCTCATTTCATTCTTCTTTCCTTCCATTATATTCTCTCTTCAAAGATATTCCATAATGATTCTGCTTTTCAAAATCAAGGCTGCTTGAACTTTAACTGAAAGTAAAGAAATTTCAATCTTTCATACAATGACAACTACATCCTCTTTTTGTTCTCTTGGTTTAGTCACAATAGCACCTACCCAGCATTAACAATAGGACTACTTTTCAGTTCTAAGGGATTGGCTGCTGCTGAACAGCAGTGCATAGAAAGAATCCTTGGCAATCCCATGGGTGACATTTCTCATTCCTTATCACCCATGCTGCACACAGCAGGAACTTGATAAGACACCCAGAAAGAAGATAATGGCTGCTATCAAGCTGTCTAGGTAGAAATAATAATAATAATAATCTGTTTATGGAAAAGCAGCTGTTCTATTGTTTCAGATTTCATGAAATCTCAGACTCAGATCCTCTCTCCCATGCCAGCCCCAACTCCATTTCCAATGTCATTCCAGTCACTTTAGGGGTTTAATGATAGGTTTTATTTTTTCATAATCTTTTGATATAATAGACAAGGATGCATGTAAATATCCCATAATCATATTCAACTATAAGATGTATTTAAGGACTAGACCAAAGACATTTTATAAGAAGATTTTGAGGCTGGGAGGACTTTATAACAAATGTAGGAAAGCCAAGTATCCCCTTTAAAAATATGCACAGCTGAAACTGGTTTGGCTCAGTGGAAAAAGCATCGGCCTGGGGCCTGAAAGGTCCCAGTTCGATTCCAGTAAAGGGTGTGCAGGAGGCAGCTGATTGATGTTTCTCTCTCATTGATGTTTCTAGCTCGTTATCCTTCTTCCTTCCTCTCTGTAAAAAAAAATAAATCAATAAAATATAATAAAAATATGCACAAAACACAGAATTACTGTAAATGAACAGTCAGTTATCATTCCATTCTGAAATCTTATACCCCCATCCCTACCAAATTTCCAAGATAGACCTCAATTTTTCAAAGTGAAATTTCAAAGGAATGTGATGTTGTGGTTGCCAACAATGTGGGTCATTGCACCTATGTTCACTGCTTACCTGTTTTCCTAAACAGAACAATCCAAGACTCTGAAGGATGGTGGCTGTAATGTCATTGTTCCTTCCCTTTGAGCCAGATTGTTCTACATTGAGTCAGATTGCTGACTGGGACTGGATAGGAGTCACTTTCTTTACGAGTGTTTTTCTAGAGCATTGCCTCCATCACCGTCATCTTCATATAGGGTTCTCTGTGGATGCAAATGCTACTTTTCTTTCTTTATCACTCCTCCTTCCACCATATCTGGTGAAAGAAGTAGGCATCCATGCCCTTCAAGATGACACAATACAATTTAAGAGAACCAAGTATATCACATGATACTAAAACATGTCAAAGCTTGCATTTAACTTCTAGGACTGGTAGATACCTTCATCCCACCAAAACAGTGAGAAGAGGAGTGAGGTTGTTTTTGTCCCTCTTTCCTATGGTTTCCATTAGAGTATCATCATCTGTGGTTCATCCAGGCTGAACTAACTTCCTCCCTGTGTCCTCTTTTAATAACACAGAGTAATGTCATGGAGAACAAAAGACAAAGATATGGACAAGGTAAGTGAATAGCAACCTTGAAGAATTTCCCACTACCAAACTTCTTCATTCTATATCTTAGAATTTTTCTGGAATTCTGGAAGCCAGAGTAATAAGACCAAGTCTCAGGTCTCTTCTTATATGAGTACTAGAGGCCTGGTGCACAAAATTAATGCATAGAGTGACGGAGGGTAGAATTGGGCCTAAACAGGCAGGAAATGGAAAATCCCCAGGACTGCTGGCTCCCAACTTCTCACCTACCTGCCTTCCTGATTGCTCCTAACCACTTCTGCCTGCCAGCCTGATCACCCCTTAACCACTCCTCTGCCAGCCTGATTGATGTCTAACTGCTCCCCTGCCAGCCTGTTTGCCCCTAACTGCCCTACACTGTGGGCCTGGTCACCCCCAACTTCCCTTCTCTGCCAGCCTGGTCACCCCACAGCTGTCCTCCCCTGCTGACCATCTTGTGGTGGCCATCTTGTGTCCACATGGGGGCAGAATCTTTTGACCACATGGGTGCAGTCACCTTGTATGTTGGAGTGATGGTCAATCTGGATATTACTCTTTTAGTAGATAGGATAGAGACCTGATACATGGGTAAGGGCCAGCTGGTTTGCCCTGAAGGGTGTTCTAGATCAGGATGGGTGTCCCCTGGGGGCATGGGGTGGCCTGGGCAAGGGGCCTGTGGTGGTTTGCAGGCTGGCCACACACACCCTCCCCCCCGCCCCTGGCAACCCAAGTGGAGGCCCTGGTATCTGGGATTTATTTATCTTCTGCAGTTGAAACTTTATGGCCTGGAGCAGAGCCAAGCCTTCTGCTCCCACAGCCATTGAAACTTTGTTGCCTAAAGTAGAGGCCTGGGCCAGCCCGGGTGTGTGGAAAGCTTGGCTTCCTCCATTGTCAGAGGCAACCCAAGCCTCCCTCCTGCTCTCTCTGTGGCCATAGCCATCTTGGTTGGGTTAATTTGCATATTCACTCTGATTGACTGTTGGGTATGGCTTATGGGCATGGCTTGAGGTTTTAGCAGAGGTACAATTTGCATATTAGTCTTTTTTATTTTCTATATCTTTTCTTTTTCTCCTTTTTTTGTTTAAAGTATTACAAATAGTAGTACATATGTCTCCTCCCCCTCCTCCCCATATACCTCCCCTCAGCCTTCCCTACTCCCCAGTATTTACCCTCACCAGTGTCTTGTATCCATTGGTTATGCTTATATACATGCATATAAGTCCTTCAATTGATCTCTTACAGCCTCCTCCCCCCCTCCTACCTCCCTTGCCTTCCTGCTGTAGCATGACAGTCTTTAATGCTTATCTGCCTCTGCGTCTGTTTTTTCCACCCCCTGATTCTTTTCTTTAAAAACATCTTGCCTCTGCAGACTAGAAATAAACCTATAAGAACAAAAATGTTCGAGTCCTAATATCAATGTCCAACAGTTCTGAGTCTCAGTTTCAATATCAAACAGTTCCTTATGTGCACACATCAGCAGTGGTATCTGGATGATGGTCCGACCCTCTCTGGTTTGATCCTAGGCAACCTGTAGCGACACACAACTGCTGCCTGCTAGCATGGCAAGTCTTCCATTTCTGGACTGTTTCTCCTCTTGTCTTCGTGGTTTGAGCAGACCTGTCAATTCATCTCTGTTGCAGGAGTCCACTTGGTCTTGGAGTTGTTTTCTGAAAGTATATAAACATATCCTCAACCAAAAGTTAATAAAGGAGTTTTTCCTATAAAATTGACTTGGGGTCCTTTTTATTTTTGCCCAAACGATTTTCCTTTGGCTTATTTTGACACCATGTGTGTTTTTCATGGGTGTCTTGCTATTAGCATTATAAATTAAAATAATTTTCTAAAGTAAAAATTTTCTAGATGTAATTTACAATCTATTTGCATATTAGTCTTTTATTAGCTAGATTTGCTACTGAATCTCTTCTCTCTTTCTCTCTCTCTCTTTCCCCCTTTCTCTCTCTTCTGAATAGCATAAGTACTGCTTTCTCTATGGTGCCTTCTTCTACCCTCTCCCATCTTTTCCTACTTTCCAACAGAATTAATTAATAATTAATCATGGTATTTTATACATAGCTATGCTTTATAGCCTTTTTAATTCTCTATCATTCCTGCCAACTAGAATGTGAATTTCAATAAATTATATAAATGCCTTATTTTTATTTATTTTTAGGAATATAATTAATCAAAATTAATAATCAAATGGGTTTTGTATCAGACAATACCCTTGAGTTTCCTGAGATACAGTTAACTAATATATAATATAGATATTGGAGTGTTCCAAAGAATTTCAGAAGAAAGATAGTCGATGTTTTATAGATCACAGTAAAGCCTATGGCTGCCTCAATCATAAAAAGCTACGAGTTGCTCTGAAAGAAATGGGTATCTCCCAGTGCTTGATTGTCCTGGTCAATTACCTATATTGTGGACAGAAGCAACTGTCAGGACAAAATATAGAGAGAAAGAATGATTTTTTAAAGGCAACAGTATCAAAAAAGAGTGCATTTTATCTCCCTATTCATAAAAACATACATAAAACTGTATCAGACACAAAGGAAGGGAGAGTGAAAATCGGTGGAAGAAATATCAATAAATAAAGATACACAGATGAACCATCTTACTGGCAGAAAGTAGCAATAATTTGAAATGACTTCTGATGAAAGTGAGAAAATAAAGTGTCAGAGCAGGACTGCATTTGCACATCTACAAGACAAAAAATATGACTACAGAAGAAATGCATTTTAACAAGAATAATAAAGTTACCAAATGGTTAAAATTTTGCTTACCTTGCTTCCATCAGTTCAAATGGAGACTTCAGCCAGGAAAGCAAGGAAAGACTGAGACTCAGAAGAGCAGCAATGAAAGAAACAGAAAAGATCACCAAGAGCAAAGATGTGTCCTTGATACCAAAGTTAAGGTCATGCCCTTGTATTCCCAATGACTATGTACGAATGCAAAATCTATACAGTAAAGAAGGCTGAGAGGGAAAAAATTTACACATTTGAAATGTGGAGTTAGAGGAAAGTGTTATGGACACCCTAGACCACTAGAAAGACAATACGTAGGTCCTCGAGCAAATAAATCTTGAAACATCACTGGAGGCAAAATTGACAAAACTGAAATGGTCCTACTTTAAGTACATCATGAGAAGGCTGAATTCTTTGGAAAAGATAATTATTGGGAAAAAGAAGACAGCAGGAAAAGAGAAAGATCAAATATGAGATGGACTGACTTCATAAAAGAAGCCACAGGCATAAGTCTAGAGGAGCTGAGCTGAGCTGTTGAGGACAGTACACTGTGATTGTTACTCTTTCATAGGGTTTTCCAGGAGTTGGCATCAACTCAATGGCATGTAATAAACACAAAATGAAGCTATTTCACAAAATATTTTTAAAAATTAAATAACTTAAAATACATATGTAAAATATTTAACACAATACTGGTATGTAATAGGTTCTCAAAGAATAGTAACTTTTTCCCAGCTGGCATGGCTCAGTGGTTGAGTATCATCCTATGAACCTGGAGGTCATAGTTCAATTCTCAGTCAAGGCACATGCCCAGGTTGCAGACTCAATCCCCAATGTGTGGTGTGCAAGAGGCAGCTGATCAATGATTCTCTCTCATCATTGATGTTTCTCTCTCTCTCCCTCTCCCGTCCTCTCTGAAAATCAATAAAAATATTTTTAAATAAATAAATAGTAACTGTTATTATGATTGTAATTAATTTGGTATGCCCAGCCACATCACAATAGAATATTATATAGTAAACTAAAAGAACAAATAAACTACACACACACACAGTATGTATACATATGTCATCACCCTCCCAGTTACATTGCTCTCTGATTATCTGAATTCTCAAAATGGGATACAGGCGTTGATCTATAGGATATATGACAGAAGGCAAGAAACTGATCACAAAAGCATTTTCAGAAATTCTACTTTCTAGGAGTTTTTCTGTAAGTGTGGTGGCCTCAAAAGACCCACAGGTTTTTCTCTGTGAGTGCTGAATTTGTCCCTTCCCTTGTGACATCCAGCTGAAAATACAGGAGGGATGTGGCAAAAGCAATGTGCTTCCTACCCACCATGCCTGTAAAGTGAAAACCAGAGGTTAGTGAGTCTATATTCACTTGCCAGAGTGAGTCATGGCAGAATTCAGGAAGCTAGGAGACATGGCCTTGAACTTGCATTTCCTTCTCACAATAGCCCTTTTTTGCACAAGTCATTATAAATCACGCTGTCTTACACCATGAGTTACTTAAAATCCTGGAAGTGTCTGGATTGAGACTTGGCATTTTCCCCCTTAAGACACCAAAAGGGTTAATGTCTGGCCAGAAATCAAAGTCTGGCAGCTCCTAAGGCACACATAATGGCCATTGTTGTTTGTGAGAGTTTGTCTGTTTTTTCTGGCAGGCTTTCCTCTTTGGAACCAATTCTAAAACAGAAAAGGAAAAAGTCAGTCTGTTTTTTTTTAAAAAAAGAAACCATACACATACAAGAAAACATAAGGCTGGTCATAGAACTGTTGTTTTGCTAGATTTCCAGGAAAAAAAAATGTTGTCTTCCTATTCAGAGAAGATGAATAATCAACTTAAAATACCTTTATCTAAAATAAATTCATATATATATATATGACACACATACTATCCTGAGGTGGTTGGTTGCCTTTTCTCAGATATGAAGCAACAAAATGTAATGATATTAACTGATGTGTGATCTGTTGCTAGTCCATCCATCAGCATAGAAAATCCATATACATGACATTACTAATGACCTTGCTCATCAACCTGCCCAGGTCATTTGCAATCTCAGGACCTGTTGTTCATTACTCCCACCTGATGAACACCCAGATGTTCTCATCTGAAACCACATGACTATGTCTACATTACCAATGAAACAAAATCCTATTACAAAACACTAGATTCTATTCCATGGGAAGGGTCAGGGCTTTTAAATTTCCAATCTGCCATAAACCATCACTTTTAAATAAACCAAAATTATGCACTTAGATGTCAATAGCACTTAGGTTCTTCTAGAACATTATAAACATTTAATATTACTTTCTTGATTTACCTTGTCACAGATCAGTAACAAACAGATTGTGTATCATAGTGGTCCACCAAGCATACTCTACTGAACTTGGATTTAAGGTTTACAAACATTTTCTGAAAAGAACCAGAGAGTAAATATTTTAGGTTTTGCAGACCATATAGTCTCTCATAACTACTGAGTTCTCTTGTTATAATAACAAATAACCCTAAAATGTAAAAAATATGAATGGCTGTATTCTTATATAACTGTATTTACAAAAGCAGGCTGAAGGCTGGACTTGGCTGTAGTCTGCAAGTCCCTGGATGAAGATGGTGATGATGGTGATGATGATCATGTTGATAGTTAACATTATGGATCAACTATTATGTCAAGCCCTTTACATCCTCCCATTATAGCCATGAGTTAGATAACATTGTTTTAATTTCACAGATAATAAAAATGTGACATCAAGAAATAAGAAAAATTTTAGCTTATTCTGAAAATAGGTGGATAGTCTAGGATCCAATCACAGTTTCTAGACTCTCTCTCTCTCCATATATATCCTATCTAATAAAAGAGTAATATGCAAATTGACCATTATCCCAAACACACAAGATGGCTGATCCTATGTGGTCAAAGATCCTGCCCCCATGTGGACACAAGATGGCTGCCACAAGATGGCCAGCAGGGGAGAGCAGTTGGGAGGGACTAGGCCTACAGGGAGGGCAGTTAGGGGTGACCAGAATAGCAGAGGAGGGAAGTTGGGGGCAACTGGGCCTGCAGGAAAGGGCAGTTGGGGGAGACCCAGGCTTACAAGGGAGAGCAGTTGGCAGTGGGGGGAGGGGGGAGAATTAAGTCTGCAGGGGAGGGTAGTTAGGAACAATCAGGCTGGCAAGAGAGCAGTAAGACATCAATCAGGCTGTCAGGGGAATGGTTAGGGGGTGATCAGGCTGGCAGGCAGATGTGGTTAGGGGCAATCAGGAAGGCAGTCAGATGAGCAATTGGGAGCCAGCAGTCCTGGATTATGAGAGGGATGTCCGACTGCCCATTTATGCCCAGTCCTACTGGGATCAGGACAACCAGACATCCCTCAGAGTCCTATATTGGAGAGGATGCAGGCTGGGCTAAAGGACACTAACCACTCGCCCCCGCACAAATTTCATGCACCAAGCCTCTGTGTGTGTGTGTGCGCGCGTGTGCACGCGCGTGTGTAGAGAAAGAGAGAGCTTTTTCATTATGAACAGAACATTTAAAATATTACTGTCATCTTGGTCATCTTTTTTCCATTATCATCTCTCTATCTGTCATCCACCTTACCAGTACCAAGTTTTCAGTGTTCAATCATTCTGTGAAGTTCATATGGAATCAGGACCAGGCATGAATGGTCAATAGAAGCCATACTCATTCAAAAAGTCACTTATTCAACAATATGTCTTCATTGCTTATTCTGTTCCAGACACTGTTCTAAGCAGGGGTCTATAGCAGTGAACAAAATATTTAAGATCCTGCCTTCAAAACACTTACATTCTTGTAAGGGAGGCAGTCAATAAGCAAAGGAATATGTATCATCTGGGAGAGGGCATCAGGTTTGAAGGAAAACAAAGCAAAGTAAGAGAACAGAGAGTGACAGACATCCATTCTGTATCTCTTCTTTGCCAACTAAGATATATAAACTCCAAATATATCTACCAGATATAAACATATTATATTTGTAAGATTTCATATCTTATTTTACCCATAATTGTATGAGAAAGGACATTGAGGAAGAAACTAGTCCACTCACTTATGCTGCAAATATTTACTGAATGGCTACTTTGTGCCATACATTATACTTAGAATAGAGATTTCATGAACAAAATAGAAAATATTCTTACTGTCATGGGCTTCTGTTATCGTCAGGAGAGTTAGAGAATAAATAAAAACATAATAAACACATGTTAGAAGGTTATTAGTACAATGGAGAGAGAAAAAAAGTGGGGGCATAGTGTGATAAGATCAAGTGTAGAGGAGAAAGGGACCAGGTTGTAATTTTAATAGTGAAACAACTTTCCTTCAATAGGGTAATACGTGATTAAAACAATGGCTATTTGTACAGCAAGACCTGGTTTTTAGTTAGTCCATTACTACACTCAGAGTGTCATCAATTAAAAGAAAACACAGGATGTTTTGTGTTGAGTGTTCTATTTAAATCCATAGAAGGAACTGTTATTCTTTCAAAGTCATTTTTGCCCTTCCCTTTCCCTTGCTTCAGAGAAAATATTAAGAGGCTGGCAGCTGAAACAATGTAGGGATGGGAGAGGGGAAAGGAAGGAAAACCTAAGGGCCAGCATTCACCCCCCGGTGACTGTTTTAACAAGGATGCAGTGGAGACCCAGCCCTCCTGGGTTCCCAGACAGCCTTGCTAAGGAACCCACAAACACAGAACTGGCAGACATGGACATTTTCCATTAAGCATGGCATTCACTTTTTTTCCAAAATAATGAGATTTTAATATAGATTTGAAATTTAATCACATCCAACTTAGGAATAGGGTGTTTTTCTGCAAATGTGAAATACTTCTAGGCTTTTAGGAAAATGTCATCCATATAAAGGCTAACTACTGTTTTACATATAAAACTGCCATTCTTCATTAGTTTTTCAGAAAAGAGAAAAATAGGATAACGAAATGTTGCCACAAAGACTTCTTACATTCTTGTGAATGTTGTTTCTCAGGGTATTTTTTTCTTTCTATTATTCTTACAGAATAAGAAGAGTTCTTGTAAGCTTCAAGTAAGGGTTAGAGTAGTTCAGTTCATAGAGCATAACTGAAATCTCTTTCTTGGTAATAATAGTATTAATTTAAGAAATATCAACAAATTCTTTAAAATATTATTTAGCCTTAGTGCAAGGAATTCTAACATCAGTAATCCTGCCTAAAATCAAAATGGGTTTAAAGTCAAGTCTGTTTGCCTGGGAAGCATGTGCTAGTAACCACCACATTGGACTAGAAGCAATAATAGTACTGTTAGCTCTGATATATTGACTATGTAATAGTACTATTAGCTCTCATATATTGATTATGTTAATGACTCATGTATTCTAAGCATTTTTCTGGTCTTTTACAGAACATACTTTAGCAAATGCTTCCCATAGTTGGGTGACAGAGAGATCATTCCCATTCCACAGATAAAAAGACTGGCTCAGAGATGCAAAGTAATGCACTCAAAGGCACACAACTAATAAGGATGGGTTCTACTCCACATTTCTCTGATTGCAAACTTTCTTTTTTTAAATATATTTTATTGATTTCAGAGAGTGTGGGAGAGTGAGAGAGAAATAGAAACATCAATAATGAGAGAGAATCATTGATCCGCTGCCTCCTGTACACCCCCTAATGGGGATCAAACCCTCAACCCGAGCATGGGCCCTTGACTGAAATCAAACCCAGGACCCTTCAGTCTATAAGCTAGTGCTCTATCTACTGAATCAAACCAGCTAAAGCTGATAGCAAACTTTATTCCTTATTTTTTCAACATTTCTTCCCACACTCCCCTATAGTCTCTTTGTTGTATATCTACTTTGAAAATATTTTTAGAAAATAATTGTTGTATACTCACTACACTTAGTTGATCACCAATCAACTTATTCTGTAAACCTCAGATAAAAGTCCTCTGGGTGTCATGGGGCAGACTGGGTCTCATTGTTACTGTCCTTGGATAAATCAAACTGTTTTATGACAAGTCTATCCCACAATACTTCGGTCAAACAAGGGATAGGAACTCCTCAGTCCCTAATTCACTTCCTAGCCTTTCCCATGAGAATTCTCTGAAGACCACTAAAAATTAAAATGACAATGTCAGAGCCAGCAGCTGGTATAAGCTAGGAGGCTAGGGACAAGAATTCCCTGAACCACACTTCCCAGTCTAGCTTTCATATTCCACAGAGAAAACAGAGGCGAGCTCCATTGAATGTCCTTGTTTGGAGGACAGGCCTTTCCTGTAAGCTTGGTTTTTCCCATCTGTGCATATATGTCAAAACATGTGTTTATAACATGCAATCCTATTTTTGAACATCCAGAGTAATAAGACAAGTGCACTATAGGGAGGGGCATTTATTTATTATATTAACGGATGTTTTACATTAAAATAAAAAACTCTAATGCATTTGTTTGCAAAGTAAGTTTCCTGAAACCGTAAAATGCTTTTTTTTTTCCTTCAGAATAAAGTCCTCTGGAGTATTAGGGGCAGGCTGGGTCCTGAGAGTAATTATTACTGCTTTTGTATAAATCCAGCTGTTTCCACATGCCAAGTATCTCCCACAATCCATTCATCAAAGGATAGAAACTTTTTCCTCCCAATCTACTTCCTACCCCACCCCCAAGAATTCTCTTAAATCCATTAAAAATTTTTCTAACCCAGACAGGACAGACTGAGAAACTAAACATGGGTGATTATGAGAAGGGAAAAGGGAATGTCATGGATGAGAAGTAAGTTTGAGAGATGTTCTGGTAAGCCCCTCTAAGAGTCACTGGCCCAAAACACCTTGAATGAAGTTCTACTTACAGTAATTAAATGCATTTCATTCTTTGAAATCACATATGTCATCTGTAGATAGATCCACCTCAGCAGTAATCTTTAATATTTCTATCAGTGAAAGAACAGCCGACTATGTTTATGGAGTTTGGTGTGCATAAGAAGCACCTGGAATGATTTTCAGCTTATACATGTGAGCATCACAGCTGAGAATGCTGATTCAGTGCATCATGGGGGATCCAGGCATCAATATCTTAACAAGTTCTGCACCCACCCCCACCTCCACATGCACACTTAATTCTGAAAAGCATGGGGCTAGTTCATGTAAAATGGGAGACAATCCTTCCAGGTTGGGGGAGATGAAGAAATTCCACAGGATGACTCACAAGCAAGGAATCACTCCTGGCTTTACCAAGATGCAGAGGGGAAAGCTGTGTCCAGCTTTTATTAAGAGAAACTGAAGGCTTCATAGCTCTTTAACATAATGTATTTGGTTTAAAATTAAGAGGGGCACTGGTGTTCATCTTTTGAACCCCTTCTGTCACTCACAAACCTTGGTCCTATTTTTGTACTAGGTGAGAATGCCAACTTATTTGAGAGACTGTAAATCAATCTCACTTTCAAAGTAAAGATGTTGATGTCAGTTTCCACCATATCAATAATTAAGTGTTTATAGAACCATAACAATGACAAAAAATGAAACTCAAAAATCAAGAATCCAAGTTATTAATTGCAGATAATTGCTTGGTTAGTGTCAAAGGCTGTTGAAAGTGGAGCAGTAAAGAATGAGTGAAGTTATTCACTACCTTTTTTTTTTGTTACTCTTCATAAAGGATCATTTTCCCATTGATTTCCAGAGAGAGTGGAAGGGAGGGAGGAGGAGGAGGGACAGAGAGAGAGAGAAACACGCACGGACATGAGAGAGACACATCCATTGGTTTCTTCCCAAATGTGCCCCAACTGGGGCAAGGGAACCTGCAACCAAGGTACATGCCCTTGACCTGAATCAAACCCGAGTCCCTCTCAGTTCACAGGAGACCCTCTAACCACTGGGAAAAACCAGCCAGGGCTCAACCGCCTTTTAATTCTTTATTCCTATCCATGCATTATTCACTCTATTTCATATAATTGTCTTTTGCAATCTTTCCCATTTCATTTATTTCTCTTACTTCAGATACCCTGTACTATGTGTTTATGTGCTATACAGACTGGAAAACTTGAAAGATATTTCTATTTAAACATGTGCACATTCTATCATTTTATCATTGGCTTGCTCCTCCAGCCATCACTGGGAAGATTTTGGGCACAGATGTGCTATCAGATCTGTACTCCTAGAAATGAAGAGGTGCAGTGAATAGCAGTTACATTCTAATTATATTAATTCAGACTGCAATTTCTTTGAAATATAAAGAACCTGCTGTCAGGGTGGTGTGGACAATGGAGGCTGAACATGTCATCGACATGACAAATTCCTCTCATGGATTGCCAGATGTATTGTTGCCCAGGATTCTTCCTGAGAGCAAATTCAGCAAGCACTCTCAGTGTCAACTCCAGAGCAAGGCACTGGTTCATTTGTTATCCTTCCAAGTTGCAGGTACGTCTGCCAGAAGAGTCTGCCAACAGATGATTTGATAATTAAAATCATTTCCGTGGTTGGAGGAGTGATTCAAAAATTGTTCCTCTTTTCTTTCTTTTCTTTGCTGTATAAGAAAAAAATAAAAAAAAAACTCTTAAAAGTGCTGACATTGATTTGTTCTGAGAATTGTGTGATAGTGCTGAGAATAGTGCTGGGCTGCCTATTCAGTGCTTGAACACCTTTACTGGGATTTATCTGTTCAGCTTTTCCTACAGAATGTTAAAAGTTCTGTTCTTTGCTGGTGCTGTTTCCTCCTTTATCTTGTAAAAGTTCCTTGCAGATGTTAGCAACACCAAACAATTTCACCCAATTTACAGAAAAGGTATCTTGTATCCCTTCCCCATGCCAGTAACTGTGCTAGAATAACTAATAATGGTGGCAGATTTTAAAACATTAAAATTGATCATATAATACAGATACTAGTTCCATACCTTCCCCTACTAGTTACTCAGCAAATATATTTTACCTTCTTTTTTTTCTTTGTGCTCAAAAAGGGGCACTATTTATAATTATTTGCCATCCACAAATTTATGGTTATTATCATCAAGACAACAAAATCAATTAATATTTACTGAACACTTACTATTAGCAGTGTAAGCACTTCTATTATTTATTTATTTTACCCCTACTGCTTTATTGCTATGGTACTGATGGAGAGGCAAAGGCACAGAGAAGGGAATTGGGCAATCAGGCTCAATGAAAGTACCAGAACTGGAGATTTGACCCAAGCAGACTGAATCACAAGCCCTCAAGCTTAACCACTTCACAATAATGTCACATGACACCATATAAATAAATTAACTATAATAATTTTCTCAAACTACACAATAGCCAATTAACCAGCTTATTTTTAATATTAATTTGTTTACTCTGTTTTTCTTTTCTTCCTCTCTCCTTTCTTATTTCCTTCCTGCTCTTATTCTACCTAATAAAAGAGTAATATGCAAATTTACCATACCTCCACTATACTCAGAAGCCATGCCCACCAGCCAATCAGGAGCAAATATGCAAATAAACCCAACCAAGAATGGCTACAGCCAAGGAAAGCAAGAGAGAGGCTTGGGTTTCCTGGAAATGGAGGAAGACAAGTTTTCTGCCTGCCCTTGCCAACCCAGGCCTCCACTCAATGCTACAAAGTTTCAATGATAGAAGATAAATAAACTCTAACAAAAATGGTGGCAGCCATGGAACTGGAGAGAGCAGGAGGCTTGAGTTGCTCCTGGAGATGGAGGAAGCCAAGCTTTCCTCCTGCCCTGGTGGGCCCAGTCCGTGGCTCAAGGCTATAAAGTTTCAATTATAGAAGACAAATAGACCCCAACAGAAATGGCTGCCACCAGGGAGCAAGTAGGAGGCTTGGCTTTGCTCCAGGCTACAAAGTTTCAATTACAGAAGATAAATAAATCCCAGATACCAGGGCCTCTGATGAGGTTGCTGGGGGGTGTGGCCAATGTGCAAACCACCACAAAGCCCCTCACTAAGACCACCCCACGCTACAAGGGAACCCCCACCCTGATCCAGGACACCCTTCAGGGCAAACCAGCTCACCCTCACCCATGCACCAGGCCTCTATCCTATCTAATAAAAGAGTAATATGCAGATTGACCATCATTCCAACACACAAGATGGATGCCCCCATGTGGTCAAAGATTCTGCCTCCATGTGGATACAAGATGGCCAACAGGGGAGGACAGTTGGGAGGAACCAGGCCTGCAAGGGAGGGTAGTTGTGGGTGACCAGGCCAGCAGAGGAGGGAAGTTGGGGGTGACTGAGCCTGCATGAAAGGGCAGTTGGGAGGACCAGGTCTGCAGGGGAGGGCAATTAGAGGGGACCAGGCCTGCACGGGGGATGGGGGCAGTTAAGGAGGACCAGACCTGTAGGAGAGGGCAGTTAGGGGCAAACAGGCTGGCCGGGGAGCAGTTAAGCATAAGTCAGGCTGGCAGGGGAGTGGTTAGGGGGTAATTAGGCTGGTAGGCAGAAGTGGTTAGGGGAAATCAGGAAGGCAATCAGGTGAGCAGTTGGGAGCCAACAGTCTTGGATTGTGAGAGTGATGTCTGACTGCCCGTTTAGGTAGGCCCAATCCTACTAGGAATTTTGTGCATCAGGCCTCTAGTGTCTGTATAAATAGCTGCTTCTGTTTTCATAGCAATAAACCAAAGTTTTCTACCCTGCTATCCTCAGAGACCCAGGGGACTCTATAAGAATGAGTAAGTGGAAAAGAATGTTCTTAGATAAAATTTTAAACCACCTTACCAATTACTTTCTTCAAATCAAGATAGTCAAATAATGTAGATTCATAGACATTGATGACTTAGAAGTTTACCATCATGTTAGTAGCATATATATACACACATATACATATATATATATATAATACTGCACTAAAACATTCAATTATGTTTAAATATGTCAGTTCTTAGTGATATTGACAATACCACTAATTAACA
Organism: Lasiurus cinereus; assembly: GCA_011751065.1. NCBI lineage: Eukaryota > Metazoa > Chordata > Mammalia > Chiroptera > Vespertilionidae > Lasiurus > Lasiurus cinereus. The sequence goes on from JAAGEH010000304.1 coordinate 34,496,859, forward strand.
ATGAAAACAAAAACTTATGTTCACTTTAGAGGATACCAGAGAGAAGCAACTTAACTGTCCTGCAAACTGGTAGATAAAGGACAAGAACCAAGCATTTATCCTGTTGGTTGTTGTTGTGGGGTTTGTTTGTTTTTTTGTTTTTTTGTTTGTTTGTTTTTTGGAACATTACTTCACCTAAACAAAGAGCTAACGAGGGGAAAGTTTCTCCTCATAGAAATATTACAGTTAATAAATGAAAAATAAATTATTAACAGACAACTGTTGTTATACATTTATTACAAAGAGTGGCCTTTACAAAAATGCTGTGTGAGGAAGGAAAGCCAAGAGACACATGAAACATGTTCAAAGTCACTAATTATCCGAGAGATGCAAAGCAAAACAACATTGGGATACCATCTTACACCTGACAGAATGGCAATCATCAACAAATCAACAAACGACAAGTGTTGGCGAGGATGCAGAGAAAAAGGAACCCTTGTGCACTGTTGGTGGGAATGCAGACTGGTGCAGCCACTGTGGAGAACAGTATGGAGTTTTCTTAAAAAACTAAAAATCTAAAAATTGATCTCCCATTTGACCCAGCAATCCCACTCTTAGGAATTTATCCTAAGAAATTACAAACACCAATCAGAAAGGATTTATGTACCCCTATGTTCATAACAGCACAATTTACAATAGCTACAATTTGGAAACAGCCTAGGTGCCCATCAGCAGATGAGTGGATCAGAAAACTGTGGTACATCTACACAATGGAATTCTATGCTGCCATTAAAAAGAAGGAACTCTTAGCATTTGCAGCAACCTGGATGGAACTGGAGAGCCTTATGCTTAGTGAAGTAAGCCAGTCAATGAAGGAGAAGTACCACATGATCTCACTCATTTGTGGATAATAAAGAACATTGTAAACTGATGAACAAAAGGATAGATACAGAGGCAGTAAAGCATCAAACAGGCTGTCAAATTATAGCAGGAAGATTAAGGAGAGGTGGGGTAGATAAGAGATCAATCAAAGGACTTGTATCTATACATATAAACATAACCAATGAACATAGACACTGAGGGGTTGGGGTATGCCTGGGAGGAAGGGGGGCAATGGGAAGATATGTATACATGTAACACAATAAAAAAAATGCTGAGTGGCTGTGGGTCATCCATGGAGGCAATGTACTGCTATGTGCAGGATGTTGGAAGTGAAAGAGGCTGGGGTGGGGAGGTGGATTGGGCAGAGATGTATAGAGACTCTGCTAAAAAAAAATAGGGTTTATTTTTTTCTAAGTACTCATAAAATTAGAATATAATAACTTTGCAATAACTAAAATATAAATGTAATCAGGCAAAAATCTTCAATAGGCAAAACATTACACACATATACATCTCTATGGATATATATATTTCTATCCTATATAATAAAGAAGTAATATGCAAATTGACTATCACACCCTCGTACAAGATGGCAGCCCCATGTGGTCACAAGATGGCCACCCTATGTGGTCACAAGATGGCTGACAAGGGAGAGCAGTTGGGGGTGAAAAGGCCAGCAGAGAAGGGCAGTTAGGGGTAACCAAGCCAGCAGGGAAGGGCAGTTGAGGGTGACCAGGCTGGAAGGAGAGGGCAGTTGGGGTCAATCGAGTTGGCAGGGGAAGGCAGTTGGAGGCAATTGAGCCAGCAGGGGATCAGTTAGGCATCAATCTGGCTGTCAACGGAATAGTTAGGGAGTGATCAGGCTGACAGGCAGAAGCGGTTAGAAGCAATCAGGTAGGCAGGAAGGAGAGTGGTTAGAAGCCAGCAGTCCCAGATTGTGGGAGGAATAATGACTGACAGTTTATTGAAAGGATAGGGCCTAAACAGGCATTCAAACATCCCCTGAGGGGTCCCAGATTGGAGAGGGTTCAGGTTGGGCTGAGGGACACCCTCCACAGTGCATGAATTTCATGCACTAGGCCTCTAGTGTGTGTGAAAAAATATATATATATATATTTTTTTTATAAAGTGATACATATATATCACTACTTATTACATAGTCTTATCAAAAACTTTGAACCAGAACTTGATAATCTCTCTTGCTCTAACTATAAAAACTATAAATGTACAGAAAGTACAAGAAATAAGAGGACAAATATATCAAATATATTTGAAAACCCCTCAGGAAATGCAAGGAAGAAAATTCAGACTGTTAAAAAATCTTAGCAACAACAATTTCTTCAGCTAACAATTAACAGAAAAAAATTAGAGCTCTGGCCGGTGTTGCTTAATTGGTTGGAGCATTGTCCTGTAACACTGAGAGGTGGTGGATTTGATTCCCAGTCAGGGCACATACCTAGGTTTCAGGTTCAATCCCTGTTCTGGTCATATATGGGAGGCAGCTGATCAGCTGATTGATGATTTCTCTCACATCAATGTCTCTCTCTCTCAAATCAATAAAATTATATTTTTTAAATGACAGAAAAGTGGGAATCTACAAATATGTAGAGTCCTTAAAGGCACATCAAGCAATCACAATGTATAGATCCTATTTGGATCTGGATTAAATCAAACTAAAAAAAAAATGATTGTAAGAGAATTGGAGATAGGACAACACTGATGACATATTTAATATTAATAATTATTGTCAATATTTTTACATATGTAAAGGTATTGTGGTTATTTCATTTTAAAGAATACTTCTCTCTTAGAGACACAGTGCAAGATGTACTTTTATTTTCTTCAAAATAATTGAGTGCAGTCAATGTCATAAGAAAGACTGACCCTGATGGATGAAGCAACATAAACACAGAGGTTCATTGTACTACTTTGTCTTCTTTTGCATATGTTTGAAATGTTTTATAATAAAAGTCTGTATACTTACAGATTTACTTAACTTGCCTGAGCCTCATTTTCCTCATTTATAATATAGAAATAATATCTACAATAGAGCTAATATTCTCTTAAGGTTCGTTTTTTGGTTTTTTTGAAAATTAAATAGTATATTTAAAGTAACTGGCACACAGTAAATATTACACACTTTTTATTTTTTAATTAAATCTTAATTGTTCAGATTATTACATCTGTTTCTCTTTTTTTCCCCTTCATAACTCCCCACCACTCAGCTCCCCCCACACTCTCTCTACCCTTACCTCCCCCAGCATTTACCTCATCCATAGGTGTATGATTTTTGTCCAGTCTTTCCCCGCACCACCCTCACCCCTTTTCGCTTGAGAATCATCAGTTCACTCCCTTTCTGTGCTCCTGATTCTATTATATTCACTGGTTTATTCTATTGATGAAATTTTTAATTCACTTAATTTTTAGATTCACTTGTTGATAGATATGTATTTGTTGTTCATAATTTTTTATCTTTTATCTTTTTCTTCTTCCTCTTCCTAAAGAGTACCTTTCAGCATTTCATATAATACTGGTTTGGTGTTGATGAACTCCTTTAGCTTTTTCTTACTGTGAAGCTCTTTATCTGGCCTTCAATTATGAATGATAGCTTTGCTGGATAGAGTATTCTTGGTTGTAGGTTCTTGCTATTCATCACTTTAAATATTTCTTGCCACTCCCTTCTGGCCTGCATTGTTTCTGTTGAGAAATCAGCTGACAGTCATATGGGTGCTCCCTTGTAGGTAATTAACTGTTTTTCTCTTGCTGCTTTTAATATTCTCTCTTTGTGTTTTGCTCTTGGTATTTTAATTATGATGTGTCCTGGGTGGTCCTCTTTGGATTCCTATTATTTGGAGTTCTGTGCACTTCCTGGACTTACAAGTCTATTTCTTTCACCAGATGTGGGAAGTTTTCAGTCATTATTTCTTCAAATAGGTTTTCAATATCTTGCTCTCTCTCTTCTTCTGGCACCCCCAACAATTCTAATATTGGTACACTTGAAGTTGTCCCAGAGGCTCCTTACATTATCTTCACATTTTTGGATTCTTTTTTTTTTTGCTTTTCCAGTTGAGTGTCTTCTGATTCTTTATATTTCAAATTTTTGACTTAATTCTTGCCTTCCTCTAGTCTGCTGTTAGGTCTCTGTATAGTATTTTTTATTTCAGTCAGTGTTTCATCTGAAATACTGATCATCTCTAGTTGATCCTTTTTCATCTCTAGTTGGTCCTTTTTCCAAAAGGGTCTCACTAAATTTATCCATCTTTTCTAGGAGATTCTTGAAAAACCTTATAAGCATGGTTTTGAACTCTATATTCAGTTGTTTGTTTTCCTCCATTTCCTTTGTTTGTGATGTCTTCCTTTGTCTCCGCATTTTTACTATGCTGGGAGAACTTCCGTGTTGGATTCAGCCTTATGCTACAAGACTTGCAAAACTGCAAAAGCCTCTCTGTTGAGGTTGGGATGGGTGGAGTCTCAAGGCTTAACAGACCACCTTGCCTTCCAGTTGGCCCTGCCTTATGCAGCCCCTGGGTCTCATGTGACTCTGGATAATCACTGGAGCGGTCCCTGTGGCACGGGCAATGCCTCTAGACCGCTGCCTTTCCAGCTCCCCTGTGCTCTAGGACAGTATGAGTCTGGGTCCCCAGGGTCTCACCCGAAACTAGGGTTTAGTGCAGTTAGAAGTGGCACAGTCTGTAGGCTCTGTTTCCCGACAACAAGCCAGCAGCACAATCAGCAGTCCGTCCTCTCCAAACAGCGGAGTGAGTGCCCGCAGACTTCTGCCCTTTCGCAGCTCCCCTAAATTTCCAAGCACTTTTCCCTTTTCACAGTCCAAACTCCCTCCTCCCCCGTATGAGTTTCAGCTGGACCTGGAGTTCAGTGCCCTAGGATAAGGGGTTCAATGCACTTGGGAGTCTTCGTCTCCCTCCCACCAGAGAAAGCCAGCCAGGTCCTCCTCCAGCACCCGCTCTCTCCACGTGCACGTCTCTGTACCTCAGCTTTTTGCAGGTCCTCTGGATCTCTGTGAGCCCCGCTCTTTTCTTCTAGTTGTAGAATTTCCACTCAGCCAGCTTTCTTGTGGTTCTGGATGATGTCCGTTCTATCTTTTAGTTGTAGTTTTGAAATTGTTGTGCGAGGCAGCAGTTTAGGTGCAAATCTATGCTGCCATCTAGTATTCTCTCCAATTAGATACTTTTTAGAGTCTTATTTTGAACCACTTATTATTGAACTGACTGGTTTAAGCTTACTGGGGTTTTCATGTTGTGCCCAGAGTGCAGCAAGGCTGGGGATGGGACAAGAAAGGTCAATGTCCTTAGGTACCATCTTATTGGGCACCACAGACATTTTACTTAGAGTTGTTGAGATTTCTTCATTTCAAACTTATACCCAGTTACTATTTTTAGATTTACTGAATCTGGATCACATGTAGATACCCTGGTTTTGCTAAATATCTATTCAATTCTAGGCAACTCCAGGTGCAGGAAGAAAGGGTGCACATATGTCACATCTCTTTAAGTCATTTATCCTGGTCCCACCCTCACTTCCACAAGCAGTTTTATTTTATTAAATACCAAAAATAACAAATTATCTTCAAAACTAAATAACTCTAACCCCCCCCCAATTTCTCCCAACTTATTCAAGCTCTCCATAATCATTCTTCTTTTGCTTTTCACTGCTGTTGTAGCTATGCTCAGAATGTTTGTGACACCAAAGTTTAAAGACCAAACTTTAGAGAAAAACATTACAAAAGTAAAACAGAGGGGCCTCATGGCCAGAAAAGATAAGGTTGCTCAGGGCAGGGCTGCTCTCAGAGAGGACAAGCTCACATAGGAATTCTTCTGGTTAGGTTTTCAATCAATGCTGAGTTTTTTGACTCTCTGGGTCCCACTGAAGACTAGAATTTGTTCAGAACTGAATCTGGACTTTCTCCAGCTCAATTCATCTGATTTCTGATCAAGCTAATTCTTATTTTTCTAACTTACTTCCAGTTCTAAAATATAGCTAAAAACAAAACAAAAGAAACAAACAAAAAAAAACAGAAAGTAATTAAAATGTCAACACTTCCCTAAAAAAGAACATAAACCCTCTTTGGATTTTCTTCCCACTTGGAAACATTGCTTTTTTCCAAGGCACCAGCCCATGTGTGGCAACCAACAGCCTCCAGAGCTGGTCCAGGACAATGCACATCCATCTCCCTCTATCCATTACCTTGTTTGCAGTTCTTCTTCTCCCCTGCCATTTCTCATATGGAGCTATTGTATAAATGAAGTACTTAAGTCTGATTCTTTAATGGATTAATATCTACTCCATTGTAATTTATCCAAACTGTATGTGGTATGAAATAAACTCTAGTGGCAATAAACTATTTGGTCTAATGTGGAGTCTAACAGCTTATTATTCAGTGCAATACAATAAATTGAGTTCCATTTTGCATAATGGGAGTCTGATTACTCTTTTCACCTTTATTTGGATTGATTTGGTTGGATTGTGACTCTTTTCCGAGTTAAACCAGTTTATGGGAAATAATTTTTTAGATGAATTACATTAAAGAGTGAAATGAGGGAGAGAAAAATATGTTCTATTATTGTGTGATTTTTGTGTTTTTGTGAGGTTAGTTCTTCAAAAAAGATTTCCCCATTAAGCGAAAAATGTTGTGACCATTGACCCAAGAACTGTTTTGTTGGAGATATTTCAATTTGAGAGAAATGAACATTCATCTCCCATCCCAGCCCATTTCCTATACTTGCTTCCATACATTCCTGACAACTTCTTTGGTTGATGTTGCAAAGCACTTCTGGTGAAACTCTTGATTCCTTCTCTCCAGTATCTTCCCATCCTGGCATCTCTTCACCACATACTCAATTACTTGGCACTTTGGTGAACACAGTCTGACTAGCACTGCCCATTAGTGTGTGCAGAGGCTCCATCTAGGACCACAGCCCCACCCTCACCAAAGGTCTCCAAAATGCCTACCAAAATGTATCAAAACATGTCCCAATGATAATGGATCCATAAATAGTCGCAACCATCATTGTTGAGAATTAAGCATGAGCTGAACATCTCTTTAATCCTTACAACAACTGGCAGGTTGGTATCATTTTCAAAATTAACAAATATTCTGATAGAGATTAAAAACTTTGCCACATTTGCATAGCAAGTGATGGAATTACATCTGGTAACTTCACTGTCTGCATGGCATGTTACATCACTGGCAAAAAGATTGTTAGCAAAATAGTATCTCTGCATTTCTGCATTAGTGTCAAGGGGAAACTTCAAGTGATTGATCCATTAGCAGTGACCTTGGACCTCATAATCATGTAGCTGGAGTTATTTTGCCATACTTAACATGGGTCTACCAATTCTGCTCTTTACAAATATATTTGCAAATATATTTGCATGAAATGTTTTATTTAAAAATTAAACAAAAAAATTTAATGAATCTTTCACTATAAATAATCTTCTTTAATTTATTTCATCACTGATTTTACTCCAACAGAATTCAAAGAATTTAATACATTTCTTTGAGCTATAGTGAGAATATTACTCAGCAAAATTTGAGTTGATAAAATGACAACTCAGAGAGGTTAAATAAAATATACAGTATCATCCAGCAAATTTGTGAATGATAAACTTCCTAAGGCCAGGACATTTATTTTATACATAACAGGACATCTGTATGGTAAGGAACCTGAGTCAGAAAACCCTAGTTTTCAATGTTGGCTCTATTTTGAACTAATTGTATGGCGAACTCCAGTTTGTTGAACTCAAAAGTAAGTAAATATACTACATAGAGTTGTTGGAAGGGTGAAATGAAATAACTTACATATACACAAAGCAGAGAGAAAGTAATTATTAAGTTCTAGTTTTTTTTTCTCCACATACATCGAACATATAGTACCTATATCCATTTTTCATGCATGGAGACATTCCATGGAAGTGTAATATAGAACAGTGTTGTGACTGAAAGATATCCTGATTGATAGTCTCTCATATTTTTTCTTTTACAATTATGTATTGACACATATTTATCCTATAAAAATTATTTTTAGAATACTTCTAAAACTTGGAGGAATAAAGTAAATAAAGTTACCTAGCATCCATTCTATATGTTTTTTTTAAATTCCTCTTTTGTTCCTTCTCCTTTTACTTATAAGAAATCTTTGGATCAAGAGCAAGGACATATAATTTTAAGCTTTTATCTCCTTAATTCTCTGACATAAAACCTTTCTTTTATTTGAGAGGGTATGAAATAAGTAAAAATAAGCAAAAATGTATTATAAGTTTAAGGAAAAATTGAAGAAAAATACAAACGAATTTGTGCACAAGAAAAAAATATATATCTCAAAGTTTGTTATAAGTAGTTGCAAATGTTAAAGATGTATAAGGAGGAAACACTTTTCTTTGAAATAGTTTTATTTTGTTGAAATCTAAATGAAATGTTTTATTTAAAAATTAAACAAAAAAATTTAATGAATCTTTCACTACAAATAATCTTCTTAATTTATTTCATCATTGGTTTTACTCCACAGAATTCAAAGAATTTAATAAATGTCTTTGAGCTATAGTGAGAATATTACTCAGCAAAATTTGAGATGATAAAATGACAACTCAGAGAGGTTAAATAAAATATACAGGATCACCCAGCAAATTAATGACAGAAATTCAATAATTTGGAATTGAGAGGGTAGGAAAGCTTTACAATTAGATAACAGATAAATTTCTGGGTAGAACAATATCTTCAAGGATAGAAACTTTGCCTTTGAGTCTTCTTCTTCATACTCTAAAGACATGTACAATATGAGATAGTACTTTCCTTAAAAAGGAAGGGGCACAAAGCAATGCTTAAGGTGAACCTTTCAGAATGAGTAGGCCTTCTCAAGGTCAATACTGGGGAGAGTGAGTGGGGAGGGAGGCATTTCTGGAAGGAGAGATAACTGTGCAACAGCATGAAAACGTAAGTGTAGATGAATTGTGCTATGAAAAATAAAGGGTGCTGTAGACAAAATGAACATGTCCCCCATAATTCATATATTGAATTCTAATCCCCAATATGATGGCATTTGGAGGTAGGGCCTTTAAGAGGAGATTAGGTCAAGAGGACAGAGATCTCATGAATATATTAGTGGGTTTATAAAGAGACCCCAGAGAGCCCTTTTACCACTCCAGAAAATAGGCTCTCACTAAACACTGAATCTTTCAGCATCGGATTTTGGACTTCCCAGCCTCCAAGTCTATGAGAAATAAATTTTTGTTGCTTATAAGCGATCCAGTCAAAGTATTTGTTATAGTAGCCAGAACTGATGTAAGAAGAGAGAAGTTATATTTTTATGAGGTTTGCCTTTAGTAAAAATTAATATGGTAAGAATAGGAGTATAAAGTTGGGAGTAGAGAGACTAGTTATAATTATCACAAGGGTTGAGGGGGAATCCATGCTATAGTACTTGTTCAGTTGACTTTACATTCTAAGTAGCTGGGCTGGGACCACTCATCAGAGATAATCTTTACTCTAGCACATCCCACTGTTAGCACATTGAAATTACATTTGTATCTCGGCAAATTACAGGGTATGTCATATACCTTCTGGATTACTCCAAATGAAAAATTTGTAGCAGCCATTGTTAAAAAGAACATTGAGGATAGGATCCTAAAGACATCAAACAAATGCAGAGCAAGCCAGTGTAGGGATTTGTCCTGTTTTGTTCACTGCATTATTCTCAGCAGGGTAGTGTCTGCTTCATAGTAGGTGCTAAATAAATAAATGTTGAATGAATCTACACTAATAAAAGGGAAACATGCAAATTGGCTGTGCCTCCACTATGCCCACAAGCCATGCCCGCCAACCAATCAGGAGAGAGCATGCAAATTAACCCAACCAAAGTGGCTGTGGCCAGCCCTGGCCTCTGCTCAAGGCTATAAAGTTTCAATTATAGAAAATAAATAAATGCCAGATACCAGGGCTTCTGCTTAGATTATCAGGAGGTGTGGTTGGCCTGCAAACCACCACAGGCCCCTTACCAAGGCTGCCTCATGCCCCAAAGGAACCCTCACCCTGATCTAGGACACCCTTCAGGGCAAACCAGCCGGCCCCCACCCATGTGCACCACGTCTCTATCCTATCTAATAAAGGAGTAATATGCAAATTGACTGTCACTACAACACACAAGATGACTGCCCCCATGTGGTCAAAGATGGCTTCCTGTAACTATTTTCCCTCTTTTTTTGCATCTAGTGTAGCAAGAGAGTGGGTCCAGCTCCTGAGTAGAGGAGCTGGGGATTGAGAAATAAAAAAAAGAAAGAGACAAGACACAAAATGGAAGGAAAAAACTGGGAACCAGGTGGGACTACTGCACTCTTCTGCTGGAGAAACAGTGACCCAGAACTCATACAGCGTGTTTATTTTACACCCCCAAATACCAGGAAGCTTCACCAAAATGTCAAGACAAAGGAGATTATTTGCATTCTTGAATAGCCCTTGAGCATTCCTGGTGGTAGGCTGGATTTAGATATCAAAACCCAACTTCCTCACACCATGGGCTGAAATGAAGGTCAAGCTGATAACTAGCTCACCCTTTTGGTAAGGCATGTTTCCAGGGCATGGCTTTGCTCTTGCCATTGGGTTCAGCTGACAATAAAGAGTGCCCATGTGCCTTCACAGGGGGCCCTCGAAAGCTGCCCCCATATGGACACAAGATGGCCACCGCAATATGGCCATCAGGGAAGGGTAGTTGGGAGAGATCAGGTTTGCAAGGGAGGGCAGTTAGAGTGATCAAACCTGCAAGGGAGGACAGTTAGGGGTAACCAGGCCAGCACAGGAGGGAAGCTGGTAGGTGACCAGGCCTGCTGGGAAGGGCAGTTTGGGGAGACCCAAGCCTGCAGGGGAGGGCAGTTAGGGGCAATCAGGCTGGCAGGGGATCAGTTAGGCATCAATCAGGCTGTCAGGGGAGTGGTTAGGGGGTGATCAGGCTGGCAGGCAGAAGCAGTTAGGGGCAATCAGGAAGGCAGGCAGGCAAGCAGTTGGGACTCAGCAGTCCTAGATTGTGAAAGGGATGTCCGACTGCCCGATCGGACCTAAACGGGCAGTCGAACATCTTTTGAGGGGTCCTAGATTGGACAAGGTGCAGGCTGGGTTGAGGGACATACCCATCTATGCATGAATTTTGTGCACTGGACCTCTAGTAAATAAATAAATGATTAGGATGCTGCAGTTTCTCAATTTTGGCACAATTGACATTTGGAGCTAGATAAACTATTTGCTTATGTGGCTGTCTTGTGCTTTGTAGGACATTTAGCAGCATCCCTAGCCTCTAACCATTATATGCAAATAGTACGGCAATGCCAGTTTTGATGAGAGCAAGACTGTGTCCAAATATTGCTAAATATTCCTTGAAAGGAAAAATCTTCCTGTCTTAAGCACTTCTGCTTTAGGCATTAGTGCTAAAAATGATAGTATTTAAGCCTATATAATAAAAGACTAACATGCAAATCGACCAAACTGTGGAACAACTGGTAGCTATGACATGCACTGACCACCAGGAGGCAACCTCTTAATGCAGGATCCACCCCTGGTGGTCAGTGCACTCCCAGAGGGGGAGCACCACTTAGCCAGAAGCCAGGCTTATGGGTGGCAAGTGCAGTGGCAGTGATGGGAGACTCTCCCACCCCCACAGCAGCGCTAAGGACCTCTCAAGGGATATCTGACTGCCGACTTAGACTCCCCCTGGGGATTGGGCCTAAGCTGGCAGTCGGACATCCCCTGAGGGGTCCCAGAGTGCAAGAGGGCACAGACCTGGCTGAGGGATCCCCCTCCAGTACATGAATGTTGTGCACTTGGCCTCTAGTATTATTATAATGGAGGAAGGAATGAAAAATGAAAGTAACACTTGGTCATCCAATTTCCCCACAGCCTTCTTAATTTGAGGTAAAAAAAATATATTGCGGCTAAGATAGTTATGGCTTCACATCACACTGACATTTTATTTATTATTTTACCAAGAAACATATTTAAAAGAAAATAGCTCATAAATCAAGAAAGTATTTTCTTGGTCTCTCATCTATTAATTGCATAGGAGGCAAACAATAATAACGCAAATAATTATCTCTCCCCATATAGTAAGACCAAAGCTAATAAAGTACATATAATACACAATTTGTGGGCCAACCCTTCAAAACAAATGATGTCTCCACCTCCATGTTGCAATTAATAAAAGATGATAAAATCCAGAGATACAGCTGAAGTTTTCCTCTTCGATATTATTTCTTTTCCATTATTAGCACTCTTGCTTTGAGTAGAAATCAATTGTCTTGTGTTGAAATGGCTAATAATGGCCTCTCAGAAAAATGCGAATTTCATAAAATGTAAAATGTTCAAAAAATTGCCTTGGGGAGTATGAAAAATAATGCCAGAATAAGACACAAAAATAATTTGGTCCCAGGTTCTTCCCATAAGTTCAGACACCACGAACTTGGGAGCAGTCATTAGACCAATAGCAATTTCCTGGTCAAAACAGCCCTGCATCTAGGTTTGCCACTTTATGCTTGCTGTCCCAGGACAGTAATTACTAGTAGCCTCTTTCACTCTAAAATGTCCGGGTTTGGACAACAAATGAACACCTTACTCAGAGATAATTAGCATTGGACCAGCCACACAAAAGAAAGCAGTGTGTTCAGAACTGGCTGTTTGTTTTTGTATTTCTGTGATTTGAGCATCCTCAGACCCTTCTCAGTACTCTGACAGGTGTAGCTACCAGGATAGTACTTTCTGTACCACAAGCTCATGAGTGAGTCAATAAATGATTCAGTCTTCCCCCTAGCTTATCGATCTACATGTCATTTATCTCCCCACTCCTGGGACAGATGAAATGGTAATTAATTAGGTTATCATGTCACAAACTCTGGCTAGCTCAGACTTTCCAGAAAGCATTTTGATTTAGAGAGGCCCAGTAGTGTAGGAATTGACTCTGGGTCAACTTGACCTAAGCTTCCAGGGCCTGCAAAAAGGACCTCCACACTGTTAAGTCCTGGTCAGAAGAGACTCTTGATAAGAACCTCCTTGCTACATAGCCCATTAGCCCTCCGGTTAGGGTAGGAGTGCTATTTAGAGATAGACAGCTGACCAAGAATGTCCTACATTGTGACTAGTACGATAAGCCTTTCTTTTTCAGGACCAAGAACACAGCTTAAAGGATTACATGAGGATCAGGAGTTAGCAACATAGCATAAGCCCACTCAGATCAGGAGTCTAAAAGGTCAGCAGGGTAGCAGGCGTTGTTCCAAAGCCAAGCTGAGGAGGAAAGGAACCAACAACTCAAGAACAGCTAAAAGGCAGCCTAAGATTAGACTACCTCTGGGAAAGAGCACCAAATTTTTCCATAACTTCCCAGTCCTGTTTACCTGCAGACTCAACCCTTACCACTGACCTCTTCAAATTTCAGAATTAACTACTTTCAGTTTATCAAATCTATCATAGTCCCTCTCATGTTACTACCTTTGCAAATCAGACACACACACACACACACACTTTTCTTTTTCTTACAACACACTCTAACCTCCAATCCCAAATATTTATTCCTTAGGCTCAGCAAAATGGAATTTCCTCTAAGGAACTGCCCTGAACCCCTAATACTCTAATCCAGTAGTCTTTCCTATAACATCCACTCTATATTTCTTGCTGTTAATGGATGCATCAACTTGGTTATAATGATTCTTTATTGATCTATAACCTGTAGTAAATTATAATCCCTTTGAAGCTAGGAAGTACATCTTGTACATTTTGGTCTCCATTTTTCCCTCCAAGTAATATACATAATACCTGGTACATATCAGGTACCAAAAGAACATATTTTGAATGAATAAGTGACCAGTTTCACTTTGGGGGTAGAGACTGCAGAGGCTAATGGCATAGATAATGACAACTGATAATTAAATAAGTAAATACTCAAAAGACTTGTTATAGAGAACATCCAACATTTCCATCACCATGTTATTTATACACCACCTACTATGTACCGAACATTTTACTCACCAAGTTATTGCAAAGATTAAATTAAATAGTTCACATGCTTGATTTTTATAGTAGTAGGTCTCATTACAGTCCTGATATAAGTATTATTATCTGCCTTTTAATACATGAGGACACTGAGCATCAGAAAAGTTAAAGTGACCTGATATAAAATGGTAAAGAAAAGATTCTAAATAATACTTGCCTTGCTCTAAAATCCGAGCTTTTTCACTATAGCACACAGCTTGTGTGTGAAAAATAAGGACAGGAGGGATGAAGAGGAGGAAGAGAAAGAAGAAATAAAGACAGGAGAAAGAAAGATTGATGTGATTTTTCATTCAACCCTACCTAAGCTTAACCCTTGCAACATTCTTCAAAAAAGTATAATTACATTGAATATATACTAGTATATATGCATATATATATATATATATATATATATATATGTGTGTGTGTGTGAAATCAAACATATACATACATATATATGAATATATATATGAAATCAAATATATACACATACATATGTATGTGTATATATTTGATTTCATATATATATGTGTGTATATATATGTATGTATATGTATATATTTGATTTCAGAGAGGAAGGGAGAGGGAGAGAGAGAGATAGAAACATCAATGATGACAGAGAATCATTGATAGGCTGACTCCTACAGACCCCCCACTGGGGATTCAGCCTGAAACCTCCACATGAGCCTTGTTTGGGAATGAACCATGATCTTCTGCTTCATAGGTCACCACTCAGAAGGGCTTGCATTGCTTTTTATATAGCATCCCAGCTCCAATGCTTACAGGTGTGATCTATGAAGAAAAATAAAACCGATCAAATCACTGATCTAATTGAGCTGCAACATCATTTGGCATAATAATCAGCATGTAGATACTGAAACTCTGTCTACACAGACCCTTCTTGCCACAGTGTCCTCAGGAGGCACATCTAGTATTTGTTAATTTTTTCTTGATCTGATCTCATTCAGGCTTGCGAGTATGAGTCACACTATCCTTGTGAAGAATAATGACTCAGAATGCTTAACCAAGTACTTTGCCACACTGAAGTTGCAGATCTATATGAACAGTCATAAAAGTTTTCATGGAGTTTGGGAGGAACATCATCATTAGCTGTTGCCTAAACCTGATCTACAAACAGTATTTCTCTACAGATAACAAATGGCAAAAAGAGATAACATCTAAACACTTTCTAACACGTATCAGCTGTGGAAAACGTGTCATGCCAGACCAATACCATCTCCATCCTCCTCCCAAAAGAGAAAACCAATAACTAAGAAAATGCTTCCCCATCCACAATATAATCCAGGAAACTCAGAAAGTTTATATATGAGTCACATAATTTCTTTTTTTTTCCAACTCACAGACTTTATTCATATTTCACCCATTGTTCTACTTGACCTCTGTAGTAAGAATGTTTCAGGTCCAGGATCCAATACAAGATCTCCTGTTGCATTTCAGTTATCATGCCTCTTTGGCCTTTCTTCATCTAGATCAGTTTTGGTGGGTGTGTTTTTTTTTCTTCCCAACTTTGACATTTTGAAAAGATGGGGTCAATTATTTTGTAGAATGTCCCTAGATTTGGATTCATCAGATATTTCATGAGGTTCAGATTATGCATATAATGGCAGAAAAACCTATGAGTAACACTGTTTTCCTTATTGATTTTATAGGTGGAAGCCAATTGTGACTTGTTCCCATATTAACTTTAATCACCAAGTCCTGGAAAAGTACTCCAAGTTTCTCTACTGTAAAGTTATTGTTTCCCCCTTTGTAATAAATGACTAACCTGTGTGTGGGGGGGGGGGGGGAAGTTGTGTGAATTTGAAGTTATGTTTCTTATAGCATATTGATGGCTCTTCCCTGAATCAAATTATTATAATAATTGCCAGATAGTGATTTTTAAACTATCATTCCTTCTGCATTTATTAGTTAAAATTTTACTGCAAGGTTCTTTACATCTTTATTTATTTACTTCTGTCAAAATAGATCCATGGATTCTAATTTTATTCAATGGGTTTTAAGTCATTATTGTCATTATTTATTTTGATGCTCAGATTGTTCTAGATTTGGTCAATGAGGGCTCCTTTAAGCTGGCTTCCGTGCCTGTCACTCTTTCAGCATATTTTTACTTCTGGCACAAGATGGTCCAGGCCTACTCTCCTAGCCCCAGTGCTGAACCAGCCATTTTGCTAACAACCATGTTTTTTTGCAGTGGGGAATTGTAGTAGAATCCAAGATCTGGAAGCTAGGTGTGTTCATTGCCATTAAAGTGTCATTGATCACATCCTTTCAATGGACAGAATGTGGACAATAGCCATTTTATATCACTTTTGCCTTTCATCATTTTATATTTATAGCTTCTTTCTCTCACTGTGAGAGGCCTGGTTCCCAACAAGATCAATATATTTATCCCTTTTTCTCAATTCCATACTACACATAAACTTGTTTCAGAATATAAATAATAGTGAATAATTATACCACTATCCTATCTAATAAAAGAGTAATATGCAAATTGACTGTACCTCCACTACACCCACAACCCATGCCCACCAGCCATGCCCACCAGACAATCAGAGTGAGTATGCAAATTAACCCAAGATGGCTATGGTCACAGAGAGAGCAGGTGGCAGGCTTGGGTTGCCCCTGGCAATGGAAAAAAACAAGCTTTCCACACACCATGGCCAGCCCAAGCCTCCACTTAAGGCAACAAAGTTTAAATGGCTGTGGGAGCAGAAGGCTTGGCTCTGCTCCAGGCTACAAAGTTTCAATTATAGAAGATAAATAAATCCCATATACCAGATCCACCACCTGGGTCAGTGGGAGGGCGTGGCCAGCCTGTAAACCACCACAGGCCCCATGCCCAGGCCACCCCATGCCCCAAGGGAACACCCACCTTGATCCAGGACACCCTTCAGGGCAAACCAGCTGGCCTCCACCCATGCACCAGGCTTCTATCCTATTAAAAGAGTAATAGGCAGATTGACCCTCATTCCAACACACAAGATGGCTGCCTTCATGTGATCAAAAGATTCTGCCCCCATGTGGACATGAGATGGCTACCACAAGATGACCAGCAGGGGAGGGCAGTTGGCAGGGACCAGACCTGCAAGGGAGGGCAGTTGTGGGCAATCAGGCCTGCAGAGGAGGGCAGTTAGGAGTGACTAGGCCATCAGAGGAGGGAAGTTGGGGGTGACTAAGTCCACAGGAGAAGGCAGTTAGGGCAAACAGGCTGGCAGGGGAGCAGTTAGGCATCAATCAGGCTGACAGGAAAATGGTTAGGGCGTGATCAGGCTGGCAGACAGAAGTGGTTAGGGACAATCAGGAAGGCAGGCAGGTGAGCAGTTGGGAGACAGCAGTCCTGGATTGTGAGAGGGGTGTCCGACTGCCCATTTAGGCCCGATCCTACTGGGATTGGGTCTAAATGGGCAGTCGGACATCCCTCAAGGGGTTCCAGGTTGTAAGATTGGAGAGAGAGCAGGCTGGGCTGAAGGACACCACCAATCAGAGTGAGTATGCATGAATTTCATATACCAGGCCTCTAGTTAACAATAAAGCTACTAACTCATTAAGTCAAATTTTAGCACTCCTTGAACTTCTTTGGGTCCTTTTATCTTCAGATTGAGAAGTGAAAGTACTATAGCTAAAAGTTACTTGGATTCTTTCTTTTCTTTAATATGGTTGTTACCATCTGGTATATAGTTAAGTTTAATAGTTTCTGTTCCTTTACAACTTTGAAGTTAAAAAAAAAATCATTGTTGATTTAACTTTTGGCATTTTGATTATGATATGTCTTTGGGTTCACCTTGTTTGAAACTCTCTGCATCTCTTGAACCTGGATATCTGCTTCCTTAACCAGGTTGGGTAAGTTTTCATCAATTATTTATTTAAATCAGTTTTCTATCTCTTTTTCTCTTTTTTTCTCCTGATATCCTTATAATTCAAATATTGGTAGGCTTAATGTTGTCGCAGAGGTCCCTTAAATTATCCTCATTTTTTTCTAATTTATTTTTCTTTTTGGTGGTCTGATTGGGTGATTTCCACACCCCTGTTTTTCAGGTTGCTGAAGCCTTCTTCTGCATCAATTTACCTGTTGTTGATTCCCTCTAATGTGTTTTTTTGTTTTAATTAATGTATTTTTCCATTCTGATAGTTCTTTTTTTATATTTTATATCTCTTTGTTGAATTTCTCACTGAATTCATCCATTCTTCTTTGAAGTTCATTATGAATACTTATAACCAGCATTTGAATACTTTATCTGATAGATTGCTTGTCTTTGTTTCATTTTGTTCTTTTTCTGGATTCTGTTCTGGTATTCACTTGGAACATGTATCTGTCTTCTCATTTTGTCTCTCTATCCCAAAACAGTAACTTCCCCCAGTCTTAAAGGAATATAACTTTGTATAACAGCTACCCCTTTGTAGACTTTATGTGCTGGTTATCTTAAGCAGGCCAGCTGCAGCCGGAGCATGTGTGGGCTGCAGGGGGTCCCAGAGAGCAAGCCTCACCTAGGCCTGGAGTTGTAGCTGAAGTGGGTTCTGGCCTTGGGTAGTTCCAAGGAAAAGCCACACTAGGAACTGGAGCTGGAGCTGGAGTGGGTATGAGCTGCAGGGACTCCTGGAGGTAAGCCACTGGGGCTGTTGCTTGGTCTGCAGGAAGTCCCAGGGTAAGCCATATCTGGACAGGAGCTGTGGCTAGCATGAGTGAGAGCTGAAGGGAATCTTGAGAGCAAGTCACACAGCTGGATGCTAGAGCTGGAGCAGGCCAAAATGTGGCTCTGGATAAGCTGTGTGTGGAGCACACACGAGTTTTAGGGGGTCCCAGAAACAAGCGGTGGTGCTGCTGTGGGACTTGGAAAAATTGAGATATCTATGCAGCTAGAGCACCTGGGTTGAGCTCCTGCCCTGTGATCAAGGGGAAGTGGAGGCTGCATAAAACACCACCTCAGAGAGAGGTCCCATAGATCCCCTGCTGTATAGCAGACGCTCAAGGACGCTCAAGGATTGGCAAATGAATTTCTTTCTAGAGAATTCCTTTAAATTACTATTTTTTGGCTATACTCCCGGTGGGTGAGTATGTGGGGTCCCTTCTGGGATCCCTCCTGACTGCGAGGAGGTATATCGGGTGCCTAAATTGTGGGTCTCATCTCTCTTACCTGTTTCTGTGTGTGTCTCTCATTTGTTGTGCAGAAGCTGTTGAGTCAGCCCTCAATTTTTCTTCAGGGGAATTGTTCTGCCTGTTGGTGTAAATTTGATATGCTCCTGAGAGAAGGTGAGTTCAGGGTTTTCCTATACCACCATCATGGACCCACATAATGTCTTGATGGAAATGTTTTTGGATGAATCCAAGATGATGTATGGTCAGCCTGTTCAATCATATTTCTTCCTTCATTGGACTCAAACTAAATGCCAGGTACTATGATAAATTCTAGGATTAAACTGTAAACCAAACAAATAATCTCTGCCCTCATGAACCCTATAGTTTGGTGTGAAAACAGATAATCAAATAATGGCAGAAGTATATAGGTGAGCATTAAGTATAATATTTCTCACAGAGGAAATAATAAATTAAAAATTATTATATAATAAGAACATTTTAGGAAAGAGGTCTAATTTAAATTTTGGATATAATAACAAAAAAAAGTTGCCAAAAAATAAGCTTGAAACATTTAAAATGTTTCTAAACGTAGGCTTGTGGAGTAAGAGAGGCTAGTTTCTCATCTTTTCTTTTCAAGAAGAAAGCAATGTAGCAAATTATCCTAACATTATGGCTACTAAATATTATCTATTTCTTGGCAAAGATGGGTGAAGTACAAACACTTATTTTATTTCAGAGAATTATTAAACTTCAGGTTTGGAAGAAGGTATTGAAATTTAATCCTATTCCTCATTTCACAGGTGAGGAAATTAAGACCAAGAGAAAGCAAGTCACTTGCTTAACATCACACAAGTATGACTATAAAAGCTGAAGTAAACTTAGGTTTCTTCATGTATTCTTCAATCCAAACTGCAATAAACCCTTTGCTTTTTTGGTAAGTCTGTTAATTACCAAAGAGGTCATGTTTTGCTTTTTAACACCCCCCCACCCCACAATTTCTCTCTACCAATAAAAGAATACGCTGAAGGCAAAAGCTATCAACTACATAGTAATCTAGCCAGCCTGCCACTATTAATGTTATAGGGATAACAGAAAAAAGTATATGTGTTCTTTATTAATTCAACTCCTAAAAGAGGCTTTTAGACAAAGCTCAGTCAAATACTCCAGATTCTTTGCAGTCTATTTGTGGGTTTGTTTGATTTTATACAGAATATGGTTTAGTGTTTAAACATAAAAGCCTAAGTTAAACAGACCGGAACTCTTTCAAGGACTCAAAACAAATATTATATTATTATACTTAGACTTTGGCAAGAAACATTTTTTTCCAAGGTGTCATTCATGTACATTCCATTGTGTGGTTATTGAGTTTACCTTAGCAACTTAATTTATTTCACATACTTAAATATTTTAAGTTCAAATAATTAAGAAAAAGACAACTCAAAAACATTAACCTTAAGCTGTAAATTTCTTCAAAAGCAAGGTATAAATTTGATATGTATTATCCACATTCTGCAGCTAAAAACATTTTTAGAGCTCCTGAAATTTGGCATCAGCTTAGCTTGAATCATCTGGTTGAAAGCAGGGACAGGATGAGAGATGCCAGAAAACCTACCCCACCTCCTGATCATATGCATGGGTCCTTCCTAGTGCCAGCCAGTGGTGAGCGTTTAACCAGGCATTTCATTCTCTAGGCCTGTTTTCTCATGCAAACAATGAACAATCTGGAATAAATTACCTGGTTAGTCCCTTGGAGCAGCAAAATACCCTCTTCCTTTTAGTTCCCATTTTTATTATTTGCTCTGAAATCTAAATAAGACTCAATATATCTCACAGAGACAAGGATATCGGGCATAAAGATAACACACAGCAAAGGAGGCTCCAGGTAAAATATAAAAACACATGTGAATCATGTGCATTAAGAGAAAATGTTCTAAAGGAGAGCCCAGAAGTCAAAACTACCTCAAGAGGTTAGTATAACTGGACTCCAAAAATACAGGTTTCAAGTTGTCAAAGACATTACACATGTACAGATCTTTAAAAAATAACAACAACAAACAAACAAACAAACAAAAGAAAAACTACTGTGGTTTATATGCTGATCAATTTTCCTGAATTCACATGAGCAGTAATATTGAAATTGTATGTTAAAGATGAGTTTGAAAAAAAAGTTATCATTTTTTTCAGTCTAAGAGCAATGCATTAATTTAGTTAAATCACATTTATGACATGAATATACTACATACAATACAATATCACTAAGCTTAACCTTACCACTAATACTAAAAATGCTTACAATAAAACTTTAGAAATTAACATATTTCAATTATATTTGCATTATAATTTCAGAGATGGAACTCCATGGTGAAAACAATAATTTTCACCAATAAATGAAAACAACTTTCTTTAAAAAGCACAGAAAATATATTTTCATAAATTATGTGTTTTATAGAAAATAATAACATAATAGAATATTAATTATACTTTGCATTGATTTAAGTATCAAGCCAGAGAACTTGAAAATGTAATTACAGAAAATGGGATGATTGCCAAGGAAAAATGTGGGAAGAGAATGTATCCATTTCCATGAAAGGACATAGAGAGTCTTTTCAAGATATGTACATTTAAAGAAAACCATTTTGGACAACACTGCTTCCATTGTAGGTTTTTGGCTCTCTTTCATATCACTATATCTTTACAGATGCTTTTAGTACTAGTGGGGAATCTATACTGGAAATGCATTCTTTGTCACTTGGCAGAGTTTACCTAGTAAATAAATATCAGAGTTAAGATTTTAGTGTTGTTTTTTTTCTCTGTGGCTGGCTAAAAAACAGACTTTTACCTTCAGGTTGGATTACAGAAAACAAAACAGGTAAGCAGATTAAGAAAATCAAGTCAAACCAAAAAGACCAAATCAAATTTCCTTTTTGAAAAAGCAAGCAATAGTAGATAAGCAGAATCCTCGTGTTAAATATATACATATACACACACACAGCACTGGAAAGCAAGAATGATGTCAACAACAAAGATGTGAGATAGTCATAAAAGATATACAGCAGATAGGATTCCATTCTTGGTGAAACAAGACCAGAGAACATCACACAGGATATAAGTAGTGTGGAGATGAGAATGATAAGGGGAACTTCAGGCAGAAGTTCCTTCAGGGAGCAAGTGTCACAACGATTAATTGGGACAGTGCATTTAGAGAAACTGGGTTTGTCAGTCACCATCTCCCCCACCACCACCCCACCCCCTCACTACAACACACACACCTCCTAAATATGCTGAGCTAAGAGAGCTACAGTTGCCCACAGGCTTAACCAGATGAGTGTGGGCTCTGAGACCAGAGATGGTACAGTTCATTGTCCCAGAGAGCTAGCAATGTCCTAGAGGGCATTTCATTCTCTAGGCCTGTTTTCTCATGCAAACAATGAACAATCTGGAATTCCAACTTCCTCCTACAGACAAGCTCATACACTCTGAACCAACTTTTATTAACATGTGAACAAGTTATTCAAACATGCATACTAATAAAATCAAGAGGCCAGAATAAGGTAAGATCTGGGATGTAAGAAAGCATGGTAAGAAAACAAAC
The DNA here is from genome assembly GCA_011751065.1 of Lasiurus cinereus. Classification (NCBI taxonomy): domain Eukaryota; kingdom Metazoa; phylum Chordata; class Mammalia; order Chiroptera; family Vespertilionidae; genus Lasiurus; species Lasiurus cinereus. The sequence goes on from JAAGEH010000304.1 coordinate 34,519,428, forward strand.
AAACAAACAAACAAACAAAATATTAAGTATAAATCCTTTTTTATTCATAACTTTATTTTTTTATAATTTAGAATTAAAAGTTCAGGTAACTACCATTTGGAAGTTGAAGTACAAGGAAATAAATAAATATATTAATATTATCTGAGGTACCATCTAACACCTGTCAGAATGGCTACCAGCAACAAATCAACAAACAATAAGTGCTGACGAGGATGTGGAGAAAAAGGGACCCTCATGCACTGCTGGTGGAAATGCAGACTGGTGCAACCACTGTGAAGAACAGTATGGAGTTTCCTCAAAAAACTAAAAATGGAACTCCCATTTGACCCAGCAATCCCACTTCTAGGAATATATCCCAAGAACTCAGAAACACCAATCAGAAAGGATATATGCACCCCTTTGTTCATAGCAGCACAATTTGTAATAGCTAAGATTTGGAAATAGCCCAAGTCCCTATCAGTAGATGAGTGGATTAAGAACCCAAGAGATGTGGTCGAATCCAGCTTGTACACACAGTGTTCTTGAATGTATTGTCTATGGCCATTCTGCAGTGTCTGAGAATTCTGTGACGAAATGATGCCCATGAAATGATAACATTAAATGTTTTTAATATTACTCTTGGGGTCTCCCAGTAAATAACTGGTTTTATTGTTAGTTATTAAGAAGCACAGTATTCAATTAAACTCTGCTTCTTGCACAGAACATTCAATCAGCTAGTTAGAACCTCTTTCATAAATGTGACTAGCCAGCTAAGAGTCATCAGATATTTGAAAACACTTCAACATGAAAAGCAAAAACAATAATCAATAAAAATAACTTAGAGGAAACAGGTAATTCAGAGACCAAAAGATACCTTCAAAACAGTTACACTTTCAAAGAAATAGAGATTTTGTATTAAAGGAAACAAATGAAACAAAAATAGGTTCTATTTTTAAAGAAACTATGAGAAATTTAAAAAAAAAGGATCATTTCTGCATGAACAGAAAAATTTTAAGTAAATAGAACAATTAGGGACATAAAATAGAAACTGCTGAGAAATTAGGTAAACAGAATTCAAATAGAAAATAGAACAGAAGGGAAAAGAAAGCCAATTCCAGAGTCAGTCCAGAATATCAGAGATCTGAATTATTATTCCAGAAAGGAAAAAACGAAGAGAAAAATATCAATTAATTAATAAAAGAAAATGTAGCACAATTGAAAAAGTATACAGATGAAAACCTTTAGAATGAATAAATATCTCAGAGAGCTGAAACATGGATTTTGCTGGTAAGAAATTATACTTATTGAATAGTCAGGAAATTCGCTATATTATCTATAAAATTTATATAATAGAGAAATATGCAAATTAGCCAGGACACTATAACATCATGATGGAACAACAGGAACCTGAGGCTGCATGGCCTGGCCAGGCAGGGGACCTCAGGCCCTGCCCCCTACCCTGTGGGGCTTGAGAGTGGACCTCAAGCCACAACCCTCACCCAGTGGGGCTTGACAGGGACCTCACGCCACACTCCCACCCCAGCGCCAGGCCAGGAGACCTTAGGTCAGGCCCTTAACCCCAGCGCTGGGCCAGAGGACCTCAAGCCACACCCCTTGTCCCACAGTTTTGGATGAGGGACCTCAGGCCATGCTCCCTGCCTGGTGGGGCTTGACAGGGGACTTCAGGCCACACCCCCTGCCCGGTGGGGCTTGACAGGGGATCTTAGACTGCACCCCGTACCCCAGCATCAGGCCAGAGGACCTGAGGCTGTGCCCCCTGCCCAGTGGGACTGGATGGGGGACCTGAAACTGCACCTCCGCACCCAGAGCTGGGCCAGGATACCTAAGGCTGCACCCCCTGCCCAGAGGGTCTTGAAAGGGGTGGGGTTGGCTGGGTCTGGGTCTCTTGCATTTTCAAAGCACGTGGGGGTGGTGGGCACAGACTTGACTCTAGGTCCTGCAAGACTCTGACAGGAGGGAGATTTTTATATACATTTTATTAACTTTCATCTCTGACATTTCTTTTTTTTAAATTTTTATTAATTTTTTATACATATCTCCCCATTGCCCCCCCAGTGTCTGTGATCATTGGTTATGTTTATAAGCATGCATACAAGTCCTTTGATTGATCACTTATTTACCTCACCTAACTTTAATCTTTCTGCTATAATTTCACAGTCTGTTTGATGCTTTATGATTTTTGTCCTCCTGAGAATTATCAGTCTACTCCCTTTCTGTGCTCCTGATTCTATTATATTCACCAGTTTATTCTGTTGATCAGATTTTTAATTCACTTAATTTTTACATTCACTTGTTGACAGATGTGTATTTGTTGTTCATAATTTTTTGTCTTTTACCTTTTTCTTCTTCCTCTTCTAAAAGGGTACCTTTCAGCATTTCATATAATACTGGTTTGGAATTGATGAACTCCTTTAGCTTTTTCTTCTCTATGAAGGTCTTTATCTGCCCTTCAATTCTGAATGATAGCTTTGCTGGATAGAGTATTCTTGGTTGTAGGTTCTTGTTGTTCATCACGTTGAATATTTCTTGCCACTCCCATCTGGCCTGCATCGTTTCTGTTGAGAAATCAGCTGACAGTCGTATGGGTGCTCCCTTGTAGGTAATAAACTGTTTTTCTCTTGCTGCTTTTAATATTCTCTCTTTCTCTTTTGCTCTTGGCATTTTAATTATGATGTGTCTTGGTGTAGTCCTCTTTGGGTTCCTTTTCTTTAGGGTTCTGTGTGCTTCCTCGACTTGTAAGTCTATTTCTTTTACCAGATGTGGGAAGTTTTCAGTCATTATTTCTTTAAACAGGTTTTCAGTATCTTGCTCTCTCTCTTCTTCTGGCACCCCCACAATTCTGATGTTGGTACGCTTGAAGCTGTCCCAGAGGCTCCTTACATTATGTTCACATTTTTGGATTCTTTTCTCTTCTTGCTTTTCCAGTTGAATGTTTTCTGCTTCTTTATATTTCAAATTTTTGACTTGATCCTTGCCTTTCTCTAGTCTGCTGTTAGTACTCTGCATAATAGTTTTCATTTCAGTCAGTGTATTTATCATCTTCTCTTGGGTCTCACTAAATTTATCCATCTTTTCTAGCATATTCTTGCAAAACCTTATAAGTGGGTTTTGAACTCTATATCCAGTCATTTTTTTTCCTCCATTTCTTTTGCTTGTAATCCCTTCCCTTGTCTCGGCATTTTCACTGTGCCGGGGAAACTTCTGTGCTGGATTCAGCCGAAGAAGCCTCTGCTGAGCTTGGGAGGGGTGGAGTTTCAGGGCTTAAGGGACCGCCTTGCCTTCCAGTCGGCCCCACCCTCCACGGTCCCTGAGTCTCACGTGACTGGGTAATGGCTGGAGCGGTCCTTGTGCGCGCGCGCACCCGCAGCGCCTCTAACCGCTGCCTTTCCGGCTCCCCTGCGAACCAGGACCACACGAGTCTAGGTCCCCAGGGTTTCGCCCAAAACAGGGGCCCAGTGGACTCAGAAGTGGCGCAGTTGGGAAGGTCTGTCTCCCACCCACTCGCGAAAGCCAGCGGCACAATCAGCAATCCGTCCTCCGCGTGGTGCCGTGCGCGACCAGACCTCCGATCCTTTACGACTCCCCTAAATTTCCGTGCACTTCTCCCTTTTCACAGTCCAAACTCTCCCCGTATGAGTTTCGGCTGGACCTGGGGTTTAGTGTCGTAAGATACGGGGTTCAATGCCATTGGGAGTCTCTGTTTCCCTCCCGCCAGAGAAAGCCAGCCAGGCACTCCGGCACCCGCTCTCTCAGCGCACGCGTCTCCGTACCTCAGCTTTTTGCAGCTCCTCTGGGTTTCTGTGAGCCCCTCTCTTTCCCTCTAGTTGTAGAACTTCCACTCAGCCAGCTTTCCTGTGGTTCTGGATGATGTCCGTTCTGTCTTTTAGTTGTAGTTTTGAAATTGTTGTGCGAGGCAGCAGTATAGGTGTTTACCTATGCAGCCATCTTGGATTCCCCCCATCTCTGACATTTCTATTATAAAGAGCAAATAGCAATATTAAAATATTTCCTCTAATTAATTCCCTTTTAATGTGCATGAATTTTGTGTACCAGGCAGCTAGTGGTAACATAATTAGTTATGAGACTTCTTGCAGTTAAAGATTTTTTTAACTAAATTTTTTTATTCAGATTATTACATTTGTTTCTCTTTTTTCCCTTCCATAGCTCCCCTCCACCTAGCTCTCACCCCTCCCTCTACCTTTACCTCCCTCCCATTGACCTCATTCATAAGTGTATTTTTGTCCAATCTCTCCCTCACCCCTTTCCCCCTGAGAATTATCAGTCCACTCCCTTCCTGTGCTCCTGATTCTATTATATTCACCAGTTTATTCTGTTGATCAAATTTTTAATTCACTTAATGTTTAGATTCACTTGTTGATAGATATGTATTTGTTGTTCATAATTTTTTATCTTTTATCTTTTTCTTCTTTCTCTTCTAAAAGAATACCTTTCAGCATTTCATACAATACTGGTTTGGAGTTGATGAACTCCTTTAGTTTTTGCTTATCTGTGAAGCTCTTTATCTGCCCTTCAATTCTGAATGATAGCTTTGCTGGATAGAGTATTCTTGGTTGTAGGTTCTTGCTATTCATCACTTTAAATATTTCTTGCCACTCCCATCTGGCCTGCATCGTTTCTGTTGAGAAATCAGCTGACAGTCGTATGGGTGCTCCCTTGTAGGTAATAAACTGTTTTTCTCTTGCTGCTTTTAATATTCTCTCTTTCTCTTTTGCTCTTGGCATTTTAATTATGATGTGTCTTGGTGTAGTCCTCTTTGGGTTCCTTTTCTTTAGGGTTCTGTGTGCTTCCTCGACTTGTAAGTCTATTTCTTTCACCAGATGTGGGAAGTTTTCAGTCATTATTTCTTTAAGTAGGTTTTCAGTATCTTGCTCTCTCTCTTCTTCTGGCACCCCCACAATTCTGATGTTGGTTCGCTTGAAGCTGTCCCAGAGGCTCTTTACATTATCTTCATATTTTTGGATTATTTTTTCTTCTTGCTTTTCCAGTTCAGTGTTTTCTGATTCTTTATTTTTCAAATTTTTTAATTGATTCCTGTCTTCCTCTAGTCTGCTGTTAGGTCTCTGTGTAATATTTTTTATTTCAATCAGTGTATGTTTAATTTCTAGTTGGATCTTTTCCATCTCTAGTTGGTCCTTTTTCATCTCCTCTTGGGTCTCACTAAATTTACACATCTTTTCTAGGATATTCTTGAAAAACCTTATAAGCGTGGTTTTGAACTTTATATCCAGTTGTTTGTTTTCGTCCATTTCTTTTGTTTGTGATCTTTTCCTTTGTCTCAGCATTTTCACTAGGCCAGGAGAACTTTTGGGTTGGATTCAGCCTTATGATACAATACTTGCAAAACTGCAAAAGCCTCTCTGTTGAGCTTGGGATGGGTGTCATCTCAAGGGCTTAATGGACCACCTTGCCTTCCAGTAGATCCCGCTCTCCACGGCCCCTGAGTCTCACGTGACTAGGTGATCACTGGAGTGGTCCCTGTCCGTGTGTGCACACTCTCGCAATGCCTCTAAACTGCTGGCTTTCCAGCTCCCCTGTGCTCCGGAACCATATGAGTCTCGGTCCCTAGGGTTTTGCCCGAAACTGGGGTTTAGTGGAGTTAGAAGTGGTGCAGTTGGGAGGCTCTGTTTCCCACCAACTGGTGAAAGCCAGTGGCACAATCAGCAGTCGGTCTTCTGGGCGCAGTGCTGTGTGCGCCACCAGACTTCTGATCTTTTGTGACTCCCCTAAATTTTCGTGCACTTCTCCCTTTTCACAGTCCAAACTCCCCTGTATGAGTTTCGGCTGGATCTGGAACTTAGTGTGATAGGATAAGAGGTTCAATGCCGTTGAGAATCTCTGTCTCCCTCCTGCCAAAGAAAGCCAGCCAGGTACTCTGGCACCCACTCTCTCCACGAGCACGTCTCCATACTTCAGCCTTTTGCAGCTCCTTTGGGTCTCTGTGAGACCCTCTCTTTCCTTCTAGTTGTAAAATTTCCACTCAGCCAGCTTTCCTGTGGTTCTGGATGATGTCCATTCTGTCTTTTAGTTGTAGTTTTGAAATTGTTGTGCGAGGCAGCAATGTAGGTGTTTACCTATGCCGCCATCTTATATTCTCCTTGCAGTTAAAGATTTAATTAGTCATAAGACCACATCAATTTTTCATGAGCAGTTTAGTGGAAAAATTATTTTTCTAGTTCAAGAAAATACTGCTTCAAGATAAGAGGGCCAGTATCTTTCACTTTAATATTGCAGTCTTTTAGAACTCTGAACATCAGATGTTTTATTCTGAAAACTCATGACTGCCCAAAAAGAGTTACCCACTAACTGACCTGAATAATGCCCAGAATTTACTTTTCAATCTGTCCAGTTTTCACTCAGACTAAGAATCTTAAACAATGCTACAGGGGCACCTTCACCAACAGCAGCACGACTGTTACCAAACATTCACTGAGTATCTGCTGTGTGTGCATAAAACTACATTGGGAAGCAGTATTATCAGGTCATGAAAAAAGAGAGATGAGCAAAACAATTGATTTTTTTTAAACTCTTTATATGAAAAATTTTGAATATATAAAAAATAAAAAATAATAATATAGTAAAGCCCCATGTACCTAGCTTCAACAATTTTCAACTCATGGTCAAGATCCACCTTATTTTATTTATACCCCCACCTAATCTCCTTACTCCTAAATTCTCTAGATTATTTTAAAACAAAACTAAGGCATCACATTTCACCTGTAAATGTATATGCATATATTATATACATCTATAATTATATATTCATATGTATCAAATATATTTACACATATATTTCAAAGATAACATTGCAATGTAATGACAATTAATTATCATAACTAAATATAATTAGAAGTTCATGATATTACTACTCATTCAATCAATGTTCACATTTCCCCAATTGTCTAATAATTTCATTTCATTTTGCTGATCTCATTCAGGAGCTATTTTCTATTTGATTACCCAGTGGCATAGTGTGTACAGAAAAGACAGGATTAATGTTTGGTTTTTTTCTCTACATTTATTAGCTTTCAACTCTGTAAGTTAGTTACCTAGTAACCTCCAAAGGGGACCAATGGTTTGAGGAGTTTCAGGAAAATTCTTTGTCTAGGTCTGCATTTGTGTATTTTGAATCACTATGGGTTTAAACATAATGGAGGCATTTCAATCCATTACAGTTATTATTTTATTGACTTTCAAATTGTCCCCTGTTTGGCTACAGAAAAACTTACATAGTTGGCTACAGAATATTTTAGACATAACTCCAAAGTCACTGATAGCATCCCTGCTCCTTGGTATAATAATTTATTCCAGGTTCATTGTTATACATTTTCTGTTCCAGATCTGAAGTCACTTCTCTCCCAAGGAGCCCTGGTTCTTTTTATGAGAAACAGTTTTGAGATAGTACAATCTGGGTTTTAAATTTAGTTAATGAACATAAGGACTGTTCATTTTACTAAGTGATCATTGTTTCCAGGTCTTTTAAGTGGGTAGAGCTAGGGGATTGTATTTTTATTGTATTAAAATATAACACAATTTCAATTAACAATTACAATATAACTTCAGAACTTTGGAGTTTTTACTTGATCAATTTAATATTACATTTGAATTACTTTCTTCCATGCTGGAAATTTTAATTTCCAACACTAATATAATTTGTCATTTGTTTTACCCCATAGTACAAACAACAGTCACCACTGCCACCCACCCCCCAAAAAAAGAAAGGAAAAAAAAGAAAGGGAGTGTGAGAGTGAAAAAAGAAGGAAGGAAGGAAGGAAAAAGGAAGGAAGGGAGGGAGGGAGGAAGGAAGGGAGGAAGGAAGGAAGGAAAAGAAAGAAATGAGAGAGAAATAAGTCAGCTAAAATAGTAACAATACTATCTTCCCCCAAAAAAACTAAGAAAACAGTTTAAATTATTGAAAATTATTTTTTTCCTTAGGGTATATATACAGACAAATTATATTGTCATCTGAAGTAATTCATCTGTGATTATACCACCAATTTGAGACTCAGATTTATTTGTGTCATTTTACTTTCAAGTTTTAGAGATTTCTTTGTCTCATGATTAATTAAGTCTTATAATCATGTTAAATATTTACATGTTTTTAAATTCAAAACAAAACAAAATATATTCTTTTTTTTTTATTTTAGAAAAGATATCTAATCTCTAATCCTGTCCTCTCCACCTTGGTTCCTCACTGACACAAAAATAACCTTTTTCTGAGTGTTTTTATATATTTAAGTTTATATTCAGATTATCTTCTTTTGAGATAAATAACAGCATATCATGAACACTTTCATCATGATTTTTAACTAAATCATAAATACTATAGATACAGTAGTACCTTGAGATATGAGTTTAATTCGTTCCGTAACCTTGAGGCGTGGGAAACTATGAGACGCTCCAGTCGTGGTAAACTGGTGGGTCCTGTGCAGCCGGCCGATCCATGCGATTACTCCTATCTCAAATGTTGCTCGTATTTCAAAGCAAAAATCGCTCGCTCGATGGCTCCTATCTCAAAAATCTCGTATGTTAGGGCACTAGTATCTCAAGGTACCACTGTAATTCTATAAAAACTTATTAATTTTTTAAATTATTTTGTAGCCAGGTAAGAAAATTGACTCTAAAATTGGAGCATAAGTAGGCAGCTGTTGGGAAAAAAGAAGATTTAATCCAAATGTATTTTTAAAATATGCAGTTAGGAGCTTTGTAGTAAACCTTTATAAAATGACTCACCAAATTCACAGCCTCGTGCTGGGAAAAATTAGAGTAGGTGGCTTTGCTACTCAGAGGCATACACAGTGTATAATTTCACCATGCAAAATGCTTTTGCTACTACAATTTTCTTTTGCTTTGCCTGTTTGAGAAGTAATGTTCCTTTCTATTTTAGCAGCACCATTTGCATTTCTATTATGCACACTGAACTGGGATTCCATTTTTATCTTCCCTTTGTTACTTGTTTTCATTCCCATACTTCTATTCTTGATTTTTGCCTTTCCTTTATCTTGCCCTTAAATGGGGTCTTCATATTATGGGAACAGTGCCACAAATTTTCTCACCATCATGCCTGGCCTCTTTCCAATTTAATGATATAAGTTCCCTTGAACCACTGCCAACAAAGCTAGGACATCCTACACACATTTGCTATGCAAACACCTTCATGACTAATGGTCTCTCAAAGTACGGCATTTGAAAATTGAAGCTATGTTTTAAAAACATATTCTGCAGCTAAAGAAAAAAATATAACAATGTTCCTAAAGTCGTGAGTTGCCACATTAATAAACTCAGTTTATCTGAGAGGTAAATTCCTACAACCCTAATCCCAAGATATGTACATAATGAAAGCAAGAGTTTATGCATACTCATCCATGTCTTTGAGCAGCCTCTGTTCTCTTCTCCTGTGTATTTATAAATTCAAATATTTGGGTATTGCCAAGTTCTTTTTCTTAAAACAGAAGCAGAGACATTCAGGACTCAGCGTGATTGTATGCTGCCAATCACGAGGTCATGCCCCATCACTCTCCCCTCTCCTGCTATAATAGCAAATGACATTGACATCTACAGACCCACCAGGCCCTTTGCCATCATTCAAGTTGTTGTATCAAGAATCTGTATCTGTTACTAAGAAGACCGGGTCCATTTTGCAGGTGAATCTCCCTTTCATTCGTCAACACCATGATCACACAACTCCTTCCCTGAGATTTCCCTGATACACCTTTTCTCCTGCTCAGAGAGAGCTGAGCTGATCATTCCCTCTTCTGCATAATTTCCTATGTACCCTTGGAACTGTGACCATCTAGAGAGCAGAGAGGCCATGTTTTATGTATTCCTTCCCACCACCTGGCACCATGCCTGACAAGTATTGGTTTGGCTCAGAAAATGATGGTTAATTAAACACCTGAATGAGTAAATGGTCATGTGATATGTTCTCCCATGTGGAAAGGAGAGACTAAACTACTTCCTACATGCATGTTGCATTGAAGCATCTGTACTTAGATTTCTTCTCTTTCATGTCTCTATTTGAAAGAATGGGATTTTAATACTTGCCTCTGTTTTTTTACTTAAAGACTAGCATACGAAGAGTAGATACCACAGCCAGACAGAAACAAGATTTTTGTTTTTACTTTGAAGAGGCCAAATAGACTTAGTCATTCTCTGTTCTTTTAACAAACCAATCTTTGAGACCCATTGAAACAACTATCCAAAGAATACACTTCAGTTCATACTGAGCCTTCTTTCATGATGCCTCCGTGCTGCCCAGTCTGGCTTCTGCCATGTCCCTCTTATCTTTACCTTTTGTTCCCTACTTCCCACCCCTAATGAGAGCTGGCCTGTCCTATAGTACATAGGTATACATCCCAAATGGTAGGTCACTAATCTGGTTAATTTCTCTATCCCAATGAAGAAAGACCAGAGTGATGGCTTTCTGTTTTATTATGAGTCACCTACATAAAACTATAGATGTATAGGCCTTTTTCTTATGTATTTCTATTCAATAGGTCTGAGTTTCACAATTTCTCTGTCCTTTTTAAAGCACCTTCATAATTCCAGTGATGAGTCATGTTTTGCAACTTTCCCAATGAGAAGCATAATCACAGGCTGCACATTATACTCTCTAACGCAAGCCACCTGAAAACACACCTACCTTGTTGTCCATCTCCTGAATGACAAAGCACTGAGTGACTCTGTAACTCAGTGAAGACAGAAGGGAAATACCTTTCTCTGTAGGTGTCCAGCAGAAGTCATCCCTATTCTAGTTATGTCTTCAGACACTGCAAATGCAATGAACTAATTATGGTTCAATTTCCTGACCACAGAAGTGAAATTGTATTCCTTACTACATGTATGTCTTTGCAGTAGATGTGATTTGTAAAAACAAGCTTATTAGAAACTAATAAATTTATAAAGTAGGGCAAAAGTAGATTTACAATTGTTCATACGGAAAATAATGAAAAATAAATAAATAAATAATACAAGAATAAACTGTGTTTTGCATATTCACATCTGTAAACCTACATTTGCCTTAACCTATATTGCACAAAAAGTCATATCCTATCCCTCCGGCCCTTGACTGAAGGGGTGGTTTAGAAATCAGAATGTTCACTCCATAGAAAGGCAGCTACTTAACCTACACTCAGTATCAGATTTCATCACACCTTTCCCCCATAAGACTCTCTTCCTTTCCTGACTCTATACCTTCAGAAATCTTTTTTTTTTTTTTAAGGCTTATTTCTCACTCACTAGTACTCTCTGCGCTTCCAGGAAAATTTAAGTTTGTGAAATATCCCAAAGAAATTGAAGACCTATTTTTAGAGAAAATGGAAAGTGCATTCTCAAAGCAACCCTAAGAGTGACAAAGGGGGAGGCAACTGTGGCCCCTTTCATTTCCTTGGTCTCAGGAAGCAGCATCTTTATGAAAAGTAAGCTCAGCTGTTAACAGGTTGGGGTGGGACTGCTATCTACCACATCACAGTCTCACAGCCAGCAGAGAACAGGATGTTATGAGTACATCATGAAACTCAGAGCTAGAGTCAAAACCATACTCAGTGTTTCCCATACATGTGTTTATCTACTTTCTTCAAACTTCAAAGGAGAATTCTCCTGTATGTAGTGTAAGAAAAATCTTACCTGAGAAAAAAGCAGTACAGAACTAATGAACTCCTTATTTTCATGTTATTAATGAAAAGAAAGCCCACTCTAGTTTATAACAATAGATTGCCAAAGTGGCCCATAGCTCCTTCTTGATTATTAAAGGACCCATTTTCTTTTCATGTCTGCTTACTTGTAGCCAAAGTGAGCCCCAGAGGATAGGATATGCATCAGGTCAGTTAATTTCTCCCAGACTCTGACTATAAAATGAAGACAGTTGAAAATCTTCCATTAAACATTTCCTGGCATTCAGAAAACAAAACAAAACAAAACAAAACAAAACAAAACAAAAAAAAACAATAGTGAGGGCTCAAGGGAGCTAGGGAAGGAGCTGGGGGGCGGGGGTTACTGACAAGAAAACTGAAGGTGAAGAGTTTAACCACTATAGTTGGTGTTGCTTAGTCAATACTCATTTGTTATCCTTGATACATCCCTTTGTATGTTGCAATTAAAAAAGAATGCTCAGGATGAACAATCCACCAGATATCAACTTTCAAGTATCACTGCTCCATTGATATCCTGGTAAAAACAGGGTTTTAGACATCTGGGTTTGACTCACGATCTATTACTAATTGCTGAGGGATCTTAATGTAAGTTACTTAACCTTTCTAAGCACGAGTTTTCTCCCTTAAAATGAACTATTGTGAGAATTAAATAAGAGAATGCACATAAAGTGTTTACTCAAGGTCTGTATTTGAGAAGCACACAACAGCGTTATTATTATTAAGCCAGTATATTAATCAGGATACGCTTGGTGGTAAGTGAAGTAAATCCAACACAAACTGGGTTAAACAAGAAAGGAAAATTATTGCCACACATAATTGAAAACTCTAGTGGCAACTTTGGTTCAGGCAAATATGGATCTGGCTGTTCAAACAAAGCCCTAAGATTTGATGTCCAACTTCAACCCTTCCTACCTCCTTCCACCTTGTGTCTCTGCTGTGTTATTTGCCTTCATTCTTCTATAGAATCCACAATAATTCCAGCTTCCATGCTCCCAGAGGAGAAACCTTGGCTGGAGAAAATCTCTAACAAGAGCTGCCCCTTTGTATCACATTCATAGGATTTATAAGCCCTGAGCCCATTGCTGTGGCCTTAGAGAAAGGATGCTCTGTCTAGGCCTAGGTCACGTGTTCACTCTGGAGCTGGAGGATGATACCAGCCTCACTGAAGCCACATCAAATGAGAGTGGAGAAAGGAATTCTCCCAAAGAAAGCAGAGGATATCCAGCTACCCAAGAAAAGGAGGATAGATGATGAGGCCCCAAATTAAGTTATCTTCTCTTAAAGACACTTACCCATGAATAGAGAATATGCAAATCTCACTTTCAAATTGAGTGAGCAAGGACTGCAAAGGTGGAACAAGTTCTCCTAGATGCTTCTTAAATTGAAATAAAAAGGAATGTCAGACCCATAATCTCAAGATATTGATTTGCCATACGTACTCTGAAAGCCATTCCAGGAGTGAAAATGTCATTGATATCGAGCTAAAGCCTAAAAGCAGGCTATTCTAGGTTGCTAAGTGTGGTCCTGGCATGTTATTTATTTATTTATTTATTTATTTATTTACTCACTTACTTATTTTCAAAAATGAATTATTTTTTACATGCAATAAACATTAATATTTCAAAAATATTTTAAATATAATAATACTACCAAAACTGTACTAATAAAGTATATTATCACAAAAGTTGTAGAAAATATTAAAAATATGCAAATAATAGGATTACTTCTATTGTATTCTAAAATATTTTTTTCTCCGGCACTATTTTTGTTCATCAGTTTATAATGTTCATTATATACCACAAATGAGTGAAATTATGTGATATTTATCTCTCTCCGACTGGATTATTTCGCTTAGCATAATGCTCTCCAGGTCCATCCATGCTGTTTTGCAAATGGTAAGAGTTCCTTCTTTTCACAGCAGGATAGTATTCCATTGCGTAGATATACCACTGGTTTTCAATCTACTCTTCTGATGGGCACTTAGGCTATTTCCAAATCTTAGCTGTTATAAATTGTGCTCCTATGAACATAAGGAGACATATATCCTTTCTGATTGGTGTTTCTAAGTTCTTGGGATATATTCCTAGAAGTGGGATTGCTGGGTCAAATGGGAGTTCCATTTTTAGTTTTTTGAGGAAACTCCATACTGTTCTCCACAGTGGCAGCACCAGTCTGCATTCCCTCCAGCAGTGTAGGAGGTTCCTTTTTCTCCACATTCTCTCCATCACTTGTGGTTTGTTGATTTGGTGATGATAGCCATACTGAAAGGTATGGAATGTTATCTCATTGTCATTTTGATTTGCATTCTTTGGCTTGGTCATGTTTTTATTTGCCTATTGGCCTTCTGTCTGTTCTCTTTTGAAAAGTGTCTATTTATATATTTTGCCCACTTTTTTTATTGGATTGTTTGTCTTCCTTTTGTTAAATTATATAAATTCCCCGTAAATTTTAGAGATTAAACCTTATCAGAGATAACATTGGCAAATATGTTCTTCCATGCGGTAGGCTTTCTTGTTTTGTTGATAGTTTCTTTTACTGTGCAGAAGCTTTTATTCTGATGTAGTCCCATTTCTTTATTTTCTTCTTAGTTTCTATTGTCCCATGAGCTATATCAGTAAAGATATTGCTATGATAAAAGTCTGATATTTTGCTGCCTATGGATTTTTCTAATATTTTTGTACTTTCCTATTTTACATTTAAGTCCATTATTCCATTTGAGTTTATTTTGTGTATGGTATAAGTTGGTGGTCTAATTTCATTTTTTTTTTGCATGTATCTGTCCAATTTTCCCCACACCATTTATTGAAGAGACTGTCTTGACTCCATTGTATGCTCTTGCTTCCTTTGTCAAATATTAATCAAGCATACCTGCTTGAGTCTCTTTCTGTGTTCTCTTTTCTGTTCTATTGGTTTACATGTCTGTTCTTATGCCAGTACCAGGCAGTTTTGAGAACAGTGGCTTTGTAATATAGCTTGAAATTTGTTATTGAGATCCCACCTACTTTATTCTCCTTTCTCAAAATTGCTGTGGCTATTCGGGGTCTGTTTTATTCCAGATGAATTTTTGAAGAGTTTGTTCTAGGTACGAAATATGCCCTTGGTATCTTAATAGGAATTGTGTTGAATCTATAGATTGCTTTGGGTAATTTGGACATTTTAATGATGTTGATTCTACTAATCCATAAACACAATGTATTCTTCCATCTGTTTATGTCTTTATCTTTTTCAACATCCTATAGTTTTCTGAGTATAGGTCTATTACCTTCTTAGTTAAGTTGATTCCTAGGTATCTTAATTTTTTTGTTAAAATGGTGAATGAAACTGTTTTTTAGTTTCTCTTTCTTTGAGTTCATTATTGGTGTATTAAAAAAACATAGATTTCTGGGTGTTAATTTTGTATCCAGCTACATTGCCGAATTCATTTATTAAGTCTAGTAGTTTTTTAATAGAGTCTTTAGGGTTTTCTATGTACAATATCATGTCATCTGCGAAAAGGACAGTTTTACTTCTTTATTTCCAATTTGGATGCCTTATATTTTGTCTTTTTTTTCTGATTGTTATGGCTAGCATTTCCAGTACTATGTTGAACAGGAGTGGTGAGAGTGGGCAGTACCATGTCGAACAGAGTGGTGTCTTATTCCTGTTCTTAGGGAAAATGGTTTTAGTTTTTGCCCATTGAGTATGATGTTGGCTGTGGGTTTGTCATATATGGTTTTTATTATGTTGAGCTATGATCCTTTGTTGAGAGTTTTTATCAAAAGTGGGTGTTCAATTTTGTCGATTGCTTTATCTGCATCTATTGATATAATCATGTGATTTTTCTTTCAATTTGTTTATGTGATGTATCACATTTATTGATTTGCAAATATTATGCCAGCCTTGCATCCCTGGAATAAATCCCACTTGATCATGGTGTGTGATCTTTTTAATATATTGCTGGATGCTATTTGCTAATATTTTGTTGCGGATTTTAGTATCTATGTTCACCAGGGATATTGGCCTATAATTCCCTTTCTTTGTAGTGTCTTTATCTGGTTTTGGAATTAGGATAATGCTGGCCTCATAAAAAGAGTTTGGAAGTGTTCCTTCCTCTTGGATTTTCTGAAATAATTTGAGGACTATATGTTTCAGTTCTTTGAATGTTTGGTAAAACTCCCCTGTGAAGCCTTCCAGATCTGGGTTTTTGTTTGGTGGGAGTTTTTGGATTGCTGTTCTATTTCATCAATTGTTATTGGCCTATTCAGATTTTCTGATTCTTCCTGATTCAGTTTGGAGAGACTATATTTTTCTAGAAATTTGTCTGTTTCATCCACATTATCCAGCTTGTTGGCATATAGTTGTTCATAGTATCTTACAATTCTTTGTATTTCTGTGGTGTCAATAGTTACTTCTCCATTTTCACTTCTGATTTTAATTTTTTGTGTCCTCTCTGTTTCTTGATGAGTCTGGATAACAGTTTATTAATTTTATTTTTCTTTTCAAAGAAACAGCTTAGTTTCATTGATTTTTTGTATTGTTCTTTCAGTTTCCAATTTACTTATTTCTGCTCTAATCTTTATTATTTCCTTCCTTCTATTTACTCTGGGCTTTTATTATTGTTCTCTTTCTAGTTCTCTAAATTGTAGGGTTAAATATTTTATTGCTGATTTTTCTTGTTTTTTGAACTATGCCTGTAGTGATATGAACTTCTGTCTCAGGACTGCTTTTACTATGTCCCAGAGATTTGGAGTTGTTGTGTGTTCATTTTCATTTGTTTCCAGGAAGTTTTTAATTTCTTTCTTGATCTCATTGGTAACTCAATCATCTATATATATAAAAGCCTAAAACACCAGTATGACCAAACAACCAGCTGGTATCTATGATGTGCACTGACCACCAGGGGGCAGATGGTCAACACAGGAGCTGACCCCTGGTTGTCTGTGTGCTCCCACAGCCAACCTCCCATGGCTGGCCAACATCCTGCAGTACCTTCCCTCAGCTGTCCTGCCCCAATCAGCCTTGATAGGCCCAGATCGCCAGCCAGGCCAGAGTACACCACCCTTGCACAAATTCATGCACCAGGCCTCCATGCTATTTAGCCTCCACGTTTTTAATGTTTCTGGGTGTTTTTATTGTAGTTAATTTCTACTTCATTCCACTGTGATCTGAGAAGATGCTTGATATGATTTCAATCTTCTTGGAGTTGTAAAGACTTGTTTTATGTTTTAAAATGTGGTCTATCTTTGTGAATGATCCATGTGCACTTGAAAAGAATGTATTCTGCTGCATTAGGGTAGTATGTTCTATAAGTATCAATTAAATCCATCTGCTCCAGTGTGTCCTTAGTATCTCTGTTTCCCTGTTAAGTTTTTGTCTGATGATCCATCCAATGAAGTGAGAGGGGTGTTAACATCCCCTACTATGACTGTATTGTTGTCAATCTCTCTGTTAAAGTCCTCTAGAAATATATATATATATATATATATATATATATATATATATATATATATATATTATGTGTGAGTGTGCGTATGTATTTAGATGCTCCTATATTGATTGCATATATATTTACCAGGGTTATATCCTCTTGTTGGATTGTTCCCTTTAGTATTATGTAGTGACTTTTGTTGTCTCTTGTGATAAGCTTCATTTTAAAATCTATTTTGTCAGATATGAGTATTGCTACTTCAGCTTTTTTTTTCTTTTCCATTTGCATTGAAATTTGTTTCCCATCCCTTCATTCTCAGCATCTGTATGTCTTTTGTTTTGAGATGAGTCTCTTGTATACAGCATATAGTTGAGTCATGTTTTTGTATCCATTTAGCTACCCTATGCCTTTTGATTGGAGCATTTAATCTATTTACATTTAAGATTATTATTGATAGGTACTTATTTATTGCCATTTTAATTCTGTATGGCTAGGTTTCTCTATCTGTTTCTTCTTCTCATTACAGCAATCCTTTTAGCATTTCTTATAATGCTGGCTTGGTGGTGATGTACTCGGTTAGCTTTTTTTTTGTCTGGTAAGCTCTTTATTTGACCATCTATTTTGAATTATAGCCTTGATGGATATAATAATCTTGGTCTCACATCCTTGCTTTCCATTACCTTGAGTACTTCATGCCATTCCCTTCTGGCTGTAGAGTTTCTGATGATAACTCAGGTGTCAAACTTAATGGGAACTCCTTTGAAGGTAACAGTTTTCTTTTCTCTTGCTGCCTTTAAGGTTCTCTCTTTGTCCTTAATTTTAGCATTTTAATTATAATGTGTCTGGGCGGGGCTTTCTTTGGGTTCTACTTGCTTGAGTTTTTCTGTGTTCCTAAACTTGTGTGACTTTTTTCTTTACCAGGTTATGGAAGTTTTCTACCATTGTTTCTTCAAACAACTTCTCTATTCTTCTCTCCCTTTCTGCCTCTTATAGTTTACCTGCTGTGGGACAATGTGAAAGTAACATTGTCCCACAGCTCCTTTAAGCTGCCCTTCTGTTTTTTTTGGGTTTTTTTTTTTCATTGTTTTTTCCTTTTGGTTCTCTGACTGAGTGATATATATATTTTTTAATATATTTTATTGATTTTACTGAGTGATATTTTCAACTCTGTCTTCTCATTCTTTTGATCCTCAGCTTCTCCTAATCTGTGTATTCATTCTAATGTGTTCTTTATTTGTGTTATGTTATTTTTTTATCTCAGACTATTTTTTTATAGTTATTATATATATTTTCATGCTGTTGAGCATCTTTACCATCATTACTCTGAACTCTGTTTCAGATAAATTTCTTATCTTTACTTCATTCATCTCTTCTGGAGAATTCTCTAATTCTTTCATTTGGGGGCCATTGCTTTGTCTTCTCATTTTGGCTGTCTGGGATTGAGAATATGAATTAGGTAGATCCTCTACAGCTCTCAATCTCTAGTGCAAGACAATATTAAGGGCTGTTTCTGACTAATTAGATCAGGCAAAGACTAAAAGCCACCAGAGACTGCCTCTACTTACAGACTGATAGGATTCTGATTTGACTTGCACCCCAGGCAATCGTCCTTAGGTATGGTGAGAGTTTTTTCTCACCATAGGGTGGGACAGGTGCTTCTACCTAGAGGCTAATTGTTATTTTTAATTTCTTAAGTGCCTCAGGGCAAGGTGTTTTCCATTAGGATGTTTCAACTGTCCTCTCCCCACATAAGACAAATGTCTATGTGAGAAAGATGTCCTTCACTGTATGAGGGAATGACACAGCCAACAAACTTGGGTGTCTGCCTTCTGAGCTCTATTCCCACAGTTATCAGTTCTGGTTTCTGCTCTCACAGCTCCAGTCCACCCCACCCTCCTGTTGGATCACAGGTCGGGTTGCTCTATAGGGAATTTTGTGTGTTGGCCCTTTAAGAGGATGCCTGAATTGTCAGCTGTCATTCACTGGAAGATATCATCCTGCTGCTTTTCATAGCCAGATGTTATGTGGGTACCTTTCTCATTTTTGTGCTCTCTTCTGGGGAACCCAGATTGGAGATTAGATCCCAGATTTCTCAGTAGCAATCCCCCACAGCTGAGATATCTCTCTGGGATTTCAGTTGCTGTCTATGTGCACTAAGCCAGCACTTTCATGACTCTGCCCCTTCTACCAGTCTTTATGTCATCTCCACTTTTGGTCCTCAGGTATCAGGGCTCTCTCTCCTGGGAGTTTTGGTTGATTATTCAGGAAGTTTTTCTGTATTATAGTTGTAATTCCAGTTTGTTCCTGAGAGCATGCCCATTATAGCATGCATTTACCCACTTACTCTGCTACCATTTTTAATACTTCACTCCCTGATATGAGGCAGGTCCTTCTAGACTGTTATGTCGGTCCTGGCATTTTAGAATTGGTTCTATTCATCTGACTCTTTTAAATATGTTTTATCTGTATATTTCATGTTGAAAAGAAGTTCATTAATATGGTAACTTCTTATTTGGCCCTAATTAAACCTCACTTTGAAATATTGTCCATTCATCCTATTTCATTATTTGGTGAATAAAGAGAAGTGCTAAAAATATCTCCAGGTTTCTAACATACTTTCCAAAACTGATTACAGCTTTAAATTTTTTTTAAATAAACTTGTGTCATATGTTTACTTTTCTAACAGCAATTTGTGTAGAGTTGTAGAAAAGTTAGCAATACAAATAAGCATTCAGAGAGACTGTGATATCATGCCAGAGAAGCTTTTGTTAGCATCTTCCTGTTCAACTTTTCAAAGCCTTTCTTCAAATCTGATGGGATTCAGGACACACCATCCCCAAGTCTGGCCTGTATATGGAGTTATTTTAAGCTGAAGTGATTTGAGGATTAGCAAAAACAGAAATGTCACTCTGACTTTCCCCCTAAAACAGGTCAAAAACTCCTTTCTATACGCAAAGGAAAGAAGAGAAGAAGAGTCCTTATCTTTGAAGACAAAGAAAAACAAAGGAATGCCACGGAGAATCTGAACAAACAGGCCTTGCTTAGGTTCCACTAGTTTATTACAATGACCTTATTCTCCTTTACCTTTATATTCTTCCACCAACACCAAACCTAGCATAAAATACTGAAGTCAAATTTTCTTTGGGTGTTGTTTCCCTAAGAACGTTATTATGTTATACAAAACTTACATTAAATAAATGTGTATGTTTTTCTCCTGTTAAACTGTCTTTGTCAGTTTAATTTTCAGACCTATTCAAGGACCCTAAGAGTTGAGAAAAACTTTCTATTCCTCATCACATTTATAGTTGGTGTGTTGTTTTTTTTTGTGTTTTTTTTAGCAAAAACTAGGTTTTATTTTTTCATAATATACTCCATATCAATATTATTAAACATTATTTCTGCTAATATCTTTGCAATATTATTTATTTATTTAGATAGGTAGAGGATATAATTATATATATGCAAGGTATCCCAAAAAATGTATGCACACTTTGAATAACTGTTCATTCCAAAAAGGTACATCTGAAAAGGAAGAAACATCAATTGAGTTATTTTTGGGTGGACGCTCTTTATATATATAAACATTTGGTATTATTTTGTATTAGTTTCAGGTGCACAAAATAATAGTTAAACAATCATACTTTGCAAGGTATTTCTCTTGATATTTCTAGTACCCACCTGGCACCATACATAGTTATTATAATATTATCTATGTATATAAAAACCTAGGAGTAACCAAAATGGTGGCATAGGTAAATACCTAAACTGCTGCCTAGCACAACAATTTCAAAACTACAACTAAAAGATAAAATGGACATCATCCGGAACCACAGGAAGGCTGGCTGAGTGAAAATTCTACAACTAGAAGGAAAGAGAAAAGCACACTGAGACTCAGAGGAGCTCCAGGAGGCAGAGGTACTGAGATGTGCATGTGGAGAGGACTGGCAACTGAGTGTGTGGCTGGCTTTCTCAAATGGAAGGGAGACAAAAGCTCCTGACTGTGCTGAACTCCAGTTCTGGGCAAGACTCTAGGGACCCAGACTCATATGGAGAAACACTGGACTGTCATGAAAGAGAAAAGCACACTAAGTCTCAGAGACTACTGCAGAAGGCAGAGGTACTGAGACATGCTCACAGAGAGGGCAGGCAACTGAGTATGGGGCTGGCTTTCTCAAGCGGGAGGGAGACATAAGCTCCCAACGGATCTGAACTCCAGTTCCAGGTGAGACTCTAGGGACCCAGACTCATTTGAGAAGAAACTGGACTTTCTCTTAGTGAGCAGAACTCAAGGGCAGCTTTTTCTCAGAGATTCTTGCAGCGATTACCATGGGACACTGAAACACAAGGGCTTATTAAGGCAGGGCACACAGGAAACCAATGCTATACGCTCCACCCTACGACTGCCTCATTCAAGCTGAGCACAGAGGCTTTTGCAAGTCTTATCTCATAAGTGTGTCTCCAGCACAGAAGTTCTCACAGCCAATTGGCCTGAAGGTAAATTCTTCCCAGTGATACCAGCAACAATCAAGGCTTAACTACAACAAGACTGTGCACACAGCCCACAAAGGGTTGCACCAAGAGTGTCCACCTCAGGTAACTGGAAAGGCTGAGTCACTGGGCCCTATAGGACACCTAGCACACAAGGCCACTCTATCAATTCAGGGAAGCAGCCAAAATATGGAGACAAAGAAACAGATCACAAATAAAAGAAATGGAGGAAAGCAAATGACTAGATATAGAGTTTAAAACCACAGTTATAAGTCTTTTCAAGAATTTTCTAAAAAAAAACAGATAAATTTAGCAAGACCCTCAAAGATATTAAAAAGGACAAACTAGAAATTAAGCATACACTGACTGAAATAAAAAATATTATAAAGAGATCTAACAGCAGACTAGAGGATTGCAAGAATCAAGTCAAAGATTTGAAATACAAAGAAGCAAAAAACACTCAACTGGAAAAGCAAAAAGAAAAAAAAATCCAAAAATATGAAGATAGTGTAAGGAGCCTCTGGAACAACGTCAAGTGTACCAACATCCGAATTATAGGGGTGTGAGAAGAAGAGAGAGCAAGATACTAAAACCGATTTGAAGAAATGATGACTGGAAACTTCCCCCACCTGGTGAAAGAAATAGACTTACAAGTCCAGGAAGCACACAGAACCCCATACAAAAGAAATCCAAAGAGACCACACCAAGACACATCATAATTAAAATGTCAAGGGCAAAAGACAAAGAGAGAATATTGAAAGCAGCAAGAGAAAAACAATTAGTTACCTACAAGGTAGTACCCATACAATTGTCAGTTGATCTCTCAACAGAAATTATGCAGGCCTGATGGGAGTGTCAAGAAATATTCAAAGTAATGAAAAGCAAGAATCTACAACCAAGATTACTCTAACCAACAAAGCTATCATTCAGAATTGAAGAGCAGTAAAGAGCTTCACAGATAAGAGAAAGCTAAAGGAGTTCATCACCACCAAACCAGTATTATATGAAATGCTGAAAGGTATTGTTTAAGAAGAGGAAAAAGAAAAAGGTAAAGATAAAAATTATGAATAACAGATACATATCTATCAAGTAAATCTAAAAATCAAGTGAATAAAAAAATCTGATGAACAGAATAAACTGGTGAATATAATAGAATAAGGGGCATAGAAAGGGAGTGGACTGACAATTCTCCAGGGGAAAGGAGTGTGGTGGGTGCAGGAAGAGAATGAACAAAAATCATAAACTTATGAATGAGGACAGAAGGGGGTAGAGGGTAAGGGCAGAGGGTGGGGTGGAACAGGGTGGAGGGGGGCTATGGGGGGGATAGAAATGAATGTAATTATCTGAACAATAAGGATTTATTAAATTAAAAAATATATTCAACAAGTAGTTCCTTGTTGGGGTCCTGAGGAGAAAGAAATGAAAAGACTCAGGCCTTATTCTTTGGGAATCTACAGACTTCTGAGATAGACATAAAAACAACTTTCTAGGAAACATTGATTTGAATAAATGTTAGCCTCTGTGATGGCTCTCCTGGACCAAAAGCAAAAAAAAAAAAAAAAAGCTTAAGTGACCATTACAATGGAACGACTGGAACAACTGGTCACTATGATGCACACTGAGCAAGCAGGCAGGCAAGCAGTTAGGAGTGGGCAGGCATGGACAAGCAGTTAGGAGCAAGCAGGCAGGCAGGCGAGCAGTTAGGAGTGAGCAGGCAGGTGAGCGGTTAGGAGCAAGTGGTCCCAGATTGTGAGAGGGATGTCTGACTGCTGATGTCCAACTATAAGGATCAGGCCTAAATTGGCAGTCTGACATTCCTCAAGGGGTCCCGGATTGCAAGAGGGCACAGGCCAGGCTGAGGACCCACTCTTCCTCCCCATCATGCCCAAATTTCCTGCACTGGACCTCTAGCTGACTATATTCCTTATGTTGTACTTTACTATGCTGTCCTTTACTATGCTTGAACCTTATCCCCTTGACTATTTTGTAATTACCAATCTGTACTTCTCAATTCCTTGACCCATCCCTTTATATTGTGTTCTAATCTTTGAGTGATAGACCATTTATATTAACATCCTTTGATGTTATATGAAAATGTTAAACATCTAAGCATTTTTCAGGTAGATAGCTGATAGCTTTCATTAAGCTTGCCAAAGATATCTGCAATCTAAAATAAAAATAAAAAAACAACAATGTTTTACACTCTCATTTTAAATGTTAGAAATAGATACATCTGACAAAGAAATATACAGATAGGTGTCATTTTTTTTTTTTTTACCAAATCATATTTTTGGACATTTAAGTCCATTCCAGGTTTTGGTTGTTATAAACAATGTGCAGTAAATGTGACTGTCACTTTAAAGTTTAACCTCATAACCATTTCTTCTTGACACTGACAGATATGAAATTGCTGGGAAATTTATTTAAGTGTGAGGAAATACAGACTGATGAATTTCACAGCTCTTAGTTGGTGACTTTTTACCCATACAACCCTCATTGTTCAAGCACCACAAATTAATGCCTGGGATCTGTATAGTAAGGAAGCCCATCTTCCTGCTAGAACCAGTTTTGTGGGGGAAGGAGCAAAGTTTCCTGCCTTTGTCTGGGTCTGTTACTGCCATGAAGCCCTGCCCATCACCCGGGGCAGAGGAGCTTCTGTTTACATTTTTGCTAGGACACTAGGGCAAGCCCAGGCAAAG
This sequence comes from Lasiurus cinereus, assembly GCA_011751065.1. NCBI lineage: Eukaryota > Metazoa > Chordata > Mammalia > Chiroptera > Vespertilionidae > Lasiurus > Lasiurus cinereus. The sequence continues at coordinate 34,543,691 of JAAGEH010000304.1, forward strand.
CCCAGAAGCACACTGTCCCTTGATCCCAGACTGAGCATCTGGTGATTCCCTTTGGGGAAATAGAATGTCTCTGAGAGTTGGGGTGCTGCCAATGGGAAATTCACACAGAGGAAAGCAACAGGACTTATGGGAGTAGTTTCAAGGTGGGGAGGAGGGAGGAGAAGGGTAGGTAAGCAAGTAGGTAACCAAAAGTGAGTTCTACTGAGTTTGGCTCACATATATGAAAGGCCTCCCTAAAGCAACAGAAAAAAACTGTCACATGTTATTGGTGATTTATAATCTGAAGCTAAGCACCTAAGAATTTGCCTTTTTTAAATTGTAGGTGAGTTTAATTTGAGCTCTCAAATGGCATTCTTATGATTCCAGTTTAATCTCATGGAGTAACTATAGCACCAACAAGCAAGCCCACGTCAGACTGTAAATTAACTTGCCTTGAGTTTATAATCTAAAGATTGCAATCTGTCTTGCAAAGTGATGCAAAGTTCCTTTGCAAAACCTCTCAAGTAATATACCTTCTATATCCTTCCTAATAGAACTTTCCTTAGAAGACAAGTGTGTGTTATCATGCTTTCACAGTTGGAGAAACAAAAACACATAAAGATTAAACAGCCTATCTAAGATGACTTAACAAGTCCTCCCCAAACACAGGACTCCTGATGACTTGTGACAGACAAATGCTTCCATTGACAATCAACCTCACCCTTGTTCTTGTGTAGAGAAACAAGGGAAATCATTGACTGGTCCAAAAGACCGCACAATGTTATAAAGATGGCAGATTCGATCAGACCCTCACTAAGTAGATCCAAATCAGGCCTGACAGAGGCTTCATTCGATCTAAAAATCCTGCTTGTTTTATCTCTGAGTCCTCTTGTGTCACAGTGAATTGGCTCCCAGAGTCAGGGAGGGCTCCCCACTAAGTGCTTACAGATGACAGTCATCCTGTGTGAAATAAAATGCAGTTCTATTAGGAGGGAAATGACCATGCAGTGATGGCAGGGCCTGACCAAAGAAACAGCCTCTCTGGCTGCCTAGAAATGGGCAAGAGAAAAACCCAGGCATTTAAACAAAATAAAAATATACATCTATTACTCCAACCTCCTCATGGAAACTTGTCTTTTGAAGCTTAATTTCATGATTTCATGTCAGCTAGGTTCCATTTTACGTATTTTATGTTTCAGATCAGAGAAATGGCACTTTTGTAACTGAAAGAGTTCATTTGACCCCAGACAGGTCATTTTCTTCTTTTTTTCACAATGGAATCTCTCTGTCACTTCAAATGTGGTACCAGTGATACCAACCCCTCAGATAAGCAGAGTCAGTGCCCACTGAGTTAATGTGACTTGAGAGGAGCCCAAAAGACTGCCTGCCAAAGTGCCTACAGCTCCACCATTTAAGTCACTCCAGGGAATGGGGCATTGCATTTCCAAAATGCTCCTGTCCCAAGCACTAATGCAGGACTAGCACCATGCACAGGCCATCACAGCCACTCAATGTTTATTGAGTGAATAAAAGCCTGATTGTTGCCAGGAAAGGATAATAGGCTATGATTATATTAGTTAGATTCTATGCCAAAAATAGTAAGTATCTGGAACATATTAACTCATTTGCTTTCACTGTATATGGCTGTGAAGTAAATTCTCAGATTGACCATCTGCTCATGAGCCCCACTAGTTCTTTAAGAAATGCACTGTTGGAAAGCAAAGTGTGTACCCTAGGCAAGCGCTATGAGAATGAGGGGCTGGAAAGCCCCTGAGGTTTGGTAGAGGGAGAAGAAAGCCAAAGGTGAGTTCAGTGTCTGTGCAGGCAGTGCAGCATGGAGACCCTCACCCTTCTTCCTGGCACCTGGCCAAAGAGCTTCTCCCTCCAGAGGCACTCCTGATTAGTGGTTTTCCCATGAGTTCAGGAGTTCAAATCCCTGCTTTCCTGCTTCCTAGATTTAGGACAAAATATTTAACATTTGTTGCTCTAAAATGAGCATAATAACTCTCTCCTTGGGCTGCTGTGATGATTAAAATAATACACATACAGTCCTGCTGGCATGGCTCAATGGTTGAGCATAAATGAATGAGGAGGTCATGGTACATGCCCGGGTTTCGGGCTTGATCCCCAATGTGGGAGGCAGTTGATCAATGATTTTCTCTCATCATTGATGTTTCTATCCCTCTCTCTCTTCCTCTCTGAAATCAATAAAAAAATATTTTAAATACATATACAGTCCTAGAAGAGTGTAGGAAATACACAAGTAATGTTATTATTACCATTAATATATTTTTTAAATCCTCACTTGAGAATATTTTTTCCTTTGATTTTCATACAGAGTGGAAGGGAAGGTGGAGAGAGAGAGAAACATCCACATGAGAGAAATACATCGATTAATTGCCTCCCAAACGTGCCTTGACCTAGGCCAGAAATCAAACCTATGATCATTCAGGTCACAGGTGGACGGACGCTCTAACCACTGAACAAAGCCTGCCAGGGCTATCACTAATGTTTTTAACATCTACTATCTGTATAGCAAGATTTGGGTGTGGGCGGTTTATTTTATTTTTTTACCATTATATCTTCTATAAATACACAGTAGATTAACTGTCCCAGCAGCTGTTGCCTGCTATTAGTATGTATATATCTCCATAAAAGAGATAGAGCTGTACATTTTACATTTATACTTCTGCCATGGGAATAATCTACCATTTAGAAAATCTACCACATGGATATTTAGCCTGCTTAATTTTTTTCACAGTATGGAGTACAGTTATGACTAGTATAATATTGTTATGGAGACTGGATCCTAAACTTTCACTCCCCCTGAATTGGTGTGAATTGTTATGAAAATCACTGTCCTGTCCCAGTGAGTGGCACATTCAGGACTGTTTACATTACAGCAGACAACCAACAATAAATCAATATAAATAGTCGATCAAATCCATTTTTTTAGAACAATAGTTGTTCAAAATCACAAGGTTAAACAAGAATCTAAAGCAAACAGAAATAATTAAAAATCCAACATTTGGTCAATCCTATCTATGTATGTTAAATCATTAATAAGTAGAACCCTCAAAGCACTGGTATAGTTAAGAAAAATCTCATTTTTATTCCTAGAAATTGAAGTCCAACTCTAAATAATATCAATAATAGCAAGTAGCATACTATGTATCATACAAAATGTTTATAAAGTATTTACTATGTGATGGAAAATACTGTATGCAAGTGCTTATTATTGAGATGGATACATTACATGCATTATATCACTTAATACTTACAAAGACCCTCTGAGGCAGATGCCATTATAATCCTCATTTTAAAGATAAACCAAAGCTTAAAGAAGTTAGGTAACTTGCCCAAGACCAGAAACCCAGTATGTAAGAGATGTAGCTTTCTCGTCCAGGATTCTTATCTACAATGAAATGGACTCCTAGCTATTATGCATACTGTACTCTCTACAGAGATTCAGTGGTGGAAATTGAATTATAGCCAATAAAATATCTTGGGAACTCAGAATATTTTGCCCAAGTTTGACCAAAGATGAAAAAGACTCTAGTTTGATCTATGGGAATACTCTTAACTTTTATTTTCATCTAACAAGTATTTATTGAGCAGTTAATAAGTGTGAGATACATGCCAGAACCTGAGACTATCTCAGTGAACCAGACCAACATAGTCCTGACTTAATTTAATTTACAGCCCTCTAAGGAGAGGAACATTAAAAAATCATTTTTTGTTATAATTATGACTAGTATGCAGGAGGAAAACAGATTAAATGCAAGGAAAACAGATTAAAAGGAGACCCATCCTAGTATGGGAAAGTCACAAAAAGCCTCTTTGAGGAAGTAACATTTAAGAGACTTGGAGACTAGGTAAGAGCTAGATTTAAGATCAGTGTAGGGAAGGGGAGGTATATTTGAAGTTTTAATTTGTCTGCAAGTCTAAAACCAATATAAATTTGCTTAAGAAACTAAAAAGTATTTATTGGGACAGCTTCAAGCACAGTTTGAATAAGACTCTGCATTTGTTTCTTTAAGAGTCTAACTGTTCTGCCAAATTTTATACATTGGTTTCAGTCTCTTGGTTACTATCATGATAATGTATAGCAACAACATTCACGTTTTTGTTCACCTTTACGGAGAGAAAAAAAGAGTTCCCTCTTTGCACTGATTAGGCCACTAAAAGCCAATCATTCTAACCAGCAAATGCCTCCTGATTGCCTTAGGTCTTGGTTACCTGACCAATTGTTTTGGTTAAAAAAGGAAAGGGAATAATTTGTGTACCCTTGATCCCTAGGGTGGACCTATTCCATCCAAACTGTATGGCTGCTAAGCATAGATGAACTGTATGTGGAGAAGGCAACCACAATTTCCAGTCCAGGTAGAAAACTATTCTGATCAAAACTAGAAACATATTCAAAGAGCCTTAGGTGATTAGCTTAGGTGTTATAGGACCTGATAACAACCCATGTGAAAACAGAAAATGAAGAGGCATAACACAGGTTGCAGTCAGGGACAGGCCGGATCATGCAGGGGCTTGAATTCCATGTTAAAACACCTTGGACATTTTCCTAAGATTGATGGAGAGTTGTTGTTATATGACATGATCAAATTTATGAATTAAAAAACTTTCATGTATAGAAGGAAACAATTCAATAAATATATATATACATAGACTATCTCTGAAAAATCTATAATAATTAAAGTGCTATATGCTAATTAGACCAGATAGCTGAACAACCTTCCGGATGTCCTTCAGGACTACCTTCCAGAGGAAGCTGGGGCTGTGAGGGCCGAGGCAAGCCGCCACAGCTGCGAGGGCCAAGGCCCTTGCACAAATTTCATGCATTGGGCCTCTAGTATATAATAAACTGATAAGTGTGGTTGCCTGTAGGAAGAGGTCCTTGAGGAATAGAGGGCTGACTTAGTAGAGACTTTTCATTTCATGCACTTTGAACTAGCTTTTTTGAAACTTATATTCATACATTATTCTTAAACTTAGAAAATAATAGTAAATTAATTGATTTAACTGAATACTCTGTCTACTGCCCATAGAGAAAAACTGAAGGTGGGAAGAGTAGAAGGAGTCAGGAGGCTACTCCAACCGGCCAGGCGGGCTATGTTCATCACTGGCTTCTGAAGGCACAGAAATAGGATTTCATCCTGCCCTTCTCCACCACCATCGCTAAGCTTGTGTTCTGATGGATGGCACATGGAGAAGGAATTGCTGCAGAGCCCGTTATTTCTGAGATGCAATATAGGGAAGAGGTCTGAGAAAAAAATAAAACAAAACAAAACGGAAAAAACAAAACAGGGCCTAAGGAATGGTTATAAGAGGATGATGGAGACTTGGGGAAAGGGAACAAGTTTTTATTTGTGTGGAGGTGCAAACTTAATTGATTCACCAGAACTACTGATATCCCTGATATCCCCAGCTGTAAAATTATGCAAATGTAACACCTCTGAAAATGAGACTCTGCATCTGAGTTGAACTCTTGAGATCCCAGACTGTGGAACCGGTGCCTTGAAATCTCTCTGGCAGGCAGTCCACACCCTGAAAGAAAATGGGAAGCTGTAGTCTGCTCTCTCCCTGCAGGCTGACTTCATGTCTGTGCTGGGCAACACTGAATATGCAATGTGGTCACATGGCTGGCACAAGTAAATAAAGAAATGATTACCAAAAGAATAAATGAATGTTAGCAGCAATTTTAGCAATAATTGTATACAGTTAGCAAGAAATAATTTGAGGAGAACACAAACATTCAACCAATTGCAACAGGGAACTCTAGTATGTTATGCTTCTATCTCACTGAGTTTAATCCTCTCTATTTCATAATTCACATGCTCCATAAAATTCTGTTCTTATCCCTTAAATTGGTTGCAATCACACCTTTTGAACCTCTTATCATTTCAAGATACTTTCCTTATTTCATTTATGGATAAACAACAGCTTAGAGTTAATAAGCAAGCCATCTGGAAACTGGGTTTAAGCTCTTGGTCTACTTTTTTTTACCTTTACTAGTTATGTGACCTTAGGCAATTTACTCAACCTTTTTGTGAATCCAATTCTTCATCTGCAAAATGGGTATTGTCATGGTATGTACTTCTCAGTGTTGTTTTGAGTCATAAACATTTATATGTTTGTATATATTTTTGTGTGGGTATATTTTAATATATATGTGTATGTATATATATTTATGTGTATGTGTACATATATACTTATATATGTATACATATATCAGTTTTGGACACATTGTAAGCTCTGCATTGGAACTGGTTATTACTGTACAATGTGCATAATAATTATTGATCTGTCATTTTCTTATTTAGATGACATGCACTTTAAATTATCTGTCTAATGTAGGTTCTTTTTGCATGTAGTATGCTAGTCATCTATTCCTGTGTAGAAAACTACTCAAAACTTAGTTTAATAACAAGCATTTATTATCTCAGTTTCTATGGGTCAGAAATATGTGCTGCCAGTGAGGCGTCTGCCAAGGCTGTCATCATCTTAAAGCTTGATTAGGGAGGAATCCAGCTCCAAGCTCATTCATGTGACTATTGGCAGCCTTGGATCTACTAGATATTAGAGAGGAGAGAGGAGAGAAGTAAGAGGAGAGAGAAGAGAGGAGCGACAAGAGACGAGAGAGGAGAGAGAGCAAAATGGAAGTCACAGATTTGGTAGCCTAATCTCAAAAGTGACAACCCATTACTTGTGCTAGATTCTATCTGTTGGAAGTGAGTTATTATGTACAGCCTCCATTTTGTTTTCCATTAAGTTGTCAATGCACTAGACAAAAGGCCTGGTGAGTATGACAAAACCCATGGTTGTCTGACAGAGGAAAGCAGAGCTTTATGCCTGTTATGCAACTGTCCTTGTAAGGAAAAAGAGATTGCCCAGGTCCGTGAAGACTGGAAGATGCCCTCACTGGAGCCCATCTTGGAGGCTGCTTTCCACACATGAAGTTCGAAAATGTACATTTAATAAATATGTTATAGTTATTGGTACCACTTGTAATTCTGAAATCCATCCATCAAATGACCTGCATAGGTAAGTTATAACTAAGAAAAACACTCATTTACTTATTTACAGTGGTACCTCGAGATACGAGTTTAATTCGTTCTGTAACCTTGAGGCGTGGGAAACTATGAGACACTCGAGTCTCAGTAAACTGGTGGGTCGTGTGCAGCCGGCCGATCTGCGTGATTACTCCTATCTCAAATGTTGCTCATATTTCAAAGCAAAAAATCACTCGCTCAACGCCTCGTATCTCAAAAATCTCATATATTAGGGCACTCGTATCTCGAGGTGCCACTGTATTTAATAAACACTGGCTGATCTCTAGTTTTATGTCAGACACTGGGTAAATCGTTAGAGATACTAAGATTTTAAAAAATGAATTTTAAAGCTGGATAGAATCTGGCCCAACTTTCTCGTTTAACAAATAAGTACTATGAGGTCCAGAGCAGACAACCCAGCTGTCCCACATCACACAGCAGCACTACTGATGCCAGGACACAATCTCCTGATTTGAGTGCTCTCCTCCTCTGATGGAAAGATGGGGTTCCTGCCACCCCATCCTGTGCAAACAATCCCCCACTTCTATTTCTATTAGTTGAATCTTACAGAACTAAACTAGTGAGACATCTATTCCCTTTAAATGCTTGCAGTTTCATTAGTTAATCATTCATTTATATTAGGATATTCTTTAAAGGCAAACTATAATTCTTAAGGTTCCTAAGTTTCTAATATGTATGTACTGACTCTTTTTCTTATCTCCCTTGCTGCTCTTTGCACAAGTATTTCATTGAAGCTTCAACACATCACCTGACAGAGATAACACATTAGACATCACCTGAGTTAAACAACCTTAGAGACAGAACAAGTGCTGTTCTACTGGAGACACAAACACACCTTGGCCTCAAACCACCCAAGCTTATGTTTCCTTGTTACTTTTTTTGCTTTCCTTCTATCAGAAAGCAATGCTTACATGTGTCAAATTCAACAATGACACTTCTCCCTCCTGGAAAAATAAAATGATTCCTGCCCTAGATGTGTCTAGCAATAGGATGCATTTCAAGAGGCAAATACAAGAATTTCATGTGATATAAACAGATTCAAAGACTAGTTGTTGATACTAAGACATTGACAGGTAATTATCCAAAGTACCTTAGAAAAGCTGCAATTTATTATTGTTGTTGTTGTGAGCCTCCTTGATGCTCTCTATTTATGATTCCTGTGATCTTGTCTGTTCTGATTCTACTTTTTGTTTTTCATTAAGGTGTCAATGCATTTGATAAAAGGCCTGCTGAGTATGACAAAACCCATGGTCACCTGACAGAGGAAAGCAGAACTTTATGTCTGGAAGCCAAAACATAATTGTCCTTGTAAGATGTGTGTGTATACACATGCGCGTGTGTGTGCGCGCGCGTGCACACACACACACACACACACACACACAAATCATTCTTGACAGTCCTGGAAGAGATTACATTAGGAATCTTTTAGGCAAATTAAAGTGAGATACGTCAAGTTTGACAGTTCTATACCACACATAACTGATACCAGCCATCTTCCACACCTACTGACATCTTTATGTCTGTTTTCTTATGATCTTGCTGAATCCTTAGACTGGTTTGAAAGAGTGAGAATCTCTATCCTTCAAAATTCTCAGGCACTTTTTCTCAACTGGAGATCCTGAACCTCACATGGTGTGCCTATAAGCATTAATTATTCCTATATTGTCTGCTGCAATGCTTGAGCAGCTACTTTCAAAACCTTCCCAGCTCCTGTTGGGTGGTCAGGAGAGAAGCATTTATTTCATCAGTCAGTCAATAGGGGTGTGAGATGGATATGCCCTACAGTGGGAATTTAGGTAAGCATTTTAACAGGTTCTTACGAAGGGAATTTGCCAAAACCAGTTTGGCTCAGTGGATAGAGCAAAGGCCTACAGACTCAAGAGTCCCAGGTTCAATTCCGGCCAAGGACATGTATCTTGGTTGCGGGCACATCCCCAGAAGGGGGTGTGCAGGAGGCAGCTGATTGATGTTTCTCTCTCATCGATGTTTCTGACTTTCTATCCTTCTCCCTTCCTCTCTGTGAAAAAATCAATAAAAATATATAAATATATATGTTAAAAATATATATATATATAAAGAAGGTAATTCACTGAGATATGTGGAATTTTTATCAATCTAGCATCCTGGGCCAGTGACACAATCTTGGAAAGTTTTCAAGACTAATATTATTTTCTTTCATAACAATATTCTCAATGGGGAAAAGGAAATGGGATTTTCCCGGGGCTCAGGACTGAATGACTGTAAAAAACAAAATAATAATAATAAGAAGAAGAAGAACAACAACTTAAAAAACATTTTAAATTATAAGTAAGATAAATGTAAATCCAACCTTGACCATTCCCAATTCCCAATGTAGGTAATATGTGTCCCAGAAAGGAAAGAAACTTTTCAAAGAATTCAGATTTTAAAATATATGCAGAGCACTCATGGGAAGGTAATTAGGAAAAGTTATTTTCTACTTGTCAGAAATCAAAGGCATGTGCACTATGGATAAAGATTTTGCTACCAAACCATATATAGCCATGTGTTGACAATCTCTGTTTTAATCAAAGCAAATGCCTTCTTTCCATATTATGTAACATTTTGCAACTTAGTTGGTCCTAAAAGAAAAAATAAAAGTAGAAAATAGATTTTTAAAAGAAGCTTTTTCTATCTATGTAACCCCCACTTCCATCCATATACTCACTCAAAAAAAAATTGTTTAAAACAAAACAAAAATTGTTTTAAACAAATTCCTAAAACTAGGAATTTCTTCCATTGTAATATTCCAGCTTTTTTTCTGTTCATTCATTCACTCAGCAAGCAAGCATTCATAGAGTTTCCCTTTGAGCTAGGCACTATAACAGGAAGTAAGAGATGAATAAGTTATGCATAGCCCCTACCCAGAGGAACTAATTATCTATGTGTTACATGAAGGCACAGCATTATTTGAAACCTAACACTGGGAGTTGAAACAGTCTTTACAAAGGAGGTGACATTTGGGCTGACTTAAATATGACTAATGGTTGACTAGGTGGCAAGGTGGGAGCTTTGCACATATTTTAGGGAGAATGAGACATTTGCTTTGATTAAAACAAATTATGCATGGGACAGATGGAGGAGGTAGTAGGAGATGAGGAAAAGTAAGGGGCAATCTTTATATGATATGCCATGATGAAGTATTTGAACTTTACCCAACATGTCATAGAAAGGTACCAGGGACTCCTAATGGGGAAATATTTCATTTGTATTCATATAATTCAGATGGTATCACAGAGGATACATGAGGATACAGATAGAATCAGTATTTTACACAGCTAAACAGGATGCCCCAACCAAGGCCAACCTTAATTTCTGTACAAGCTGGATCTCATATGTCATATCTCCCTTCTAGTTGTGTGTTTGTGACTAGTTCTGGACAGTAGTGATGAGTGTAACTCGTTTGAGCCAAAGCTTTTAAGAACTAATGTGCCACTGCCACCACTCTCTTCAACTGTTGCAGTGTCTCTGAAAGTCACATGTTGGAATGGCAACGTTAAAAGATGGTGGGATCCTGTATGTCTGAGGAGATATGACATGAGCTCCAGCTTGTACAAAAATCAGGGTTGGCCTTGGTTGTGGCATCCTGTTTAGCTGTGTAAAATACTGATTCTAGCTGGACCTCCTTACCTATCCTCTGTGATACTATCTGAATTATATGAATACAAATGAAATATTTCTATTCCATTCACCTTTTATTTATCTCCTGCTAATCATTTGTTCAATCAATCATTCCATCATTCAACAAATATTAATTGAGCCCTCACTAAAATCGCAGGCACTGTATAAGGAACAATGATTAGGGTCACATAAGGACATTCTCTGCATGCTGGCAAAGCTTATAAGTCTAGCACAGAAATAAAAATGTCTAAATACAAGTAATTGCAATGGCTTGTAATAAGCAAGCTGATGGGAAATTATGGGGGCTTTCCTGAGGAAGTGATGGCTAGCTTGTGACTGAAGGATGAGTAAGATTTAGCCAAAGTTCATATATTGGAAGCAGGAAGGGGAAGAGGCAGACATTGCCCAGCAAATGGGAAATAACCAGAGGCAGGATAAAGCATGATGCCTTGGAGGCAGTAAAAAAAGTGTCCTACATGCCTGGATGGTTGAACAAGCTGAAGACATGGGCTGGAGTTAGAGCCTACAGAGCTGTGTTATTCCAGAGGCTAGGCTGTGCTGCAGAAATAAAACCCAAAGCTTAGTAGCTTAACCAACAAAAGAGTTATTTCTCTGTCAAGTAAATTCTAATGCAGGTCAGATGACATTCCATGGCAGTTCTTCTTCTTGGGGTGACTCAGACATACAGGATCCCATCATCTTTTAATGCTGCCATTCCAATATGTGACTTTCAGAGACACTGCAACAGGTGAAGAGAGTGGTGGCAGTGGCACACTAGTTCTTAAAAGTTTTGGTTCCAAAGAGTTACACTCATCACTACTGTCCAGAACTAGTCACAAACACACAACTAACTGCAAGAAAATCTAAATAATTTATATGCATAGCCTATGAACACAGGCAATAGTGTGGTGAAGGCCTGAGTTGGAGCACAAGGGGAGGGAGGAATTGGAGGACATCTGTAATACTCTCAACAATAAAATTAAATTAAATTTAAAAAAGAAAGTCTAGACAATGTAAGAAGCACATGGATCATTTGTGATATCCAATATCTCTGCCAATGATAAGCAGCCTTCATTCACTACAACTTTGCAAACAGGGGCTGCTGAGATCAAGCTGTATTGTAGAGAATGAATTGTCTGGACAAAGATAGACCAGTTAGATATTTCAAAAGTTCAAGTAAGAGAAGATGGTGACTTAGCATATGGTGGTGTCAACATACCAGTTTCATAAGTACCTAAATCCATACATTTTTGTAAAAATCCTAACAGGAAATTGGTTTAAACTGGTACTTGTAACAGAGGAGAATTTCCTTAAGAATAACAATAATTAAATGTGTACGGTATTAACTGAATTTATCTTGTAGTTTAACAGATTATTAATGACTGTATTCCTTTCCCATAGGTTTGGTGTAGGAGATGTGGATAGCAAACTTCCTTTGATCTGTTTCTGTGGAGATGGAACAAGAAAGGAATACCTGGTAATATCTGAAATCAAAGAAGTATACAGAGCAAATATGGGAAGCTGAGTAACCAGAAAAAGGGTACATGACTTTCCAGACCAGGCATTTGCTCATCCGGAGAATGAAGGATGAGCAAATGGCCACAGTGGGTGAAGCCAAAAATGTATATTCCAATATGTTTTCTCATGCTTTTAATAATCAGGAGTCTTGAAGGTACAACTGAAATTGTAGAGGTAGAGAGAGGGGAGACAATAAAAGTTTCTCCAAGTTATTGCTCCCACAAGCATCCCCTTATCATGTCCAGCACAAATTCTCCTTGTAAATTTCAGTTGCACTGAGGTATATTTACTTGATTTACAAACAACCTTCACTCTTCTTCATCTCAACAAAGTAACCCACCATCAGCTCAAGTTCTCCAGCAATGAGGGCTTCTTGATTCCTCTTTTCCTAAGGTACCCCTCTCCATGTCTAATTCATCAGCATGTTCTTTGACTCTGTTTTGAAATATGACCTTATCCATTCATTTCTTGTCATCTCCAATGTAGTCCAAACCACACTGGCTCTTAGGCTATAGTAATAACTTCTTAACTGGCTCCTATCTTCTGCTCTGCCTCCTAAATTATATTCTCACAGCAACCAGAATGATCCTTTTAAAACATAATCATCTTACTCCATTCTAGGGACTTCTAGTCTCACAATAAATTGTCCTTCAACATTTGGCCTGTGCCCTCCTTTCTGATCTCATCTCGACTCTTCTCCTCATCCATCACTCTGACATCTATGTGGTCCTCCAGATATACCAAGTTCTTCTGGGCACCATCACATTGTCCCTACCCTCTATTTGGAATCTCTCCCTATTGATATTTGCAAAATTGTCTTCCTGTATATAGGCCATAGATTAACTATCATCCCCTTATCTTACTTCTGAATATTCTATCTAAAGCAGCCACTGATTACCAAACAGTGAATCTATTTTGATGCTCTAAATACATTTTAACTTCCCAACTTTTTCTTCTTGAGTTACTTTTATGGTGGTGTTGTTGTTTTGTCATTATAGTTTCTGGTCTTTTTTTCTTCTAGTAGTGAATATCCCTCAATGAAAGCAGTGGCCTAAATTGATTTGATTATTGCTGTATCCACGGGGCATGAAAAGGATTTTAGTGCATAGTAGGCACTTTCTTTTAATTTGGTGAAATAATAAGTACATACACAATAGAGTGAATTTTTGTTCTTCACTATGCCTATAACCTCTCCTCTTGACTTTCTTTTTCCATCAGCCTAAACCTTGTTCAAGTCTCTTACACATTTAAAAAGAAAAATTCTCCTTGAACTCCTCTAGCTTTTCTCCATTCCTTCTCCTTCCTTGTTTATAAAAACTTTTTAATGTACACACTCTACAATGATTATACATCCTTCTCTAGTTCCCAACCCTCCACTCCATGAAAATTGTTACAGTTGAAGATACCAAAGGCCACCTAGTTGCCAAATCAAATGGTCTGAGTGCATCCTCACTGATACATCTGGTAGAACTGCTTCTACCTTCAGTCTTGACTCCCACCTATTTCTTCTTCCCACTGTGTCTTTCTGATTATTCCTTCTCTGTTCTCTCCTTAGAACATTCCCTTTGCTTCTTTATGCTGCTTTCATGCCTCTGCCATCTGTTCCCTATCATACAGTTTATGCACTTTCCATCCCTCCCCCACCTAATATGGGTGTGCCCAGGACACTGAATCTATGGCTCCTTGCCTTTCTCTACACTGTCCTTTTGTCCTCCTGGCTGATTGTATGTCCTCTGACGACATCAAATGTCCCCTAAAAATAGATTTTTAAATATGTACACCTCTAGTATAGAACTCCCCCTACCCCGCATATACCTGGATATCTCACAATCAGTTCAAATTTATCATGTCCAAATCTGCAAGGTACTCATTAGTTCTCCCACTTTATAATGAAAAAACTTGGGACTCAGAGGTTAAACAGTTTACCTAAGAGCACTTAACTAAGGAATGATTCCAAACATAAGAACTGGATTTCAAACATAATTCTGCCAAAGCCCACATTGATCTACCATGTTACCTTGTCATTGTGTTACAATAGTAGAAAGTGGAAAATAGCCTAAATGTCTTTCTAGAGTATTTGGGATGATGAAAGATAAATTTTTATGCTACAATTAGAAAAATGCTTTTGAAGGGAATTCTCAAGGCATATATTAACTTTTAAGTGATATATGATATATATGACATATAATAGTGATATATGATATATGTATAGTAAGATCCTAATCCACTTCTCATCCCTCTGATCAAAATAAAATCTGGTAAGAAAATACAAAACATCAACTGTATCTGCATGTGGCAGCAGAATTATAGTTTAAATAATTATTTTTTTCCCTTTTTGTCTGTACCAGTATTCATTCCTACTCTCCACTAGTACTCCTGATTTTCTTTTGGAGAATTACCTCTTCCTTGTGTAGATATATTGATGGGTTAATAACCAAGGTGCCTTGATCCTCTTTAGGAAAGCTGAAGAGGGTCTCTAATAATTCTTTGGCTACATTTCTTTACTCACCAGCCTGGTATAAGCTAAGGTCCTTCCATGCAACCTAAAATGAGCTAATAAAACATTAGGACAGGAAAGCATCAGATTCATTCAATCCCACAATGGCATCTGCTTAGAGCTGCTCTTCTTGTCCTGTTTCTAAACTGATTCTCTGGCTTTCTGTCCATTCTGGAATCTCCCTTATATCCTTTCAATAAATTTTATTTTCTTGGCTAAATTAGATCTTATTAATTTCTGCTACTTATAACCAAAGAACACAATGGAATATTTTCTATTTTCTACCATAAACACATTTTGTCTTTATATCCAAAAATAAAAACATAAATGAAAATTAAAGAGCTAGTAACAGTAAAGACAAGGCACTAGTCTGAAGTATGTCTGAGGATAAGAAACTTGGGTTAAATCTAGAGCTGACCTCTCCTATGCCATCACTGTTCCTAGTAAATCACCCGCTCCATCTTGCCATTGCACAGTGACAGCATGAATAGTATGACTTTCCTGCACAAATGGAAAATATCTCCATTTACATTTTCCTAAATTTATGGTCAATGAGAGCCTACCAAAGCAAGACTTAGCTTATACTGGAAAGACAATAGTTCATTTTTTTTTTCGTTTGATATATTTATAAAATTCTTCTGAATCACCCAGTGGAATACAGAAATGAATAATACCCAGTTTCTTACTCTATAATGAGGGAAATGCATAGCAGATTAAATGCAATAAAACATGGTTAGGGCTACTATAGAGATATGAACAAAGTACCAAGGAACCTAGAAAAGGAAAGGGACGAACTATCAATTAAAACAGTCTAAGTGCTAGAAGGTCTCAGCACTTACTGTCTTAGCTAACAGGTGTAAACTGTAAACACACATTTATTTGCAAAGAGACAGATCACTCCAATAAGAAAACATTTAAAGCACATTGTTATTCTTTTAGTGACAAAACCATAAAGGCTGAGATTTCTATTTTTTAAATGCATATAATAAACTGTCAATATACTTATTATTTAGTGTTAAATTCCTTTAAAACACATGTAGTACCCTTACCACGCTTTGTGGAGGATGGACAAATTTCTCCCAAACTTAAGTTCACATCAGTTCTCACTTGTTACAGGTTTCTTTCTCTCAAGATATAATCTGATATCGACTGACCCACATCAGTGTGTTGGCAAAGATAATGACTCACCAGCTACTGCTTCCAGGTAACATGTTTGCATATGAACTGAAACCTTATGCAGAAAATAACCAAAACAGTCGTAATCCTGCTAGTAAAAATGTTGATACTTATAGACCAAAAAACCCCAAAACAACCCTATACTCAACTCCCAGAGATTCTAATTCAGTAGTTCTAATGTGAGGCCTTAAAATATAAATGCATCTACATAAAAAGTGGGTTTTGTGTTTTGTTTTGTTTTAATTTTCTGACCTCAGAGGACACTAGTCTTGAGGGAGAATTTTGGATACTAAAGGAATGAGAAAATAAGCAGGCACTGCAACTTATTTCAAAATAACCACATAAATTCCAAATAAAAATCAAGCTCAGGAACATACAAATGTAGTTGTCTGGGGATAGGCAGCATGTGGAAGTGTCTGATGGCCTCCCTGTCCTTCTGGGGCACCTCCAGTCTTCACCGGAGAAAAGAAATAATGATAAAGGGATGAGTTTTGAAATCAAACAGTGTCCTCTGCTACTTCCCAACAATGGGATCTAGAGCAAGTTACTAAATGTCTCTGAACTTGTGTCTCCTCACCCAAAAAATGAGAATAGGAATTTGTTCCTTGCAGTGATCTAGGAGAACTAAATGATGACACATCTGACATACAGTACAGTCATTGGTGGTTATGCATACACTTGGAGGCATGCTTTGACCAACAGTAGCCACACACCCAACCTTGCTTCCCCCCTAAAATAACATATGGTTCACACTCTACAATAAACAAACACATCTACATCTTCCTTGATGGTGCTCTGTAAATGAGTTCATATAAACATGCAAACAAATGCCAGGTGACAGTATTTGTGCCACAAAGATCCTCTGCTGGAAAGAAGATGCTCAAATTTAAAGACGTGTGTGTGGGTGGGTGTGGATGGGTGTGTGTGTGTATGTGTGTGTGGTCTCCTGTTGTCCATCACACCGCTGTTCCTGGACAACCGGCACTGCCACGTGTCCACGGAATTATGGACAGGGAGAAAGGTGCTGACCTCCTCTCATCACACAGATACCTGACCAACCCATGTGGCTCCAGGACATGAGGGATATGTCTGTGTGAGGAGATTTTAAAGAGAGTTACTATTTTCTGTTTCCACGTTCATCTGTGCTCAGGCAGGAACTCTGAGTACATGTGTTACACATCTGAATTGGAAAACAGGACAGCTGAGGAGGGTCTTAGAAACTGTCCAGTGGAGTATTTCTCCAGGTTTGCTCTGTGGCCCTGCTGTAAATTCCCTCAAGATCGGGCCAGAAAGATGACTTTCTATGCCTTCCAGGGGATGCTTAAGCACTCTTAATGGTTGAAAACCATTGAGCTAGCCCAGGCACCTCCATTTCAAGATGACAATATTAAGGCCTGAATGATTTGTCTAAAACAGTGTCTTACCCTTGGCATTGTTAACATTTGGGATGGAATAATGCTTTGTTGTTTGGGGCAGTCCTGTGCATCATAGAAGTTTAGGAGCACCCCTGGCCTCTACCAACTAGTTGCCACTAGCAGCCCCTCAACTGTAACAACCAAAAGTGTCTTCAGTCATGGTCAAACATCCCCTGGAGTACAAAAGCACACTGAATGATAACCAATTTCTAAAGTCACACTGATCATCAGAAGTGGAAGTAGAAGAGCACTCAAAGGTCCCCATTCATAGACCAGCAAGCTGGCTGCCTCTGCTGTAATCAGCGAAGGAGGAGTGAGGCACCCAGGCCATGAAGGTTTTGGCATAAGAAGGCAGTTACCACATTGCTTTTTCTCAGGAACCTGGGTTTTCCATGACTTACTATGTACTTAATCATCCCTACTTCTATTTCTCCACCTGTTTAAACCTTGGTCTTCTAGAACTGGCAGGATTCAGATTGGCAAAATCTTGGAAACACACACTGAAAGGTGGGGTCCAAAAGCTTTCTTAAATGAGACTGATTTAAAGGTGCCCCTGTGTAGAAATCCAGAGTGTTATGTTCTAAATTTAGCACTGTGCCAGGAAGAAGAGGAGTGTGGTGGGGAGCAATGCAAAAGGAATCAGGAAATCTGACTTTTGGTGCCAGTTCTTTCCAAACTACCTTCATAGCCTTTAGCAAAGCACTTTGGTTTTCTGGTCCAGGAGCAGTTTCCTGTGGAACTATAGGCTTAAAATAGACCAGTACCTCTGGGCTTGGGCTCACCCTGTGTCCTCTGCCTAAGAAAGCCTGTCATTGGTCATCAAGAATTCCAATCCCTTTCTTTCCTCCAAAATCTGGCTCAGTCATGACATGTTTTCTTTGGTGACAACAGTGTGGGAGAAAGTCCCTGTTCTTAAGAGATGGACATCTAATCCCCTAGGAATGAGGTGTCATGATGTCTACAACTTACCCTCCAATGGCTTTGATAAATACTAGTACATCAAATGTGATGGACTGGGCAAAAGTAGGTTTACAGTTGAGAGTACGCAAAGCACAGAGTTGATTCTTGTATTATTATTTTCGTATTAATTATTCTATTTTCCATGCAAATAAATGTAAATCTACTTTTGTCCACCCCCATATTATGTATATACATATATATGTATGCATATATGTTTTGTACATAAAGAGAAAGCCAGTACTAAGATATTGCTAAATATTCAGTCTCACTGTAGGGCATATCGGTCTTCATTTTATGATTCTTTCCATTTCTCTGTTTTAAAATTTCAAAATCCAATGTTGGAGAGAAAAACAACTCCTGTCTTTTCCACAAAGCCTTTTCTGAATTAGCTGCAATAATTCTTCCAAATTCCCACAGCACTTATGTACTCTGTGTTTATCACTTTCTACCTTGTATTATAGTAATATAAGTACTCACATAGCAGGTCATAAAATTGCTAGTGCAATACTCAGCTATGCAGAGAACCCATTATCCTTGCTCTAGGAAGACAATTCCAAGAAAAAGAAAAGCAGATCTGATCCCTATCATCATGAAATTTGCAATCTAGTAACTATCTATGCTTCAGTCTTGTGCCAGTTATTCAAGCAAAAAGAGATCTCCCTTGCACCCTCTTGGAAATATTTGTGGTATCTGTATCACCAATTTGACATATATCAGGGTCAGCTCTTCAGAATTAAGCATCCTATCTAGGGATATGTTTACTGAGAATAATAATAATAACATCAGTAATTTTCACTGATTCTACCTTGTGCCAGGCATTCTTTCTACTTACATTGTCTCTAGTTCTTACACTGACATTACCGAAAAAGGGTGACTTTTCTATTCTTACTAATGATGCTCAGAGACAAACGTAATATGCCCAAAGCTACATAATTAGTAAATGACATTATCAGCTTGAGGACCCAGGTCCCTTATCTCCAAAGGCTCTCTCCAGAGCACATCAAACTGCCAGCCGTCTTTTTTGCATCATGCACTGAGGTGATGACTAGTCAGTAAATAGGGAGACAGGGTAACATGAGGAAAAGAACATATTTTTGGAGTTTAACAGACTTGCATTCAGTTTCCAGCTGTACTCCTTACTGCTATGTGACTGTGGGCAAATTCATAAGTGTCTTTGTACCTTAGTATTCTGTTTTTAAAATCACCACTGTGGATCAGAGAAACCAAGATGGCGGTATAGATAAACACCTGAAGCTGCTGCCTCACACAACAATTTCAAAAGTACAACTAAAAGACAAAATGGACATCATCCAGAACCACAAGAAGGCTTTCTGAGTGGAAATTCTACAACTAGAAGGAAAAGAAAAGCACACTGAAACTCAGAGGATCTGCAGGAGGCAGAGGTACTGAGATGAGTGCACGGAGAGGACAGGCAACTGAGTATGCAGCTGGCTTTCTCAAGTGGGAGGAAGACAAAAACCCAACCATGCTGAACTCCAATTCCTGGAGAGACTCTGGAGACCCAAACTCATTCGAGGAGAAACTGGACTGTCTGGCAGTGAACGGAACTCAAGGGTTGCTTTAGCTCAGAAATGCTTGGAGCAATTACCATGGGACACTGAGACCCAGGGACCTATTAGGGCAGGGCTGACAGGAAACCAATGCTGTCTGCTCTGCCCTGAGACACTGTCCCATCCAAGCTGAGCACAAAGGCTTTTACAAGGCTAGTCTCATAAGGGTGTCTCCAGCACAGAAGTTCTCCCATCATAGACACAGCTGATCCTCACAGCCAATTGGCCTGGAGGTCAATTTCTCCCAGTGATACCAACTACAATCAAGGCTTAACTACAACGAGACTGTGTGCACAGCCCACAGAGGGGTGTATCAAGAGTGTCCATCTCAGGAAACTGGGGAGGCTGAGTCACTGAGCCCTATAGGACACCTAGCACAAAAAGCCACTCTATCAACTCAGGGAAGCAGCTAAAATGTAGAGACAAAGAAACAGATCACAAATGAAAGAAATCGATTAAAGCAAATGACTGGATATAAAGTTCAAAACCACGGTTACAAAGTTTTTGAAGAATTTTCTAGAAAAGGCCAATAAACTTAATGAGACCCTCGAGGATATGAAAAAGGACCAACTAGAAATTAAGCATACACTGACTGAAATAAAAAATATATATATTATACAGAGATCTAATAGCAGACTAGAGGGTCATGAGAATCAAGTCAAATATTTAAAATACAAAGAAGTTAAAAATACTCAACCAGAAAAGAAAAGAATCTAAAAATTTGAAGATAGTATAAGGAGCCTCTGGATAAACTTCAAACATACCAACATCTGAATTATGGAGTGCCAGAAGAAAAAAAGAGAGCAAGACACTGAAAACCTATTTGAGGAAATAATAACTGAAAACTTCCTCCACCTGGTGAAAGAAATAGACTTACAAGTCCAGAAAGCACACAGAACCCCAAACAAAAGGAATTCAAAGAGGATCACACCAAGACATATCATAATTAAAATGCCAACAGCAAAAGACAAAGAGAGAATATTAAAAGCAGCAAGAGAAAAACAATTATCTACAAGGGAGCACTCATACAAATGTCAGCTGATTTCTTAATAGAAACTATGCAGGCCAGATGGGAGTGGCAAGAAACATTCAAAGTGATGAATAGCAAGAACCTACAACCAAGATTATTCTACCTAGCAAAGCTATCATTCAGAATTGAAGGGCAGATAAAGGGCTTCACAGATCAGAAAAAGCTAAAGGAGTTCATCAACACCAAACCAGGATTACATGAAATGCTGAAAAGTATTCTGTAAGAAGAGGAAAAAGAAGAAAAAGGTAAAGATAAAAATTATGAACAGCAAATACATATCTATAAATGAGTGAATCTAAAAGTCAAGTGAATAAAAAAATCTGATGAACAGAATAAACTGGTGAATATAATTGAATCAGGGGCATAGAAAGGAAATGGACTGACAGTTCTCAGGGGGCCTGGGGTGCAGGAAGAGACTGGACAAAAATTATACACCAATGGATGAGGAATTGGGGTTGGGGTAAGGGCAAAGCGTGGGGTGGGAGCAGGGTGAAAGGGAGCTTTTGGGGAAAAAAGAGGAATAATTGTAATAATCTAAACAATAAAGATTTATTAAATTAAAAAATAAATAAAAATAATAAAATCACCACTATGAAAAAATACAGTCACTTACCTCACAGAGTTGCTTCATGCATTGAATAAATGACAACTACATGGAAATGCAGCAGGTCTGTAATAAACATTCAATCAATTCTCCTTCCCTTTACCCTTTGTTGATGTGGATCCTTTAGAAGTTTGCTATCCATCTTACTGTTGTGTATAAAAGTTTCTAAGTCAGATACTAAGGAATACCTGCAGAAGGGCCTTTCAAGGACCTGAAAGTATATTAAAGATGCAACTACTGGCAAGAGTACAGGCCATACTGTTGAGAGGAGATGGAAAACCAATCTAGAAACCAGGCAATAGAAGGCAGTGCAGTCCCTTTTGTTAGGAAAGCTTTTCTAAGGCAAAGCCCTTGAAGCTTTTGTGTGTCAAAAGCATTTGAAATGCTTTCATCAGAAGCACTCAGGATATTGCTTCTGTGACAAATCCAGTGTGGTCTTATCAAAATGCTATTGATTTTATCAAAAGAAATATAGAGACCTCATTAGTAGAATCTTACAAACAAGTTCAAAAGCCTACTTTAAAAAAAAAGCTGGCCACCCACTCAAGGACATAACATAGCTAATAAACTAAATTTTCACGTGTATTAAACTTTTACTAAGCATTCTGAGAGACCTCATACATCTACCCCTTCATTAACTCTTCCTTTTAAAAAGCCCTATGAAGTAGAAATTATTATTTGTATGTCACAAGTCCACACACTGAAGCTCAGAGAAGTTAAGTATTTACACAAGATCACACATCTGAAAATTGCTGATGATATATGAACTGATTTATTTATTTCTTCAATAGTTATTGAATGACTACTATGTGCTAGGTCTATATGATACCAAAGATAATGTTCTTATTGCTCTATAACTCTTCCTAGTAAAATAATTGATATATTAGTATTGACTATCACTTGCAATGTTCTCTAAAAAGTGAAAGCAGTTTGGCCAGAACATGAGATACAGAAAAACAGGCTGATTGACTGAGCCAGGCAAGTGTGCACAGGCCTCAGCACTCCTGTGTGTGTGTCCTTCTCAGAGCTGGATGCTTAAAAGAATGGTCCCCCACAGCCAAAAGTGCCATTCTAAGCATCTTTGCTTGGCTGCTTATAAAACTTTATAAAGATGATACACTTCAGAACATTTTATTTACCAGAAAGTTGAACAGAGGCAAAGATCAGTGCATACAACTCACCAAAGAGGGAAAAACCAATTGTAATAGTGCCTTGCATTTATATAGGGCATGATACTTTCTGTGTACTGTAACATAAACAATGCTATTTTACTAGTAACCTCACACCAATCCTGAATTCCAGAAGGTGGTGGTTGTTGTACCCATTCCTGAGGAAACTGAGGTTCAAGTTGTAAAAGGTCCCTGGTACTTTGGAAATGTCCGAGTTCACATCACTATTTAATGGCAGAACCAGGGTTTGAACTTGGGTTCTTTCTGCTCTTTCTGGTATGCAATCTGCATTTGTCAGTTTGATTATATCTCAGTAACAAATGGCCTCAGATCTCAGGAACTCACAATAACAAAGCTTGGTTTCTTGCTCATGCTCTGTGTTAGCTGTGGCTTTGATCAACAGACCCAGCTGACAGAACAGCCTCCATCTGGAACATAGCCAGTCATGTGGCAAAGTGAAAGGGAGAGTTACGGACCCCACACTGGCTCTCAAAGCCTCTGATAGAAACTGTCATTCTCGGTTCGTTGGCCAAAACAAGCCACATGGCCTTGTCCACATATGATATAGCAGAGATGTATTGCCCTTCCACAGGGAGGGGCCCCGAATACGAGTAAAAATATGTCAGTGCTAGGGTAGTGATGTATAGAGTAATTGTGAGCCCCCCTTCCTTGTACCTTGAAATTTTTCTCTAATAGATTTCTTACTGGTTAAGAAATATTTCTGATATGACCAGCCAGTCAACTTAAACAACATAAAAATTAAATAATTAAATGAATTTAACATTTAAAAAGCAACAATTCTAAAACTTGCCTGTTGAGCATGAATCTCCGTGCATTTGCAGAGAAAGCAACTTTCACTCTGGGGATAAACTTTCTGTTTCTGGAAGGAGAATTGGACAACACTGAAGTTGCACTGTGAATGGGCACCAGGGCGTCATATTTGAATGTGTAACAAGTAAACATTGGCAGAAACCCCCCTTTGCCACGTAACTTCAAAATAAACACCAGTCAGTAGGAAACCACCAGCTGTGCCAAATCGAAAAAAAATGCCCTCATCCACTCTGCCTCCCCGAAGCAAAAATCCCCTGTGAAATTACCTCCCCTTAGAAGGTTGGACAGAAGCAGAGTCCCATGCATGTTCAAGCACAAAGCCCCACCCTGGATCGTACTCCTGGCAGTTTAACAGTGTTCACAGGAAGACAGACGCAGGACCGTGAACAGAGTTGAGCCATTCACAAAATCTTGCCTTCCTCAAATCAATTGGCAGCTGTAGAAAGAAAAGAAAAGAAAAGAAAAAGAGTATTTAGCAAGAATTTAAAGTAGCGGATTTCTAACATTAGTTGATTTATAGTCCCTTATTCTATAAGATCCTATTATTCTATAAGCTTCTGTGATGAGAAAGAGCAAATCTATTTTCTTATTTAAGTACAGAAAAAATAAGGGAAAAGGATACACTTTATATAATTTCACAGGAAATAACATAAAAAAAAGAAGTCCTAGGAGCTATAAAGTTGTCTTAGGTTAGATAATCTGTATGTAGAAAACTCTGTTCCTTAAAAATGTTTGGCATTGAGTCAGGACTTGGTCTCTAGAAATGATACTTCTCTAAACTTATTTTAGATCAGTGACAGGGAGGAGGAATGAACTAAATTAGACCTTTACCTTGGATTTCTGAAAAGGTCATCAAAGAGAAAACCCATAAAAAACCATTGCCCTTTAGTAACTTGTTAAATTGTTATGTCTTGCTTTCCCCCCAATGACTTTAAATAGAATTCAAGTTGAAATGAACCTGGATTATTAAAAAACTAGAAGCCCAGTGCATGAAATTCGTACACAGGTAGGATCCCTAGGCCTGGATGGCCATCAGGGCCTATCTGTGGGGCAACCAGTGGAACAATCAGGGCCTCCGCTTGCACCCACCTTGGCCCAGTGCCACCTGCTCACCTGTTCCACCATCCCGCCACAGTCTTACTCTCATTGAGGAACATCCACTGCTGCCTGCTACCAGCACTGCATTGCCGATGTCCATCATGTTCCATGCTGCCCCTTGGTGGTCAGCGCTTGTCTAACTCCCTGTGGATCAACTCCCACCTTTGGGGACAATTTGCATATTAGCCTTTTATTATATAAGACTAGAGGCCCAGTGCACAAAATTCATGGGAGGGGGGGGGGGGGGGGGGGCAAATGTCCCTCAGCCCAGCCTGCACCATCTCCTATCTGGGTCTCCTCAGTTGGACATCCCTTTCATAATCCAGGACTGCTGACTTCCAACTGCTCACCTGCTTGCCTTCCTAATTACCCCAACCACTCCTCTACCATCCTGATTGATGCCTAACTGCTCCCCTGCCAGCCTGATTGCTCCTAACTGCCCTCCCCTGCAGGCCTGGTCACCCCTAACTGCCCTCCTCTGAAGGCCTGGTCACCACTAACTGCCCTCCCTTGCAGGTCTGATCATCCCTAATTGTCCTCCCCTGCAGGCCTAGTCCCCCCAGATGTTCTCCCCTAAAGGCCTGGGTCCCCCCCAACTTCCCTCTTCTGCCAACCTGGCCACCCCTAACTGCCCTTCCCTGCAGGATTAATCACCCCCAACTGCCCTCCTTTGCAGGCTTGGTACCTCTCAACTTCCCTCCCCTGCTGGCCTGATTGCCCACAACTGCCCTCCTTTGCAGGTCTGGTCCCTCCAACTGCCCTCCCCCACTGGCCATTTTGTGGCAACCATCTTGTGTCCACATGGGGCAGCCATCTTTGACCACATGAGGGAAGCCATCTTGTGTGTTGGAGTAATAGTCAATTTGCATATTATTCTTTTATTAAATAGGATGGTTCTGAATTATGCTTTTCTGAAATGCTCTTTAATTTTACATGCATAATTTTTGCTAACAAATATTTAAAACTGATAGTTATATTTTAATGTTACTATAACTAAAGTTGGGTCTCAGGTAACAAGATGCTAAAAGAGTGGGGGGAAAAAAAGATGGATATGTTCCTTTTTCTCATAGCCTGCTGCTTTCCTAGCTACTGTCTATAGAAAAGGCAAGTAGGCAAGAGATGTATGGAATCTTTAGAGTCTAACTGTATGTGAAGAAATTTCTTTAATGGCTAATAAAGGAAAATAGTACAGGAGAAAGATCCACAAAAAAAGATTGTCTTCATTTTGAGAAGATTGTGAGTTATGGTGTCACTGGATCAAAATGTTTGAAAGGGAGGGTTTGGGGTTAATGAAGATTTGAACATAATTTTTCCCTTACACAACTAACTCAGTTTTCTCTTTGATTTCTGAATCAAATGGTTGATAGAGCCTATAGGTAGTAGCAGAAATCAGTATAATTATAAAGAGAACCAATCATTATATACACATTAGAGGCCTGGTGCACAGATTCATGCACCAGTGGGGTCCCTTGGCCTGGCTTGCAGGGATCAGGCTGAAATAGGCTCTCTGATATCCCCTGAGGAGTCCCAGGTTACAAGAGGGTGCAGGCAGGCTGAGGGACCCCAGTGCACAATCGGGTCTGGGAGGAACTGAAGGAGGGATCCAGGGCATGTCCAGCCCATCTTGCCCAGTCTCAACTGGGGCCTATCAGGGCTGATAGGGGCTGGCCAGCAGGGGAGGGACTGCAGGAAGGCTCCAGGGCATGCCTGTCTCACGATGCCCAGTCCTGATTGGCCGGACCCCAGTAGCAAGCTAATCTGCCAGTCAGAGCATCTGCCCCTTGATGGTCAGTGAGCATCATTGCAACTGGTCAAAAGGTCAAATGAATGGTCAGACATTTAACATATTTGGCTTTTGTTATATAGGATATATGTGGGAATATATAAATATATATGGGTACATATCCATACATATGTTTATATAGAGACAAATAAACACATTGAGCTATGAAACAGGAAGTCATAGTTCAATTATGGATCAGGGTACATTCCCAGGGTTGTGGGCTCCATATCCAGTAAGGGATGTGCAAGAGGCAGCAGATCAATGATTCTCTCTCATCATTGATGTTTCTGTCTCTTTCTCCCTCTCTCATCCTCTCTGAAATCAATAAAAAATATTTTTTTAAAAAAGAAAAATGTTTGCAAAGCCATTTAGCAGCATATATAAAAAAATTAAACAGCCCTAGCTGGTTTGGCTCAGTGAATAGAGCATCAGCCTGCAGACTGAAGAATCCTAGGTTCGATTCCAGTCAAGAGCACATGCCCAGGTTCCAGGCTCCATCCCCAAAAGGAGGTGTGCAGGAGGCACCTGATCAATGATTCTTTCTCATTATTGATGTTTCTATCTCTCTCCCTCTCCTTTCCCGTCTGAAATCAATAAAATATATATATTAAAAAAAATTAAACATTCAATGCTGCAATCTCTCTCCTTGATGTCTTTCAGATCAACAGAGCACAAAGGCCTTTGTGAAAGGACACTTAATGTCAGAGTGTTTATAGTCAGAAGAAATGGTGAGGGGGGACAGGGATCAAAGTAAATGTTAATCAATGAGAATGGCTAAATAGATTACAGGTCCTCCACACCAGGAATTATTATGCAGCCATTCCAAGGAATGAGTTAAAGTTGAATAGCTGCTTTTGAGGAATTTCTATACTGTTATACTTCAAATTAAAATTTTAAAAAGAGATAGAAAATATGCACTATTTAAGATCAAAAGATGAGCAATAACCAAACCTCCTTCATATCAATGTGCAAGTATAAAATGTGTATATCCTAATATATAAAAATGTGGGTTCCATAATATCCAAAATGACTGAAGGCTTGACTGACTGGAAATCAGTGCTGGGATGCTGTGGCAACCCAGCACTACTGCCCGCAGCTCTGGGTGCTGGGACCCAGCACTAACTGTCAAGGGGTCTGTGGATCAGGCCTGGAGAGAGGTCAGGGGAGAGAGAAGCAAGTTCTGATCCAAAGACTCTGTGGCAGATGCCTCTCTCTCTGGGCCTGGCCAGGCCCCACCTCTCTTTCTTTCAGGCCTCTGCTGGGGCTGCTGATCAGCCCAGCCTCTCTAATCAGCCCATTGATAGGCCCAGAAACACTGACTGACATAGAAACCGACTAATCAGAACCAAATCTGGGTGAAGTTTGAGGAGCCAGTGGTTGCCTAGGAGGCAGAGTTTTTGATGCTGATTGACATAGAAACTGACCAATCAGAATCTAATCTGGGTTACCTGCAAAGGCAGAACCTAACATGGAGGTTTTAAGGGCAAGCAGCTAGCTGTTTGGTGTAAGGTATAAGAAAGCAGTTCAATTTTTTTTAATGACCAGTTTGGCAGTATAGTGCTTATGGCTGGCTACCAGTCCAGATATAGGGATTATGTATTTTTCTCTGCCAAGAGCACCTCCTCCTGATGAAAAAGACTTTCCCCCCAGCATTTAAACAATCCTATCCTATATAATCTATCTATACTACTAAAAGGGTAATATGCTAATTAGACCAGGTCAACCAGCCATCTTCCAGATGTCCAATTTTTCTTCCAGACAAAGCCATGGTGGTGGGTGTCAAGGCAGAAGCTGTTAGGGGAAATCAGGTTGGCAGAGGAGGGCAGTTGGGGGCAACTAGGCCAGGAGGGGAGCGCAGTTGGGGGTTAGATCAAGCTCGCAGGGGAGAGCAGTTGGGGCAAGATCAGGCAGGCAGGGAAGAGCCATTGGAGTCAAGATCAGGCCAATAGGGGAGGGCAGTTAGGGGCAATCAGGTAGGCAGGAAGAGGCAATTAGGGGCAATCAGGAAGGCAGGCAGAGAGGTTAGGGGCCATCAGTAGGCAGAGAGGTGAGCGGTTGGGAGCCAGAGGTCCCAGATTATGAGAGGGATGTTTGACCTCCGGTTTAGGCCTGATCCCACCCATAGGGATCAGACCTAAACTGGTGTTCAGACATCTCCCAAAGGGTTTTTGATTGGAGAGAGTACAGGCTGGGCTTAGGAAACCCCCCCTTGCAAGAATTTCATGCATCGCGCCACTAGTATGATTATATGGACATGGGGGAAATGTAAAAGTATATATCAGATCAAATACCAATAGTTGCATTGCAGGGAGGTTGTAGAAGAGATGCAAAGGAGAAAAGAAAAAAAAAATTAAAGCTAAATATTAAGGGGAAAAAACAGAGTTGCTCTAAATAACAGATAAATATGTATATGAGATAACATGCATGCATTTATACCAGTGATTTTCAACCTTTTTAATCTCATAGCACACATAAACTATTCACTAAAATTCTGCAATATGCCAGAAAATATATTTTTCCCTATCTGACTAAAAGAATAGGAATAATGTTGATTCATTCATACCAGACAGCTATTGTTATATTAGTTATTGTCATTTTTTAATTTGACAATCTAATGGAAAAGAGTTCATTGCCCCTGATTAAACAGTAAAATATCGCATGTTTTAAAAATTATTAATAGCACACTGGTTGAAAATCACTAATCTATGCAAAATTGTATACATACTTGGGTAAACAAAAAACTACAAAAAAATGAAATTTTGTTAGTAAGTTCAGGATTGGTGGTTAGAAAATGGTCTTGGAGTGTGTATAATCCAGCATAGGAAATATAGTCAATAATCCTATATAATAAAAGTCTAATATGCAAATAGACCCAAAGGCAGAATGACCAGTGAAAAGACGAGTTGCTATGATGTGCATCTACTAGGAGGCAGATGCCCAATGCAGGACCCAGCCTACAGACCCAGGCCAGCCAAGGCATGTGCCAAAGGGAGGCACCTGGCAGCGGGGGAGGGGGGGAGGGGCGGAGGAGGGGAAAAGGGGGAAGTCAGACGACAAGGGGGCTGGTGCCATCCCCTGATCTCCCCATCAGTCGCCTTCAGAGGCAGGCAAGTGGTGGCAGCAGCAGCAATGAGGTAATTGGGGGGCAGAGCCAGCAAGCAGGTGGTGCCATGCCAGCCAAGGCAGTTGTCAGCAGGGGCCCCTGATCATCCCACTGGTGTCCCCACAGATTGTCCCTGGCCTAGGGACCCTAGCCATCCATGAATTTTGTGCACCGGGCCTCTAGTATTATAATAAGAATGTGTATGTTGCCAGGTGGATACTGGGAATATCAGGGGGAACACTTTGTAAAGTATATGATTGTGTAATAACTATGATGTACACTTGAAATTAATACAAAATAATATGAATGTAAACTTTAATTGAAAAAAAATTTAATTCAAAATTTAAAAATTAAAGTAAAAATAAGCATGTTCAGAAGATAATAATACTAATTTAAATCCTTTCCTGCTGACAAAAATTTCCTTAACATCAATAATCTTTACAAACCTACAACAGAGATATTACTATTTCTACTTTCAACAAGAAAAGAATTCAACTTACTCCTTCAGAACTTTAGAGTAGAATATTTACTAGTAAATGAAATCAATCATCTCATTTGCTTCCTTAGTGGTCTTGGTTTGTTTTGTTTAGTGCCTGAATCTGGAAGATGGAATTTAACAGGGTACCACAAATAAACCTGTATCTGCCCAACAAGCCAAGGTTGATATGTATCATCTAAATCAGCTTCTGCAATGAACAACTTCTGCACTGTTCTACAGCCTCAGGATTTGTTGGTGTCCATGACCACCTCTGAGTATTTGACAGCTTAGGATAGTTAACAGCTCACATTGCCCTAATGCAGTGGTCTGCAAACTGTGGCTCAGGAGCCAAATGCGGCTCACAAGCCATGGTTTGCCATTCTGTTTGCCGACCACTGCCATAAGCTACCATTCACCTCTTTGCACACAATATGCCACAATTGCCTAATCCTCACAGCTTCCAACTACATGGTATCATTTAGTCTAGTCCAGTGGTCGACAAACTCATTAGTTAACAGAGCAGAGCGGCAAACCGAGGCTCATGAGCTGCATGTGGTTCTCAAGGCGCAGTTTGCCGACTACGGGCCCTACTGCATTCTGACCTCTCCTTCTACTAGTAAAACTAGGTGGGGAAGTTTATCTGGCCTTACTTTCACAACATTATGGAGCAGGATTCTCATCTTTCCTATGAAAGGGGCAGCCTCCAGTGACATAGCAATTCTACCTGATCCACACTGATCAGTGGAACTGAATAGTGAAAGTGACCTGATCCCAAGAGCAACCTTCACTTAGCAGCACACCACTGGCACTTAGCAAATACTTTCTTCACTCGTGCTTCAGACAGAAGTTAAGGGTTGGTAGGTTTTTCTTCTATTTCATATCTAATATAGCAATCTTTAAATCAAATCTTGATGAAAAGATGCCGAGCATCAGAACATCACCAAGTGCTTTATGCTCTCAAGCACCAGCACTCCTTCTAATTCCATTTGTTTACGCACTTTCTCTTCCAAATCCCTCTGTATCATTGCTTAGTAAGGTCAAGGTTTTAAATAAAAATTTTGATTTAGATAAGGCTGCAAAAGCCACTAATGAATTTATTGAAAGTAAATACCACAGAGAAAACCCAGGGCATTGGTCCACTCTTCCAAATCTGAATCCTTAAATGAGATTTTGAATCCATTAAATGCACAATGAAGAATCTTCTTTGGAGTCTTGCAAATATATCCAAAAGCCAAGATGTTCGATTGCGCATGTGTGTTTTTGCAGGCCCCTGGCTCTCTCTTTCTCCCCGCCCCCCTTCCTTCCTTTGGCTGCCTCTCACACCATTTTTGGCAAGGTACACTCTGAAGAGGCCTGGAAAAGTCTCCATTCAGTCACTACCTTTGGTTAATTATTAGCAGCTCTGGTAAAAATTATTGGTGGGGCTTTTGGAAACAATTATCTGAAAAGTGGTTTTTAGTTTAACCATAATGTTCATTTGTTTGGGGATTTTGGAAATCCTATCTTCCAAATGCTGAGGTTACATGGAAAAAGGTGAAACTCAGAACTAAGAAACGATGCCTGTTCCCTTCTCTGGGCCTAATTAGCAAAGTTATCCTGGTCAACTGAGAGAAGATAACACAAAAAGTGACACATTAGAAACTCGAACTGTGCTCTCTCATTTAACCACCATAACAACCTATATCTTACATGTTAATATCTCCATTTTACAGTTAGAGACTTGAATCCAAAGTCCTTAACTTGCATTAAACCATACAGATTCGTGCAATTTAATTTGCCTAAATTTCAGCATCCTTACTTAAGAAAGCAAGAAGATTGAATTGTTGCTCTCAAAAACATCTTTCTATCTCTGTAAGGCCATGAATTAGTTGACATAGCAGGCAATAAACAATTTATTTCTTTTAAATTTTACATAGGTTTTCCCTTCTCAGCCTTGATTTACCAGTAAACTTTGGGAATAAATAAACAACTTTGTATTCTGCTCATAAAGACACTAGAAAAGCAGCATTCTCATTAGTTGTCAATATAACATGACCTTTTTCTGCTGAAGTTATTGCTTCACTTGTTTATGCTACTCAGTTCCGTTAGCTCAAAGCCCATTAAAAAGCAGAACTGAATTGGCTGTTTTACGTTGGTGGTGAACTTTGTGCCTCAATTGTATTGCAACTCCAAAGTTTACTCAATCCCACCTGGCAGTTCAGCTCCTTGAGATAAGATAGGTTTTCTCTGAGGGAAACCCGTAGCAGTTTATCTTTTTGCTCTACTTCTGACAGATAGCTGGTCAGGCATCAAATAGACACTCATCTGTCAGTGGAGGTAAAAAATAAATAAATAAAATAAGAGGAAAACAAAGGGAGTACTACCAGATAAGAGGAATTAAAATAAATATATTGTTTAAGTAGCCTTGTTTAGGACCAAGGTGAGGACATCATTTGAGAAACTGCATTGTGTGTGTGTGTGTGTGTGTGTGTGTATGCATGCTTGTGTAGATGTATGCATGGGAGGGGGTTAGGAAACATTGAGTGAAAAGATCCTGCAAAAACAACTACCAAGAAATCAAAAGCAATTCTTATTTTCTATACTCTTAAGTACTATAAGGTGTGGATCAGTTTTTCAGCTTAAAATTAAAAGTTTTATTTCGTTCAACTTCTGCAAAACTATATGTAGTCATATTCTTGAAGAAAATTATACAGATAGCAAAAATGTAAAAAAGAAAGTATTTATACAAGAAAATAATACAATATAAGATGTGGAAGACAAAAGTCCTACTATTAGCCGAAACCGGTTTGGTTCACTGGATAGATTGTTGGCCTGCAGACTGAAGGGTCCCAGGTTCTATTCAGGTCCTTGGTTGCAGACACATCCCCAATAGGGGGCCTGCAGGGGGCAGCTGATCCGATGTTTCTCTCTCATCAATGTTTCTAACTCTCTATCCATCTCCTTTCCTCTCTGTAAAAAATCAATAATATACATATATATATATATATATATATATTTTAAAGCCCTATGATTGGCTGCAGCTGGAAAAGTCCATTGTCTTCTTCTGTATCAAACAGAAGAATATGGAGGTTTCAGCTCCAGCCAATCACAGGGCTTTGAACTGAATTGTTTTCCCCCCAAAATATGTTGAAGTACAAGTCTCTAGTACTTGTGAGTGTGACATTATTTGGAAATAGACTCTTTGCAGAAAATCAAGTTAAGGTGACTCATTAGAGTGGGTCCCAATCCAATATGATTGTGTCCTCATAAAAGGTGGGAAATGTGGCTAAAGAGGCAGATATACACACAGGTAAAGGCCATGTAAACATGAAGACAGAAATCCAGGTGTTCATCTACAAGCCAAAGAATGCCAAGGATTGCCAACATATCTTCAGAAATTAGGAAGCCAGAATGGAATACATTCCTCACAACCCTACAAAGGAACCAACCCTCCTGACACCTCTATTTTGGACTTCTAGTTTCCAGAACTGTGAGACAGGAAATTTATGTTGTTTAAGTCAACCACTTTGTCATACTTTGTTATGGCATCCCTAGCAAATGAATACACTTGGGTTCTCAAGATCACTTCCTACAACCATACATCTTTCCTCTCACCACTTTATCTGTATAGCATTTCCTAAGACAGAGGATAAATATGTGAGGAGAGTTAGGTTTTCTCTCCAATATCCTCTCTTTGAATTCTGTCTTTTGTAATTTCCAGAAAAGTACTCATAAAAAGTTTCCATCCCTAGCTGGTTTAGCTCAGTGGATAGAGCGGTGGCCTATGGACCAAAGGGTCCTGAGTTTGGTTCCTGTCAAGGTCATCTACTGCAGTTGCAGGCTCCTCCATAGCCCGGGCCCTGTTCAGGGTGAGTGCAGGAGGCAACCAGCGATGTGTTTCTCTCACATCATATTTCTCTCTGTCTTTCTCTCCTCTCTCTTCCCTTCTCTCTAAAAATCAATGGGAAAACATCCTCAGGTGAGGATTTTTCTTTTTTTTTAAGAAGCTTCTAACAACACTAAGTGGCTAATTCTACCCAAGGCCCAAATAGAAAGGAAAAAAGAATGGTTATTGATCTGGAAACTTTTCTTCCAAAAAATCTTGTGCCTGAATAATTCAATAGCAGTTGAAAGAGGCGAGAGCTGAATAAGGATTTTCCTCTAAATGGTCCTTCAAGTCACATCTACTTTAATTCAAATGTTCTGTTTGGGATACCCACTTGAGTACTGTTTTTGAGCAACAGACTTTGGTCATATGTTTGGACAGATTTGGTTTCCTTATTTTGTTTTTGGAAGAATCCTAGAGAATAGTGGGTGGATCCTGATGTTTGGAATTAGGTTGGAGTTAGTTTCTGCTTAAAGGCCCAACCAAAGGACTGGCATTTGAAAGATACATTTGAACATTAATTTAGCAAGGAGGATGGGTTCAAGCAACCAAGAGATGACGAGGAGGCCATGCATGCTGGGAGTTTATGGCTATAAGTTAGTCACTAGCAAGGGTGGCTGAATGAAATGCTTTTGTGTCCAGGTTGCAGGAGAAACAGGAAGCTGCAACTAGACTTGGCAGCTTCTTATACAAAACTTATTAAAAAGGCATAAATTTCCTTTCTAGCCATGACAAAAATGCAATGGATTTTAATAAAAGGTTAAATATGATTTTAATAAAAGGTTAGCATCCTGCTTTGTCAGTAAGGAAACCAGAGCCCTTCAACTGTTCCAGAAAGAGGAAGTTGTTGCTCTTTGTGATGAATATTATTCCTTGACCAGTAATGGGCTATATTTTCTTACTCAGTATGGTAGTCATGTATCAACTTGACTGGGTTATAATGCCAAGATATGCAGTCAAACATTATCCTGGACATTTCTGTGAGATGAACATTTAAATTGCTAGATTTTAAGTAAAGCAGTTTGCACTTCATAATATTGATAGTCCTCATCCAATCAGTTGAAGGACTGACTAGAACAAAAAACAGGCCTCCCCTAACCACAAGGGAATTCTGCCAATGGACACCCTTTGGACTTGATCTGAGATTTCTGTGACTCCTGGTCCCTAGCCTACCAACCCACTCTGTAGATATTAGGCTCGGCAACTCCATTAATACACACACTCTGTCTTCTCTGTTTTCTCTGGAGAAACCTAACTAACATACTCACTTAGAGACTTATTCCCAGAAGCTGTCTAATAAACCTTCTAGCAGATACTAAAGATAACTCAATTTCAGTTTGAATAATGTGTAAGGGTCAGCTGCAGCAGACAGTGGAGTAATGACCATGCACATTTCAAATAGCCAAGGTGCTTTAGGGAGGTCTTAACGCATTAGCTCTGTTCCAAGTGAAAAATAAATATGTCCACTGATTTTCTCTAGGGCCATTGTGTTGCTGCACCCAAGGAGAAGACTTCCAAAATGTCTTTACACTCCACATTTTTCATCCATCTCCATATCCCCAGCAGAATGCCTAGCATGTAGCAGCTAATCAATGAAGGGGTATAATTGAATTGATGGGCCATTCTACTCTTTGGATATTTGCCAATCACATTACCAAAAAACAGGTCATGTGGCAGGAAAAAAAAATTTAACAATTATTGAGTAATAATTGTATGCCCGACCCTGTTAATAATAAAATGTGCAACTTCACTTTTTCCCTAACATAACATGATGAAGTAAGGACCTACTTGTGTTATCTCCATTTTACAGATAAGCACACAGAGATACTAATTTGCCCAAAATCTTACACCTTTAGTTATACATCTAATAAAAGATACAGAGTTGGGCTTTGAACTCCAATAATGAATCTAGAAGATTAGCAACAGCTAGGAATTCCTCATCTACTCTGTACCCTGACAGTTTTTGGGACTGCTATGGAGGATAAATTCCATTCTAGTAAGAAGAATTAGAGGAACCTGGACTCTGCATTTAATGCAGGATCAGATAATCTTTTGTTGTGGAGGACTGTCCTGTGCATTGTCAGATGTCTAGAGGAACCTCTGGTCATTACTCACTCACTACTCATTTGCTTCATTGCCCAAGTCATAACAATCAAAATTGCCCCCAGACATTGCCAAATGTCCTCTTTGGACAAGGGAGGTCATCCCAGTTGAGAATCACTGGCTTAATGTACTAAACCTCACCATCTCATAATGGAGCATTTTTACCCAAATCCAAAGTGATTATGGTATCATTTCTCATAGTTATTTGCAGAAGTTCCTCAAACATTTTATTTAGCATTTCCCTGGGGATTGTGTGTGCAGCTGCTCCTAAGGGTGAAATTTTCTATAAGTTTGTGGAGGCTGAGAGGAGAAGTAAGATAGCAAAATGGCAAAAGACAACAGGAGGTGAATTACCATTCTGCTAATGACCCTCTTTGTCCTTAGATTCAGGCCATGATGACTAAGTGCCCTGTATTTCCCTAGATTTGAAACACCAACTAACTAGAGGGTGCTGCCCCCTGGTGATGTCAGATTCCCAGAAAATCTTTGAGGTTGATGAAGAAAAGATGGAAGACACACAACTTTTTCTGCACTGCATTTTTGCATGTTTTGTTTCCTATGGCTACCATGCTCCACCTCACCTCACCTTCATCACTTTCAATCATAACTCCCACATCTGTTTCCTTGGTAAAACACTACTATTGGTAATCATCCTGTTTTTATTGTCCTAACTGCTGAATATCTTTCTTCACCATTCCCTACCCACAACTAGAATATAAGCTTCATAGTGCAGGGATCCATAACTCTATTACTAATTCTTAGAGAGAAAAAATGACCAATGCATAACAGCTGTTCTGCATATAGATTTAAATTAACTAACTTTAGAAGCTAACTTGCACTATTTCAGACTTTTTATTTGTTTCTTTCTGAACCACAAATAATTAATGAAATGATCTTTATTGGGAGTTAAAAGGAAGAGCCTTGAATGTTGGGTTGCTAAATGGCATATGACCAGAGGGAGTGGTCTAAGCATCCCACTGACCTCAGAGAAGACTTGCAGACAATTCCTTGCCAGTCTACCATGCCCTCCTTCTCCTTCTCCTCCTCCTCTTTCTTCTTCTCCCCCTCCTTTTCCTCCTCGTCCTCCCCCTCCTCCTCCTCCTCCTTCTTCTTCTTCTTTTGGCTGTTGTTTTTTGTTGTTGTTAATCCTCCCTCAAGGATATCTTCCAATTGATTTTTAGAGAGAGGGATGGACAGAGAGAAACATCAATATAAGTGAAACACATCAATTGGTTGCTTCTTAACTAGGGCCCAAGCCAGAGAGAAGCATCTGCAGGCCAATGCTCTATCCACTCAGCCAAACCAGCCAGGGCTGCCATGCTCTTTTGATCCCAGGATGGAACACCAACCTCTATGTGACTCAGCCACTATTTGCTCCTGCCATGCATGTGCCCCACCCTTGTTATTCTTCATGTGTGAAGAGTCTTGGGACTTGTTCCAACTGCCTCTGTGCTTAACACTTTATTGCTTTGTCTTCTCTTCTTTCTCATTCATGAGTTCTCTTGGGCAATATAAAATTTTATGTGAGATGAAGAGAAACACATATGTAATAGAAAAACACAACTGTGAAATGAAAAAAAAAAATGTTTTTAATGAAACTATGAAATGACTATAGGTTGATTCATCAGAGGAAACACATGGAAACTATTACCCACAAACTCAACAGTTATGAAACCTGAAACCTCTTCTATATTTTGTTCAGAATTATGTGTTTGGCCTTCAGGAATTCATGTTAATTGTCTGCTCAAAGACCAATGAAAACATGTCATTGGTTGGTTAAGAGACATAAATAGATCTTCTGCTTTTTTTTTTCTAAATTAATATTGGAGAAACAAGAAACAGAGCATTGAAGCGGAGTCTTCAGTAGATGCCTCTGCAGCTGGGATAATTCTAAATCAAGTGTGTTTTGTATCCAAGGACTAAAATGAGGTTAACAGGGAGAATAGTTTGCTGTTTTGACTTTAGCCTTTTCAGACTATTCTAGGTATGGCTACAATGATTCAGAAGTTCAGGTCATACGAAGCAGTCGGAGACTAAATGTTATTTCATAGTTTTCTTTCCAGTTTTGATTTCTAGTATGCTAGTTCTCTCTTGGCATAATGACAATAATAATATAATATGGATGGAGTTCACCTGGTTGACCAGTGATTCTACAAACTATCTTCAAAGGTTACACAGTATCCATAACCAAAATCTTTTCACCTTAATAATATATCAACTGAGCAACAAAATTACAAGTCTCTTAAACCTCCATGCAGGAAGGGTAAAGGAATACTTGAGTCCTATGATTTCCTGATCAGGCAACTAATATACTCATTATATTCAGTCTCTCTGCCTCTCTGCCTTTCTGTCTGTCTGTTTCTCTCTCTCTCTCTCTCTCTCTCTCTCTCTCTCTCTCTCTCTCTCTCT
>JAAGEH010000304.1:34582010-34603416 GCA_011751065.1 Lasiurus cinereus
TCTCTCTCTCTCTCTCTCTCTCTCTCTCTCTCTCTCTCTCTCTCTCTGTTTGGGTACCTTTGCTATCAGGAGTTCAAGCCTTGGGTTTTCTGCTTCAGTTATTCCACCTGATATTAAAAAACAAGCCAAGTACCAACTGTCAGTTCATGTTTGTAAACCAGACTATCTGAGAAAGTGATAAAAGTGGTAAACTTTGAACAAGATATGCTTGGTAGTCCTGCTATTCCAAATACTTTTGATAATACAGTTTAAATTTAAAGATTTTTAGTCAATCAAAAGCCAAAGGTCTTACTAGCTAAGTAAAAATAAGAAAGGGCATTGTTAAATTTTAGTATAATAAACATCATGATACAGGAATGTATCCCAGGGATGAGCTTGAGAAGATTAACTAGGCAAAGGGATCTAGAAACAAGTTTCTTCAAAGAAGACAATGGAAAAGACTTGGATTGTTGAACACACAATACAATATATAGATGATGTATTATAGAATTGTATATCTGAAACCTATATAATTTTATTAACTGATGTCACCCCATTAGATGCATCCAATAAATAAATAAATAAATAAATAAATAAATAAATAAATGAGGATGTATAAGTGATGGGTGGAAATAAACATCAAAATATTCTGTTCCACCCTTTCCTGTATCCCTACAGCCTTCTACTTCCCTTATCATGATAGTTATCACACTTCATGGTATAACTTCTTGAACTGTCTCCTTTTCATGTTATTCTGAGAGCAGTGAAAAGACCTCCTGTCCCACTCAACATTATAGACTTGATGTCCAGCATAATAGCATTCTATTGTGAATCAGACCACTTGGGTTCATATTCTGGCTCTACCACTGACTTAATGTGTGCTTGGGACAAGTTTCTTACTCTGCCTACACCTCAGTGTCCTCATTTTTAAAATGGGAGAATGGATCTAGCCAAGTGCCCAGAACATAGCAGATGCTTGATAAATTAATCTAACAATCACTACATTCCCCAGGAACATTTAAATCTGCAGGGAGCACTTTCTTCCATGATTTCACATCGAACACAGTGTGTTCTAATGAAATGAGCATAAATTTTAGACTCAGATAAATCTGAGTTCATCGGAATACTGAGTTCAATATTTAATACATAAATTGGGATAAGACTCTCTCTTTCAAAAGTTTGTTGAGAATTAAGAGATAACATACACAAGAGGCCTGACATATAGTAGGTATTCAGCATATGCTTGTTTTGCCATCATCATTATCCACACATATCTATTCTCATCTTTTGTTTGCACTTCATTGTATGACATTTTAGAAACACCTCTTGTATACCCAGTCATTTAACTTTTCTTTAAGGCCCAAACTCTGTCATCCCCAGTAGAGTATAAGTTATTTAGGGGTAAGGATCTTCACTTTATTTCTCAGAGATTCTCGTGATGCCTTGCACAGGACTGTTCCCAGATTAGATATTCAATATGAATTGAATGAGTATTAAAGTAAAAAGAGAGAATCTTGTTAAGTCAAGGGTCCAGGATTATAAAGAATAGAGACCTAGGAATGGTTCATGAAAATCAATATAAATGACTCATGCAAATGAACTGATTGAAATATATTTAGAACTCCCTTAGGGAGGAAAAATTCATTTCCATCCCGAGGATAGGTATTTATCTGTTTGGAATCCCTTAGATACAGTACTGCTTAAAGAAAAGGACGACCTCTCAAAATCCTTCCTTGACCTATTATTCTCTCTCTCTCTCTGCTGTATTTTAATCAATTTATCAATAAATTTAGACAGGAAGAGGTCCACCATATTATCTGAATGAGATGCATATTTTGCCACATGGCACAAATGCTATAAATAACATATTCCAAAATATAACACAATTACAATTCAACTAAAATAAAACTAGTTATATTTTATTAGATAAAAGATTCTCACTGCAGATAAACCAATCTGCTATTTTAATCCTAAAATAGAACGACTGTGAATTATGCTACTTCTAATGACTATAAAATGCATTGCTAAACTTTTATTACTAAAAGTTTTATTACTTATTACTAAAGAATTACTAGAGGCCAAGATACATCATTTACAGGCTACTATTAGTAACCTGAGTGCTAAGAAATAATAAATTTAAGCAATATAAGGGACAATGGCTCAGCACCTGAGGAAAGATGTCCATTTTACAAAATGGCCCCAACTAAATTTAAAATCCACCAACAAAATCACAGATGAAAAAAATCTATAGATCCACTAATCTACTTCTTCTTAAATATCTAAATATAGCAGTATTTCTCAGTCTGGACCCAAGAACTCTTGGAGAATCCATAGGCATCTGTTCAGGTGTCATGAATTACATAAAATTTAAATTTTTGCACATTAATGTTAATAATATATTTTTTATTTATTTATGCTTTTAAGAACAGAACTAATACAGTTTCTGCTGTTACAAATTATCACAAACTTACTGAGTTAAAACAACACAAATTTATTATTAGAGTTTTTGAGATCAGAAGTCTGACATGGGCTTCACCTAGCTAAAAATTGAGATGTCAGCCAGGCTGTGTTTCTGAGGGCTTAATATGGAAAATTCTTTTTCTTACCTTTTCACCGTTAGGAGGTTACCCATATTCTTTGGCTTGTTGCCTCCTTCCATCTTCAGAGACAGTGATATAGCATCTCTCTGATCCTGCTTTCATGATCACATCTTTTTCTTTGACTATAACCTGGGAAAAATGTTTTTCCAAGTCTAACAATTCAGGTATTAAATTCAGCCCAGCTAGATAATGTCCCTGTTTTAAGGGTTTTAGACTTAATCACATCTGCAAAGCTTCTTTGGTCCTGTGAGGTAACAGGTTATAGATAGAGACTAGGATGTAGATGCCTTTGGAAGGGGCAATATTCTGCCTAACATAAAAATTTTTGTTTTTTTTTTAATTTATAATTGGCAATTTTAAACGTTTCAAAATAACATTTTGTTTTCATAAATTAGATTATTCAAATTAGGATGGGTGAACACACAATTCTGAATATCTCTAATATTTTAAAGATGTTTCTAATTTTGAGAAACTCAGGCATTTTGCTTTTTCCATCTAGACTTGCTATCTAATCAGAGATAGTATTCCTGTGGAAATAAATTAACTTTGTTCAGATTCACCAAAGACTCCATTTTATTGGGATGCTATCTTAAGAATATGTACTTTAAATTCAAGAGGGTTCATGTTAAGGAATACAGACAGTATTATACAAAATCTATTGCCATTCTTGGGGAAAAAAACTCACTAATCATTTTCTACAATTGTGTATCAGTGTCATCATCCCACCAGGTAGAAGGAAGGGTCCATCAGACACCTCTTCCTGCATAATAAAGAAAAAGAACCTCATTAAATGATTGTGGGGCAGAGGAACTTTCACTGCTCTTGTCCCTCTGCTACTTTCTGATACAAAAGAAACAGCACATCATTGATCAATCAACATTAGAGCAGTTAGCCAAGTTGCAAGTAAACAGTGCTCTAAAAGGACAAGAAGCAGTGGGATGGCATTAGAGATCAATGGGGAAAAGCAATCATAGAGAATGGTGCTTCTTTTTTAAAAAAAATATATTTTATTGATTTTTTACAGAGAGGAAGGGAGAGAGATAGAAAATCAGAAACATCGATGAGAGAGAGACATCAATCAGCCGCCTCCTGCAGGCCCCACAGTGGAGATGTGCCCGCAAGCAAGGTACATGCCCCCAACCGGAATCGAACCTGGGACCTTTCAGTCTGCAAGCTGATGCTTTATCCACTGAGCCAAACCGGTCTCAGCAGAATGGTCCATCAACGATCTTCTGGGAACTTTGGAACCCCTAAGATTCTGTGAGTACTTGTGAATTTTTCTTAAGAGAAAAGATCCTACAATTCATAGAATTCTCAGAGGTATGTGACTTCAAAAAGACTAAAACCACTGTTCTTTCATGGGGGGAGGAGAGGAATAGTAACCTGAGAATTTTGAGAAATAAGACAACCGATAGTTGTCTTATTTCTCAAAATAGTCAAATTAAAAACTGGAATGAAGGACTGAGCGGAGGAGGGGCAGGGGTACACTAGAGACCTGATGCATGAAATTTGTGCAAGAGGCTCCACCTTCATCAGGATGGTTGTTCTGCTGTTCTGTCTAACTAGCATATTAGCTCTTTATTATATAAGATATTCATTAAATGATTATTTTAGAAATGAATATGAGAAGAAATGGGACTCTCACAGAGCTTTTTAAATCACCAACTGTTTTTCTCTTCCTCCTACCACACTGCACAACCCTACCCTCCCAACACCTCCTTAATAACATGCATTTGGCCTTTGCCTTTGGTTCTTGGCACTGTTTGGGATAGTGGTCTCCGATGTAAAGGCACTACATTTATAAAGCCTTAGGAGCTGATATTCTAAAGTCATATTTACACACACATACACAAATATGCAAGCACATGGCCTTTTGTAAAAGGGGCTATTAATACACAAGAAAGTTATATGATGCTTATTCAAAGCTTCGTGTCTCTTTTCTATCAAATTAACACAAAATGGAAAGACAATACCACTCTAAGATGTATTTTTTTATAACACATTATTAATGGTGCAGCTCACTACCACCCGCAAAATGAGTAAAATGTATTATCAATAAAATCTAGTGAGACTCTACCCCAGACATAGAAGGGGTGTGAAATATTTATGCACATTTACCCATGTTTACTGTGTTAAATGCCAAATTCTTCAACTGAGTCAATACACTCTGATCTCTTATTGTGTCTTTTTAATCACTTTCTCTCATATAAATAGCTTAGGTTTCCAAATCTCTGCCATTCCATTATAAATACAGCTCATTCACACACATTTTGCTAAAACACTGCATGTTACTTCTTGGATTCCAATTACCCAACAG
Organism: Lasiurus cinereus; assembly: GCA_011751065.1. Taxonomy (NCBI): domain Eukaryota; kingdom Metazoa; phylum Chordata; class Mammalia; order Chiroptera; family Vespertilionidae; genus Lasiurus; species Lasiurus cinereus. The sequence continues at coordinate 34,586,907 of JAAGEH010000304.1, forward strand.
AAGGTGCATTGAATTTGCCTGGGAAACAAGGACAATGTCTGTTTGTAAAAATTTATGCATCCCTTCCTCCCCTCAGAATGTTTTTGACATCTAAGAAAGTCAAACTCTAGGGGGAAATATAAACAAGCTGCTTGGAATATACACACAATTACATATCCTATTTGTAAAAAATATTGCTACCATCTTGCCAAGCAGTGCAAAAAGAAAATATTTATTTCCATGTAACTCACACAAACATTCTTTTCTTCATCCCCACCAAAGCCTAAATGGCTTAAATGATAAATACATAATTTAGCTGAAACAAACTGTGATTCAAGAGTTAAAATTCCAAGTGCAAAATGGGTGACTGCATCCTGCTTTTATTGATATGTAAGGTGATAAATATTAGAGAATAAAATAAGACTCAGAGAACTTAACACCAAATTTCTAAGAACATCAGAGAAAAATAATATTTTTAAACAATCCTATCTGGTGGTTGGAAAATGCATATAATACCCTAGAAAACAGGAGATTTTGTTATATATATGTAAATGCAGATACACATTTGTGTGTATAACTCACAAATGAGATTTTGCACTTATAAGCACCTTATAAGTTAAATAAAATTGATCACATAGTGTGGCCAGAGGAAAGGATTCAGGATTTGGGATCAAACTGACATGGGTTAGAATTCTGTATTTGTTACTCATTAGCTGTTTGATTTGGGGCAAAATATGTTACCTCTGTGATCCTCTGTTGCTTTCAAGTATAAATGAGGAAAATGCCATTCTTGTAATAATGTTGAGAAAACTGGCTTGTCCCTGGCACATGGTGGGTACTGGAGGAATAAAAGCTGTTAGCATTAGTCATGTAATTATTTATTAATTCATCAGACACTGAGTTCCTACTCTTGCCTCTGCATTGTGCCTTCATGGGAACATATATTGGTCTTAGTGCACTAAGTACACATTTCATCTCAAATCATTTTTTCTTATGTTGCTCAATTTAGTTTACTGTTTGAACTCTCATTCTCATTCTGCCTATTGCTGGAGAAACACTCAGACCCCAGGGAAGAAACACTAACACACGACATCAAGAAAGTGTGGGCCTCAAACAGCCTCACTGAGTTAACAGAATGGTTTCAAGTTCCTGAGAATGATTGAGAGGGGCAGGCCTTGGCACCCTAAACTTTCTCATTGCCCAACACAGCTTGGGAGCATACATTTCTGTCTTCCCAGGAAGGGCACTAAAGCTGGGAATTTTGCTAAAATGTTTTTTAAATGAGGGTGATGTTAGAGCCACCTGTCAGGACTGACAACCAAAGGGACAATGAAGACAATGGACATCAAGTGGAAGCCAGCAAGCATAGATGATGACTGAACACAGCTTCCCTAAACCAAATGATTTCCTTCTATATGAGCCACGTGTGTCACATTGTGTTTAAACATAACCCCAGAGAAGAGATGGGACAAGTACCCTGCTTTCCTGAAGACTAGGTATCCCACAAGGGGCACCACGAGGGTTCTAAATGCAAACTAAATTGATCAATAGAAAAAATTATGTGTTGAAGTGTGTGCCTGGTACACTAAGATCAAGGTATGGCCAAGGTTCCATGATTCCAAAGAAAAGAGGCTGGAATCAGAATAGGGTAGATTTCACCTAGGATCAGGAGTGCCCTACACAGAGGCAAAATTGGTGCGATTGTACAAAAGTGGGAATGGTGAGTTTGAGGGTAGCAAGTAATTAGAAATGGCTTGCCTTCTGGGATAGGTTGGGGAGTGGCAGGAGGCCCAACTGCAAAGGAAAACCTGGGTCAGATCATGAAGATTATTATCCAAAATGCTCTAGCACTTTAAAAGGAGCATTCTTGCAATCATGTATAATGTTACTTGGGAGGGAAGCATGAAGGCCTAAAATTAGAGATCACAAGTTCAGACCAGCTCAGACAGAAAATGAAAAGGAAACTGACTAAAGTAGAAAGCAAAGAGTGAAGCTAATGACTGCACCCAGCTCCCCTAGGAAGAATAAATATGAAACAACAGGCAGACACAGATTTAAATGATGTTTATTTATTTCACTAGTGGGAAACCTTAGCAATGTTTTAATTTAGGTTTTGTTTTTCAAAAAAGAATAAAGTCCCAGGATCAGAAATATTGTTAGAAGTTCTTCTATAAAAGACACCAAATTCCAGAAATGGAAGATCCTGGCCACCAGCATTGCCCTCTTCACCCAGCTTTAGGAGCTTAGGGAAAGAAAGTCCCCAGTGCCTTCTTTAAAGTGATCAGACAGTGGGGTCCAAGCCTTGCAATTGTAGCTGGGGTGTAGCAAGGTGGCAGCAGGCTGAGCTACATCTGTGTTCCTGGATAAAGGCACACTAGCTTCTCTTTGGCATGATGAGGACTGGGGTATAAGCCTTGGGAGATATGTCTTGGATGATAATCTCTTACTTCTCAACCCCAATACACCTTCTCCACTTTGTCCAAGCTGATAGGAACTCTGAGTTTTAACAGAGCATTTGGGTATGTAGGATACAAACTGCATTTTCCAGAGTTCCTTGCAGGAGGATGTAGTCATAAGATTAAATTCCAGACCATATGTCATAAGCTAAAGTACTAGCTTCCAGTAGTCTGCCCTAAGAGAAGAATGTGTGTGTACTCTCTGCTGTTTCTCTAACTCATTCTCCAGCCTACTTCTGAAACACAAAATCCATTATCTTGGATGATGATGTGGGGTGAAGAAACAAGATATAAAGGGAACATGTGTCTCTGACATAATAGAACATTATGCCAGTCTGGAGCCCACCAGCAATCCAGACTTTTACATAAATTTAAAACACACAATTATCTTGTTTTGGTTTTTTCTGTCACTGGCATCCAGATAATTCACATGGGCAAACTCTATGCAGGACAGAATGTACACTAGCCAATTTTTTTACGTAAGCCCAAAAATTCAAACTAGAGGCTCCTTGGTGAATGGTTTCTCCTTGCAATGGAATCCAATGCACCCAGCTCTCATAACCTTGAGATATTTGCATCCTAGAAAAAAAATCCTTTAGTCTGACCCCATACTCATCTGACAATTTAATTTTTAATTTTATTTTCTGTAGAACATGTCTGTTCTGATCCAAAGAGGAGAGGCCCTGGTTCCCCTGACAGTATAATTGCATATTGATAAATTAGTATTCTAGTCTCCAGGAGAGGTGAAGCTTCCCATTGGACTGGCCATATCAGGTTTCTGCAGATGTGTAGGGCTAGTTCCCATGTGGAGTGAACTTGCCAAGATTTTGGCAACCTATAAAGTGTTTTTGGATAGTCACCCCACCTCTCCTGACACCTCTCCAAACTTGCCTCATGCTTATTTTTCTAAACTTTAATAATTACAGTCATACTTGGACACAACCACCTAAACTGATAGGAGTGTGTGGTACAGTCTATTATGCTGGCTCTCATTAGCTAAAAACCTATGGTTCACAAAGAACATGGGGGAAAACATGTATTCACATTGTCTTATAATAGGATTTTATAAACATTTATTTTTAGAAAATATTTTGAAATAAAGTCATGATGGCAAGCAACCATTAATCAACTCTGCACAGCTATGATTAAAAGTCTATTCTGGAGTCATGCTGTCCTTGAGTTTGATTACTAGCTACACCACTTAGTAGCTGTCTAATAATGGACAAATGACCCAGTCTCTGTAAGCCTCGGTTTCCTCATCTGTAAAACAGGAAAGATAATGGTACTATCTCATTAGGTTCTCATCAGGATTTAGTTAGTAATATATATATATTTGGTCTGAGAATAATGCCTGGTATATACTAAGTGTGACTAGCTATTCTTTTGAGGATTTAGATAATCCATTTAAAATACTTAGAGAGTGTTCTGCCTGGTACAATCATTATATATTGGTCATTGTCATAATTATTAGGCAAAGTCACTGAATAAACCCTTCTCTAGTCCAGTCAGCAAGGGGCAGCGATGGAAGCAGCAGGGGAGTGGGCTCTTGCTACTATCCCAGCTGGCCCAGTAAACACGGTCTCGGTGGCTATTGAGCTCTGTTCCCTAATAAGGCAGGACTTGATAGTAGCCAACTCTGATAAGGGGGGGGGGAGGAATTATCTCCTATGGAGGTCTTTTGGAAACTCAGTGAGTTTTCCTCTCCACTTTCCTTTCTTATTCCTGTTGGAGGAACAAACACAGGTATAGAGCAGACCCTGGAAAACTAATCCTATGGCTCTAAACAGGCTGATACAGCACAGACCATATAGAGAGGCTTGGGGATCTCGTTTCTTTCCTCTCTTCTCTGTGGAAATGAATATTAGTCTCCTCATGATGAGGTGATGATGCCCTTCATAACGTCAAAGAGCTTTCACATGAAGACAACTCAAAAAATCCAAACAACTTGCATTTTTAATAGACTTTAATTTTAGAGCACTTTTAGGGTCACAGCCAAATGGAATACAAAGTACAGAGATGTCTCATATATCCCCTGTCACCACATAGGCAGGCATAGTTTCCTCCACTATCAACATCCCCCACTGAGTGATACATTTGTAGCACCTATGGATCTACTTTGACATATTATTATTGCTCAAAGCCCATAGTTTACATTGGGGTTCACTCCTGGTGGTGTACATTCTATGGGTTTGAACAAATGTGGAATGACATGTATTGACCATTCTAGTGTTACACAGAAATAGTTTCACTGCCCTTAAAATCATTGATGCCTTGCCTAGTCACCTTTTGCTCCCTCCTACTCATGATCTTTCTACTGTGTTCATGGTTTTACTTTTTCCAGAATGTCAGATAGTTGAAGTCATATAGTGTGTAGCTTTTTCAGTATAGCTTATTTCACTCAATAGTATGCATTTTAGATTTCCCCATGTCTTTTTATGGCTTGATAGCTTATTTCATTTTAATGCTGAATAATATGTTATTGTCTGGACATACTGCAGTTCTTCAACCTACTGAAGAACAAGTTGGTTGTTTCTAAGCTTTGGCAATTATGAATAAATCTTCTATATACATCCATGGATAGGTTTTTATGTGGACATAAACTTTCAGCTGATTTAGGTAAATAAGGAGTGCAATTGCTATATCTGTAAGAATATACTTAGTTTTGCAAGCAACTATCAAACTGTCTTCCACAATGGTTGAACCACTTTGCATTCCCATGAGCAATGAATGAGCAAGTTCCTATTGCTCCTTATCCTCATCAGCATTTGATGTCGTCAGTGTTCCAGATTTTGGCAGTTATAATAGGTATGTAGTGATATCTCTTTTTTCTTTGGATTTGCAATTCCCTAGTGACATATAATGTTGAGCATCCTTTCATATACTTATTTACCTTCTGCAGATCATCTTTGATGTAGTGTCTATTTAGTCTTTTTGCCTATTTTTAAATCAAGTTGTTTATTTTCTTACTGTTGAGGTTTAAGAATTATTTACTTATTTAAAGTAACAGTTCTTTATTAGATATGTCTTTTGCCAATTTTTTCTCCCATGCTGTGGCTTATCTTTTCTTTCTCCTCTTGATAAAACTTACATTTTAAAATCTATGTAAATATTTTCCTTTCCTTGCAGAAAGTCAATTGCTGTTGTTTTTGTTGTTGTTGTTGGCCATGAAAAGAACACAAAAAATGGCAGAGAAATCACAGTGAAAAAAAAACAAACACAAAATGAAATAAAACACTTTGCAGACACACTCAACTCAGGAAGTATAGAATAGTTCTCACTGATCAAATATGTATAGTATAGCTTGCTGAGTCAGCTTTTACTGGATGAGAGTACTCCGAGTAGGGGAATATGTGATCACAGTGTACTATAATAGATTATTATATATATTTTATTTTAGGAACATATTTCAAAGAAAAATGTCATTCTAATGAGTTGAACACATTAAGAAGAATATTTTGAGTAGGTGAGGAAGGAGTTTCAAGGGCCCTATCTCCTTTCAAGATATTGCCCTTCCAATGTGAAATAAAAAGCTAATGGTCTTCATGGGGCCCTGAAAACCTTCTGAGACTGGATAAGGCTTTATTTTGATTTGGTTAGTGAAGCCAAGAGTGAATAAATCCCTGAATCTGTCACAGAAGAAGAAGGTTATTTTGGATCTGATATGGTCTTTGTGTACTATGCTAAAGAGCATGGAAATTTCCAAAAGAATAGTCACAGAGGCAGATCTTGGGTTATCAAAATGCATTGTCCCTGACACATGGAAACTGCACATGAAGGTATTTCAAGTATTGCCCAGATCACGTAGAAGCCTGAAGTAGATGCCTGTTTCTCCAATGCAAGGTCATATACCAGACATACATATTCACTAATTTAATATCAAGTGTATTGTAAAATGCTGAACTCTAATATTAAATGTAGGCAAAACACTTTTTTGATGTTGGAAGCATCAGCTATTAGAGTCTAAGGCTCAAGCTGCTGTATTTGCGAGGTGCCATTTCCTTCAGCCATTAGAAAGGACTGTGCAATCCTGAAAGTCCAGGAGATGAATACTAAGGGTCTTCTATCCTTAGCAGATCCTATGCTCACAGTATCATCATGTCACAGAGACCAACATAGAAGGGTGTAGGGACTCTCCACTCTCAGTCTCACATACGGAGAGCTGTGTAAACTATGCATCTTGAACTGGCCTTTCCAGTAATTCCCCAAACTCCAGGCGGGAAGTTGGTCTTGCAAAGAATCCTGATACACTCATGTTCTTTGACCCTTTCTTTTTACAGTCCATCAAGTAGGAAAAATAGCAAATTAGCATACAAAGGCATCTAGTATTGAACATATCAACTCTTAAGAAACTTTCATTGTAGATCTGTATTCAAGAATGCATGCTGACCTTTATGCCAAACATCAACAGCCATAAAATGGTTAAATATATTTGTTTACATCCCTTTAATATATTATGTTTATATCATAATGTAATATTTTTTTTAATTTAAGACTTTAAAAAATACTCTTAGTTATAGAGTATAAATTAGAATGTGACCTTAACATTCGAGATCAACTTCTTCATTGGATTCAATAGAGATGATGTGACTTTCCACGGCAAGTTTATGATAGATAAAACTCTATCAAATATCTTACTTAAGCTAAAAGACATGGTATAATAGACTCACAGCTTCTGCTATCCAAAATCCATTAATCCTTTTCTTGGTTCCCTAATTTTCCTGAGGAGAATGCTGGCCGCTCTCTCCCCACCCCCGCAAAAAAGGACACATATCTGCTTTCTCATTCTGGCATTCCAGTAGAGCAAGTGAAACAAGCATAAAACCACCTGCACAAAGCATTTGTCCCAATTACAATAATTGGTTCAGAAATAGATAATGATCCCATCAGAGCAAAAGAGACAAAATGAGATTTTTCTGATAATATGGAGACAAATACCTTTTTTCTTTCCATAGAATTCAAGTACAAGGATATAAGAACCAAAGACATGCATCGATAAAGGCCAATCTATAAAGAATGAATCCATCACATAAAGAAGAACAAGAAAGAAAATATGTTTTACTAATCTTTTTATCAGACCATAGCTGTAGCCAGCCTGAGCCCTGAGTTTTCAGATATATTGAGTCAATAACATAGTTTCAGAAGTTACCATTAAACTTCACATTCCTCTGCCCAGAAAACCCTTCCTCCATATAACCACAATTAGCTCTATTCTTTCCTTCAAATATTTACTTAAATGTCATTTCTTCACTTAAACATTTCTTGACTGCCATATTTAACATTGCAAACCTCACCTTCAACATCTATAACCATAGGACCAGCTCAAAATGGTCCTATTCATTTTAATGGGCTGCTTTTCAAGAGACAACATACCAAAATGGCAAGTCATGCAGCCAAAGCACGTGCAGGGGAGAGAATTCTGACCTCCAGTTGCACCCAGAACCAAAGGACCATTATAAACTAGTAATACCAGAACTTGAATACCAGAACCATTTCAAAAGTAAAGGGTCTATTGTCCAGGAAGAACCTGTGCTGACACCACTTAACAAAATCCTCCAGTTGAAACCTGCCTCACCAGCATGTTCACCTATCTGTCCCCCCTAGACCCTTAAAAGCCTACCCTGAAATCTGGGTTGGGACATTCAGGCTTTTGAGCATTAGCTTCCCATTCTCCTGGGTGGTGCCATTTATAATAAAATAGCTGATCTCCCCCCACTGCAATTCTTGGCATTTAGTGTTTGCCTCTGCTAGCACTGGGTGGACAAATTATCTCTGTTCCATAACAAATTTTCTATCCTCCTTACTTTTGTTCCCCTCTGTGTCACTTATCTGCATCTAACACTACATCTAATTTACTTCCTTAATTGTCTGTCTTTCTACTACAATGTTAGTTCATTGAGGTTACAGATCTTTGTTATATTTACCTCCATATACCCAGGCTTTGGAGGAACCCTTGGCATAAAGTAAATATTAAATAAAAAAGGTTAAATTAATTATTAGTTAATTAATTAACTAATCAAATCACCATATCTAACACATTGTCCATGAATTATTTTTATTTTAAGCATTTAGCTTGCAGTGATGATGGGGACAGGGAACAACCACAATAGCAAACATGGACAGTTACAAAAGTCTCAGAACCTGTCAATGAGCTCATTGTCTTTCTGTCTGATTTATAGATTCTGCCTCCCTATGGAGCAAGTTACCTGAAACCCCAAAGACTCAACTTTTTCTTTTAGAGCACTGCAATTTGACTTCTTCTTCTGGCCCTTATCTATCTGGTCCTCTATTTACTAAAATAAAATTAAATAAAATAAAATTAAAAAAGGAAATACACTAGGTACTAAGTTAGCAAAACTGAGTAATTTGTGTCTCTGAACACCCACAAAGATCAGAATAATGTCTTTTCTGACTCTCAGAAGAATATTTCAGGAATTTTCTCACAATCTTCAAGAGCAACCAAGATAAATGAATATATTTCTATTATTAAAACCTACACCCCATTTTTCTAATGGCTAAAATGAGAAAATACTTACTATGCAACCCTGCAAGATGTCATTAACATCTATCTGCTGTCCCTTCCCATGTTCTTTCCTGTGATTTCAAATTAGCACACAGGCTCCAGGAAATTCACTAAACCCTCTGCAGTAGTCCAAAGCTAATTGTGCTGTCTCACTCTGTGAACACTTTTTCATGTTTTTTAAAATATACCATTTTTTATTCCAAATGAAAGATGTGACAATAACCCCATTTTGTTGTGAGTAGAATTACAAATAATAAACCTGTAGCCTCAGTAAAACTCAAGCACTACCTTCCCTGTGTGACAGCAGATTTAAATAGACAAAGGCCACATTTTTCCATGAGGGTTTATATCCTCAGATGACAAGATAAACACAGACTAGTTAACCATTACTTCCTGATTATCATTATCCACCAGAATTTATTAACAACATTATCAAGTTAGGTGTGCAAAAAAAAACCAAATAAAACTGTAAGAAGATATCATTAACCTACCAGCATTGGGGCATGTATTCCTACTAGTGAGTATGAATTCCCACTAAACTCATCATATATGCCATCCCAGTCTCCCTCATTAACACCTTCACACATTTGTGAACTGACTGGATAAGATTCAGGAATAAGCAAGGACAGACATTCAGATGGGCTTCTGACCCAAACTTTGGTGTCATTAGAAGCATGATATAATACTCTGGCATTTCAAATTTAACAAATATTTCAACTTCTGCAAACCTTTATTACAATCAGAAAGAAAGAAACTTTCCTCTTCCCTCAAGGTCCTTCAGGCTGGTATAATAATCAAATACACATCAGAAAGATTGGAAAGAAAATAATAACCAAATTTAATGCATACATATGTATGGGAGCCCCACATACATGAGAGAGTCAGAGACCTCACATGCAGGAGAGGTTCAGAGATAGAAAGGGAGATTGAGGTATATAAGACCTGAGCTAGAGATCAGATAATGCACCTTGGGAGCTTTCAGAAAGTCATTGCATAAGAAAAGCAGACATTTTAGTAAATAAAAGTTTGTCCTTCCCTTATAGCCAGGTCAAAAAAGGTTATCTCTGATAATCTCCATTTATAATCAAACCTCTAATACAAGTTCTTCCAGGTAGTCAAGGGAGGGGCAGAAGTTTCTGTTGAGCTACAGCTAACCTTGCCTTTAGCTCAAAACAATGTGCATACCCCATATGCACCTTTTGGGGTGATTGGTTCTGAATTCCCATATTACTTTTATAAACAACGTCTTGTGTTAGTGCTCATCCTTAAACACAAACCTAAACATTCTCCTGACTTCCTATGGTATATATCTATTGTGTACATAAGACAGGTAGCTACTCTCTAGGAACTACCATTCACCAGAGAAGAGGTCTGTGTGTTGGGATTAGAGGAAAGAGAGAGATGAATTCAAAATGAGGAGTCTCGGGCACTTCTTGAGAGAAGATGAGATAAGAAACATGACCAAGACTTTTGTAGATATTGTTGCACTCATTCATTAACTATTTAGTGTGTATTCCTGGACTGGATACAGGGGATACAACAGTGAGCAAGGTGTCTCACCCACTCACAGAGTTTAAAGTGGGGGAACAGTCCTTACTCAAGTAATCTCACAAAAACAGTGCATCTTTAACATTGGAGCTATGACAGTGTTTAACCTAACTAGAATAAGGATGGGAAGCAGAGAAGGCTCCCTGGGAAGGACTTATAGAAAGCCTCCTGTAAAGTGATTTTGGAGTGAGATCTGGAGAATGAGTGACAGACAATTATACAACCAAGTGCAGCTGGCAGACAAACTGGAGGGCAATGGTGGCAAGGACTGTAGTGGGAGAGGGCAGTCAACTGAAAAGAACTTAATGTGGCTGGAGTGCAGAGAGATGCAACAAAGATTTCAGCAACAAAGAAACTCTGGGGTTTGTCCAGGGAATACAGTACACCAACCTGGCTAGAGAAAAATATCCATAAGAGGATACAGATCAAACTGAAAATAATCATTGGGGCTCCTCACATTCTGGAAGAATATACAACAAGGTTAGAGGGTTTGCACTGTATACTATAGGCAATGAGAAAGCATTATAGGCACAAAATAATGAGGGCACATGTTTAAGGATGATTGTTCTAAAATGGATTTTGGTAAAATGAGAGTCTCTAATGGGTGGAAATTGTAGTACCCAAGTGAGAGGGAGCAAAATCTCAAACTAAGGCAGTAGAGCTGAAAGAACTGAATGGATGTAGGAACATTATAAAGTATAATCAACAAATTTGATGGGTAATTGTATATGGATGTGAAGGGAGTAGGAGAGAGAGACAGAATAGAAGAAGCTAGCAATGACTGAAAAGGGTTGAGCCTAAATATTATGAGGAGGACACCAATATCAGACAGAGTTTGGGAATAAGAAGAGTCAGAGATTTGGGGGATGCTGGATTTGTTTCAGATATGCCATAATGACATCTGGTGCAGACAAGTTGCTGATCCTGATAATCTAGCATTTTTGAAAAGTGTGTTTGGAAATAAGGGACACAGGTCAACCACTCAACAGTGTTTTCTGAGTGCCTAGTATGTACCAGACATTATTTTGTACACTGAAGACGGAATTAAAAATTAGACGTAATTTCTGTCTCCATGGGATATAACTTGTATATAAACAATAGTTTGCAAAAAAAAACCCACATGAACCCACAGGTCACATGATTAACCCTCCCCCCCCCAAATAAGCCATAACAAGTGACATATAAATAAGACCACAGTTTAAGATGTGTCTGTTGTCTAGTAAAATTCACTAAGTGAATGTTGAGGAGCGACATTAGAATGCAAATTCACCAACTATCATTAAAGGAGAGGTAGACTTTAAAGGCCCCTTATGAATTTCATCCAAGAATGTAGAGGACACAGCAAAGGACAGGATAAATAACAGATTGTTTGAAAAAGAGAGGAAAAAAAAAGAAAGAACATTGGAAAATCTCACTGAGCAAGGACACTTAAACATCTTGGCTCGTTATCAATACTCAGAGTATATATTAAATTTCAGGGAAGAAACAAATCTTTCCCATTTTTACTTTCAAGGAGGTGCCAGAATTATTTCATATTAGGACAGCAGGAGTGCTAGGACTCTTAGAACTTATCATTTTTATAAATAAGTAAATAATGGACAAAACCTAATATACCAACTAAAATTATATTCAAAATAAATAAACAACAAAGACTCATTCAGGGTTCAAATTAAGAAAAAAATAATATAAAGTAAAATGAACTTGATTAATTTAAAAGCTAAAACTCAAGCATATATCTACATATATTGTTATATAGGTATATATATATGCAGATATATAACTACATAAAGATTAGATGAAAGAGAGATAAACAAATAATAGATAGAGATAGAGATAGAGATAAATATATAAAATTAAGCCAAGATATATTTTAATTTAAGCAGGAAATTAAAACTAAAATGTCTATATCATACAGCTAGTCAACAAGTTATTAAATCTCTGGTTTATTTAACTAGCTGATGCTAAAATTCCTTGGAAGAGCATATGTGAGAAAATAATAGCTGGCAGAAGGGGCTTACTCAACTAGTAAATATTTCTTTACATTTTTATCTATTACTTAAAAAGAGAGAGAGGGATTTGTTATTCCACTACTTATGCATTCATTGGTTAATTCTCCTATTTGCCAGGATGGGGGATTGAACCAGCAACTTTGTCCTACTGAGACAATGCTCTAATCAAATGACCTACCCAGTTATTTAACTGCCTTAAATCTACAATAATTAAAAACAGTACAGATTAGGTGAGCAGAACAATGAAATAAAACAGAGGCCAAACATAGGCCCACATTTATGACTTCAGTAAAAAGAAAGGGTCCATTGCAAGTCAGTTATAAAGATTTACTGCTGCCTACATAAATGGCATCAGAATAAAAAGCAACTTATTTAAAAAAATAAGGTGTGATCTCCATAAAAAAGGTCATCTTAATTCCACTGATTTGGCCTGAACAACCAAATATGGTGTTATCAATAAAAACAATTTTTAAAACTTGCTTAGAAACAATTTTTAACCAGCCTTTCTATGTTTAACCCCAAAATTTGAAGTCAGACAGGGAGTTTGACCTCCTTACTCATCCTAGATGATCCATAACACCAAATCTTTCACATGCTACACAAGGGTGATTTAGAGGCCTGAAAATCAGGGTTTCTCACCATGAGAGGAGGTGAGGAGGAGGGGCTGATTAATAACAGGTGTAGGTGGGGAAGATAGCTAGTCAATATTTTGTGGAAAACATGTGTGGGGTTTTGGCTTTTAAATCATTCTCAAATATTTTTATCATTACAAGTGTAATTCATCCTCACAATTAAAAATTTAAAATAATAAAACAAGGTTAACACAAAGTAAAAGTACCCATTCCCTCTGAATCTACTGACAGAGATAGTTGCTATTGATAATTCAATGACTATCATTGCAGGTCTCTTTTTCAGTTTGTTCATCTTTTTACTTAGATGCTGGACCCAGAAACTAGAAGTCAAGAGTGTATTTGTGTTATTTTTTTAATAAATCTTTATTGTTCAGGTTATTACAATTGTTCTTTTTTCCCCTCACAGCTCCCCTCCACCTTGTTCCCACCCTACCCTCTGCCCTTACCTCCCCACTGTCCTCATCCATAGGTGTATGATTTTTGTCCAGTCTCTTCCCACACCTACACACACCTCTTTCCTCCCGAGAATTGTCAGTCCACTCCCTTTCTATGCCCCTGATCCTATTATATTCATCAGTTTATTCTGTTCATCAGATTTTTTTATTCACTTGATTTTTAGATTTACTTGTTGATAGATATGTATTTGTTGTTTGTAACTTTTATCTTTACCTTTTTCTTCTTCCTCCTCTTCTTAAAGAATACCTTTCAGCATTTCATATAATACTGGTTTGGTAGTGATGAATTCCTTTAGCTTTTTCTTATCTGTGAAGCTCTTTATCTGCTTTTCAATTCTAAATGATAGTTTTGCTGGGTAGAGTAATCTTGGTTGAAGGTTCCTGCTATTCACACTTTGAATATTTATTGCCACTCCTATCTAGCCTGCATAATTTTTGTTGAAAAATCAGCTGACAATCATATGGGTGCTCCCTTGTGGGTAACTAACTGTTTTTCTTTTGCTGCTTTTAATATTCTCTTTGTCTTTTGCTCTTGATATTTTATTTTTTTAATTTATTATTTTTTAAATATATTTTACTGATTTTTTACAGAAAGGAAGGGAGAAGGACAGGGTGTTGGAAACATCAATGAGAGAGAGACATAGATCAGCTGCCTCCTGCACACCCCCTACAGGGGATGTGCCCACAACCAGGATACATGCCCCTGACCAGAATCGAACCTGGGACCTTTCAGTCCGCAGGCCAACACTCTATCCACTGAGCCAAACCGGTTTCAGCATGATCTTGATATTTTAATTTTGATGTGCCTTGGTGTGGTCCTCTTTGGATTCCTTTTGTTTGAGGTTTTCTCTGATTCCTGGACTTGTAAGTCTATTTCTTTCACCAGGTGGGAGAAGTTTTCAGTCATTATTTCTTCAAATTGATTTTCAGTATCTTGCTCTCTCTCTTCTTCTGGCATCCCCATAATTCTGATGTTGGTACTCTTGAAGTTGTCCCAGAGGCTCCTTACACTATCTTCATATTTTTGGATTCTTTTTTTTTTGCTTTTCCAGTTGAGTGTCTTTTGCTTCTTTGTAATTCAAAGCTTTGACTTGATTCTTGTGATCATCTAGTCTGCTGTTGGATCTCTGTATATTATTCTTTATTTCAGTCAGTATATGCTTAATTTCTGGTTGGTCTTTTTTCATATCTTCAAGGGTCTCGCTAAATTTATGGGCCTTTTCTAGAAAATTCTTGAAAAACCATGGTTTTAAACTTCATATCCAATAATTTGCTTTCCTCCATTTCTTTCATTTGTGACCTATTTCTTTGTCTCCACCTTTGGGCTGAGTTGATAGAGTGGCTTTGTGTGCTAGGTGTCCTATAGGGCCCAGTGGCTCAGCCTCCCCAGTTCCCTGAGGTGAACACTCTTGGTGCACTCCTTTATGCACTGTGTGCATAATCTTGTTGTAGTTACGCCTTGATTGTTGTTGGTATCACAGGGAGGAATTGACCTCCAGGCCAATTGGCTGTGAGAATCAGCTGTGTCTTTGATGGGAGAACTTCTGTGCTGGAGACATCCTTATGAGACAGAACTCACTTCAGTGGGGCTTTAGTGCTCACTGAGTCTGCCCCCTGATTGTGTCACTTATGGATCTGAGGAGCTGTAATCTGGATGGTCTTACTCTGACCACTGGATACATGCTCTTGGCTCTCTAAGGAAGTGCTAATTTAGCCTCTGCCTGAGGCCACCCAGCAGGAGCTACAGAAGCTCTGCAGATTCCTCTTCTTTGTTTGGGGTTTGGAGGTGCAGTTTGTTAGGTAAGTTTAGAATTCACAGGACCAGGCCATTCATATGCAAAAGCCTCTGTGCTCAGCTTGGATGGGGCAGAGTCTTAGGGCAGAGCAAGTAACAATGGCTTCTCAAGGTTGAGCAAATAGCAATGGCTTCCTGTCAGCCCTGTCCTAAGAGGCCCCTGAGTCTCAGTGTTCCATGATAATTGCTGCAAGCACCTCTAAGTGAAAGCCGCCCTCAAGTTTTGTCTGCTGCCAGACAGTCCAGTTTCTCCCCTATGAGTCTGGGTCCCCAGAGTCTTGTCTGGAACTGGAGTTCAGAGCAGTCGGGAGCTTTTGTCTCCCTCTCAGTTGAGAAAGCCAGCCACGTACTCAGTTGCCAGCCCTCTCCGCATGCACACATCCGTACCTCTGCCTCCCACAGCTCCTGTAAGTCTCAGTGTGCTTTTCTCCTTCCTTCTAGTTGTAAAATTTCCACTCAGCCAGCCTTCCTATGGTTCAGGATGATGTCCATTTTGTCTTTTAGTTGTAGTTTTGAAATTGTTGTGCAAGACAGCTGTTCGGGTGTTTATCTATGCCGACATCTTGGTTTCTCCTTTTGTTATTTTTTTTTAATGCAAATAAAAACATGCTCAGATACTCTCCATCTCTCTCACACATATCAGTTTTAAATGAAATCATATTATACAGAATTGATTTACCTAGTTTTCTGGATTTAAATATTACCTGCATATATTTGGGCATGTTTCAAGAAGAGAAGGAAGGAAGGAATTAAGACACTCAAAAGTAAAGATTATGGTACACTGACACTTCTAGGACCTTTATAAAACCTTTTTCTTTTTTATATAAAACAAATATGTTCCTTAGGAAACACAGGAAAGCACAAAGGAAGGAATAGTCACCTATAATCCACCACTGAAACTTTTCCATGAAGGAAGACTCCATATTTAATAGATTCAGAACAGCTGTGGCCAGCAACCTTGCAAAAGCCAGAGATCAATAACAAGGTCCCAGCACCATAAGATAAAGGGGAGTAGGTAGGAAGCTGTAGACCACATACTCAGTAACCGCCTGACAAATAGGATGAGGAGGAAACAAAAATGTGGTCAGGGGCAGAGAGAGAGAGAGAGAGAGAGAG
>JAAGEH010000304.1:34603516-34847621 GCA_011751065.1 Lasiurus cinereus
AGGAGGAGGAGGAGGAGGAGGAGGAGGAGGAGGAGGAGGAGGAGGAGGAGAAAAAGAAGGAGGAGGAGGAGGAGGAGCTGGGCGGGGGGAGGAGGAGGAAGAAGAAAGAAAGGGAGAAAGAACACACTTTGAATTAACAAAGGCTGAACTCTGAGCAGAAACACAAGACAGCAGTTGTGAGATGGGCAGATCCATTTCTGTTGGCTCAGATAAGCTTCCAGCCTTGAGCTGCAAACCTGCACAACAAACACTGTGGACTGGCAGAGGGAGTCTGGAAAGTGAACATGCCACAATAAGAAGCCTCAGCATCAGATTCCTCCCACCCCAATTTTCCCCCTTCAGTTTCCACTCAAGCTGAACAGACACCAGTGGGGCATTTCAAACCTGAAGTATTTGTTTAAAGGCCAGCACAGACATTGACTCTTGGAGAGACACAATACAGAAAGGAAGCATTAGCAAGAACTTTAAAAACTGGCTCCATTTTAATCTAGAAAGGAAGGAAAGTGTCTCAAATGGTAGCAGTAATAACTTTTTCAGATAAAGGCGATGGGAATACTGGAATTGTGGAGAACTTTTCACCCAGTTGAACACACTCAGGCTTGGAAATGGTCAGAAATGTGCATTAAGCACCCACTCTGTAATTCTGTCAAAAACTCGAGGCAGGTATCAGATTTTCTCTGTAAAGGGCCAGACAGCAAGTATTGGAGGCTTTGCAGACTATCCTGAAGTCTCTGAAACAACTACTCAAATCCCAGTTCTAGTTTTTCACTATAGCCATAGACGATACACAAATGAACGGATGTGGTGATGAAACTTCACTTTTAGACATTAACATTTGAGCTTTATATATTGTTGCAGAATATTCTTCTTTTGATTTCTTTTAATTATTAAACAATACAAAGACTCTCCTTAGCTTAATTGACGGTACTAAAGCAGGTGACGGACTGGATCTGGTCCATGTGCTGGCAGGTAGTTTCCTGACCTTCAGTCTAAAAGCAGCATTTCTGTTTCATATTTACATTCTAACCACTGAGATAAGAGCAGATAATTCAGAGGCCTTTTTAATGGAGAAGATTTCTGCTTCTGTGAGAGTCCAGGTAGTGAAAGAATGTTTGGTGGCCACGATTCAGCTGGGATTGGAGCAGGACTGTGGGGACAGAAGGTACAGGAGCACAGGAAGATGTCCCAGAGGGGCTGGTACCCAGGGTGTATCTCTTCGGAGTTGGCCTGTAGCATCAAGGGAGAGAGGGGTGAGAACATGCCTCCCTATCCAATTATGCATGCTCTATTTTTCCCAGTGAATCAGGCCAGTGAAAAGATTAGTAGCAGCAAAGTCAAATTTAATTCATAGAACTTTTTTTTCTTTTTTGCATAAAGATGAGGTCTTACTTTGTACACAAACAAAAACTAACAGTTCTCAGGTCTACATGAGTAAGTTGTCTTTGTTTACCTGTGTGCACAGGCTCTTATGCAAATTCCAGCAGCTGGTAAAAAAAAATAAGCCTGGGATTGGCCTTGGTGAATTTATTTCTCATTTGCTGTAGGCACAGACCACTTCTATTGAAGAGAGAAAAATACCAGCTCCTCCACAGCCGCTTGTCCAGGAGTCCAGGACTGCCTGGCAACTAGCCTCTTTGCTCTCTCTCCAGCGTGGGCCTGACATTACCTTGCCATTGAATAGTCTGGTGGAAGAGTTCAGTGCAGGGTTTGCACTTTCCCAGCCATTAGCCAGCTGCCAAGGCATTTCATTATCTTAGAAGTGTTTTGTACATCAAAGAGAGCCCCAAACAGTGTGATCAAGTGGAAGTAACAGCGCCTGGTCAACATTATAACCCGCAGCATTTTTTTTTTTTCATGGATATAATGCCATCTGGCACCCAGGAACAGCAAAGGCCAGTGATGGAAAAACCCTGCCGCCCTGGCCCTGTTTTGCTCAAGGGAGTTAACAGTTAATCCTGATAAAGGCCAAGGCCTCAGAGCAACTGCCCTGTTGTTATCTCGAATATCTATTGTCTTACACACACAGGCCAAGCTGCCCTGAACCTGCAAAAGGGAAGGTTCCACAATTGCCTAAGGGGAAAATATCCAGGAGAGCTGGGAAAGGGTGCTTTATTTGTCTTTTTGTTTGTTTCAATTACTTAGCAAATACACACACACACACACACAGAAGGAACAAGGATTTAAAAGGTTTCTCCTTTCCAAGCTTTAAGACTTTCTGGGGAAACATTTAAGTAGCTGGCTTTGCAATCCCTGAATGAGGCTCTCTTATATTAGCTTAATATATTTTGTATTGACTTGCTTTTGAAAATTTTAGAAAAAAAGTATCTCAGAACTTTGATTTTCAATTATAGACCACCAACTTTCCCCCAAATCAGAAACTTTGAAGCTGATTTCTGATAACAAATGTCTCACTGAGTCTTTCAATGTTCTCTTATAATAAGGAGAAAAACTTTTCTGAAATGGCAGCTAATAGAAAGGCTCTGAAAAAACTTATCTGTAGTGCACTCAGAACCCTGCTTTCTGGGTAGCTGATCTTCAATTGGCAAATTAGGAAAGAAAATACCATGAGTGTCTTATTGTTTTTATTTTGACATCAATCTTTGAAACACAGAAGACCAAAACAAAATGGACAATCTCCTTCTCGGCTGAAATGAAGGCAAATGATGGATTTATGAGTGTTTTTTCCCCCCACAGTCTCAAATGTGGTTGCCTCAGTGCACTGCAACCGTTTATAAACTCTTGGATGATTTTTTCCACTCATTACACAAACTCCCTCCCCTTCCCCTCCTCACTCCCCCCACCAATTTCCTAGCTTCCACAAACATCCCCAAATCCCCCTTCTATCTATCTCCTCAGGAGAAAAAGCCTAAAATTTTGAGAAGGACACATTTTGAAATTTCCTTCTCTGGGTTAAGTTCACATCAAGGGATGATTTTGCAATTGCCACACAAGCCATTATGCAAGCTTTTTAAAAGCATGGAAAATTTCTGGGGCAATTGTCCCTACACACAATTGTCAGACTCTAGATGATTTAAAAACAAGTCGATATTCCCAATAACCAATCTGTGGTTTGAAAAATCCAACTTAATCAATCTTCTCCCACTGTTTTTCTCTTCACTGTCATAAATTACAGTAGAATTATAACATTTGTTATTTTAGGCTGTCATGAAAACTGAGCTCAGAGAAATGAAGCCCCCAGCTGGGTGAACACACAGTACAATATACAGATGATGTATTATGGAATTGACACCTGGAACCCATATAATTTTATTAGCCAATGTTACCCCAATAAATTCAATGAAAAATGTAAGCCAAAAAAAAAAAAAAGAACAAAATTCTCTGACTTTCAGTATTCTCAATACAATGACTGTTTTTCCTCACTTCCTTTCTTCCTCTAAGAATCAGTGGGAAAAAACAAAATG
Source organism: Lasiurus cinereus (assembly GCA_011751065.1). Classification (NCBI taxonomy): domain Eukaryota; kingdom Metazoa; phylum Chordata; class Mammalia; order Chiroptera; family Vespertilionidae; genus Lasiurus; species Lasiurus cinereus. The sequence continues at coordinate 34,606,939 of JAAGEH010000304.1, forward strand.
AGCCAGAAAAGGAAGAAATTGAAATCTTTGGCAAAGTGAAGAGGGGAGGAGTGGGTACATGATAGTCAGATTTCCCAAACACGGTAGTCAGATATCAAAATTTTTTTAAATATATATTTTTATTGATTTTTTACAAAGAGGAAGGGAGAAGGATAGAGAGTTAAAAACATCAATAAGAGAGAAACATCAATCAGTTGCCTCCTGCACACCCCACACTGGGGATGGGCCTGCAACCAAGGTACATGCCCTTGACTAGAATCGTACCTGGGACCTTTCAGTTCGCAGGCCGACGCTCTATCCACTGAGTCAAACCGGTTTTGGCCAGATATCAAAATTTGAACTACTTATTCATTATATATGTTTCACAGTTCACATTTTATAAAATGCTGTAAATAACTTGCTATAGAAATAAAAGTTTTCTGGAAGAAATTTACAAGATCATTTTTTGTTGGTAAAGAAACATTAAATCAACTGTTCAAACTAACTTAGTTAACATGACAGAGCTTCAATAGAGTTCAGGACCTATAATTAGTGCTTTTGCCACAGCATGCACACATTTATTCATTCATACATTCAACAGCATTGGTTGACTGCCTACCATAGACTGGACATTGTGGCAAGTACTGCCATACATTTTACAAGAGTAAAGAAGAAGAAAGTCCTATGCTGGAGGAACACACATAGTGGAGAAAGGCATACAAAGAATTGTAACGAGTGACATATGCTGACATAGAGGGGACAGCATAATGGTGGCAAAATGAAAAGAATTGGTCAGAATAACAGAAAAGGTTTCATTAGTTTGACTTTACCCTAATGTTAAAATGGTGGTCTGCTATTGTGTTTAAAAAGTCAAATAAGCCTTTGTCCAAAATTATCCTAGAAAGAGAATCAATTGCTTGTGGCATGTCTTAAATTTCACCTTAGGTAAAACGTAATCTGTCTTGTGCTTCCCCTGATTATTCTGGATTTGTCGGTGCATAATTTGAAAGCACTGGGGCTCTGTGGTTTCCCATTCAGATTGCTGGAAAGTGACATTCACACCAGGATTTGGCCGACATGCTAAGTAGCTGAAATTTGGAAAGCAATAGTCAAAAGGAGACTAGTTCAGATGAGAAAATTGCACATAATTTCTTTCCTCTCATTTTGTGAAAATCTTAAACCCACAGTTGCTAGGGATTAAAAAGAACTTTAAGCAAATACTGACTTCTGCAAGGGTTTTTACAAATTTCTGAATCTATGCCCAGGATTTAAATTTCTAAATTGACTATTCCATCACAATTTCCCTGTGGAATTAAGTCTAATTTTAAGTGAGTGTCCATTGACATTTTCCTGATAGTACTTTGAGAGTCCCAAATGTTCATTCTATTTTTTCCCACAAACAGGTAAATGTTCCTAAGTGCAAAATTCATAACTATCTTAAGTTGGTACTTGATTTTGTGCAAAGGTGGTAATGGAAAGGGGAATGATATAATATTGTAGTGCTTACTTTGATCTGGCTTGACAGGCAGATGCAGGAGACAAAACTCACCCTGTTTGAATTCCAGTATATCTTCTAGAATCTCTAATTCAGCACCTACCAGTCTCAACCTAGTCAAAACCAGTTAGTTAGAATAATATTCTTATTGATAGGATAGTGTTTATTTTTCACTCTAAGTTTTACAAAGATAAATAAAATTCAAACTGTAATCAGCTAGGAATAATAATTTTCTAAAGACCTTCACCTTCCCTGTTTCTCTCTGTCTTTATCTATCTTATCTCATAAAACTAGAGGAGATTTCAAGGGAAATAAAAGGTTGATGAGGCCTGGTGTACACATTGTAAACCAAAATTAATTTTAGACTGTAATAAAGAATAATAAACATTTATTTGAGCAAATGCAGCCCAGGAGACGCAGGTTGAGTTAGCAACCTAAATTATGTTCTGCCTATACAAAGGGAAGGGCACTTAATGGTTACAATATGCTTTCTCTTCATTCTGTCTTTATAATATTTATTTCTTTATAATATTTATATTCCTTAGTTTAGTTTTTTTTTTTAATTCAGCTTGGGTTCACAGATTTTTTTTAAAGAAAATATTCATTGTTACTTCAAATATCATTACTCAACTTATTATCTTTCTGTTCTTTTTGGGGGGACTCTATTAATATACAGATTTAGAGCTTCTCAGTTATTCCCCTGTCTCTCACATTGTTTCTTCTGCTTGTGTTTCAATCTTTTCATCTTTTTGTGCTTCATTCTGTATATATTATTTTTATATTTATCTTCCAGTTCACTAATTCTCTCTTCAATGTGTCTAGCCTCATGATAAATCTGTCCACTGGGTTCCTGATTTTAGTTATATACTTATTTGTTCGAGAATGTCCATTTTGTATCTTTTTATATTACACTGTTATCTGTTAGTTGTCCTATCTCAGTTACATTTTTCATATGTAATTTAAAAATCCATCCATGTGTGAAAAACTTCATTTTTAAGATACCTAATGAGTTCCTTATACTGTTTGTTGCTTCTTCTTCTTCTTCTTTTTTTTTTTCAATACACTCTCTTGACTTCTTTTCTTGTGAGATTCAGAAATGTGGGGACACAGGTGTGGGAGGGAATCTGAGGAGGCCTTGCACCCCGCTTCCCAGGGGCAATGAGTGTCTCAGCTTCCCAGCACAGCAGCAGAAACAGGGAGAGAGGGGGAAAAGCAGCTCCTAACCTTCCCAGGGCTGCGGCTAATCTCGCAGCACCAGCCGACCTTTGCCTGAAATTACCTCCTTGCAGAACCACTGCATCATAAGGTCCCTCTTTTTTGTATCTTCCTGGCTGGCATCAGGACAGATGACAACATGTCGGCTGCACTGTACGGGTACTTTCCAACCAAACCGCAACGGTGACCTTAATTCCAGCTCATCTCATGACATCTACAGGGATAACCGTCTCCATCTCTTCTGCTCCTTTAGTCAGGATAATCAGAGCTCTTTTTGAAGCCATTTTTATGCTGTATTTTTAAAGACTGAACCTCACCTCCTCTCCCACAGTCATAACTCCGCCTCCGTGCCACAGCACCTCTGCACCAGCACAACTGAACCGGTCCGGACTGAAATGGACGCACGCGGGATGCGAGCAAGCAAGCTATCTTGATTTCTTTCATATAAATCTGGTTATCTTTCACTCAGTGTCAGATACTGTATCTGAAAAGTGGTAAGCTATCATTTGAGACTAGAATGTAACCTTCCTTCAAAGAGGATTTTTGTTTGCCTCTGCCAGGTGTTTAAAGATATCCGCAATCCTGGATTATCCCAGTTCAATGATTAAATGATATGATCAGTAACTGGGCTCCAGGCCCTTTGGGGAAGATCTATTTTAGGACTACACTTATCATGGAGCATTCTATATAATAAAGAACTAATGTGCTAATTAGACCGAACAGCAGAAGGACCCACCTGTGGACCTGCGACCTGCGAGGAAGCAGCAGGGGCTGCCCCTTGCATGAATTTCATGCCTTGGGCCTCAGTAGCCTTACAGTTTGGAATCCCAACCTAAAACTTGTGAACAAATGCCTTCAGGGAAAAAGCAGTCCCAAATGCAAAGCTCTGTTCTCTGGATTTCTTTCTTTCTTTGATTCTTGGCTCTCTAGTGACTTCAGTGGTGAAATTTTGTCCAGATTTTGTCATTTTCTTAGCAGAAAGAAAATGATTGTTTACTAATACGTTTTCACATACATAAATTTAAAATATTTATTTAGTCATAGTTCTTGATTTTTTCCCCCATCATTCATAGAAAGGCCTGCTCTACTTCAACTTATACTAATAGTAGCTTGTATTGATTTTCGTATGAACTGTGAGATAAGGATTTGACTCTATATTTTTTTCCCAAATAACTAATTATTGCCTAAGTATATGTTGAATAATTTATATGTTCTCTTGGATTTTATACACATACACACACACTTTCCATTAAGGTGCAAAGTCACCAGTATATTATTTTGGTCTTTTTCTGGATTTTCTATTCTGTTTTATTGTTTCTTCCTTTATTTTTGCACTAATCCATATTTTTTTAAAATTTACTTTAACTTTATGTTATGTTTCTATAGCTGATGAGAAAGGAGAAAAGGTTTCCTTCTTCCACACAAGCCCATTATACCTGCTTTTTTGTTATTATTTCCTGGCTAGTATAGCAGAATTAATTTTATGAGATGGACTTTAAAATCCTTTGTCTCAACTGAGAATACCTCCTTTCCCCAATATATACCCAGAAAAAAAATCTCATTGTGACTTTGATTAGAATCATATAAATTTTGGAGAGTATTTTAAAGCAAATAGATAATGTTACAATATTGAGTTTCTCTAGCTAGAGACATCTTAAATCTCTCTGTTAAAGTACACATATTTTATATAAATGCTGCATATTTCTTAATAAATTTATCAATATATTTTATAACTTTTATCAATGAAATATTTGTTCAATTATATTTTCTAATTGGTTATTCTTTGTTATAGGAAAATAATTGGTTTTTACCATTGTTAAAGTTAATGTTGTAACTGTAACTTTACTTATTATTTCTGGTATGTTTTATTAGTTGATCCACTTAGCTTTTAAAGATGAAGAATTATATTATTATTCCATAATGAGAATTGTGTTAATTTCTTCATAATATTTATATTCCTTACTCTGTTATCTTAAATAATGGCACAGTAGCTTGGGTGGGAATGAATCTCAAACTTCAGTTTTAGGCCTGAACCTTAATTCACTCAAATTCACCATTTAGCATAACACCAGTCTCACCAAAGCAATTGGTTCAAGAATGAATAACACAAGCCCTGATGGGTATGGCACACTACTTGGTCACAGTGATTTTTTTTTTTTTTTAGCATTTGGCAAGTGATTAAAGAATTTTCAAGGTTTTCAGAAGAGGCACTTTTTCTTTTCCTGGACTGTAAAGTATAAACACTAGTTTATACTTTGGCCTTGATCTTCTGTGACCATTTTGCTTCCCTGAGAGAAGCAAATCAACACAGAAAGGAACACAGAACTGAAAGAACTGAGAGAAACCAAACAGCAGCACTAAAACAAGCCATGCTTGAAACTAAACCTATCCTGCAAATACATTCCCTTTTATTTTTGAAACCAGTGCACATTATTTCCAACCCCAGTTAATCTAACAGATATATCATACCAGTGCTCTAGTCAAGTAACACACCTAAAACAGAATGACAAAGAAGGTTTGAAAATACAAGCATGTGGAGAATTACACCAGACAAATGTGTGCAAACAGAAAGCAGAAATGGCAGAATCAAAATCAGATAAGCATTCAAAATCAAGACCATTAAGCAGGGGAAAGAAGTATATTATGAGATCTAAAAGTATAATTAAAGAATGTCTATACACCAAAAACGATAGCAGTAAAAGCTATAAAGGCAAAATTCTGATATAGATAGATACGAGGACGATCAAAATCACAAGTAATTGTGGGGAATTTTGTATTAGACTTTGATAGATCAAGCACATACAAATAAGAAAAGATATATAGAATACAAAAATAATACCAAAAAAGACAGTGTAAAAACAATAATACTCTTGCTCTCTTTTTCACCAAAGAAGGAACTGATGTATCATGAAGGACCTGACATTAGAAATGGCCAAGACCCAATCAATTTTACTGCAAAGTTTAAACTTCAAAATAACAAATCAAAGTTTGGGTAGTATTTCTCATTTCTCAACTCTCAGTATACAATTTAGGAGTTGAATATAATCAGAACATTTTAACAGATCCTTTGGTCATGAAATTCTAACTATTCACCATCCAAATCTTAAAAACCAAATATGATCAGATACTTTGGCATCTCTGTCTGAACTTTTGCTTTCTGAACTCAAGCTCAAATAGATTAAATGTTAAGGGTATATTTGTTAATTCCTATTTTATCTATCTAATTCAAAATATTCCAGACCCCCCACTCCTCCCAAAAATGATTAAAAACTACCAAGATGGTCTATTAAACTAGCATAAGAATACTCTAACTACATTTAAAAAACCCTATCTAATAAAAGAATAATATGCAAATTGACCATCACTTCAACACACAAGGTGGCTGCCCCATGTGGTCAAAGATGACTGCCTCAATGTGGACACAAGATGGCTGCCACAAGATGGCCAGCAGAGGAGGGAAGTTAGGAGGGACCAAGTCTGCAAGGGAGGTTAGTTGTGGGCAATCAGGCCAGCAGGGTAGGGCAGTTGAGAGGGACCAGGCCTGCAAGTGAGGGCAGTTGAAGGTGATCAAGCCTGCAAGGGAGGGCAGTTAGGGGTGACCAGACCAGGAGAGGAGGGAAGTTGGGGATACCAGACCTGCAGGGGAGAACAGTTGGGGGGATCAGGCCTGCAGGGGAGGCAATTAGTGGTGACCAGGCTGGCAAGGGAGGGCACTTAGGAGCAATCAGGCTGGCAGGGGAGTGATTAGGTGGTCATCAGGCTGGCAGACAGAAGTAGTTTGGGATAATTAGGAAGGCAGGCAGGCGAGCAGGTGGGAACCATCAGTCCTGGATTGTGAAAGGGATCAGGCCTAAACAGGCAGTTGGACATCCCTTGAGAGGTCCCAGATTGGAGAGGGTGCAGGCTGGGCTAAGGGACACCATCCATTGCCCTGTGCATGAATTTCATGCACTGGGCCTCCAGTTTACTTATAAAAGTAAATGTTCTCAATAAAAATATTAGGATATTAAATACATCTAGGCATTCAAGGAATAATATAACATGATCATGTACACACATTTCTAAAACTATAATTATTATAGCAACAATTCAAGGGGAAAATATTATATATATAAATTTTAAAATGATAAAATAATAAAATTCTGATTAAGACTAATGGGAAAATTTGGCAAGGTATCAAAATACAAAAAAACTATAGACAAACTAATAGGTTTATATATATATATATATATATATATATATATATATGTTATTTTTTTATTGATTTCAGAGAGGAAGGGATAGAAAGAGAGGGAGAGGGAGAGAAACATCAATGATGAGAGAGAATCATTGATTGGCTGCATTCTGCATGTCCACATGGGAGATTGAGCCCACAACCTGGGCATATGCCCTGACTGGGAATCTAACCATGACCTCCTGATTCATAGGTCAACACTCAACCACTGAGCCAGGCCAGCTGGGCCTAATAGTTTTCTTTACTGGTATAATATTAATATACTAGTTAGAAATGGATAGATATAATTATCCTATATACAGTAGGTATACAGAGTATAAGTGATCTAGAAATATATTTCACATAAAAAGAACATGCAAAAATATATCAAAAAATAAGATGTAAATGAATGTAAAGATATAATTTTCCTAGATAAAAAGTCTTAATGTCATTAAAATGTTAATCTGTCCAAATAAGAACATAAAATTAATATAGGTACAATTAGAATTTTAAAAATTTATTTTAAACCTTGTTATATGCATTAAATATTTTATAATACAAAGTTTTAGGATAGAATAGAAAAATAAATTCCTGAGCAAAGGAATTCCTTAATAAGAATTTTAAAAATGCCCACTAAAATGTCTAATTACTATGTTGTACACTTAAAACTAATATAATTGAAAAGTAATGTTTAAAAAATGTTCACTAAACTCTATAAATAACTTAATAGAACATAAGGTATGAGAAGGCCTATTCTCCTACATCCTCATCAGCACAAAACATAGAGCTGTAAATAATAATGAACAACCTACTAGGTTTCCTAAAAAAATAAAAAAAAAACATAACCAACATAGTTGAAGCTTACTGTGTATACATTTTAGATTCCATTCCCCAATGGTAGCCAGTCTCTTTAATTAGGTGTTTATCATTCTCATCTATTGCTTTATATTTTCACATTATACATAGGTATAGAAATGCTTATGTTTTTTAAGCTTTATATAAGTATTAAAAATCTACATGCATCCCTCTTCCATTGCTTTGTTTTGGAAAACAGCATCTTTATAAGATGTTGATGCATTATTTACCCTCAGCTCATTCTAGTTTTTCATCTTCCAGTACACAATTCATCCCTTGTTGGGTCTCCATATCTATGATCTCGTTAATTTCTTTCATTGCCTTGTATTTTTCCCCTTCCTTCTGGGTGGTTTCTTCGAATGCCTGCTATTCATATCTGTGTGTGTGTTTTTTTTTCAATGTTAATTCTGTTTCCTCTCAGCTTCTCCAGCAGTTTTCATTTCAAAACTGATCATATTTTCTCTTTTAATTTTTCTTAAGCTGCTCTCTTTTCCATTCACAAAGATGGTAATTCCTTTGAGAGGACAGAGGAAATTTATTGTATTAGTTTTACTTCCTGAAATAATTATTATTCTAAAGTGTTTTATGTGCCATCTTTCTTTTACATGTTACATTCCTTTTCCATTATTTTTTAATGATTTCTAAGGAAGCTTCTTTTTCCTGCTTCTTATTCAACTTTTATGAGGCACAATTTCATCTGGTTCAGATATTTATCCATGGCATTCATGGATTACCATTGAGTCCTTTTGAATTGTTGCTTAGGACTCAGGCTGGCAATCTAGATATTTAAGAAACTGAGAAGGAAAGAACATAGAGAAAGTAGACATAGGTGGTGAGTAGCTAAAGGTATGGTTATGTTGTCTATAGACACTCAACAAATATTGTGATTTCCACCCCATCCAATCCCATTGAGAAAAATACCTCTTACCTTTTTTTTTTTTCATTTGCCACTAAGACAGTGGTAGAGCATTGACCTATGAGTCAGGAAGTCACTGTTCAATTCCTGGTCAGGACATATGTAGGAGGCAGCCAATCAATGATTCTCTCTCATAAATGATGTTTCTATCTTTCTCTCCTTCTCTGAAATCAATTTATACCCACAAACACACACACACACACACACACACACACACACACACACACATACTGAGTGGCCAGATTATTATGATCTCAGAAAACATAATAATCTGACACTCAGCGTATATCCTATATAATAAAAGGCTAACATGCAAATTGTCCCCTCGACCAGGAGTTTGACCAGCAGGCAGGTCAGCCAACCACCCATGTCCCCTCCCCCTGGTCAGGCTGGCCAGACCCCATGCATGCATGAATTCATGCACTGGGCCCCTCTAATACACACACACACACACACACACACACACACACACACACACAAATTCTGAGTGGCCAGATTATTATGCGTTCAGAGACCATAATTATCTGGCCACTCAGTGTATATATATGCCTACCTAATAAAAGAGTAGCATGCTAATTGACCGTATTTTCACAATGCCTACTAGCCAATCAAAAGTGAGTATGCAAATTAACCCAACAAAGATGGAAGTTAATTTGCATACACAGGCTCCTGTGGCCAGGGGCGGGGTGGGACGAAACACTTGCATTTTCGCACTGGTGACAATGCAGGCATTCTGCACCAACCCAGCTGCTCTGGGCCTCTAAGCAGCATGAGAAGGCAGAACTGTGGCTCCGGGACAGAGTGAAAAGGTGGCTCCAGCCACAGTGAAGGTGTTGCTAGCAGCCAGAGGAAGGACGGCCCATTCTTGTACAAATCTTCATACATCAGGCCTCTAGTATATAAATATATATATTTTTTTTAATTGTCATTTACCTTTACAAGGTGAAGTTAACTCAATAGGAAATCAGGTCAATATCAGCTCTTGGTTCTAAGGCCTTTTGTTAGTAGTTAGTTCTTACTTACCTCTGTTTAGTCAACTTTTCTCAGGAGATATTTGATTCTTAGACATTCCTCTCTCTGTTTCCCTTGATTTTCTTAACCTTTTGTAAAAACAGGTTAAAGAATACTGTCCTGGTTAGAAGGCCTTTTCCCCTCCAGCTCCACTATTTCTCTGCAGTGTGAAAGTGTACTGAGTAGGCATTCATCACTCCAGTTCTTATTTCTCTGAAAATTATTAGATAGGTCTTAAAAACCCTAGAATGTATTTCCCAATAACTGCACCATTAGAAATGGGGCTAGATCTATGTTAACTCTGTGTCTTTGCTGAAATTGTCCTAGTTAACTGGCAAAGTCTTTGGAACAAGGAGGTAGGTGGCTGTTCCCCAGTTGATAACCATTGATATGAACATGTCTTCATGAGGAATAAGGGAATTGTATGCTCTAATGCCTATTTAAATCACTCAGAGATCTTGTTAAAATTGCAGCTTACATGGCTTGAGAATCTGCATTCTTAATCAACTCCCAGATGATGCCGTTACTGCTGACTACAAACCATACTTTGATTAGAAAGGTTATGCATTCACCAGAGTTCTTCAGAAAAAAACGGAATCAATAGGATATATTACAAATTTACCATGAGGAATTGGCTCATGCTATTATAAAGGCTGAGAAATCCCATGATTGGCTGTCTGCAAGCTGGAGATCCAAGAAAGCCACTGTGTAGCTAGAAGACCTGAGAGCTAGAGATCCCTGGTGTAGATTCTAGTCAAAGTCTGAAGGCCTGAAAATCAGGAGCGCTGAGAGCAGGAGATTGATGTCTCAGCTCTAACAGTTAGCAGAACAAGAATCCAAACTTCCTCAGCCATTTTGTTCTACTTTAGGTCCTCAATGGATTGAATGATGCCCGTCCACATTGGAAAGGGCCCTCTGCTTTATTCAGTTCATTTATTCAAATGCCAATCTCCTCCAGAATCACCATCATGGTCATATCCAGAAATAATGTTTAACCAGATATCTGAGCATCCTGTGGTCCAGTCTAAATATTTTAATTTTTGACACATAAAATTAACCATCACAGGCTGTAATCATGAGGCATAGAAAGCAAGAAAGTATTAATGGACTGGTTAAAAATTTTACAATAGCAGCTAATACTTATTAAAATGTGACTACATCCTAACCACAGCACTAAATTCTCTGCATGGACTATCTCATTTAATTCTCATAATGATCATGTGAGGTAGGTACTATATTTCCATGTTATAAGGGAGGAAATTATGGCACGGAAAGATTAACTTGAGATTAAAAATGTATTGAGAATTGAGCAACCTAACTTCAATTTGAAACACCATCTCCTATGGCCCTCTGTTACTCCACTATAGTACAGAAATCAAGGGTCTGGCCATGCTTTTATAACCAGTAGGGTTTTCTTAATGAAACTGGTGGGTTGCTGGGGAAGAAAGCCTGGGAGTGTTCTCCAAAATATAAAACAGCACTACCGGTGCTTCCTACAGGGTCCAAGTTGAGAGAGAAATTAATATAGCTTTACTAAGGAAAGAAAAGTGATAAATACCAATAAGAATAATAAGAGGAAAAAGTAAGAGAAATCAATGATAAAGAAAAAGAGAAGTTGGAATTCTTACACTTCAATTTAGAGAATGGAGAATCATGACATAAAATTTCTTTAGAAAGTCCCAGAGAAGATGTTTGTATGAGAAGTCAGAAGGATAAGGGGAACTCATATTTCTATGGGCAAAATACTACTATTGAAATACTACTATTTCAAGAGCCTTACCCAATGAAATTTTATAATCAAACCCTAACCACCACCACAGCTAAGGTTTCTTCTATGATCCAATGCATAACTCAAAATGCAAAATGTGCTTACTCACTGTTTTATTCACATTTCCCTCGCTAGGCTATAATTTTATTATCATTATTATTTTTTTTAGTACAAGGTCTTCTTTAATAGATATATCCTAAGGTACACTGGAATACTCTATTCATTGAACTTCAGCTCTACAATCTTGACATCATTCCTTTTTCACTATTATTGTCCCTTAACCCATCACAGTTCAGTTAAATGCCACTGTTCTTATGAAGCCTTCCCTAAATTAAGCATTGCACTCTGCACCTTTGTCATGACACAAAATATTGTTTCATTGGTACATTTTGCAAAGCTCTTTTGTGCATTAAATTATAGACTCCTGGTGGTTATGACTGTCTTCATGACCTTTGTATTCTCATTAGAGCTGAGCATCGGTTGATACTCCAAGAATAAGATAATGAATACATAGTTTAAAAGAAAGAAAAGGAATAGAGATTTAGGCAAAATGTACCTGGATTGGCTAAAAGGGACTCAACAACAGCTTAAAACAAAGTTTAAACAACCCAAGAGAGCTTCCAGATCCTTCCATAGATAGTATCTTTCCAGATCGTAACTTTTTTTTAAAGTTTATTTTATTGTTTAAAGTATTACATATAGTAGTACATATACTGAACAAATCACCAAAGAATGAGCCATTTTCTCCATATTCTTAGGAAAGTTATCATGCAGGTGTTAGAAATGCAGAAAGAGATTTAAGAAACAAAAACAAGTTAAATTTTATTTTGTTTAAAGGGGAGATAGTAGGATGCCTACTGTGGTGACTTACCTGGAGACTGAATAAATGCAAAGCTTGTGATGGCAATTACTGATTTACTCTCAAGTGGATTCCATGGGCCCTTAGAGAAGGGCAAGAAAAAAATGAGAGCTTTTGTGATTTTATTCGTTTTCCTTAATGCCAACAGTGTTTTCATTTTCTACAAATTCTTTATTTCTGTCCTAAGACAATACGATTGGGAACAGGGTGGCGGAGGGAGGGCACAGAACCTAGAAAGCCAGGACAACTAAAGAGGAAAAATATGGATTCTATAAAAAAGCAACAACACATAATTGTGCTTAAGACAAGTTTATTTAGTGAGCTTCTAAAATAACTGTCAGCAAGACATGAATCTTAGCTGAATTTACAAAGTAAACATAAAAAGTTATTAAAATGTTGGGCTCTCCATGTCCTGTTGGCATCTCCTTTTCACTTAGTTTATTTAGTTCACTATCATGGTCTTTTTAAATCAAAACAACAAAAATTCAACTCTTAGATTCAATTCTGAGAAGCCAAAATCTTAACAGCAAAACAAAACACAACAAAATCAAAACAAAAACTACTTCTTACAACTTAAAATATTTCTTGTAGTACATACACAGAAAACAGTCTCATTCAGCCAGTTTGGGAAACCAGCAGTCAGGCAAAATGAACCCACAACTTTCTACCAATTGTTTTGGGTTTGCTTTTATTTTTGTTTTGTTTTTGTTTTGTTTTTGTTTGTTTGTTTTAATATATTTTATTGATTTTTTACAGAGAGGAAGGGAGAGGGATAGAAAGTCAGAAACATCAATGAGAGAGAGACATCGATCAGCCGCCTCCTGCATGCCCCACACTGGAGATGTGCCCGCAACCAAGGTACATGTCCCTGACCGGAATCGAACCTGGGACCTTTCAGTCCACAGGCCGATGCTCTATCCACTGAGCCAAACCAGTTTCGGCATGTTTTTGTTTTTTACTGAATATCAAGATCCCTTACAATAGAAGATTTTGATGATCTTATCATCAGGGAACATTGGTTTTCTTCATTTCAGTCACTCAAGTTCTTCTAGCCTAGACCCATGTATTCTTTTGGATATTTAACCGCCTAAGTTTATGTGCAGGAAAATAATTTTACTTATCTCAGGTAATAAGACCTTACAATGGAGAAAACACCAAACAAAATACCACTCTGCCCCCAAATCACCTTATATATATAGTCTAAGTCTTATACTGCGTGTGTTTATTTTCCATTTTTCCCATTAAGTTGTCCACTTTGAGAATTTCTTAGCACTAGGCTCCTGAGAGCTTTGCCGAATTACTGTTTCACATTTAGCATCTTTTGGCCATTAATCACCACACTCAGAGAAAGGTGCCACAGTTTGCCAGTAATCAGCTCTCTGGTTCCCTGTGATCAGGGGAAAAGAACATAGAAGTGCTTGGGTTTGGAGAGGAATAATAGAGTGAAGAAAGTAGGGGAAGAAGAAAGAAAATACTATTTTCCTCAGATAAAAAATAGAGTTAGAGGACATCTACAAGGCATCTAAAAAAAAAAAAAAAAAAAAGGAAACAGCCGAGACTGGTTTGGCTCAGCGGATAGAGCATTGGCCTGGGGACTGGAAAGGTCCCAGGTTCGATTCTGGTCCAGGGCATGTACCTTGGTTTCGGGCACATCCACAAAGGGGGCATGCAGGAGGTGGCTGATCGATGTCTCTCTCTCATTGGCTTTCTATCCCTCTCCCTTCCTCTCTGTGAAAAATCAATAAAATATATTAAAAAAAAATAGGAAACAAGTCAACACTCAAAATAGATATAAACAACATATAAAACAAAATGATTATAAAGTGCACAGTTTTAGGTACTTCCTAACATCAAGTATTGTAGCTATTCTTGGAATAGGCATACAGTAATTCTCCCTTACTCATTCCCAGGGGAAACCTGAAACCATGGTTACTACCAAACCCTATATATACTGTTTTCTCCTATATATACATATCTATGATGAAGTTTAATTTATAAATTTGGCTCAGTAAGAGATTAATAGTAACTAATAGAACTATCATAACAATGTATTGTAGTAAAAGTTATATAAATGTGGTCTCCCTCTTTGAAAATACTTTATTATACTTTCCTCATCTTTTCATTTAAAAGAAGCAGTTTATAGCTTCTCTGGGGTGACTAGCATCACTACCCTTGTACTTTGGTGCCATTAGTTATTAAAATAAGGGTTACTGAAATGCAGCATTGTGTTGTGGCCACCAGAAATGATTAAGGGCGGGAACTTATACAGCCTGGAGATGTAGGACAAAGAGATGATTCAAGTCATTGATGGGACTGAGCAGGACTCCTGAGATTTCATTGCTCCTGAGAATGGCAAATAATTTAAAATCTATGCATTTTTTAATTTCGTACATTTAATATTTTCAGATCCCAGTTGACTGTGGATAACTGAAACTGCAGAAAACAAAATTGTGGATTAAGAGGGGGGACTACTGTACATGTAAGCACTCATAACAACACAGTAAGATAATAAAGGCAGCCAACGTCTACTAAGTGGGTCATTCCCCATCCCGGGTCCTGTTAGCCCCCCTCATAATTATCCCATTTAGGATTCCAAATACTCTCTGAAGTGGTTAACTTTATCCCAAACCCACAAAGCCCCTCTTATTTCTAAAATACAGCATTTTTTCAGATTTTAAAAAGTCATTAAAGAGCACATGCCATATTGTATGAATCCCTTTCAACATTCCTACAGTAAGATGTGTGACAGATACAGGAGTAGGAAGATGACTTCTCTTCAGGTCAGGTCGGGTTTGATTGCCCAAAGTGTTTTTTGCCAAGCCTAGATTTAAAAAAGCACCTGTGTTCAGAGGTTGAATTTCAGAGTTGAAGACTGGATATATTTCCAATGTCATTTTACAGGCAAAGAAATGGGCGCTCAAAGGATAAAGTGCCTGCCTCCTGTGACCTGCAGCAGGCTTGGGGCTGGATTCAACCAGGAAATCTCAAACTCTAGACTAGAGGTTGTGCCTAAAACCCTTCTATCCTGCCTCTCAGGCCTTCTCTGGGGGTCTAAGTAAATGTAGACATGTCTGAAGTCTTTCTGTCTGCCAGTTCTGAAGTCTTCAACTGTCTTTTCTGCTCTTCATTACCTTTCTCTGTAACCGCACCAGGGTAGGGGGGTTGGGGGAGGAGAGGTGTTCCTTCAAAGACAGCAGAAAGAGAAGCAGTACCCTGACTCCCTTAGGAATTGGAGTTTTGCTCCTGAGAAACAAAGCTGAGAAGGGCTGAGAGGAGAAGGGAGGAGAGAGGGGAAGAAAGAGGGGGAAAAAAGGAGGTGATACTAGCGACCAGGAAAGGAAAGGAGAAAAGAGAAAGGACCTGAATCCTGGGATCCAGAAATGACCAAAGCATTTAAAAAATCCTAATAATGCAAATGCAAAATGTCTATGCTGCTGCAGTGTCAGTCTCTTCCTCTCCTCCACTTGTGCTAAAATCTACTTTCTATGAGTGAATATTTGCCAAAATGAGGACAGCCCACACTGGCTGGTGAAGGGGTCACCAAACTGATCTAACCCAGCAGAGGCAGTGGTTCAGACCAGAGAACGTGCTACCTAGGGATGTGGGGAACCTGAGAATGACATTGAACTTGATCAGGTCAGAAGAATGGGGTTTGATCAATCTACAGGGTGACCCTTGAAAAAAAATGGTTTGCATTAGATACCTACATTCGTGGGTGAACTTTTTGCATGTAATGGAGCTTCTCCAGCAGTTACTCTTGCCCTCCTACATTCTAACATGCTTTCTCCTGCGAGATAAAGGAGCATATCTGAAATTACACATAATCCTGAAATGGCCACAGGAATATGTTTGGGGAATGGTTTTTGCCTTGCCTTTTAAAGCAGGAAAAGGGTTGAGATACATTGTTGGTGTTTTTAATTTAAGATTCTAATGGGTAAATTTGAGCTTGATGGCCAAACTATTGGCAGAAAAAAATCAAGCCCTCAGGAACAAGTCTTGCATGCGCACAGCAGCTTCAGGATGTTTTGTCCATCTTCCAAGACGCAGCAGCATCACCCTCTAACCAGTGTTTCTGTATCACTATATTGGGTGCTGAGCTCACAGATAGGCATTTAACTGGGGTCCAAGCATAATGTGGGGCTCCATTTGCTGCTTTTGCTTCTTCTCCTTCTTCTTCCTCCTTCTCCTTCTCCTTCTTCTGGTATTTCACCACCAGCATGTGGCTAGGGCGTGTCAATGTGCCAGCTTATATATTCCCATTTCCTATGTGAAGTGGAACTCAATTCCAATGAAAGTCCTTGCAGTCAGCACTCCCTATATGCTGGTGATCTGAAAGCTTGTGAAAAATAGACCTCCGTGGTTGAGTGTTGACCTGTGAACCAGGAGGTCATGGTTCAATTCCCAGTCAGGGCACAAGCCTGGGTTTCCAGCTCGATCCCCAGTGTAGTAGGACTTGCAGGAGGCACCCGATCAATGATTTTCTCTCATCAATGTTTCTATCTCTCCCTTCTTCTCCCTTCCTCTCAGAAATCAATATATATATATATATATATATATTTTAAATAGACCCTCTTGGCTCACAAACTATCTTTGTCAGGTACTTTACTCTAAACCAAACAGAATAAAGTATTAAATGTTATGTACACAGGGGCTTATTTTTTTGGTGTGATAATGGGAAATATTTTTTTACCTCTCTGTAAACTTCCTTTTACCAAAATCAGTGTTCAGGCATTAGAATAAACCACATATTGAGCTGACCAGAACAATTCTTTCCCTGCACTAATTTAAGAAGGGCATTCACATGGGACACTCAAATGGATGCAGAGATTTTCCTTTCTTAAATTTTACTCTCCTCTTTTTAATACTAACCTTCTACTCCCCTACTCTCCCAGCAAACACATATATAATACACATACACATGTTTCTGTGTTTTGTTCCCCTGAAATAAATTTCTAGTGAAATGAAAGTTTTCACAGGAAAAAAATATACTATATTAAGCCAGAGAGTTGGACTCAAGATAGCAAAATCTATTTTCATTCTAATAACACCCTAAAATCTTTTAAGTTATTAAACAGACAACTAAAAACTCCATTTTGGTAAGTTTTATTGGAACTTTAATTATTGCCTAACACAAAGTGTTACACCAAATGACTCAGATTAAAAATAAGTTTGTCCAACCACACATTTAGATGTTTTTATTTTGTTCTATATAGTACAGTGTTTTCCTATCTAAATGGACAATTTCATTATGAATAGGTGGAAGGAAGGAAAACAAAGGGACGTTCATTAGGAAACGAAGGCAGACTTTTCTCATAAAGACAGAAGAGCAAAAGCACACCTTTCAAAGTCAGAGAGGCATTGCCAGCACTTTGATAAACAGAATGAACTTTAATCTGCACAGATGAATCTGAGAAATCTTCCTTGAGAGAAGCCATAGATTATGGTAATAATTATTAGCAAAATCACAAGGCCATAATCATTATCTATATCCATGATACAGAGTTTCAGATGAACATGCTTATTTTACTTATGCCCCCAAATTTAACATTAGGGAGTTTTGGTTGTAGTGCTAGCATCATTAGATGAAAAAAAATATATATATTTTTGCATATATATATATATATATATATATATATATATGCAACTATAATGACCAAACAATCAGAACTTGTCGGCCAGTTGGTATGACACACTGTCCACCAAGGGACAGACACTCAATGCAGAAGCTGCCCCCTGGTAGTCAATGAGCTCCCACAGCCAACCTCCTGCAGCCCCTCCACCTCATCCCAGCTGGTGGCCAACCTCCCATGGCCCCTTCCCCCAGCCATCCAGCCTCCTGATAGGCCTTGATCACTAGCCAAGGTGGATGAATTTGTGCATGAATTTGTACACTGGACTACTAGTATATATATAAAAGCATAATATGCAATTGACCAGACAGCAGAATGACTGGTCGCTATGATGTGCACTGACCACCAAAGGGCAGACACTTAATGCAAGCCCTCAGCTTGCAGGCTCTGATTGCCTGGTGGGGAACAGGGAGCCAGGGATGGGTGGCAGCAAATGGGGGTGAATCAGGCCAAGGTGGTGCAAGCAGGGCTCCAATTGCCCTGCCAGTTGCTCCATACACACAGAGGGCGACCCATGGCAGTGGAGGGGGTGGAGCCAGCCACAGGCAGCTAGAGAAGATGGGCCCTGATCACAGGCCAGGCCTAGGGACCCTACCTGTGTGTGAATTTCGTGTGCCGGTCCTCTAGTATATATACGTAAATTCTGATATATCCTGAAAATGTAGATTAATCAGCATTTACAAGAACAATTGGTGGTTTTAAGAATTTACTTAAAAGATCTCCAGGAAAGGTCGCATAGCTCCTTTGGTAAATATTTGCTTTGGATGAAAGTTCTAGCTCTGCATAAAATCCTACACAAATCATTATTGCTTTTCAAAATATATTTTCCATTTTTCATTCATTCTCTTCCCCTTTCCCCAGCATTATTAGTCAAATGGCCAGAATTATCTGGTTCATGTTTAGGAGTTTTTAAAGGGATCCTTTATAAATCTAGAAACCTGGATTTCTGCTGCCTTTTTAGCTTTGCTTGGACTTTCAGATGAGGGAGAATCATATCTGAGATGGACTTAACCTTAAAATATTAAAAGTACTCATTCAATTTTTATACAATCAAAGGAAGACCATTAGACTGACGGGTACATCAAGTTTCAAACTGTTCAGAAAGAGATTATTATTCCTTAGGTTCAGAATATAACTGGGGTAGAATTCATGGTGAAATATATTCGAGAAAGTAGATTTTCAATCATCATTGACAAGGCAAGCCGGGAAATATCCACTTTTATATCTTAACATCAGGGACTTTCTGTAACTCAAGAATAGACCAGATACTTGCTAGTACCTTACATAGAGTAAGCATTCCATAATTTTTGAGTGGCTGCATGATGAAGGTAATGTACCTTTGCTTTTATCTTGTCTCATTCATGAATGGCAGGTGCTCTAAATGATAACAAGCCTCTGTACTGTAATCTCAGATTGTGTGAGGAACAGGCATTTCGGATTACTGAATTTTCCAGTTATCTAAATGTCAGCAAGAAAACCCTTTGTTTCCAATGCTTGTCTGTTAGCTTGCCTAGCTATACATCTTAAAATATTGAGCATCTTGCTGAGATTATAAATATCATTATATTGAATATCAATTCTCATTTCATATGTATTATAAAGTTTTAAAAAGTCAGGCTTATTTCTTTATTATTTGTTAATCTTTACCAGAGGATATTTTTTCCATTGATTTTAAGAGAGAGCAGAAGAGAGGGGGTTGGGGAGATAGTAGAGAGAGATCAATGTAAGAGACATTGATTGGTTGCCTCCCACATACATCTGAACTAGGGCTGGGAATCAAACCTGCAACCCAGGTACATGCCTTTGGCTAGGAATCGAAACTGTGACCCTCCTCTGGTCCATGGGCCAATGGTCTAACCACTGAGCACAACAGCCAGGGCTAGACTTATTTTTTCCTGACAATTGTCTTCTTATCAGCCTGCTTATTATGAACTGTAATTCTCTCTACAATGGAGATTAATACAAAAATCCTACAAATGAAGTAAAAAGTGGTCAGGAAACAACTGTCCTAAACCAGATAGCTTAACATTACTCAAATAGCATCCAACAATACCAAACTGCAATTATGTATTTGGGGAGGAATGAGCCTGGCAGGATTTTGGAATTCACTCAATCTTTTGAATGGAATGTTCTTTTCCCAGATAGCTCCTAGGATGTTTCTCTGGTCTTCTTCAAGTTTCTGTTCAAATATCACCTCCCTGAGTATTTTACTTAAGATAGCAACCTTCCTCTTGCACCCATCCCAATAGGGGCATCCCAAGGTCTCGTACAGCATCCACAGTACCAGTACAGCCGCCCTGTCCCTGAGCACCACCACCATCTCATATATCATATATCTCACTGACTTGTCTACTTTCCTCTCCAAGGGGAAGGATTTTTGTTTGGTTTGCTGCTGTATTTCTAAATGCCTAGAATAGCTACTTTCAACATTTTTCATCTCATGGCACATATAAACTACTAAAATTCTGCGGCACATCAAAAATATTTTGGCCTATCTACCAAAAAAAGATAGGTATAATTTTGATTCATTTACACCAGAGAGATATTGTTCTGTTGGCTTTTCCCATCTAAGGGAAAAGAGATCAGTAGCCCTGATTAAATAATTAAATAGTCAGGGATATTGTATGTTTTAAAAATTCTTTCAGCACACTGGCTGAAGTATCACTGGCCTAGAAAAATTCTGGACAGATAGTAGCTGTTCAACTAATATTTATGATCGAGTAAAATTAACTAATATTAGCATTTTCTAAAGCTCTGTTCTGAGTTCCTGACTTCAAGTTCTTCTTGTCTAAAGGGAAAATCAGACATGGATGCAAACAATTACAAGTACAATGGGAACAGAAAGCAGTGTACTGGGATGTGATATTGATAAGGAGCTGCATTCTATCCTCCAGTCATCCCATAGTTTTCTGAGCCTGGGCAAGTCACAATATAACATCACTCTACCAAATCAAAGATGACTTCTAGGCTTGTGAGAGGAGTTAGTGAAGGGATGTGCTAGGTGTTGAGCACAGTCCTGGTACTCAAGATGTCTACAGCAAGTGCCTGCAACATCAGGTCAGAAGTAGAGAACACAGCACAGGTCTAAAGTGGTTTGGTGCTCCTGGGAAGGCGTGCCAGGAAGAGGACAGAGGTGGGGATGGAGGAAAGGTTGTCCTCAGCATGCATACAAAGGGATACCATTTAAATTTTCTGTGCTTAATATGCATGAAACTTCTGTTAAAAAATAAATAATATGAGTATGTAAGCAGAGTAGGACTTTCCAATTGCAAATGGGTATTGACAAGTCTCTATCTCTCTACTAACCAAATCTGACTGCCACCTTCCATACACCTTCACTTGACTGCCATTCTTTTGAAAATTGAATGGCGGGGTGGGAGTGGGGGGGGATCCAACTAGTACTAAAATATTAGGTGTTATTGCAGGAAATACTGAAGCCACTCACCACCACAGCCTACCACAGCCCACCATTGCTTTGGCAGCAAAAGCTTTGCTAAGCTGAACACATTGTTCTTCTCAGGAAAAAAATAGTTAATTCACAATCTGATTCCAGTTCATGTTCCTAATCAGAACACCAAATCCACAGGGGCAAATAAGGAGTTAATCCCCTTTTCAATCATTGGTGAATTATCTCCTTTCCCTATCCCTCAGTAAATCCCACTCATTAATTAAGTCTCTTTAGGACAAGTCTTCCCATCTCTGCACTCAAGAATCTTTAAAGATAGTGACACACAGCTCTTAAATTCAATCAATTTCACAACTAATTGTGCTGTAACTTAAGTCTATGTTCTAGCTACTCTTTGGCAACTGGAGCTGAGAATTTTGAGATGGAAGGAAGCCCTCAAAGCTAGGACCCAGATATATAGTTTTAACACTTGGCTCCTTTTATCTGAAAAATCTGCTAAAGAGTGACAAGGTCAGAATAAAAAAAAAAGGGGGGGTGTTATGTAAATTTGGCATTATCACCATCTTTTTCAATTGATCATGATTCTAAAGTTTTGGCCTAATAATAAACACCAGGCAATCCTTAGTAAGCTTGTGAGTCAGTAATAGGGATATGACTCAAATTTGACTACTCACTGTAAAAGACTAAAAAGCCATACTAAATTGAGCAGGGACAAACTATATTAGTAACCACTAAATCATAACTAGTTAAAAGGAAAGTTTCTTCTGGTGACAATTTGCTTCATGTTTAAAGTAACCATTGCTGCATGATTAGGAAGCAAAAATAAAGTTAGAAAAAGGAGAGGGAAAACAACTAATTTTTTTATTGAGCCCGGGCTCTATAACCATATTATTTAACCAAATTTTAAATGCCCCAAAAGGGAGTTTTCTGGGGAAGATAAAATGTTCTACCTCTTGATCTGTGGATCACATAGGTATGCAAATTCTACTGAACTCTACTCATTTAACTGTATACAATTTTCACATCAATTAAAAGAATGGCCAGGTGGTACTGACACTCAAAATGTAAGACTAGAATGAAACCATTTTTTTAAAAATGATATTTAAATAAATACTCATTGCAAAAATGATAAGTGCTATAACAAAAAAATGTAGAAAATGCTAAAGATATGGTTAAATTGTGCTGTTTTGTACATCACGAAAGTGCCTCTAATCTAGCAGCTCACACTAAAACCCAACCTTCTATGCTGAACCCTTACAACATGAAAGTAATGTCTGTACCAGAACAAATCATAACAACCTAGCTGTTCCAAAAAACACTGAGTTCTGTTTGGGTTCCTTTTGGACTAGATAAGGTGTTCTTACTCCTTGGTGCATGCACTGGAAAGTAGATGCAGTGCTAGTTGCCGAGCCCTTATTCAGAGATTAGACTCTTAACATAGGAAAGTGAGGTGACAATCTGTTCTGGCTGATGCTTATAATCTGGGTTTAATTATTAACAGCACCCTGTTTTACTCTCAAGAGTTACAGTTTGGTTGATAAACTTATCGAACAAATTATAAGGTCAATCTACTTAGAAAGCCCCACAGCAGCTGGCCTCACTTCCTTAATTCCACTCCACTCCAGTCCCTGGTCTGCTTCAGCCTCTCCCATCCACTGCACACTCTAGCCAGATCTGTGCATGTTACCCTTTCCCTGCCTCCTTCATGGACACTCTTACTCAGCCTCCAGGTCTCAGCTCGTGCCCCTCCTCTGGGAAGGTCACGTGTCCATTGCAGTCGTTTATCATAGCTGTCAGGACACCACTTTACCACTTTCCTTTCCTTAGTTATGTCTCGGATCTGATTTTTACATTTGTTGGTAACTTTCTGTCACTAAGCTCTAAGTCCCTTTAGGGCAGAGCCCATGACTAGTTTTGCAACCTCAGTGCTTAATGAAGTACTGGGCACACTGAGGAACTCAGTATCTGTTAAATGAACTTGATGAACAGGACAAAGCACCAATCACATTTTAATCATTAGAAAGCACCCCAGAAGACTTAGAAAGGACAGTGTAATGTGGAAAAAGCAAGAATCTGGAAGTTAGAGGGGTAGCTGATATCTAATGTTTCAATATTACATTAGCATTCCAACTCTAAACTCTATAACATAACTCCTGCCTCAAGGAATAACTGTTCTGGCAAAACTGCCCACCTAAACCTTGCTTTAATTAATTCAAAACTCTTAGTCTTACCTCACAATATTAAACATTATAGAACACACTGACTAATTTATAAGGCTTCACAGGGCCTGAACCACACAGGGCTTTAAGATGCAATACTTCTGGAATGGTCAAAGGAATCTTGCCTGTAAGTCTCTTGAGGTTCTTTTAAGAATGGGGCCCTTTGTTTCTTATTCTATTGCAAAATAAATTAGCAAGAAGCTTTGCTGGCTAAGTACCTCCTCATTGAGATATATGGTAATGCTATACAACCCAGCAGCAAGTTATTCGATGAAGATATAGTCACTTAAAAAAAGGCAATTGAGTTTATACTAAAAAGAACTCATGGTCAATGATTCATTTATGACTGACTAAAAGAAATTAATTACAGTATTAGTGGCTCAAACAGAGGTTGCATCAGGTTACATCACAAGAAGAAACTCAAACCCAAACTGATAACTTATAAAAAGGCTGCTTTTCTTTGCAGTAAAGGAAGTACTCACACCACTCTAGATTAAGATGAGATTGAGAACCACTGAGTTCTGTTTAAAAACCAGCCTGAAAATATATTGCAAAAGGACAGCCAAGTACAAATAGCTTGAAGGGCTGCAAACCCTGGGAAAAGTCAACTTACTTTATACAGCAAAGAGTTCTTGTGAGGATTACACAAGATAATGAATGCAAATGTGCACTGTACAGGGCTGCACAGCTATACCCACCTGGGTATAGCACTCCTCTCTCAAGGTGTCTTCAATATAGACAAAATAAATCTGACAAGATTCTTTCTTCTTCTTCTTTTTTTTTTTTTTGCTTTACTGAAAACATAGCTATGAAAACCAAATATTAAGGACACAGCCCAGGAAAGTCTGTAAAATAAATATGCAAGACCTGGTTTATCTATTTCCACCTTTAAAAAAGGGACGAGGAGGAAGAGAGGGGGGTTCATTCTCCTTCCTATATTATTTCAAAAACACAAGTACATTTCTTGGCAGCTACTGGCCAAAGCAAACTTTCAAATAACTCTAAAAACAATCACAGTAACATCAAATTTTCAAGAAAACAATCTGCTATATTCAATTTGCCTCCATGATATAGAATTTGTAACTTCCAAGAATCCAACTATTATCGCTAGTTTTCATGCTTGACCTTGACAACAGACTTATTTTTATCCCCAGTTTTACATATGGAGTGATGGGCTTAGAAAGGCAAAGCAACATGTTCGAAGTCACAGCTGGTACCTGGCACAGGCCTGGATTCCAACTCATCCTTATGAGTTCAAGACATTCTTTATACCACATTCCAACTGCCTCCGAAAGCCTAAGATAGCTGTGAGACTAGTGGACATAGAGAGTGTAAGGGTTTAAATAATAAAAATGACCAAAGATGGCCAATAGCAATGAGAAGTTAAAACATACATGTTCCAACAATGGAAAACAAAATAAATAAATCATACTCCACTATATAACAATTAAGAGCTTGGATTCTGGGGTTAGAATAGACTGAGTTCAAATGATGAATTAGAGCTCTTTATTAGCTGTTTAGTATTGGAGCAAATTAAACACTGTAAGCCTCAGTTTCCTACCCATAAAATAAAAAATAAAAAACACTGACTTGCTTACTTGCCAACCTCACCCAGTTGTTGGGAGGTCAAATAAGAATATATATTGGTAACTTAAAGGCTCACAAATGCAATTAATAGGAAATACAGCTCCATTTAGTTTATATACTCAAGGGGACAAAACTGCCATAAGACTGAAAAATGCATTCAATCTTGTTTATAGTATAACCGTAGAATCTTTAGGTTTAAGCCCATTAATAGAATCTTCTCAAATAAAGTTTAATTTGTTAGCCATTTTTTTCTTCCTAAAAATTTAGGGATTGCTCTGAACAAGAGAAAAAACAATACAGGGGACTTCTGGTTAAACCATAATTACTAAAACAAATTTAATTACTGATGTAAAACTACATTAATTCAGTTATTTTGCAACCATGAAAATAAATGTTACAAAAGCCGTAACATTTAAAAGGAAAATGTCTAAAAACATAAAATATGAATTTCAACACATAGCAATACATAGTTTAATATACAGGAGCACATGGACTTTGAATTGGTGTAACAGTTAATTTTGGTATCTGTTGGCTAGAAAAGATGGCTTCATTTTACAAATAAGGACTAAGCAGATAAGCTAAAATCAGAAAACACAACCCTCTTTGGATTGCTACAACAGTTTTTCATTTTAAGATTTATCACTTAAAAGAATACAACAATCACAAATTATTCTTGGGAGAACAAACACTCATCTACTTTAGTGATAACGAGAGAAACAGTTTCTAAACATTTTCGATCATGCACCCCTACCAAAAAAATTTTAGCATATCCCCAAAATATGCATATATGTCTATAAAAGGTACCATGTGCTTTTGCGTACACACATGAAACACATGTGGAAATATTTTAAAAGAATGACATAACTTTGGAAATGGCCTATCTAAAGAATTATTAAACATGTCTTCTATGAATGTTACAATCTGAAATAATATGCTCCAAATACAGGAGAGTGCCATTAACTCCACTGTTATTTTCTTGCTGGTGGTCCCTATTGTGATGCTAGGTGTCTGGCCTATACTTAATCATCCTTCTAGCATCAAGAATGGGGTCACAAATGGCCTTCACAATTTAAAGGTACAAGGAAAGAGGCTATAGTCATTAAGTGGTTTATAACAGACAGTTTAACAAATATGTTCCCTTTATAAAACTCTGAGACAAATACATAGCACTATATTTGAATTTCTTCAAAAACACCTTTAGGAATATGTTTTACTCATGTTCCCATCCACTCCTCCCCCAAACCCAGTTTCTATTTAGTATGGGCCATAAACCTTACTAGTACTTTGACCTGCATGTTCACAAATGAGTGCAGACTTTGTCCCAGATTCACGAATTACAGAATCCTTACAGCAGCATTCCCCAAACTTTCTGCCAAGACTGTGCTGCACAACCGTCTCTTGATAAACATCTATAACCCCAGCAAATGCATTTTTATTACCAAACCTTTAAATCTCTCCATCTCCCGTTTTCATTTTCATTTCTCTCATCCTTTCCCTTTTAATCTAGCCCTAGACTCAAATCACTTCACCTTTCAGCATTATTACTCTTTATCATTGTATAAAACTCCCAAAAGATCACTGCATCTTCAACACTAAAATGGCAAATATCATGAAAAAGCTCATATAAAAGTCAGAAATTGAAGTCCAAAATATTCATTGTAAGATTTATCCAACTACGAAATGATAGAAAAGTATTAAAAATTTGAGAAACCTATGACTTGCATGAAAGTCTTATCGTTTTAACTATTCCTGCTTGACACACTGAATGATGCCTAAAGTAAATGGTAAATCAAATTAAAATTGCAGTAAAAAAAAAAAAAAAAAAAAAAACTAGTGTCAATTATACTACAAATTGTTGAGGAAATGGTGTCAATCTTTACTATTAATACTATCTATCTAAGGCTTACTTGTATAGGAACATCTCAAAAATACAAAATTTAATATCTTGCTTAACTTTGTTATTATCAGAAGAAAACATAAAGGTATATAAAAATAACCAGAAATTCTAACTCATAGAAATTCCTCTGGCCTATTTTTACTGAATGACTTAAGGACTCAGTTAGGAACTGTTTGATTAGTAGTACAAACTACAAAAGATTTTTTCATACTGTTATACTCCAAACATTAAAAATAAACCATTATGTTTTGGTAAAAGCCATATACAAAAGTTCAATTGCCAAGAGTGAAATTATACCAAACTATTTGCAGTCTATATACCTTCAGATAAATAAGAAATCTATTGTTTCAGAAAACCCAGCTAGAACTACTGACAAACTCTCCTCATACAGTTTATCAATAGCATCTTATCACAATCATCTGAAAAAGCTGTGCAAATGGGGGAGAAAACATCGTTAAATTTCAATAAACAAAATACTATTTCTCTTCTGCAAAGAGGAAGGGCAGTATCAGAAATGTTAAAAAAACACCAAGGGGAAAAGTCTAGCAGCAGATAGTATTTGCTCCTAAAATTAGAGGAATCGTGAAAACTTTAAACCCTAGAATAACTCAGGAATACTGCTTCCTTTTAACTCAAAAGCCAATTCCATGATCTGGAACACCTATATAAAGTTACAATTTCTGCTTTATAATTACTTAAGGAAATCATTTGTGCAATAGTAGTAAAAAGCAGTTTTCTAGTGGCCTTCCAAGTCTATTATTACAGAAATATTGCAAATTAAGGGTAAGGATATGTCATTCCCATTCCAGATTGCCTAGAAAAGAGTCATAAACAACTTGCCATATAATCCACTCTAAGCCTTCCTTCATCATTAGAGGAAAAACAATACTTACAGTTGGAGGAAATAATTTTACAACTATCCGTTAAAACTCAAAAAGTAACATTCCTAAACTTATTGCCAATAACTGAATTCCTGGTGTCAGTGGCAACTAATAGTTTTGAAAGCAGACATCCTTTCCTAAAATGATTTCTAAATCATTTCCTACAATGATTTCATTAAAAAAACTATCTGTAACTCAGGCTGTGTAAAAGCCTTTTAAATGTTTTCACTACTAAACTAAAAGTACACAATTAGTAAAATGACTACATGTACAGGCTTGGTGCACACCTACATGTACACGCAACAGACATTCAAATATTTCAACAAAATAGCTAGGCATAACATTCCCCAGAAGCAGTGAACAAGAACTATCAGTTACTGTATTAGACAACTGTCTGGGGAATGCAGGGTTAAAGTCACAGGAAACAGCTGGCTGCTAAGTCTCAGTGATGCTTGCCTTTTAAAGAGGAATTTAACAGCTCCTTATTTGCCAGACATCACCTGAATCCAAAAATAAAATGTTTTTATTAAGTTATCTTCCTACCAAATTTAAAGTACTAAAAATCTGATGTGAAGATCTTCAAAACCAATTCTCCAATTGAGAAGTCTCCTCACTTTGCTTTAGGACCCAGATTATGTAAAGCTTTATCAGTTATCTAGTTTCAAAGGAGTTACCATAGGAAATGCAGTTGGTATACAATCTTCATCAGCACTGGTGTTGAGACCTGTGTCAAGACTGTAGTACCATTTGTTTTATTGTAAATTAAAGTTTGAAAGACTGAGGGGGAAGAAGGGTTTTCAAAAATGAACAGAAAAATAAAACCGTTATTAGCAAGGGTAGTCTATGTGTTGTGGTTGTATTTCAAACTCCTAATATAGCCTGCTATTCAAGTAGACATCTGTATTTCAAATACCTGCAGACTTAGCTGTGTATTCCTGGATAATCTACAAAGTCAGAATTTAACCTTACAGATAAATTTTTGTATTTAATTGGAATTACTAATTTCAATTACCAGTGTGAACATGTTTACATTTATGCAAAAAAAAAAAAATGCCACTATATGGCAAGTTACTTAACTGTGTAGAGAAAAACCTGGTATCCTTTACAAACAAAAATTTACTAAGTCTCTATTGTAAGGGCAGTGGAGTAATCTACACTTCAGCAATGTTCATTTGTTTCATTTAGGTTCTTAGGCATTAATTGAAATAAAAGTCTGAAAATGAGAAATCAAAAACTCAGCATTTCAACTTTTGAGAATAAAAATGTATAAACATACCTTTTGTTGAATTCCAGATTGAGTTTTTAAATGTAAATCTTGCAGCTCATGAAAAGCAAAAAGCAACCCATCTCTCTGTAGAGATTAGCCTGTTCTTTAAAGACTATGGGTGATCTGCCCCAGGATTTCCCTATGAACAAGGAATCCGTAAGGGCAAAATAATTGTTTCTCAAAGGTGGGTCAGAATGCAACATTTGTATCTTCACTTCAACTGGGAAGCAATGAAATGTAATCCTTTGAGTATCATTTTTGGTAGATGTTACCTTTTGTTTCATCCTCATTTCATGCATTTAGCCTGGGAATATGTCCATGTTTAGACTTCTGAGATTTAAAAAAAAAAAAAACTTAACCCTGTGTTTCCTCTATAACATCTAAATATGTATACATAGACCTTCACTCCTTATCAAATAAATGTTCTTAGCATGACCAGTGTGCAACTGACATTCACATAGCTTATAGAACCTAAGTCTTCTGAGAAATATATTTTTAGCTGAACATCTATAATCATGACAAGAGATTAATTAAAATGCCAAGATAAGAAACAATTTATTATAGAGAGAAGAAAAATTTCTCATCCAAAATATAGAAATCTGTACAACTTTGCCACAATCAATATACATGAACTGTACAAATTTACACCAGTTCATAATTTACCAAATAAAAGATGACTAACAAAGTTCACAAAATAGATGGTGGTTTGTGGAAAAGACTTTTACCCAATTAAGTACAAGGAAAGTTACAAACCAGACCTCCACTTTCTAAAAATAAGAAGTTTACTCAGTCTTAGAAAACTACAAGCTAGCAAATGTACAGAGCTGGCTGGTGCTAACACCACAGTTGAGACAGTGTCTTTTTAAGGGTCTTAAATTTTAAAGCCTGTTGCCAAGGCCGATTTTGGTCACTGGCTACTTTCAAGGCCAAAAACACAATACAAGGTCTGACCATTTCCCCAGGTCATGCCTACTAGGTTTGTCCTATGTACATTTATACATATTTAAGTGCTAGGTAAAAGTCTTGTCATAAAACTTCCAGTACTACCTTGTTTAAAATGTTGAGCTTTCCTATTCAGCTGCCAAAAAGTTAACAATTTTCAAGTGTAATAGTGCAAATTTCCTCTGCAAGATCTACTGCAGAGAACAGTTCTTTGAAATACAGATTTGCATTAAAGGGATTGATGTAAAAATTTAGGTATAACGTCTGGGAGAAACTGAAACCACCCTAGGACTTCACTCCCTAGCATATAAAGTGATCATTTACTTGGACTCACAGGCTATTAAATTATTGAAAGGTACTGTCCAAACTATGGCACTGTCACTTAAAAAATTTTTTTTACCACTCTATCTTGTGCCAGATCTTCACAGCTGTGACATGATTTAAATTCCATAATCCATCCATCCCCAAGAGGAGCCCACCCAAAGCAAAAATCAAATTTATCCATCCATTATAAGATGATCCATCCATAGACTATATCTTAACCTGATACAGTCATCATATTGTAGTTTTTGGAAGGGCTTGTTCTGCCCAAGAGAAGTTCCTCCTTACAGCTGATTCTGCTGTCTACCATTTGCACGCTGGAGCTGCTTTGAGTGCTACCTCCTGCTGGTGAGGCTTCGTACAACACACAGATGGAGCCGTCCTCTCCAATTCTGTAGGACACTTCGTAGGGATCAACCCAGAGTGTGAGTTCGCTTGGGAGAAGCCTGAACAGCTCCTGACTGCTCAGTCCAATCCGCTGTGCCGCCTGTCCAATCAGA
The DNA here is from genome assembly GCA_011751065.1 of Lasiurus cinereus. Classification (NCBI taxonomy): domain Eukaryota; kingdom Metazoa; phylum Chordata; class Mammalia; order Chiroptera; family Vespertilionidae; genus Lasiurus; species Lasiurus cinereus. The sequence goes on from JAAGEH010000304.1 coordinate 34,637,900, forward strand.
GGATCCATTTTATGGTTGATGCGAATACAACGGTAACCTGATCCCTTGCACGGCTTTTCTGGGAACCAGTGATGTTTATAATGTTCTACAGAAGAAAAGAACAGAGAAACAATGCTTAGACGGTTACTGGTAGCTACCGCTGTAGTTTTCCTTTTCCCAAGGGCTCCGTGGAGGGGTGAAAATGAAAACTACCAACTTTTTTAAGTGCCCAGCATTGCATTCGGTGCTGTGCGTGTGCGGGGGAGTGAGCGGGCCGGATTTTAGAAACAATACAGTAGTACCGGGCAAAAAAATTGTCAGGAACCAACCGGTGGAGCCGCCAAAACCAGGAATCAGGCGCGCAGCCTGGACCAGCGAGATAGCACGGGCGGCGGGCGGGCGGCGGGCGGGAACCTGCGCTCTCCCCACCCCGGCGGCACACAATGGGGTTTATGGCTTTGGGGGAGAGAAGCGCAACCGGACTGTTAACCCCGAAGGGGAGAAAACAAGCAACCCTAGGCCACGCTCTGGGCAGAGCGCAATTGTCCCGGTGACAAACCCGATGATTAATGGGCGCGAGGAGGCGGCCAGGGCAGCCAGCACGTCCGACCCAGGCTGGCTCCGGGACAGCGGCGCGGTCCCACCCGGGCCGGTCGCCCCGCACTGGACGGTTGGGGGGTGGGGTGGAGGTGCGGGGTGGGGGCGCAGAGCCCCGCACCCCACCCCAGCCCCGTCGCTCCTTTGTCCCTAGACAGGCGGACGGTCCGAGGACCGCGGCTCCCGCCCGGTGGGCTTTCGTTTCTTTGTTGTGCGTCCCGTCTTCCTCTCCCCTCCGTCTGCCAGTCGAGGGCAGAGGGGGCGCCCTCGGCCCAGCCCCTAAGCCCTCGCCGGAGCCCGCCGCGGGTGGGCGTCCAGCGCGCCTGTCCCGGCCCCGCGGGGGGACCCGAGCGCCGCGGCCCGCGGCCCGGGCAGGCTCCCGCGGCCCGACGGCTCGCCCGGGGCTGAGGCCCGCACCCCGCACGCAGCCCTCGCCTTCCCACCGAGGCCCCCTCACCTGCCAGCAGCTCCTGCAGGCTCTGGCTGAACGTCTGCAGCTGTCGCTCACTCGTGAGCCCCTTGGTGCGGAGGAACTTGGAGATGAAGGACACGGCGGCGGCGATCTCGCCTATCATGGTGGCGGCCCGGGTGTAGAAGGGATGCATGGGGGCGGCGGGGCTCGGCGGCGCGGCCCCGACGGCGGAGCGGCACCCCGGGCTCCCTCGCAGGTCGGAGGGCCAAGAGGAAGAGGGGCGTGAGGGGCGGGCGGCTACTTTTTTTTTTTTCTCTTTTCTTTATAGTAAAAAAGTTATTTTAGAGACAGGAGGCGGCAGGAGAGAGGAGGAAACGAGCGATGGCGGCCTGGTCACATCGCTCGGACCTCCCCAGCCGCCTCCGCCTCCAGCTAAGCAGCCTCCGAAGCTCCCAGCAGTTGCATTTCCAGCTCTGGGGGGCGAAGAGATGCGGGCTCCGTGCGGCACTTTTTATAGCGCCGCGGAAAGGAAGTGCGTAGCTGGAGCGTGACGACTGACTCCAGCCAATCCCGAGATCGCACCATTGTGACGCAAGCAAATTCGGAGCCGGAGGGGGCGGGAAAAGGGCCAGGGGGCGGGTCCAGAGGCAAGGAAGGGAGGGAGGAGCTGACGTAATCCGCTTGTAAACAAATAAACCCGGAGTAGCGGCCGGAGACCGGAGAGCCGAGAGCCGCCAGGAACTGTAGGGTGCGCGTGTGAGAGCCCCGCCCACAGCCCTGCCTCCTCCGTCCCGGTTCAGCTGCCAGAGGCCCCGGGCCAGCGCGTCCTGTGTGTGCGAGCGCTGCCCGGGCTCTCCGACCTGGAGGCTTAGTGCTGGGCGGATGAAAGCCGCTTTGCCCGGTTGTCTGTAGGCACTCTTGCTGCACCAAGGGAGCTGCACACCGCGACGCCGGCCGCCTCGCGTACTCGCTGTTGACATCCCGTCCCTGCGCCAAGTGTACCTGGCCGGCTTGGCCAGCAGGAGGAGCGGGTGGCGCAGCGGGGAGTGGGTGCCCCACGCTGAAGGTGCTGGCGGCGCGCAGCGGGGTGCAAAAGAAAGGGGGCGGGGGGATGGGCTCTCGCTGGGCCCGCTGCAATGTGTGGGAGCCCAGGTCTCCTCGCGAAAGTGCAGCCAACGCCATGGAGCCCTTTCTGCTTCACGCTCGGGGAGGAGTCGGGGATGTCTTTGTAAAAGTTTAATTGCGAAATAAATAAAAGGTTGGTTAGCCTTTTGTGGTTGCTGTTGCAGTAACTTCAGGAGTTAAGGGAGAGAAGAGTGGACACTTTCCTGCCTCCAACTTAAGGTTGATAAGGAAAGCCTGTTACAGAATACAGAGTAACGTGGATCTTGTAAATTTTATTATGTATTGGGGGTTGGGGGGAGGATATAATGTATTCTACGCAGTTTATACGCAAAACCAAAAATTGCTGTTTTCTAGTCCAAATAACTGCCTGAACCTTGAGTTCTGCTGCTCTTTATGAAAACAGAAAAAAGAAAAGTAAAATTTGAAGCTTGTGAAAGTATTAGGCATAAACATTTAAATTTACTGGAAACCGTACTTGCAAACTAGAAGGAAAAAAAGACTGACACAAAGGCGTGAGCCTGCTAAAACAAGTAGGCTCAGAAAAGGGTTAATCTGAACTCCATTAAGGAAGAGAAGAAAAAAAAAAAAGATGGTGAGGCAAGCAGATGGAGAAAGCAAACAAGAGGCAGAAGTTGAATGCTACCAGATGGAAATAAATATCCTGAGCTTAGTTGGTCATCAATATTGCAAAATACACCACTTTGAGTGTTTTCTCTTTTAATACGGAGCCAAAGGGCATAGAAATGAAGCAAAAGTAAGACTTGTTATAAAGCAGGAGGAGAAAAAGTTTTATTGTTTACATGAAATATATAAAACTGTCTGAAAGAATAACTTCTAGGTTATTTTTTACGCATAAGCCATCACTAGGTACTTACATAACCATGTTAAACCCACTGATAGTGAAAGTATTAATTTTCTTTGGATAAATTTATTTAAAAAAATTATAAGTAAGGTGCATTTGTTTCCTTCTAGAACTTTTCAGATAGACCTGTACTTTAAAAATAATCATCATGTTACTGGGAACCAGAAACCTCCTTTACTCCTCAGAAAGGAGACAGGGAGACAGAAGTAAATCCTTAAAATCACCTTAGCCTAGAACAAGGTCTTCTGATATCTCTCCTACCACTGCCCATCCTTAAATATCTGATGTGTTAATTTTCCTTACATTTCCAGTCTTTTGAGTATTAGATTAGAAATCAGGTGCAGGGTTTTCTCCTCTATGTCTGGTATCCAACTTGAACTCCCAATAATTCTGAGTTTAAATTTGTTTTGTCACCTACAAAACAATTAAGCTTACAAAATGCTAGGATTTGAACTCACTGTTGTCTCCCAAGCCCATATTCTCTCCACTACTTAGCCACCTTCCCAGGCAGCAACTAGACCCTTTCTCCAAAGCTTTTTAAAATGAGTTGAATAGGGTTAACAGAAAGCTTACATATTTCTGAAGGATTTGCCCTGCCTCCACTTTTCTTTATTGTATGTGTTCCCCCGCCCCTTAATTCATTCTTTTAAGAGACAAATGGATTTAAGAAATTACTGTTTTACCTGGAGAATTTGGGGTGAACTTAGAAAATAAATAGAGAGATAGAGATAGAGACAGAGACAGACAGAGAGAGAGAGAGATGTAGATTCTAAATGCAAGCTTTAGATAGTACACAATGTTAATTGTTAGTAGTTTTCATTTCTGGACATACATATATTTAATAATATTTTTTTCCAGAAATTTAGTCAAGTTCTTCTCTTCCAAGAAACAAGTTAGTATATCTGGACAGCTTTGGATTACAAAGATTCTTTTTCATGTTACGATAAAGTACAGGGCAATCTCAACCATTTACTAACTCAACTTTTGACTTGGTGTCCTCATGTAAGTTACTTAACCTCTCTGTATAGTAAGTAATCTAAAAAATGTAAAGGCTGGTATAAGGTTTAAATGCAATAACTACAGAAACTAGTTAGTACTGTCTTCAGCATTCAAATATGTATGTGTGTGTGTATGTATATATGCTAGCTTATATCATCATCAAGCAATTTAATAATATTATGAAATTAATTTCTAAAACCTAGAAAGTTTTCCAATCAAAGCACTAAAAGTAAATCTTAGGAATTCTGTCAAAACAAATCCAGGAAATGAACCTGGCTTTGAAAATAAGTTTGCAAGAAAGGCACAAATGTCAGGTCTTTGGAAACAATGCTAAGGAGTTCAGAGAGCACTTCTAGAGAGGTAACTATTGGACAACTAACTAGAATTTCAAAGGGCTGGGGATTTATATTCCCATCCCTCAGTTCTAATGTTACTGGAACTGTTTGCTCTATACTAAAATCTGAGTTCCCTGTAGATTGTTTGAGTATTGTTTTTAACCAAAGAGAGAAAAAGAAAAACAAACATTTATGTAGCAAAGGGAACTGAACATTTTTCTTTACTTCATAAACTAATAAAATTTAGAGATCAGCTCAAGATCTTTTATTTGGCTAAAGATTTTTTTTTAAAAATTGATTTCAGAGAGGAGGAGAAAGGAAGAGAGAGAGAGAGATAAAAACATCAATGATGAGAGAGAATCATTGATCAGCTGCCTCCTGCGCGCTTCACACTGGGGATCGAACCCGAAACCCGAGGAAGGGGCCCTGACTGGGAATCGAAGGTGACCTCCTGGTTCATAGGTCGATGTTCAACCACTGAGCAACATTGACTAGGCCAAAGAATTTTTTAAATCACATTTCCATCTGCTATCACTACATTTTCACGCAAGGATGACATTTTTAACATCCCAAAGTAAGAGAGGTATCCATATCAGAACAAAGCATGATCTTAATTAAATTAAAATCACTACATGTCACTTTTTGCATTTCATCATGACTTTACATTTGGGAACTTATCTGAACTATTAAACTAAGAATATGAAAATGAAGCTATTATGCCGTTAATTTTATATACTTATCCCCACTGCCTGGAGTACCTACCGGGTCATTTCCCCCTCTATCAAGGTAATTTCTCCTTATTCTCCAAATAGCCTTCCCTGATTCTCTGGACTTGAGTAAATTTTGCAGTATTCTATTTTCCCCTTGCTCTGGCTCTGGTACTTATCTGATAGACCAGAGTTACTATGTTTACTAGCCTATCTTTCTTTCCAGTCTAAATTCTTTTGAGGGCAGGCATCTCAAGTCATTCATTATTATCCTCCCAATGCCTAAGCAACAACCCACCCTATAGTAAATGTTGCCTTATGGTGTTAAATAGACAGAAAACCACTACTTAGAATTTGTTAGATGAAAAATAATGTAGAGTGAGTTTTTGCTGCTTAAAATCTGACAGTCAGTATTTGTGGGGAGAAAATAACTCCACCGCACTTTTTTCCTGGCTGCCGTGTTAATTATTGCATTGATTGCTTTTGAAGATTACCTATTTTTTAGGATAGACTGCATTTGCACAGCAAATGAAATGGAAACCAAAGTAACTTACACATGTTGCGCAGGAATATTGTGGTATTATCACATTTTCCCCATTTAAGGTTTTTTTGCTTTTTCCCCCCTTATGCTCTTAAAACCCAAAATGTGGTGGTCAGGCCGGAACTCTATGTCTGGTAAAACCGAAGAATGGATTCACAGGCAAAATGGTGGAAAGAAAACAAAATTTACTGGGGGGAAAACAAAGCTTAAGGGGGAATAGGACTTAGGCAATAGGAAGGGGGCCCAAAACATGTTACCACGTGAGCTCTTTGTCTAGGGATATTCACATACTCCGCTAGTTTGTAATTGGCCCCTTCAAGGAATTCTGGCAATATCCAATTAGACCAAAGTTCAAGTTTCTGCCTTATGGGAGGACCTGATTGAAGACTGTCACTTCAGGTTGGAGGTGACATCACTGTTTCAGTCTGGCCAGGTCAAAGGTCAAATTTTTCCTGCTCAGCCAGATCAAGTTTTCCCCTTCTAGCTGGTTCCACCTAGCTAGTTCTAGGTCCTTTGTTTACCTCCATGTCTGACTTCTCTTCCCCCTACCTCCAGGTGGTCCCTGTCCCTGACTGCCTACCTAGCCCTCCTTTTCTATCTCCTCACTATTTAGACACATTTTAGTATTTTTACCTCTGGTTCTCCACAAATGTCCATTGCTTGTGTATTCCTCTTTCGTATTTGCCATTCTATCCTGAAGTTGCTCACAAGGTGACCTTAGGAGGCTCTTCTCTCACCTCATCCATGTGATCCAAGGTTCCTGGATTATTGCTAGGAAAGTCCCAGAATTTTTAAATGGCTATATTACAGTTCACAAGTTTATCTGGAAGGCATTCCCCAAACTCCCCTGATAATCCCACCTATCAAAAGTGCAGTTCTCTATCTGGATCTTTCCTACTTCTAAAAGTGCATTTAGGTTCATAGATTTTTTGTTGCCAGTAAGCTAGATGCATTCATTAAAGTTATATTTACTGTGAATTTACATTCAAAAAGAGTCCTAGGTTGTCCATGGTACTTGCTTTAGAAAACTCACAGCTTACCCAACAAGTACAAGGTTGAGTGGGGAGTTATTTAGGGTATTAATAATAAATAGAGACAAGGCATTTATTTTGGTGTGTATTTGAGGGCAGGAGGAGATAAGCAAGTCCGAAAAGTGAAGGATCTCTGCTAAACCAGTGAAGTTGGCCATTAATTAAATCTCTTTAGGAGGAAGAAAAGAAGGAGCCTGACCTTGCAATATTTTAATGGCTTAAACCAATATAAGGAAGATAAATATTGTTGGAAAAAATTGTGAGTAGAGGGGGGCATTGTTGCTGAGGGGTGTTTTTAGCAAGGAAGTACATAATATGATCAGATTTAACTTTTAGAAAGCCTGGGGATGATGGATTACGGAAATATTGAAGTGACTTTGTTGTGCCCAGAGTTCGGGGTCCCCAATAATCCACCACTAAGGAGCCTTTTCCGATGCAAAAGCAAAAAGTCTTTATTCAAACCCCGGTCTGGCTCTCAGCCTCTTTCTGGTGCAGCAGCGAGGCAAGAGAGCGGACCGGGCGGGAACAATGAGTTTTATGGGGTAGGATGAATAGGGGGCTTGGGAAAGTGATGAGGGTTACAGAGATTGGTCACTTGAATTGGGGTATTTCTGTGGTTAAGCCTAATTAGGACCTTAGCTGTGTCCCTGGAGCTTCATTGGTCCTTTCAGGTGAGGGTCGGGGAAGTTAAGACATTGCTGGCACACCTGTGGCCACTCCCAGAAAAGGGAGGGGGGTTTAGGCAGGGGCCCAGCCCTTATAGGACAAGATGGAGGGGCGTCCATTTCCTTTCATTCCCCCCTTGTCTTGGGGTATGTAACGATTAAGTACTGAGGAATCCCCTTACGGCTAGGCTTGCAACACTTCCTCCTCTAAAGCCTAGCCTGCAAACTATTCTTTGTGGTCTATCCTGTGGGGACTTGCTCTGTTACATTTGGGACTCGCTCCGTCACCACTTCGGCTGTGAACTGGGAGTCCTGCGGCGTCCCACCTCCCTATGTCCACACTCAGAAGGTACGTACCAAACCAGGACAGGTAATCAAGAAAACAGGCCTGTCTTACTGGAGCCACGCAGACAGGTACGATGGCTCCAGAGAAACTAGGATTTTGGAGGGGCTCCAACTAAACCCCCTCATGTGGGTATCTCGCTGGGGCCTCCAAATGTAACGGAGCAAGTCCCCACAAGACAGACCACAAAGACCAACCGAATTCAAACAGGCCTAAATTTATTACAGATTCGAATCTGGCCTCACCTAAATTTATTACAGATTCGGATCTGGGCTCAAACCTTAGCTGACGCAGCAGCCTGGCTCCTTTCCCCATCGGAGTGCCTGAGTTAGGGCAATCAGCTCGACCTTTTGGGCAGAGGTCCCATGTCCTAGGGCTTGTGCCCAGATGACACTCAGCAATCTCTAATTGGTTCTCAGGCAGCAAGGGACCAGCTAACCCAGGAGGTTCCTAGTAAGGCTGATTGACCTAGTTAGCCTAACGGACTCAGGAAGCCGTGTTTCAGGTGTTGTGGTCTAGCCAAAGATAAGAGGCTCAAGATTGCAGTTAATCAGAGGCAGGTTCACACTTTTAACCCTGATTCTGCACCTTCCCCTCCCCCTTCTTTAATAGTTTGCAGGCCTGGCTTTAGGGGAGGAAGTGTTGCAAGCCTAGCTGTAAGGGGATTCCTCAGTAGTTCCCAATTTAATCTTTACAAGGTACACGTCTCAATCATGAGACAGGATGCATTTCTGCCTCTTCTTCTATTGCTAGAGGCCGGTACTGGGCTTGTAAAACCATTAATTGGACTACTTCTATGCGCTTCTTGACAAATTTGACCAGTTTGTTAATAATACAAGGACCAAGAGTTAAAAGCATTAAAATAATTATAAGGGGCCCTATGAGGGTGGAAATAAGAGTAGTTAACCATGGGGACCAATTAAACAGTGATTCACACCAAGACTGAGACCGATCCCTTTCTAGCTTACGCTTCTGCAATCCCTCTCTTACAAGGGCCATGAATTCCTTGACAACTCCTGAATGGTCAACATAGAAACAACATTCTTCCCCTAGGGCTGCACACAAGCCCCCCTGCTGCATGAGTAGTAGGTCCAGTCCCTCCTGTTCTGGAGCACCACCTCAGACAAGGAAGTGAGGGATTCTTGCAGGTGGGTGATGGATTTTTCAATTCTTTCTATGTCCAAGTCAATGGCTATTCTTAGGGCCCTATAGTTCTTGTCCTACATGACGAGTGAGGATATCCCAATCCCTGCTCCCGCCAGTCCTAACCCCAGGAGGGCTGCCATGGTTAGGGCCGTGATGGGTTCTCTTTTATTTCGTGAATTAGTGGCCCCCAACTTATCAAATACTTCTTTTTCTGAGTGGTATATTAACTTGGGAATTAACTGCACGAGTAAGCAAAAGCCTTCCTTTTGGGAGTTAAGGACTGAAGAATGGATGCAAGGAATGAGGCCACTGGAACATGCCCCCCATGCGTTTTCAGGGGGCAGGAGATATACTGCTTCCCCGGGAATGGCCAGGGTTCTGTTACAAAGGTGTGACTGGTCTGAGGACACCTTGCCTATGCACGATCCCTGCCCTATCACTCCCTGGAGGGTTAGCCTTGCAGCAGTTTGCTGCCACCTGCAGGAACTGGCATTCGGGGCCATTGTATAATTGCCTTTGACCGCAACACCTTCATAATATGGTGGTTCAATGCCTAGACAGAGCCAACAAGATTCGGTTAGGTCAGGCCTGGAGGCGTTTAGGACATGGTAGGCTCCTATGACCAAGCTAAGAGAGGGTCTATCTCAGGTGGTAAAGTCTGACTCTGGGTCCGGCTCCCCGTGGTGGGTGCAACCCATGCTCTCTTGGTGGAGAGCACTAGGGGCGTAGTTGGCTGGGCCAGGGAGCAGGAGCCATTGCCAATACCTTGTTGGGCCCTACTCCCACAGGGGGTGATAGTGAAGGGGAGTGTTTTGAACCCGGAGGGTAAATAATCCTCCCTGATCCCTAGCCCCAAGTCTGATTGTATCATACATGTGAATTCCCCAGGTTTTGCCAGTGTCCCATCCTATTGCTTTCTCACCCTGTTTTGTGAAGGATATCCGCACAGGGTTGCATGGGGTGTGGGGATGATCCTGACAGGCGGGTGCTGCCGGCCAGGCCACAGTTATTAGGTCATCTGTCTTGGGAGGGGTCCACCAGATGTGTCCAGTCGAGACGCATAACCAGGAGGTATAGAAGTAGTCCTCAGCTCCTCCGCATGGGTCCTGGGTGTGCCTCCGGGGAGTCCGTGAGTGCCCAGGACAGACATAGAAATAGTGGCCCCATATAACCCTAGGGTCCCAGCTAAGGGGGATGAGGTCTAGCAAGTCATAGTAGAGGTCTGGATACCAAGGTTCTTAGGGTGTATCTGGGAGGTCTGATTGAGTATTGTCCCTGAGATGGCATCTATGATCTGCCATGTAATATTATAGGGAGTGTGTGGGCTCCCGGTGGTAGGAGTGATCCTGAGTAAAGTTACCAACATCAGGCAGGTCGAGTGCACCACAGCTTGAGCTTGAGCGGGTTGCGCTGGTCCTGGTCCTGGTCGATGTTCCATTGCGCGATGAAGTCCTCCTGGATTGCAGAGGGGTCAGCTGGGCGAGCGTGCATATGATGGACCCAGGTTGCGATGCCGTTAACCTTGAGAGCGGTGGGTGTGGTCAGCACTACAACGTAGGGGCCTTTCCAGCGTGGCTCAAGGGTCTCCTGACGGTGCCTCTTGAGGAACACCCAGTCCCCTGGCTTGTACTGGTGAGGCTTCGGGGTTGGGCTAGCCTCTTAGATCGCTCAGAGGCGTGGCCAAACGTTTTCATGCACCCTCTGCAACCCTCTTAAGAGAAAAGATATCTCCTGATTCTCAAATTCAGTAAGAAGCTCAGCTTTAAGGTTAGGAATAATTGGGGGGGAAGGGGGGGTCTGCCAAACATGATCTCATAAGGAGTAAGACCTAGAGTGTAAGGAGAGTTCCTTACCCAGTAAAGGGCATATGGAAGGAGAGCCATCCAATCCCCGCCAGTCTCCATGGTTAATTTGGTAAGGGTCTCTTTTAGAGTTCTATTCATCCTCTCTACCTGCCCTGAGCTCTGGGGCCTATAGGCACAATGTAATTTCCAACCTGCCCCAATGGCTTTAGCTACCGCCTGTGTTACCTGTGAAATGAAAGCTGGACCGTTGTCAGACCCTATCATAGCTGGAAAACCATACCTGGGTAGGATGTCTTCCAGTAGTTTCTTGGCGACCGTCTGGGCTGTTTCATGCTTGGTTGGGTATGCTTCTACCCAACCAGAGAAGGTGTCTATAAATACTAAAAGATATTTATAACCATACTTTTCTGGTTTGATTTCAGTGAAATCAACTTCCCATTGTGCCCCTGGTTTGGTACCTCTGAGCCTGGTTCCTTGATCACCTGACCCAGCTCTTGGCGTTTGTGAGTTGGCAGGTCTTGCACGAGGCTACAATTTGATTTATTTTTGAGTCTTGTTGGTGAATCTTGATTCTAGCATGCTGAATTAAGTCTCTTAATTTCCGGGTTCCCAGGTGGGTGGACTGATGCATGCGTTCTAACACCTTAACCCCAAGCCAGTCCAGTAGTATGAGCTCCTTTTTTGATGTGTACCACCATCCTTTAATTTTCTGGACGTGGGGGAGCTTCCTGATCCGCTGCAGCTCCTCCTGAGAGTACCCCGGCTGATCTGGCAAAACTGGGTCCCCGGGGTCTGGCAGTCGTAAGGTCATTGTTGGGAACGAGGTGAGGGCCGCTGCCTTGGCTGCCTGATCAATCCTTTGGTTACCTCTTGCCACTGGGTCATCTGCCTTCTGGTGCCCTTGGCAGTGGATGATGGCTAGCTTAGCGGGGAGCCACAAGGCCGCAAGCAGGTCAAGAATTTCCTATTTATTCTTTATTGTTCGTCCCTCTGCTGTCAATAGCCCTCTCTCCTGATAGATCGCCCCGTGAACATGAGCTGTGGCAAATGTGTAGCGGCTATCTGTGTAGACGTTAAGCCGTTTCACAGCCCCCAGTGTCAGTGCCTTGGTGAGTGCAACAAGTTCTGCTCGCTGAGCGCATGTCCCAGGGGGCAGAGCCTCCGCCCACACAGTGTCCATGTTGGTAACTACTGCTGCACCCGCATACCTGCACCCATCTCGCATGAAGCTGCTCCCATCCGTGAAACAGGTGGCCTCTGCATCAGGGAGGGGCCGGTCAGTCAAGTCTTTCCGGAGTCCGTGCACCTGCTCCAGGATCTCCGCACAGTCATGTAGCGGGGCATCTAGGTCGGGGTCAGGCAGCAGGGTGGGTGGCAGGGTTGAGGGCTGCACTTGGATGGAACTGTACTCGAGGGGGATTGAGCAGCAAGCTTTAATAGTGGGTCATACGTGCATTGCTCATCCATCTATCAGGAGGCTGTTTTAGGACCCCCTTAATGGCATGCGGGGTTGTAATCCAGATCTCCTGTCCTAAGGTCAGTTTGTCAGCATCCTTGACTGAGAGCGCAGTTACTGCAATGATTCTCATGCATGGTGGCCAGCTGGCAGCTACTGGATCTAGCTTCTTGGACAAATATGCTACTGGGCGGCTCCAGGGGCCCAAAGCCTGAGTTAGAACCCCTTTTGCTATTCCCTTGCGTTCATCTACAAAGAGGCGAAAGGGCTTTGTAATGTCTGGCAGCCCCAGGGCTGGAGCAGCCAAGAGGGCTGTCTTTATCTGATTAAAGGCAGCCTCTTCGTTTTTAATCCATTCAGATACCTTCCCCTCCTTGGTAGCTTCATATAGGGGTCTGGTGATCTCAGCAAAACCTGGAATCCCGAGGCGGCAATAGCCAGCCGACCCTAGGAATTCCCTCACTTCCTTCCAGGAGGTGGGAGTGGGGATGTTCAGGACAGTCTCTTTTCTAGCATCTGACAACCGCCATTGTCCACCCTCCAGGATGTATCCCAGGTAACTCACCCTCTCTTGGCATATTTGAGCTTTCTTTGCAGAGGCCCGATACCCTAATGTCCCCAGGGTGGCTAACAGGTCTCTGGTCCCCTGCTCGCAGTCTTCGACGGTTTCGGCAGCAATCAAGATGTCATCTACGTACTGAAGGAGGGTGAGATTGTCACCGAGGTCTTCGTGCAATGCCTCGTCAAAGATGGTAGGCGAATTCTTGAACCCTTAGGGCAGTCGCGTCCAGGTTAGTTGTCCACTGTATCCCTCCTCCAGGTCATGCCATTCTAAGGCAAACAGGGGTTGGCTTTGAGGTGCTAGTGGCAGGCTGAAGAAGGCATCCTTCAAGACTAATACAGTATACCAGACTCTAGAGGGTGTCAAGGAACTTAGGAGAGTGTATGGGTTAGGAACAGTTGGATGTATATCCATGACTCTTTTATTTACTTCCCGGAGGTCCTGTACTGGCCAGTAGTCATTTGTGTGTGGTTTCTTGACAGGCAGAAGGGGGGTGTTCCAGGCAGACTGGCATGGGATCAGCACCCCCAAGTTTCGCAGTCTCCGGATGTGAGGCTGAATTCCCTCCCGGGCCTCCTGGGACATAGGATCCTCCTTGACTCTTATTGGGCCTTCTCCAGGCTTTAACTCCACTAGGATTGGGGCCCTGTGAGCAGCCGGTCCAACTCCCCCCGTTTCTGCCCAAGCAGTAGGGAATTCCTGTAGCCATCTGTCCACAGTACTTTTTACTGGGAGTGCCCCCTAGTGGAGACGATATTCATCCTCCAGTCTCAAGGTCAGAACTTGGATGGGATGGCCTCTACCATCAAGTGACCTGGGGCCCCCTTTGTCTGAAAGTTATTTGGGCTCCAATCTTGGTTAGCAAGTCCCGTCCTAGTAGGGGGTAGGGGCATTCTGGTATTACCATAAATGAATGGGATACCCGGCCTGTTCTTAGATCTACTGTTCTGCAGGTAGTCCATGAATACTGGCTTATGCCAGTTGCCCCTTGCACCCAGGATTTCTTGTTGGCTAGCTTCCCTTGAGGTGTACGGAGGACTGAATGTTGGGCCCCAGTGTCTACAAGAAATTCAGTGGGGGTCCCCTCCACTCAAAGAGTTACCCTGGGCTCGGGGAGGGGGTCCGAACCCTGACTCCCCTAATCACTTAATCTTTCCAGCTCTAAGACTTCTACCCGGTCTGTCTTGCTTCCCTTCCTGCCGGTTCTCTTTGCACATTCCCGGGCCCAGTGTCCTATCTCTTTGCAGTAAGCACACTGGTTCCGCTGCAGCTTCCTTTTCCCGCCTCTGATGACCCTCTTACCTTCTTCTTGGTCATCTGCAAGCTGGCGAAGGCGGTGGGTCTGCTCCTCGGGGGATTCTGTGCTGGTGGCTAGCAGGATCTTGGCCAGGTTTCGGGTCTGCTTGTCACTGGCAGCTGTCATGGCGTGGGCTTGCCTATGTTCAGGGGACTCCCAATTATTGTACACTTTCTCGGCCACCTCCAGCAAGTCTCGAAGACTTTTTTCTCCTAATCTATCTATTTTATGCAGTTTCTTTCTGATGTCTACAGCTGACTGGTTTATAAAACTCATGACTACAGCTGCCTTATTCTCAGGGGCTTCTGGGTTCATGGGGGTGTAAGTGCGGTATGCCTCCATAATCCATTCTAAGAAGGCAGTTGGAGACTCATCCCTTTCTTGCTGCACGTTCCCTACCTTGGTCAAATTGGTAGGCTTTCTAGCAGCCATACGGAGACCCCCCATTAGAGTCTGGCGGCAAATTCGGAGTCTCTCCTTACCTTCTGCCATGTTGAAGTCCCAGTCAGGTCTAGTTAAGGGAAAAGAGACATCTATCTGGGCCTGGTTAGTGGTTGGGTTCCCATCTACGCCAGGAACCACCCTCCTGGCCTCGTTGAAGATTCTCTCTCTCTCTCTTCCGTTGTAAACAGGACCTGTAGAAGCTGTTGACAATCGTCCCAAGTGGGTTGATGAGTGAAATGAACAGAATCTAGCAGATTGATAAGCCCTGCCGGCTTCTCGGAGAACTTAGGATTCTGTGCTTTCCAGTTATAAAGGTCACTAGTGGCAAAAGGTCAGTAGTGGTGGGGCTGATTGCCATCCTCATCCGGGGGGCCCACAGCTCGCAAGGGCAGAGTCTTAATAGTGAAGTCAGGGGCTGCAACATGCAGTTCCCTCTGAGCCCTTTGCCTGGTAAGGTGGGCTTCTTAAGGAAACTGTGGCCATACCCAGAAGCCCGCCCCTTTCCGGTGCTGGAAGCCCGCCCCCTTCCCGTAACCTGGGGAACTGGTATGGGGGAAGGAAAATTAACTCTTCTCCTGTTCCCCCCTGTAAAACTGGGTGGAGGGGATCAGGAGCTGATGGCAGGGTGGCTTCCTTCTCCTTCTTCTCTGAAGTAACCGCCTTCTTTTTCTTCTCTGTTTCCTGCAAGGCAAGAATGGGTTCCGGCTCCGGAGGGCTTGGAGCTAGGAAAGGTTTAATCCAGACGGGAGGGTCCTCTACAAGATCCTGCCAAGTAATAATGTAAGGGAGTTGATTTAGATGGCCTCCCCTTGGCCGAGAAACGATTTCTCTGACCCGGCGAATGGTGGGGAGGTCAAAAGTCCCTTCTGGGGGCCATCCGGTATTGAGAGCCGGCCACGTGCTGGAACAAAATTTTTGCCATCTGCTTTTCTTCACTTCTAAACTAAGGTTGTTAGCCCTTCTCTTAACCTCTCTAAAATGATCAACCATAATACTCAAGGGGGTAGCCTGAGTCTGTCCCATAACTTCTGTCCAATGAGCTCACAAAACTACACAAAAAGACACAAACTGATCAAACAGATAAAAATACCCAAAGCAGCCTTCCGAACCCGTGGAAATAAAACCAATAAAAACATCCAAAGCAGCCTTCCAAACTCGCAGAAATAAAGCCGACCACTGGATGATGGCCATGCGCCAACCTGTAGGAGCCACCCACTTCATCCCAGAGGTTTGAGGGGATTCCATGTCCCTCCCGTGAGGGGATTCCACGTTCCTTGTGGGGAAGCAGAGCGTCCTCTGACCCCCCCACCACCACCCCCCAAGATCCACTAGTGCATCCACCTAGACCATTTCAGGCACTACAGACTTCAGAAGCAAGCTCGCACACAGAACAGAAACAGACACTTACCGCGGTCAGACGGACTCTCCAGATCGGGGTCCCTCGTGAGTATTGGGAATCCCGGATGTGCCCCCAAATGTTGTGCCCAGAGTTCGGGGTCCCCAGTAATCCACCACTAAGGAGCCTTTTCCGATGCAAAAGCAAAGAGTCTTTATTCAAACCCGGGTTTGGCTCTCAGCCTCTTTCTGGCGCAGCAGCGAGACGAGAGAGCAGACTGGGCAGGAACAATGAGTTTTATGGGGTAGGATAATTAGGAGGCTTGGGAAAGTGATGAGGGCTACAGAGATTTGTCACTTGAATTGGGGTCTTTCTGTGGTTAAGCCTAATTAGGACCTTAGCTGCGTCCCTGGAGCTTCATTGGTCCTTTCAGGTGAGGGTCGGGGAAGTTAAGACATTGCTGGCACACCTATGGCCACTTCCAGAAAAGAGAGGGGGGTTTAGGCAGGGGTCCCAGCTCTTATAGGACAAGATGGAGGGGAGTCCATTTCCTTTCAACTTCTATATTTGTATTTAATTCTTATTTAATCTTTAAATAATTTATCTTTTCATGTGGACTTATTTTTTCAACTAGAGACCTATGCATGTCTTTTATTTATCCTTTTCTTGGTTTTCCACAGGAAGGAGACCACTTTCAGCAGCCTCTCCATCTGGCACCCTGCCTGGCTTTCCTTAGGTGTGAATCCAAGGGCACAATCTAAGGCATTTGTACGAAGTTTATATCCACTGCCGTTCAGAAAATGCAAGAGAACTAGAAATCTGAGGGTGCACACAGATTTGGGGCTAAACTGCTGCTTCTTATTAAAGCAATTCAGATTGTTTGGAGAGAATGGAAGGGAAAGGATTAAAGAGTTACCTAACAACAGCAACAAAAATGATCATATAGATTATCATCACTGATAGTGCCTCAGAAAATGTGCTGAGTGTTTTAGAGACATTCCCAGTTACTTCTCCAAAAATACCACCACGTGAGTATAATTGACAGCATTTAACATGTAAAATTTAGATCCTGAAGAAAGTTAAGTCATTTACCCAAGTTCTTGGCAACCAGATTTGAACTCTCAAGTCATGGATGGCAAAACTGTGCTTTCCCTGATATTAACTTTTCTAAAAGTGACTGTGAGAAATAAAACCCTATAAAGTTAGATGACTTTGTTGACACAAGTAGAGACAGTAAAGCAAAAAACAAAAATACAAAATTAAGACAGTTGAAGAGACTTCTTATGGCTGGCATACCTGAAAAATACAGGTATATCTCTTCAAAAGTTCATTGACAAATGAATCAAAGGACATATTAAAACATTAATCTGCCAAATAAAATAATTTCTCTGGGATGAAAATTAACCTATGGACAGAAAAGAGAAAGTAGCAAAAACACCTTCTGTTTTAAATTATTTAAGCATCTCAATTCTCCTTTTGAACTAAATTGGCAGAGAGAAACGGAGCTAGCTGGTCAGCTCCCATAGTCCCTCTTCCTCAGCCACCTGGGGAGTCCAGGAATGTCTGAGAGTTCAGGTGGAGGAGGCTGGAGAAGAGCAAGAAGGGCTGGTTTTGTGTCTTATTCCTTCAAAGCACTGTTGAACTGGATGGCCTGCCCTGAGGTATTCTCAGTGACTTTTCTATTGTTAAGCTTCAAGGCCATTTCTCAAGGCCAGGCTTCCTTCCAAGACCTTCTTTTCTTCCCTTTAGCAGAACTCCACAATTTCATTTACTTTCCTCTTTCTAAAGCTGCCACCATCTACTCTCTCTCCAACTCCTTCGAATGTTCACATTTATGGAATGGGGTTGTTTATCTGCATCTCACCAGCTGCTGGAGACCTATTTCAGTTTTAAGGTTAACAGTAGTCTGAGAAAGAGGCAGATGACGAACTTTGGAAAATTGTGAACTTTAAGGGATTACACAAAGTTCTTACAAGTTATGATCCTGGACTACAGTGTTTACAACTTTTAGAATCTGGAGCACATGGGCCTCCCTTTCCTTTCAAACTTAATAGGGCAGGGGATCAAAACTTCTCAGTTTTTAAAGTGTGGTCCCCAGAGCAACAGCTCAGCATTACCCCTGCATATTCATAGAAATGCAAACTTTTGTCTTTAAACCCACTAAATCAGAAACTTTAGGGTTGAGACCCAGATATCTAGGCACTAATGTTTCAGAACAACTGTTTTTCAAAAAGTAATAGCAAAATTCTGTCATCTAAAACCAACCAACAAACTTTTTATCTAGGCATATTACTATCTCAACTAGAAATTTTGTTTCTTAAAAGGAAAAATCCACATGCTGATTTAATATATAAAAGCTGCCTTTAAGTGTCAACTAAGTTTTAAATGATGAGTTATCTGCTTCCCTGAGGTTCTATAGTCTGAGTGAAATGCCTTCTTCCAAGCTTTGGATACATTCAGCAAACTAGGGCAAATAATAATAGCTACCTATTTCTCCCAAGAGAGAAGATAATACTCAGAAAGCTTGATAAAGTAATCATTGAGTTAAATGTTGGGATAGTCCATGATTTTGAGAGGTGAGTGTGAACTGTTGTGTCCCTTGTCTCTAGAACTTTATGAATGAATTCAAGGGCAAGGGAGGGTGTGCAAAGGGAAGCGAAGTTTATTGCAGTGAAAGAACAGAGCTCTCCTTGCAGAGAGAGGGGTCCTGAAAAGGGTTGCTACAGAAGCTCATTAATCTAGGCCCTAGGGGTTTAAATTTCCTGCACTTGCCTTCTGTTGTCTCTTTCAAAGAAGCACCACCCAATCTCCCTTTGCTCTTGTCTTTCTGATTTTAGTTCCCATCCTGGGTCCAGGGGGAAGGGCAGCTCTATGGTTGACTGGTACATTCGCCTATTTTGCTCAATTGACCATCTGGTTTATTTCCTCTCTACCTACCATCTTCCCTCCCTGAAACCCTTATCCTAAACTGCCTGATCCCACTAACTCCTCATGTCCCCACTCTCATGGAGTAACCCTGCCTGTCTGCCATTAGGGAATTGGGAGGATGACTTACTGCTTTGGCTGATTCTTGCTGAATGGGGACATTGTCAGGACCCCGGCAGTCAGGTTTCCTTCAGGAAAGGACCATCTACAAGGCCGAGAAAACTTGGGTTATTCATGTGAGGTTCCATTTCCATAACCATCTGTAATTTAAAGGATTCCAGACAAAAAAGCACAAATTTAGCTAAGCGGTTAAAAAAATGCAAGATCCAAAAATTAGGAGAACTACAGAGACCAGGGGGCCTAAAAAGGGTAGGAGACAAGTTATGCTAGGCTGTCAGGAAGAGAAAGACTGTCCATGTCCTGGCCCCGTTGGTTGTACTTATGCAGCCATTCTGCTTGTTCATAGATTTTCCTTATGTTTGTCTCCTCGAGACAAGAGTTATTTATATAAGTGCAGCAGGTTTTGTTTACAATTGCACAGACTCCTTCTCATTCTGCCAAGAGGTAATCAAGAGCTAAATGATTATCCAAGACAACTACACTGAGTGGCCAGATTATTATGATCTCTAAATGCATAATAATCTGGCTACTCAGTGTATATCCTATATAATAAAAGGCTAATATGCAAATTGTCCCCTCGACCAGGAGTTCAACCAGCAGGCAAGCCAGCCAACTGCCCATGTCCCCTCCTCCTGGCCTGGCTGGCCAGACCCCACCCATGTATGAATTCATGCACTGGGCATCTAATGTATATATTACATATTACACACACACACACACACACACACACACTTTGAATGGCTAGATTATTATGTGTTCAGAGATCATAATAATCTGGCCACTCATATAGCTAATGAGTCTAAGGATTTAGAGTACTGCTCTGGCTGCTGCCTTGGCGGCCAGATCAGCTAGCCTATTTCCTTCCACAACCTCATTTACTCCTCTTTGATGACCCTTGCAATGTATAACAGGACAGGAGCCAATCAATCTTTTTGTGGTATTTAATAGAGGCTCCATTGCTGTCAAATGTCTTTACTTCCAGATGGCAGCAGGGACGTGGACTAAGAAAGCATATTTAGAGCCAGTATATATGTTTACTCCCTTCCATCACTGAGCTTTAATGCTCTTGTAAGGGCGATCAGCTGGGCTAACTGAGCACTAGTGCCCAGAGAAAGAGAAGAGCTCTCCAGAGTGGTGGTGAGGGTGACCATAGCATACCCAGACTTATGCACCTCATGTTTCATGAAGGAGCTTCCATCCCACAGGATTAGATCAGGACTTTCTAAGGCAGTCTTTCTTAAGTCTTCTCTGACCTCATAAGTTTGGAGTACTACCTGCTCACAGTCATGCTCTGTTATTTGTTTTTCTTCCAGAAGGAAGGTGGCCTGTTTTAAAGAGGGCCATATTTTTATTTGACTGTAGGTCCCTCTAATAGCAGTGCCTGATATTTGAGAAGACAGCTATCTGAAAGCCATAAGCTTCCTTTGGAGGATAGTAAAACTGTGTATTATGGGGAGTAAGAACCGTCAGGACCTTTCCTAAGGTTAACTGGGTGGCCTCTGGGACCAGCAGCGCCTCAGCAGCCACTGCCTAAAAAAAGGTGGCCAGCCCTTGGCCATGATGTCCAGTTCTTTACTCAGATATCTCACTGGCTATTGATCAGGACCTCAGGCTTGAGCCAGTACTCCTAAGGCCATCCCTTCCCTTTCAATAACATATAGGTTGAATTATTGCCTGTGGGGAGACTCATGGCTGAGGCTTGGAGGAGTGCCTCCTTGAGATGGTTAAATGCTAGCTTAGAGTTAGGCTCCCATTAAATAAATTGTTCTTCATTCTTTTGAGACTTGGTAAAAAGGTCTGACTATATCATCATATCCTGGATGCAAAGTCTACATTTAACCCTGGAAATCCTCTTACTTGGTTGAGCATCTGTGGGAGTGGGAAAGAAGAGATGAGTCTGATCCTGTTCTCGGCTAATGCCCTGGTGCCTTTGGTCAGGTTTAGCCCTAAATATTTTATGGAGGTATAGCAAGTTAAAGTAGTTCAAATTCCTGCTAAGACTTAATCTAGCCATGGAGAAGTGCTATAAAGAAAATAAAATGGTTATGATTAGCATATCAAATTTCATGTACTCTATGAAGGGCACAAACAAGAGACTCCCCATTATCTTGTGCTCTTATTGATTTGTTTAGTAAATCTTGTTTTCCCTAAAGGAAGCAGAAGCAATCTTCGGCATCATTTATTAACATTAGTGTATGTGTTGAAATCTTTCCATATTTGCATGTTTGTTTATTTTTTAATAGAGGTCTCTTTGGAAAATCTGTTCTTTGAGCAAAATGTAGAAAAATATTCTCATCTTCTGAAAATCAATTTGAATTTTGACTGTGATGCTTGCCTTTTAAACTCAAAGAATGGTTTTGTTCCTGCTTTCTTGCAGAAACAAAACTGTCTGTCCAATATTTAGATGATAGTGATTATGTTAGATAAGGCACGTCTGTCTTTATGCTAAAAAGTTCTATTCTCAGTCCCTTAGAATATATGATCTCACCTTTTTTTTTAAAGGGGGTTTATTGAGTTATGCTTTACATGTTATAAAATCCGACTGCTTCAAGTGTACAATCCAACGATTTTTACTTAATTTACAGGGTTGTGCAGCCATCCCATAGTCAGTTTTAGAACATTTTCATTACCCTCAAAATAATCCAAACTCATCTCCAATCCACCAGTTCCAGGAACTCACTAATCTACTTTCTGTCTCTATAAATTGCCTATTCTGGACACTTTGTATGGATGAAATTATACAATATGTAGTATCTTATGTCTGATTTCTGATTAGCACAATGTTTTTGAGATTCATCCATGTTCAGCATGTAAAACACATTCTTTATTTATTTACTAGTAGCCCTGCACATGAATCCATGCACCAGTAGCTCTCTGTGGGGCCTAGCTGCTTCCCGCCCACTGCTCAGAGGCTCTCCATTGCCCAGCAGCTCATCCCCAGCTGGGTGTGGAACACTTGCCTCATCACCATGGCAACAAAGCAAGCATTCTACCAGACCACTCCTGCTGCCCACTCTCAGTGGCTGCCCCCCTGGGACTGGGGGACTCTGGCAGGGCTGAGAGGACTGGGCTTTGCCATTTGTGGTTATGGGCACCATCATCTTTGTGGTGGAGTGATGGTTAATTTGCATTTATTAGATAGTATTCTTCGTGTTGTATCTTCCTAAAATTTTCTCCTAAGGGAAACTCCATATTAAGAAAGCTTAATTTTATAGTTGTATGCCAGACTGACAGGGTCCAATTTTGGGAGCTACTTCTACTGCTTCTTTCCATGGTCCTTTTCCTTGAGACTTTATTCTACCACCTCTAAAATCTATGAGATAGCCTTTCTCAATAGCCTGACTTAGATACTGCTCTCCAAGGCCATTGGCCATTGCCTGCTATAGAATTAATCATTTGCTCACTTTTGGTGTGCACCATATTTCACACATCCATACCCCAACTTCTAACTGCACAAGGAATAAGGTCAACTGGTTTGGGAGAAAAATCCATCCTCAAAACATTTACTTCAGAGGATTCCTCTTGGGACACAGAAATTTCAGATTGGAAAGAAGGTACTAAGAGCACTCTAGTTACATAATCTAAGAATCTACCAGATAATTTAGCTGAGAGCATTTAGCAAAGAAGTTAAATTCTTAACAGAAGCTTTATTTAAGTTCATGCTAACAAACAAGATCAGCAGATAAATCCTCTAAAAGAAAGTTCTCTTTCATTTGATTTAAAAAAGAAGCACATTTTAACTAAAACAGGAACTACTCTGGCAATATATGTGTGAAAAAACTCTTTATAAATTAGCCAGAATACACAGAGAAGCCTTTGAAAAGAAAACTCTGGGGGAAAACCATTTTTCTTGTTTTCATAAACATTCATTGTTTATCCATCTAAAGAAAGTCCAAAGTTATGATTAAGTCCCCTCACCTCCTAAAGGAATGAGCTCTTTAAGTCATTCAAATGAGCTCCTCTCCCATAATAGCTATACTTTGGGATGCAGGAAGCATAACTTGAAAACCAACCTACCAAGGAATCAGGAAGTGACTTAGGAGACTTTAGTTTTCAAACTGGATACACACACGTAGTGCTGTGCCCTGCATTCATAGCACAGAGGAACTAACCTGGAGAGGGCCTGAAAGATGAGTTGCTCTTCAGACTGAAAAACAATTTACAAAGGCAGCATAGAATTATCCAAAGCAGAACTCTGTAGTTCTAGTAGGGAGAATAAGAAGAGGCCAAAGTATAAGTACCTTGTAAACTGCATTCAAGATATAATGTTATCCAAAGAATAAGGGAAAATCACTCAAGAGGTTTAAGCTAAGGAGTGACATGACAGATTTGCATACTAAGAATCACTCACATTAAGCCCCAGGGCAATGGGTATTCTGATATTTTAGAAAAATTAGAAGTGAAGATCTGCTCCTATGAAGTTCTGTCCCTTACTTGCAGTGTAGGAGAGCTGTAAGAATATCTGTAACCTAGGCCACATCTTTTAAGAAGCTTCTTTGATCTGCTCAGATATTCAATAATATTATACCTGTAGTGTCTCTAAATCAGGAATGGGCAAACTTTTTTTTTTGTTGTTGTTGTTGTTGTGTTTTTTTTATAAAGAGCAACATAGTACATACTTTTTTACTTTGCAGGCTAGAGGATCTTTGTCACAATTACTCAACTCTGCTATTGTAGTGCAGAAGCAGTCATAGACAACATGAGTATGATTGTGTCCCAATAAAACTTATTTATGAAAACAAGAGTTAATGGATTTAGCTCTTGGCAATACTTTGCTTATCATTGAGCTAAATCAAGTGGCATCAAAGATGATCATGAGGTGGAGATGGGCAAAAGAGGCGGGGATGAGAGACATTTGCAATAGTGTCAAAAACAACAAATTTAAATAAAAAAGAAAAGATGATCATGATACTTAAATGTTAGACTTCAAACCATAAAAATCCTAGAAAAAAACATAGGTAATGAAATCTCAGACATTTCTTGTGGCAATATTGTTTCTGATATATTGCCTCAGGCAAATGAAACAAAAGAAAAAATAAACAAATGGAACTACATCAAACTAAAAGGTTTCTGCATAGTAAAGCAAGCCATCAACAAAATGAAAAGAAAACCCACTGAATGGGGTAACTTTTTCGACAATGATATATCTGATAAGGGGTTAATATCCAAAATATATAAAAAAGTTAAAAAACTCAACACCAAAACAAACAGACAAACATCCAATTAAAAAAATGGACTAAGTGGATAGTTCTCCAAAGAAGATGTGCAGATGGCCAATAGATATGAAAAGATGCTCATTGTCACTAATCACCAGAGAAATGCACACTAAAATCACAATGAGATATCAACTCACACTTGCCAGAATGGCTATGATCAATAAGCCAACAAATAGCAAGTGTTGGTAAGGGTGTGGAGAAAAGAAAACCCTTATGCACTGTTGGTAGGAGTGCAGACTGAGGCAGGCATTGTTGAAAAAAGTATAGAGGTTTCCAAAAAATGTAAAGTTAAACTGCTTTATGAGCCAGTTATTCCACTTCTGGGACTATATCGAAAGAAACCCAAAACACTAATTTGAAAGAATAGATGCACCCCTATGTTCATTGCAGCATTATTTACAATAGCCTAGATTTGGAAGCAGCTGAAATATCGATCAGAGATGAGTGGATAAAAAGCAGTGGTATATTTACGAAATATTACACAACTCTAAAAGAGAAACTCTTATGCTTTGTGACAGCATGAAGAGAACTAGAAAGCATTATGCTAAGTGAAATCAGCCAGTCAGAAAAGACAAGTACCATATGATTTCACTCATGTGGAATCTAATGAACAAAATAAGCTAACAAATGAAATAGAAATACACTCATGAATAGAAAACAGACTGACAGTTGTCAGAGGAGAGGGAGATTATGGGGTTGCATGAAAAGGTGGAGGGATTAAACAAAATCAAACAAATAAAAAAAACTTATAGATACAGACAACAATATGGTAATTATCAAAGGGAAAGGAGTTGGGGGGAGGTAAAAGACAATATTGGGGGAATAAATAGTGATGGAAATATTATGGATTTGTACACTTGAAACCTTTATAATTTTAGTAAGCAATATCACCCTAATACATTTTTTGAAAAGATGATCATGCCCTAGCTAATTTGGCTCAGTGAATAGAGCATCAGTTATGGACTAAAGGGTCTCAGGTTCAATTCCAGTTAAGTGCACATGCCCAGGTTGTGAGCTTGATCCCCAGTGAGGGTGGTGCAGGAAGCAGCCAATCAGTGATTTTCTCTCAGTACTAGAGTCCTGGTGCACAAAACTTGTGCATGGGGTAGGAGGGGAATGTCTCTCAGCCTGGCCTGCACCCTCTCCAATCCAGGACCCCTGTGAGATTGGGCTTAAACCAGGAATTGGACATCCCTCTCACAATCTGGGACTGCTGTCTCCTAACTGCTAGCCTGCCTGCCTGATCTCCCCTAACTCCTCTACCTGCCTGCCTGATCGACCCTAACTACTCCTCTGCTGACCTGATCACCCCTAACCAACTCTGCCTCAGCCTCTGCCACCACAGCTTTGTCTGAAAGGACATCCGGAATGATGTCTGGAAGGTCATTTGGCTGTCTAATCTAATTAGCATAGTACACTTTTATTAGTATAGATTACTGATTATATTCCCTATGCTGTTCTTTAATCTCCCATGACTGTTTTGTAACTAACAATCTCTACTTCTTAATCCCTTCACCTTTTTTTAAATTCTCAACCAAGGATATGTTTTTATTGCTTAGAGAGAGAGAGGGACTCACTGATGCGATAAAGGAATATATTGCCTCCTATACACATTCCAACTGGGCATCAAAATCACAATCTATGTATGTGCCCTAACTGGGATCAAATCCACAACTTCTCTGGTGTTTAGGAGAATGCTCTAACCCAGTGGTCACCAACCTTTCGGACCTCATGGACCACCAGTGGTCTGCGGACCACCAGTTGGCAACCACTGCTCTAATCAACTGAATCACCCAGCCAGAATTCAGTGGTTCAGCAGGGATCACTGCTTCTTCTTCTTTTTTTTTTTTTGGATCACTGCTTCTTAGTGGTGGCCCTACCCACTGCCCACTGGTTGTTCTGGAAAGTCATCCAGAAGACGTCCGGTCTATCCAGTCTAATTAGCATATTACCCTTTTATTAGTATAGATTGGTGTTTCTATTTCCTTCTCCTTCCTCTCTGAAATCAATAAAAAATATACTTAAAAATAAATAAATAAAAATCTGATCATGATAAAATGAAAACTGTGTTGTGATGGGAACATAAATCAGAGATAAAATGAACCTTCTGTGAGATGACCAAGTTGATCCAGTGAACAGAATTACCATTCATATAGATTGTCAAGAATATGAACTATATAAATACAGAAATTTGTGTCTGTTTTTGTTTGTTTTCACCTTCAGCTGAAATCATAGATTCTCTAGTCTTATCTATAGAATAAGCTAATAGTAGATGTAACTCACAAAATTAATGTTCAATTAATGAATTTTTAGCAATATATATTTAAAAAGTTATATTACTCTTGGGAAAACATTTTATTGCTAGTATAAAGAAAAAATTTTACTATAAACTCATTAAATATACATAGCATGAGAGATTATATCAATATTACGATTTTAGGCAAAGATACACTCAGCAATTCACTCAATAGCATTTTGTAGTCAAACTATCATAGGGAACAAATTTCAATCTGAAGTCCTGTTAAAATGAACCCAAACATGTTTGCTTTGCTTGTGGATACCAAGCAAGAAGTGAAGACCTAGCATTTTCATTTCTTACAACCCTTGGGTTTGTTGTGTGCAAGTGCTGAATCCATGTAGATTGAATTGTTTGCATTTTATTTTCGTTTTTTCCCTACAGATAAATTCTGATTCTTATTCTAAGCACAATTTGACCTTAGTAATCAGGAGCTCCCCTAAAAGATTGAAAAATATGTGAAGATATAACCTTTCCAATGTCAAACTCCCTCATCCCTTCTCTGCATGTGCATTACTCACTATCAAGTTATCTTTTCCTCTTTTGATGGGTACTAAAACCTTCATTGAATTATAATGTTTGCTTATTTTCTAATTCTTTATTACTGCTTATAAAAACTTACTCTTACTACATGTGTAAATATGTAACTATATATCATTATATACAAATAAATATTCTTATATACATACACTGTGGACCCTGAAAAAAAATTTACCTGCTGAGATGGACACTCCACGGTCAACTGAGGGCTCAAATTTTATAAATAAGAATCTGCTGACAGGGCTCCTCAGTGCTCTGTACACAGGGAAGAAACTCACACTGTGCTCGCAGCTTCCACACTATGCCCCACTTGTTTATAAGATCTGAGTCAACCACTGCAGGGAAGCCCTGCTTTCACCTTTCTACCAATAAACTGAGACTTGGCCCCTTCAGTCAGAATTACAAAACTTGTACCCTTGCTTACATCTATATGGACCAATCAAAACTTCACAATTTGGATGCCTCATTTACACAAAAGGACCTAATTGAGAATTTGGATAGGAACTTTTGCTGTAAAAGGTGTTCTCTCCTTTGTCTCTGTGGAACACAATTGAAGTTGTTACCTAAATCTATGTCTCCTGGCTGGCGCTGTTTGCTCAAGTGAATGCTTTTCATTCTTCATGACAGTCTCAAATGTATTGTGGTTTACACCACACACACACATTTATTTAAATCTTGAAAAAATTTGGGTGTCTTAGGTTAAAATATAATACTTAATAAAATATCTTATTAAAATTAATGGAGATTTTAAAAAAAATTAAGATTTCATTTAACATCACTTAACAGCAGGGCTTGTAGAAATGAATTAACATTGTTAACCAAAGTATATGGCAATTTCTTTTCTTTGTAATCTAATGTGTTTTGATTTATGGATTTATAAAAATATTGTTCTGAGAAGGAATTCATAGACTTCAGACTGCTAAATATGTCCATGGAACACAAAGAAGGACTTCTGGTCTGCTTCCTAGATCAATGGGTCTAATATACTGCTCACTAACTATTGTTAAACACAAAAATTGTTTGAAAGTGTTATGGTGGTTCCTATGGCATAAAATACCTTTTATTTTAGATAGAGAAAATGTTTCTAGATATACTAGATAGAAATATATATTTCTGTCTAGATAGAAAATACATTCTCTTCTACATAGGAAAGATATTGAGCTTGTTTCTTATCAAAGGAGGACATAGAGAAGACTACATTTGCATCAGATATTTGGATAAATACTTCAAAGGAGAATTTAGGACAAATAATGCTTTTAATCATATCTACAGTTAAATTTTCTTAATGAAATTTGTAACCACCCAGGATTATGACTCTTGTTCATCATTATATTCACAGCACTTTTAACACAGAAGTTGGTAAATAGTGGCATCAATGCATATTTGAGGAATAAATGAACCTTGATTGAAATTCTGTGTCAGTAAAAGCTCAGAGGGAAGATTAAAAACCTTGAATCAATATCAAAATCATATGACTTAGCTAAGTGGAACCTGTCTATGGAATCAAAGATTGATGAGAGATCAATAAATATTGCAAACGTCTTCAGTTATTTTTAACGACATCTATTCCCATATCCACCATAGATTAAAAAGTACTAAAAGGTCAGCAGTAGAATAGTGGTACTTTAAATGCTCTTCGTTTTCATACAGAATATTAAATAGAGAAGCCTGCAACTCATTAGGAAGAAAGCCAGTTGAGAATGTGAGACTATGGAGAGAAGTAATTGAAGGAGGTACAGTAGAAGGTTGCCCTTTTTGAAGATAGAAGGAGATAGATACTGTGACACTCTCCTAGGGGAGTTGAGTAAGGAACTTTGTGGAGATTTGGATTCACCATTCAGAGCAGAACTTAGAGTGTTTACCCTGGGGATTTCCTCAGCTGGGAGCAGTTAATTGGTTATGCCTTATGAGTCTGGTTTGTCACTTCTTAAGATAGTTTGCGATTATGCCTTTTATTTAATTTAATTAATTTATTTTAAATATTTGTTGTTGAAAGTATCACACATGTCCCTTTTTCCCCCTATTAACCTCTCCCCGCCCACCCCTGCTCCCCACCCCAGGCCTTCACCACCCTATTGTCTAAGTCCATGGGATATGTCTTTTACAAAAATGAAGTAAAACTATAAACTACTGGTTTGGGATTCTTTCTCCACAGTTTAAGCAAAGAAAACAAATTAAAGATGAATAAAATAAAAACATCACACTATACATACAGTGTTTATTTGTATATACACTGAGTGGCCAGATAATTATGATCTCTGAACGCATAATAATCTGGCCACTCAGTGTGTGTGTGTGTGTGTGTGTGTGTGTGTGTGTGTGTGTGTGTATTTGAGACTCAGTGCATGAATTCCTGCATGGGTGGGGTCCAGTCAGCCTGGCCAGGGAGAGGGGATATGGGTGGTTGGCCGGCCTGCCTGCTGGTCGAACTCCTGGTCTAGGGGACAATTTGTATATTAGCCTTTTATTATATAGGATATACATTGAGTGGCCATAATCTGGCCACTCAGTGTATATGTGTGTGTACATATAAACAGATATACACAGAAAAATATCAAAGGATTATAGATGCATAGGGAAAAGTCTAAGGTGAACATCAAATGTGCACTCCTCTGAGGGATATGTTTGGAGAGGTGGAAATTTATTTATTTACATAGTCCTGAATACTGGCTTTTCAGCTGAAATAAGTTAAACTGTTATATTGCATACAAAATAAATCCACTTGAACTACATTGCTAAAATAAAAATGAATAGGAAAAAAGTAAAGTTGTGTATAGATCCACAAGAGTAGAGATGGGTGGAAAAACTTTAAGTAAGTCAGTGAAGATAAGGATTATAAAAGAAAAGATTCACACATATGCAAAAAAAGTATTTCTATATAAAAAATATAAAGAAAGCTGATACAAATGATAGATAAAAAAGATGAGATGTGTAGCAAACAAGATGTTAATATTAATATTACACATATAGTACATAAAACTAAAAATTTTATTTCACACAAAGAACTAGAAGTTGAAAAATTGAAAAAAGAAAAATAAGCAAAATATAGGAATAGTCACTTTATTAGAGAACAAGGAAAGTGGGTAATAAAGTAGAAGGTATGCAATCTTACTAGTAGTCAGGAAAATGTAAAACAAAACAATATGTCATTTATTATTTCTCAGACCGATAGATATTAAAGATATTAAGGATATACAGTGTTCATGTTATAGGGAAATGGCAATGCTCTTTATTTATGGAAGTACAATTAACTACATTCTTTTTGGACAATAACTGGTAGAATTTATTCATAATATCTTCACACTTTGACATCCCACTTCTGACAATCTCTTATAGACTCTGTGTAACACAGAAGGCAGCATACTAACTGTGAAATTCTCACTTCTTATAAAGTACTAAAAGTTGTTATTTTCCTGAGTTCAGCATCAGAGTTGAGTATAGAGTCATTTGCAGAGAATAGTGTTAAGTCAGAATAAGTTTGAAGCATAACTGATCACCTATACCCCTAAGAGATGGAGTTAAGTAAGAAGGTCTACATGGTAGACACTTCGGTATAATTAGAATTTCCAATTTGGGAAATTTGTCAAAGTCTCCTTCATTTTCTTATTCTCCCTCTTTTATCCTCCATGGCTGCAGCAGCAGCTATCACCAGGTACCTAAGCTTGGCCAATTAGTTCATTCACTGGGATTTTTGGATCTGGAAACACTAAGAATTAAGATGGTCCTGTCTCCTGTATGTATTGTTTTTATTGTATGTACATGTTATATGTATGTGTATGTATGTATTGCAAGTAATATCTTAAAATCATTGGCAGACATTGTTTTTCTTACTATGTAAAGAAAACAGAGAAAGAGAGAGAGAGAGAGAGAGAGAGAGAGAGAGAGAGAGAGAATATTTAAATTTAAAATGGTATCAGTTGTCAGTTGTCATGACAACTGTCAGTACTCTACTGACAAGAGCTAAGAGAGAGAGAGAGAGAGAAAGAGAGAGAGAGAGAGAGAGAGAAAGAGAGAGAGAGAGAGAGAAAGAGAGAGAGAGAGAGAGAACTAAGGACAACAGAGATGAAAGGTATAGAAACATCCTAGTGACATTGAAGCTGCATATCCGGTCTTTTCCAGAGAGTTCTGCAGCATTCTGACTCCTCTTATGATTTAATTATTCAGTAGATTTTGTGGGCTACTCTCAAAGCTCTTCAATAAGTTCCTTCTCCTCCCCCTCCTTCCCCAAATCTCTCCCCTCACCCTCCCTTCCCCCTCCTCTCCTGCTTCCCTTCCCCTTCCTCCTCCTCCTCCTCCCTCTTCCTTCTTCTCCTCCCTCCTTCTCCCCCCTCCTCCTCCCCTCTTCCTCCTCCTCCTCCTCTTCCTCCTCCTCCTCCTCCCTCCTCCTCCTCCTTGTTCCTCCTCCTCCTCCTCCTCCTTCTAACTTACTAACCTTTATAACCAATAGGATCCTAAATAATAAAGATTTCTTATTAAACAGTTAACTTCTTAATAAGAAAGGGAAATATTATTCACCATACATGTATCTTGAGCTAACAATTACTGGTATTAAGTAAAGATAGATACATGTCTCCTCACCCCATTCAGGCTCTGACATACCCTTTGGAGTAGTTTAGTACCCCCACCTTCCTCAACCCAGCCCTGAGTGCATGCCTGTTTTGCTCATCTCTACTTAACATCTTTTTAAAAATTTATTTATTTTAGAGCAAGAGGGAGAGGGAGAAGAGAGAGAGAAACATCAATTTGTTATTCTATTTATTTATGCATTCATTGGTTGATTCTTGTATGTGCCCTGACTGGAGATCGAACTGCAACCTTGGCATATTGGGACCATTCTCTTACTTTATAACTGAGCTACTTGGCCAGGGTTCTACATAATGTCTTTAAGACTGACTTTTGGGAAATGAATGAGAAGAGAAAAAGGAACATTCTTAGAGTTTCTTACCCTTAGAGCATCAAATATGCATAGCTGGCATATGATAGAGATCAGACAAGCATATTACTGATTCTGCTACTTCATTACCATACCATTAAACACCACAAAATGATGCACCGGTTCTGGCTATTATAGTTATTTAAGCTGTTTTTATTTTTAGTTGTATATTTTAAATTTATATTCATAATGGATTATTTTTAAGACAGAATTACAAAAAAGTCTTATGGGGAAATACAGACTAATAAGGAATATAGGTTTGTTTGGCTACATGAAAACTTAAAACTCTGATCCCCATAATAATAAAATAAAAATATTAATGATAACTAGGTAAACATATTTTAAAATCTTAACAAAGTTCATATTCTTAATTGGTTGGCCTAGATAGAATGAACAAAGAGCTGGCATCTTTTGAGTTTCCTATTCACTAAAAGAGTAAGTGGGCAAGGAAACGTATCCTGTATTGACATCACATAGACAAAGTATCAAGAATAGGTGACTAGAACATGAACACACCAAAAAAGATTCTTTTCAGAGTCTGTTCTCTGCCTGAAGAGAGCAATCAGGGATCAAGTGTTTTATCCTACATGACAGGCAACATGGGAAAAACCAGTGTAAGACATGCACAACACACATGTGCATCTATGTACTGCCAAATAGAAAAATGGCCAAAGGATATGAAGAGATAATTCCTAAATAACATTAAATGATAAGTGAAGGAGGGAGAGGCAGAAAGGGAACAACAGTAGAGGCAATGGCACTTGGTAGACACCTCCCTTTTGGTCTATAAATAGCTTCTATGGCTCTCTTTGTTGGCAATTACGAGACACTTTCAGACTATTTGCATTTTTCCCTCAGAAGAGTAATTTAGCTCATGGTCTTCCTAAATACCTGGAAGAATATTTTTAACCTGTGTCTTTGGAGTTGTCTTTCATGCCAGGCAAAAGGATATAATTTGAAGCATAGGAAGGAAGACTGCTGAGCTACCTTTGGGGCAGACACTATTCTCTGGGGTACTGCTTCCGCTTCCCCACTGTTAAAAGAGAACTATTAAAGGGAGATTAAAATAAGCTACAATTTTAATTAACAAATTAATGAGGTCATCAGAACCAGCAAAAAAATAAAAAGAGCACAGATCCAGGTCTAAATCAGAAATAACTAAAGGCAACATGACTTGTCCTGAGTAGTACATACCACATGCAGGCAAGTGCATTTCTTAATCAGGTTACAAGGCAAGGTCCTTAAGGCCTCAAGTCTCAGGCCTGAGAATTCTCTTTGTCTACCCTAAAGGCTTATTTTACTCATGAGTCTGAACCAGCTCAAAGCTGTTTACAGGTTCTCTGTACTCTCCCTTAACCTCTAAGAAGTCATATGCAAATTTCAGAACTATTGAGCCCTTGTGTGTTCTCCTTAAAAGTGGGGTTTAAACATCAAGGACAAAAACAGCCCTCCTATTTTAGATTCTGCTCTTGGGAAATGATCATCTGGTCTACTTCATTTTTTCTGTGCATCCAAATACCATATCTATAAATAATTTTTTTATGGTGCTAAAAGACAAACTGAGGTATACAAAACATTTTGTTTTATTTGAGAAAAAATTATTTGAATTAGGAGGCAATAAACGGGAAGTGGCTAGAAGTACTCTACTGACAATAGCTAGGGGAAAGACTTACAGAAGAAAGGATAAAAGGAAACAACGAAGAAAGTAATTTTAACAGATTGGTTGACTATAGCTCATGCATTGGTTGGGAAAAGCCTGTATGGCTGTTTGTGACTGGTCGTCCTAACATTTTTTTTTATTTTTTTTTTTACCTAAGGCACTTATCAGCTTAGGTTTTGGTTTGCTTAGTAGGCTGTTAAGTTGTTAGAACCACTTCATTCTAATGGCCACTTTAACAATGGTCACAGGAGGTAGCTGTCCTGGAATTTTCAGTCTCTATTGCTTATCTCAGAGATGACCATCCTGACTGAAAACATTACAGCTTTTTCTATGGATAACCTCTCTTTAGAATGTTGGGAAAGCCAGTTTACTGCAGAGCAAGATAGCTTTCTTTGAAAGTAGTGTTGACATTTTGCTCATCAATAAGCACATGTTAAAGCAGCTGCATATTAAGCTTTCTTAAAAATTGCTGATTTCATATATTAGTGATAACAATTTGATTACAGTTATATTTAAATTTAAAAATGGTATCAGTTGTCATGATAGTATACCCACAAAAAATGTAGCATTAAGTAAATTACACATTTGGTGTGTACCTCTCTCCATAATTATGGTATCTGAAGAGTTCAGAACAGCCAGCCAACTCTCAGAGCATCACTCATCTGAAATCTGTTTCTCTGGGTTGCGCCTTATACATTTGAAATATTATCTGGTTGTAAGCCAATGGAAATGGCATTCAAATCAGTTTTTGTTTGGGCCTTTCTTTTTTTGAGGAGAAGGTTAAAATTCAGGTGTAAATCATTTGTAGATGTTAGTCTTTCCTGCACTGTTGCCATAGGTCCTGGAGAATCTCTCTGGATAATTCAACATTGTCTTTATTTAGTTCTGTGGCAGAATAAAAGACAAATCTACACCCAGGGGCAGGCGATAGACAAACTAGACCCACAGGGCTTATTTTATGGAAAGATAAAATAAAAAAAATTCAAATCTGTGAGAAAAGGTGTAGAAAACAAACATTCTCCAGACACTCAAGTGCTATGTGGTGTTAGCAATGGCTGACTTGTCCCATTCAGCTGAAAGAGTCCCTGTCCAAGGGGAGCTAGTAAGTGCTGCCTGGCAGGGGAGTGGTTTCCTACTGAGCCTGTAGCATTTCCCTCTCTGAGTATAGAATAAAGATGTTCTTTAAATCCGTGGATGCCACTAAACTCTGGAGGGCTAGCCTATTTTGTAGAAATGGTTGGGATAGGTTGTAGTGTTGCCAGATAAAATACAGGATACCCAGTTAAATTAGAAGCAGGTAAACAACAACAATTTTTTTTTTTTAGTGTAAGTATATTTCATGCAATGTTTGGAACATTATTATACTAAAATGATCTTTTGTTTATCTGAAGTTAAAATTTAATTAGGTGTCCTGTGTATTTTATTGCTAAATCAGCAACCCTGAGTAAGGGAGTCATAGAAGAAAAATACTTTAAACTGTGATTAAAAAGGTATGTAATTTATACAACTCAATATCATCCCATGATATATTCAGACTGCAGCACAATGAAGTTGAGTAAGGGAAGAATGTAGGATAAAAAAATAGGAAAACCATAAAAAATGGTTGTAAACTCTTGGTATGTGGAGGGGGAGGAGGGAAGGGGCAGTTTTCTTTTAAAATTATCTTTGTATTCTCAGTCTGCAATCTTTCACTTTTAATAGGTTAGCTTCGTTTCTTTTGAATGAATAAACCCTTTCTTTAAAGATACTCTTCTTTCCAGGGCCAGTATGACCTTCTTTAAAAGTATTAGCTTTCTTTTGTAAGAAATTCATGGTACTTATCTATTTCTCAGGGAAAAGATCAGAGAATCTGTGTAGTGAGAATGTAGTAAAGTTTGGATGAAACAGAGCCATTAAATAGTGGTCACCCAGGTCCACAGGAGCTCAGGGATGCAAATTATCTACTTGAGATAAAGCTACTCTTATAACATTCAAAACACTCTGAGATTTTCCTAGAAAGGAGAAAGAGTTCAGTTAATAATTTAATCAGAAGAAATTCACCTTGAAAAAAAAATGAGCTCATACCTAGAATGTGGACAGCCTTCCCATAACATTCTGGGCAAGGAAGTGAGAACCTTTTAAGAATAAAGCTTTGTAACTGCACTGTAGTTGTTTTTGGAATCCTGTTACTATTTCCTTATAGTATTTTTCCATAGTAACTGACAGACAAACCCTTAAAATAAGAAGGGTCTGTGGGTCTGTCTGTAGAATGACAGTATGGAAAAATGGTTTCAGAAGCTAACCTAGCATGGAAGGAGAGAAGTGTGTGACTGCCACCCAGCCCCCACCTCATTTCCACCCAAGAAAGAATGAGTCTGAGTCTAAAGATGGTGTAAGAATGGGCTTGGTCCCTAGGAAAGGGAAATAAAAATCTAAATAGAAAATATTTATAATTGTATTTATGTATTCTTTATATGAGAAGGTCCATATCTTCTATTATATTTTAAAGGGATCTTAAAGATGGCTATGAGTGAAGGTTGGATAGGTAAAAGTAGGCTTTGAAAAATAGTTGTAAAAAACTCTACTTGCTCTTAGAAACAGTAATGATGTCATTGTTACATTTTTTATGGCATCTATATTGATTACTTGCTATTTTCTAATTCATAAAACAATAAAATGTTAACTTAAGATTTAAGTATATCAATGTTTATCGAACTACTTTGAAAATCTGTGTATAGTGAAAGGAAGTAGGAGGACAATGAAAAAGTTTATCTACTTCACAATTTTGCAATGTCAGTCCCTTTCCTTTAACAAACTCAGATAAATGATTATTCTTTAGTAGATACCAGGGCTTTCTGAAAGCAAAGGAATCTGCAATGTAGTTCAGAGCCTGGTTTGAGGGTGAGGTGGCTTAAGTCAGCACCTGCCAGCAGTAGTTATAGAAATATAACAGAAGCCTTGTGACACACCTTGCACATGTGATTTTCTGTCTGAGAACAAAGCCTCTGTGATAGAAAACATAACACCTGTACTCACCAGGAATCTAGGTGGGAAGGGAGAGGTGGAAGCAAACTTCTCGAAGTATAGAGATAACACATTTGTCACATTCCAAGTGCTGAAAATAGGTGTTCCTGCACCTCTGAAGTTATTCTCACAAAACAAGGTGCAATGACAAGTTAACATTTAGGTTTCAGTTACTGCTCAGTTTTGGGGGAATATTTCAAACTATTACATTTATGAAATTAGATTTATATTTTCAAATTCCCTTAAAAGAGATATATAAAGAGAGATTACATATCACTATGTATCATGACAATCTGTAATCAATTAAACAAATAATTTACAAATCAGTGACATTTTGTTCTGGTGAATTAAAATCAGAAATATATTTATTCTGATTTTATATATATTTCTTTTTATTACATAGTGCTCATTTTTACGTGAACATGTTATTTTCATAGAGATTCAAGGTAAGTGCTCGATTTTAAATTAAATGTTACAATACAGGGTTCTAATGTGTTACAAATTGATCCTCATTTGCCTGGAATACTGGATGCACTCCTATTGGAAGCGAGTTGGTTGGCACCCAAGAAAGTTGCTTAGTTCTATTTAATACAGAAGTCAAGAATGGCCTATCTGGCCATTTCTTTCTTGCCCCTATTTCTGCCTTTCTCCCCTTCATTTGGCATCTGTCCTTGGAGTAGGTGAGTAAAGAACTTGTGACAGCTGCAGGTTTTACTTCTGTCAGGGAGCCTTCTCCAACTACTTGATAAAAACAATCATTTTTTTTTCTCTTTTTGTTACTATAATTCCAGAGAACCTGTTTTGTGTGCATTTGTTTCAAAACATTATGAACTCTTTCAAGAAATCACCTTTGAGTTCCAGGATTTCACACACAGTATGTGCTCCAAAAATATGGGTGGAGTGAATGGATTGACATAAAAATAAGGTAAATGCAAGAAAGAGTTGGAGATGATTGAAAATATCACCCCTTCAGGAGGTCCGATTAATGTCTCTTCAAATCCATGCCCACCCAGAACCTCAAAATGTGACATTATTTGAAAATAGGGTTTTTATAGATGTTATAGCTTAGGCTTACCAGATGATATTAGGGTGAACCTTAAATCCAATGACTGGTGTCTTTCTAAGAGAAAGGAGAGAGAAATTACATAGAGAAGATGGCCATGTGAACACAGACCCGAGTTTGAATGCCATAGAGTAAGGAACATCAGGAGCCACCAGAAGCTGGAAGAGTCAAGAAATTATGCTCGCCAAGGGCCCATGACCTTGTTGATAACTTGACTTTGGACTTCAGGCCTCCAAAACAGAGAAAGAATACATTTCTGTGGTTTTAAGCCATGTAGTTTGTGGGAACCTGCTACAGTAGCCATGGGAAACTAATATACCC
Organism: Lasiurus cinereus; assembly: GCA_011751065.1. Lineage (NCBI taxonomy): Eukaryota > Metazoa > Chordata > Mammalia > Chiroptera > Vespertilionidae > Lasiurus > Lasiurus cinereus. Next base: position 34,675,619 of record JAAGEH010000304.1, read on the forward strand.
CCTTTTGACTACAGTTTGATCCTAGATGATTGTAGGACTACCAGCTCATTTCTGCTTATCATTCTCAAGGAGATGAGAAAAAACATATTCGATTGAGTGAGTGTGTAATATTGTATGTTGGTTCATACACATGACTTTATATGTGTCATGGCTAAAATCATTTATTTGACAAATGAGGACACTGAGTTTGAGAGAGTTTAACAAACTGATGTCAAAATGTATGTAATAATAATAATAGCTAACACATGAATACTTATTATGTTTTAGGCACTGTGCAAGACTTTTTATATAATTATCTCATCCTTATAAGACTATAAAAGTAGGGACTCAAAGTTTTCCCTATTTCAATAGTGAGGAATCTGAGATACAGTATAAATTAGGTGCCCAAAGTCTTTGGTACCTGGCAAAAGCAGGACTTGAAACCAAATAGTGTGATTCTAAAGCCTAAATGCCTATGAAATGTGGTATGGTGTATGTTCATCACCCCTCACCATCCCTGCCTCTGATTACAAAGGCAACTCATGCCACCTACTCACTGCCAATTAGCATCTGAACATTTGCTTATATTACCTTCGCCATTTCCCTAAGATTGATTTCTTATCTTTTTACTAATACTCCTACACCAAAACAGCAGAAAACTATGCTCATTTTCCCCGATTTCAGAGCTAATTTTTACAAAATGTTTCTAATATATGAAGCAAGTCTGATGGTCAAAATGTAACGTAATTTTCCACCATTTGTTCTGTTTGGATCTGAGTGAGAGAGCAGCAAAGCCACTCTATTTTGTCCATGTTGGTCACAGTAGATGTTCTATTTTTACACATAGAGGCAGTTCTGAAGTGATTTTTCATTTGTCACAATTATATAATTATAGTGGATAAATGTTATAGCATGATAAATGCTCACCATCTTGGTACAAATAACCTTAGCTTTTTGTGGTTGTTTTCCCCCTTGGTTGGAATTGTATCAGTTTTTCCACACATGTGGGACAATAGCATGGAGTAGAGAGACCCAAAGGAGCTTGTGATATGATAAGGGCGAGAAGCTTCAGTTGTCTTGAATGTCAAGCCTATCCTTCCTGAATAACCAAAAATGTCAGTTCCTATTACTTTCTACTGTTGGCATATACCTTGCACAAATCTCACATTTTATATGACAGATTTTCTGGGTAGAAAGATTTTTTAGAGATATTAATTTTTTTTATATTGACTTTTTAGAGTAATGGTATATATTACTTTAGTAATTCAAATGTTAGTAAAAATTAATAATTCAGTATTTCAGTAATACATATTAGTAATTCAAATAACATAAATATAGGCCAAAGTGAACAAATTGTTGAAACAAACTGCAAATCTAACTTTCTTCTCCAGTTTTCCAAATACTGCTATATTAGTCAACTTATTCAAACAAGATCAATCACATTTCCTTGCATGTTTCACTCCTGGGTATAGATGATTGGTTGAGAGGTAGGCCTCTGATCTAAGATCAACCAATCTGATTCCTGCTCATTTTGGAAATGTACCTAAAAAGATGTTAATTTCCCTCTGTATGACAGAAACTAAAAGTGGATAAATATGAGAACTATTGATGTACTTGCTAGTGAGGAGCAGGCAAAGTATCTTGTTAATGAATGTGATAAATGAGACAGATATCTGGAAAAAAGAGATTGAAGGAGTGAAAAAAATTGCTCTGCATTCTCCCAGTGTTCCTCTAGCCTATTAGTGACTATATTAGTTATCAATTGTTGCATAGCAAATTCATTCAAAACTAAATGACTTAAAACATCAGAAATGTCTTAACTGGATAAATCCATGGTCTCAGGGTCTCTCACAAGATTATAGTCAAGGTGCTGGCCCAGGTTGTGGTTTCATCTGAAATCTCAACTGGGAAAGAATCTTTTTCAGGCTCTCACATGATGGTTGCAAAGGTCCAGTTCCTTGCAAGCTGTTACATTAAGAGACTCAATTCCTCCTTAGCTATTGACCTGAGGCTGTCATCTCTTCTTTGCCATATCAGCTTCCTCATATGACAGCTTACCACAAGGCATCTACCTTCATCAGAGCAGAAAGAGAAAGAACAAGATGGAAGCCACAGTCTTTTATAACTTAGTCTTGGAAGTGACATTCCATCATGCTAGCTGTATTCAATTGGTTAGAAGTCACTCCATCTACTTTACACTCATGGAGAGGGAATTTTAATGGTATCTATACCAGAAATCAGGTATCACTCAGAGCAATTTTAAAAGTAGCCTAATATACTGACATAGCTAAGCCCTTAGGTATTGTGAAATAACCTGAATATCCCTGCAATGAATCTTAATTTTTGCTTAGACTAGCCGAAATTGGTTTTTATTCTTTATAGCCAAAACTTCTTACATGTATCCTATAATTTAATAAAATCCACATTAAGCATCAAGAGGTAATTTCATTATGAGAAAATGTATTGTTACATTTCTAAACTACACACACACACACACACACACACACACACACATACACACACATACACATACACACACACCCTCACAGACTATTTAATAATGGTAAAGAATGAGAAATGAGAAAACAAAGAAAGTCATAAAGACCCTTACCATTAGGAAAAGTAGTATAAGAAATAAAAATTCCTAAAATCTTCTGATAGCCAGTAAATATATGATGATCCACTTTACAAACACTTGCAAGTGCCTTTCTTTCCTTAAACCCTAAATGCTTTAGTTTTCTCTGCTTTTTTTTCAAATATCTTCATTTTGTTATCATATTGTAAAATTATGTGACACTCAGATAGCTTGAATATTTCTCTCTGCTTCAGATTATGAGATACATTTTAGTCATCACTATAAAAAACAATTTAGTGAAAATCCCTTATCTTGGGTTACTGTATCAATCTGTAGGAAGTGGAGTAGCTTTTCAAAAAACCTTCAGCAAAAAGTTCCCTCCCTGCTTTTTCCTGCAAACATTAACCTCAAGCATTTACTTCCTTCCATATTGTTTACACATTTAACCTCAAAATTTTGTCTAAGTAGAAGCAAGCAGATATGAGAGAGAGCACAAATACCAGCCATCTGTGGCCCAGACATGACAGGCTTCATGGTGGAGATGAAAACTTCTCCATTTCATACAAGTCAAAAGGGGCCATTGTATATACCAGTGGCAGGACTGCACTCCTCAGGGTCTCCCTGCCCTGCCAGGAATTCTATAAATATGCACCTCAACCACATAAACATTTTCCTTTTAGTTTCTGGGTTGCAGTTATCTTTGCTGTGCAGAATTAATTTAGCGTTGGACAAAAACATTTGCAAGAAATTTAAAATAACAGGCTTAAAAGCAGACAAAAAGACATAATGGGCGTGATTTCCCAAACATGTCAGAACAGGATCATGGGCTGGATTTGTTTTAAGAAAATAAAGAAACCCCAAAGGATTACCTCAAGTCGGTTTCTCATTTTGGTAAAAAGGATTTTGGTGTGCCAATTGATTCTGTCAATTGAAATAGACCCCACAGGATCCAATGGTGTTATAAACCATGTCCAAAAGATCTCCAAATTAGAAAAACAAATTGGTGCCACACAAAAGGGGGAAATGGAAGGAGAACATGGCAAATATAGATCACTTTTTTCAGGTGCCTCCTCTGGATTTTGGGCATTAAAAAACAGGGAAAAGAAAAATGACTCACACAGTTGTTTCCCATTGAATATGACATACATTTCTTTTCTATTTTTCTTCAGTTGACAAGTCCCCCAAATAATAGACATGAATAAAAAGTCTCTCTTACCACCAGCCATTTCTACAGTGCTGGTTCCATATGTGTTGTGAGGGCCCAACTGCCCAATCCTGCTGATGTTTCCAGCAAGGCATCCACCACCTGATCCTGATTGGCAAGTCTCATCTTTCAAGTATGTGATGCCTGATAATACCAGATGGGCCAGTAAATCTCATTCTTGACGATATATTAGAATCATCAGGGAAGCATTAGGGGAAGAAACAAACAAACCAACTCATTTCCAGGCTGTCCTCTGGACCAATGGCACCAGCATCTCTACTGGTGAGATTTGGGCACTGATTACATTTTTAAAGCTCCCCAGTGACTACAATGTGTAGTCCAAGCTGAAAACCATTGCTAGATGCCATTTCAGTGTATTAACTATGATCTTAACTGCTGAAAGCTGCTGAACTGCTATGAGATATGATTAAGAAATAATGTTATGGTGTAGTGATTATGAGGGCAGAGAGGGCAGAGGTGGAAGAAGGCAGAAAGGGGATAAATGGTAATGGAAATAATATATATTAATAAATAAATACTAAGGTAATTAATTAATCAAGAAATAATGCTATGTCAATTATGCCACAATAAAAAAATTAGGTTAAAAAGAAAGAATCAGTTAAAAGAGCCCTGGACGAGTGGCTCAGTTGTTTGGAGTGTGGTCCCATATACCAAATGGACTGTGGGTTCAATTTCCTGTCAAGGCACATATAGTACTTTAGTTGTGGGTTTAATTCTTTGTCTGGGTGATCAATTGATGCTTTTCTCTCACATCAATGTTTATTTTTCTCTCTCTTCCTTTCTCTCTCACTCTCTCAGTCAATCAATGAATGCATATCCTCAGGTGAGTATTTTGAAATAAAAGTTAAAAGAAAAAGAAATGGTGTGGTGATTGGGGGAGGGGTGGGTGCAGATGGAAGAGGACCTAGAGGGGATAAATGGTGATGGGATAAAAATGTTTTTTTAAAGAAAAGAAAAAGAAATTAATTTTAGGTTAGAAATACAGTGACCACCAATTAATTTAAAGCAATACTACAAATGTATTGGGTCTTTATTATTGTCCTTAGGAAACATATTCTACCAAATTTCTCAAATTACAGAACACACACTCTTCTCTCTTAGGGAGGTATCCCATCAGGTTCATTTGAGGCAAAAAAAATGATGATTTTGATAACTACCAAAAACATTATAAGAACAATATCAATTTATAAGTAGGATAAAATTCATATAATGGAAGAAGCCACCTTTTCACCATTCAGTTGACCCTGACAAAGTAGTAATAGAATATTGAAGGAATGCTTTAAGATGTGCAATCATATAAATCTATACCTGGAGAAACTCAGAATCAGAGATAAGTGATCAGTCTAATGCTATATCATTCCCAAAGGACATCATAAAAACCACCTTTCTTCTCACTTCTAGTCCAGAGTTGTATTTTTAATGTATGCAAAAGTGTTTCATTTTGTTGTCTGGTCAATACTAACTACTCAATATATTGTAGTGATTGGTAGAAGTAATATGGAAATAATGATTGTATTGGTATTAATAATGTCTACAAAGTTTTATTTAGTGTTATGATTGTCTTAAAATACCTCACTAATAAAAATGACTATTTTATTGACACCTCACTTATTTCAAATTTGGCAAATTTCAGAACAAAATAATAAAAAAGACTTCTATTAGAGCTGCAATAAAGACCTAGAATAACCCTAACTGGATGGCTCAGTGGCTAGGGTGTCAGCCTGCGGACTAAAAGGTCCCAGGTTCAATTCTGGCCGACTGTGGGCATATCCCCAGTAGGAGGTATGCAGGAGGCATCTGACTGATATCTCTAGTTCTCTATGCTGCTCCCTTCCTCTCTGTAAAATATTAATTAAAATATGTTAAAAAAAAGACCTAGAATAGTCTTTTACTATTTAATGAAACCTTATTTGAATATTTTATGTAATTAATTAAAATATACAAGAGGTCTGGTGCACAAAATTCATGCATGGGAAGGTGTGTCCCTTAGCCCTCTCCAATCTGGGATCTCTCCAGGGATGTTTGACTGCTTCTTTACAGGAATAGGGCCATAACGGTGTGGTCAGCCTGTGTGAGAGGCTGAGGACCGTTTTCAGGATGGCCACATCCCCTTCAGAGTAGGGTTCCTGCTGAGGTGCCTGGTGACCCAAGCTCCCAGCCCCTTCTTTTTGTTAAAAAAAATTTAATGTTCTATTATTTTTTTAAATATATTTTATTTATTTCAGAGAGGAATGGAGAGGTAGAGAGAGAGAACTCAATAATGAGAGAGAATAATTGATAGGCTGCCTCCTGCACACCTCCTACTAAGGATTGAGCCCACAACCCGGGCATGTGCCCTTGGCTGGAATCGAACCCAGGACCTTTCAATCTGCAAGCTGGTGCTTTATCCACTGATCCAAACCAGCCAGGGCCCCTAGTTTTTTTTCTTGTTTTTTTTTTTTTCAGTGCCTCCTTGAACGGAGGCCAGGGCCAGCTGGAAGCAGGTATCTGGGATTTATTTATCTTCTATAATTGAAACTTTGTAGCCTTGAGTGGAGGCCAGTGCTGACCAGGGTGGGTGGGAAGCTTGGCTTCCTCTATCGCTGGGGACAAACCAAGCCTCCTGCTTGCTCCAGCTCCATGGCTACTGCCATCTTTGTTGGGTTAATTTGCATACACGCTCTGATTGGCTGGTAGGCATAGTGGAGGTGCAGTCAATTTGCATGTTTCTCTTTTATTAGTGTAGATATATAATTTGATCTGATTTTATCCTGTCTAGAAAAATCCTTGAGTATCATTTGATGAAAATACTTTATCCTATCTAATAAAAGAGTAATATGTAAATTAACCATCACTCTGCTACATTCACAAGCCATGTCCACCAGCCAATCAGGAACAAGTATTCAAATTAACCCCAAACAAGATGTCTGTGGCCATGGAGCCAGCAGGAGGGAGGCTTAGCTTTCCTCAGAGATGGAGGAAGCCAAACTTTCCACACACCTTGGGGTGTCCAGGCCTCCACTCAAGGTTACAAAGTTTCAATTATAGAAGATAAATAAATCCCAACAAAAGTGGTGGCTCCGGCTGAGACCGGTTTGGCTCAGTGGGTAGAGAGTCGGCTTCTGAACTGAGAGGTCCCGGGTTTGATTCCGGTTGGGAGCATGTACCTTGCTTGTGGGCACCTCTCCATAGTGGGGCGTGCAGGAGGTGGCTGATTGATGTCTCTCTCTCATCGACGTTTCTGACTTTCTATCTCTCTCTCTTTCTCTCTGTAAAAAATCAATAAAATATATTTAAAACAAAAATGGTGGCTATGGAGCTGGAGCAAGCAGGAGGCTAGGGTTCACCAGGAAAATGGAGGAAGCTAAGCTTCTGCAGCCCTGGCCTGCCTTGGCTCCGCTAAGGCTACAAAGTTTCAATTGTAGAAGATAAATAAATCCCAGATACCAGAGCCTCCACTTGGGTCGTCTGGGGTCATTGCTGGCCCACAAACCACCACAGGCCCCTCATGCAGGCCACCCATATTTCAAGGGAATTCCCACCCTGATCCAGGACACCCTTCAGGGCAAACCAGCTGGCCCCACCCATGTACCAGGTCTCTATCCTACCTAATAAAAAAGTAATATGCAGATTTATCATTACTCCAACACACAAGATGGCTGCCCCCGTGTGGTCAAAGATCCTGCCCCCAAATGGACACAAAATGGCCACCACAAGATGGCCAGCAGGAAAGGGCAGTTGGGAGGGACCAGGCCTGCAAGGGAGGATAGTTAGGGGGGATCAAGCCTGCAGGGGAGGGCAGTTAGGGGTGACGAGGCTGTCAGAGGAAGGGAGTTAGGGGCAAATAGGCTGGCCGGGGAGTGGTTAGGGGCTGATCAGGCTGGCAAGCAGAAGCAGTTAGGGGCAATCAGGAAGGCAGGCAGGTGAGCAGTTGGGAGCCAGCTGTCCTGGATTGTGAGAGGAATGTCCGACTGTCCGTTTAGGCCCAATCCTGGTAGGGGTCCCAGATTGGAGAGGGTGCAGGCTGGGCTGAGGGACACCCGCCCACCCCCAATGCACAAAGTTCATGCACCAGGCCTCTAGTATATAATAAATATTAAAGAGCTAAAGTGCCTTTGTTTACATTAAAAAATATAAGCTTAAAAAAGGTGATTCAGCTAAAAAGTAGAAGGGCTAGTATTTAATTGCAGGTTTTCTACCTTTGAGTCCTTCCTTAGGTTACATACTTGGATTGTGTCAGTATAGCCTTTTGAATAATTGACTTTACAGTTACAGTGTAATGTTATGTCACTGGCTTTTATTGAGCGAAATTTGAAACATTTGTATTTGAAAACTTGCTTTTGAAAATATAATACTTCATTGTGTAGCTCAGAATTTATTTAAAGGCTTTGGGGGCAAATCGTTCTTAGAATTAAGAACCAGGGAAGTATCTATATCATCTGACAAGCTGGGACTTACCTTTTCTTAGATTAGAGAAGTTACATGATCCATTGAGTATCTTTCCTTGCCTTAACTTCTAGGAAACTCAGAGCAAAGTTTTACAGTTGATCATTCTAGCTTTTCTCAGTCCAGGTATCTATGACATGTGTCCCTGCCACCTTCCTCCTGCCCCAGCCCTCCAAGACCACCATCTTTATACATGATGTTTGGTTTTCAATATTTGTCAGTGATTTCATCTTATCGTAGCATTCAATTACCTGAAGAATATTTGAAAAATATTTCTTCTTTTTTTGATTAACAGAACCTCAATGCTTCTTGATTACTTTCTTTTTCCCATCCTAAGTCCATGTGACTTAGAGGTGATTAATCCTTGTCTTTTAGGGTTAAGGATGGAGACATGACCCAGGCCAGGCCAATCAGTGTGCTCTGTTGCCCTGATCACATTAATTGGGTCAAGAGGGAGCCTGTGACATGATACAAGTCAGTTCTATCAAAGCATGCTCAAATGTTTTTACTAGCTAGACTGGGAGGGGGCTGTTAATTTTCCACTACAGTGACCAGGAAGATGGGATGAAAAACTACAGCTTGTAGCTGCCATCTTGCTCCACAGCAGAGAGTGCCTAAGAATGGAGCCAACACACACACGAGAAGCAGATCTGAGGTTTGAAAATAGGGAGACTGAGGCCTGTTGACCTTTCTGAATCCTTGAATCTAGTTGTGTTAGATGTGGGCTCTACTTCAAGACTTCAACTAAATGGATTTATAGTCTCTTTCTGCTTAAGCCATTTAGTTGGGATTTTCTGGACCTTGCAATTCAATGTGGGTTGACAAATATAGTGATTTATTTTTTGCCACTATAAATACAATTTTAAACTAGGCAGGACAAATCAAAATGAATGCATACCACCTTAATACCACGATTAATCAAGTGTTTGTTACCTGTGGTTATTTTACTCACCAATCCTCTCTTCACAGAGACTGAGACAGAGCAGCATTACAATACATTTTTTTTTCTGAATTGGCAAAACATGGCAAAATTTTAAATGTGCTAATTTTCTTCCACTTTGGTAATAAATCTAAAGCCATTGTCAATAGAATAATTTTAAATTTCAAATAAATGCATTTAGTTAATATTGTGTTCTTTTAAAATGAGAATTTTTCTGCTTTTACAATTTCAAGATGCTCAAGTTAAAATCAAAAGTCTTTTCTGGCCTGATTATCAGAGTTTGATTTTCCTGCTAACTTGTTTAGAACTATATATCTCTGATTTCTTTACCAGTAATGTCAAATGCATGAGCCACTTCTATTTAGTTTTACTTGTTCTTCTCTTGTAAAATGTTATTCCATTTTCTATTACTCCAATTCAGTGGCTCATAATCTCACCCATAATCCTCTTGTGGAAGGTCCAAAGTATGTTGTATCTCATGGAGTCAGTTTTATTTCTTTTAGTTATACCTCCTGTTATGAACGGAGTATGTGTGTGCTCCCCAAATCCATCTGTTGAAGTCCTAATCCCCAGGGTAATAATATTTGGAGATATAGCCTTTGAGAGGTATTGGTGTTAGAGCAGATCATGAGGGGTGAAAACCTGTGATGAGATTAGTGGATTTAGAAGAAGAGGAAGAATGAGAGTGATAGCTTATTCTTTGCCATGTAAGGACACAGCAAGAAGAGGAGCTGCTTGCAAAACAAGGAAGAGAACTCTCACCAGCCACACCTTAACCTTGGACCTCCAGACTCCAGAGCTGTGAGAAATACATTTCTGATGTTTAAGTCACCATCCTACATGATGGCACTTTGTCATGGCAAGCCCAAGCCGATTAAAATGCCTGCAGTCTGGCTGGCCGAAGGTCTTGCATAGTCTGTATTTTTTATGTGCTAAATATGAAGTCTACTAAAATTAAGAACAAATAATGAAACTTGTGAAGTTTTATTTTATTTCCATGATACTAGTAGAAAGAAGATGTCCCATTGAAAGGGAAGTCTTCCCTTTCAAAAGTTTGAATAGAGAGTTCTTTAAAAAGAATTACATTAATTTACATATAGGTTGCTGGAGAGCCAAAGTGTAAAAAAAAAAGTTTGGGGCTTTAATCTTGTAGCATTTTTATTTGAGGATGAATTGGATTCATTTTAATTTATGTACAACTAGAAGTTTCCTTCTTGGTTTCCCCCCCTCTTACTAACAGGCAAAAAAAGCATATATAGTTTATTACTTCCATTAGTATTATTTCTTTCCTCTATGTTATCTATTTTTCTCTGGAAGCAGTGTTGTTTGGTGAAAAAACACTGATTGCAGAGTTCAAAGACCTGTTACAGGGTTGTCTCATTAGCTGAGAGGGTTTGAGCAAACCATTTCATTTTTTCTCTAGGTAAAATGAGAACATTAATACCTGTCAAATTTAGCTCATGTGGTTTTGGAAGGATTACATGAATAATTCTGGCAGCTGTAATTTTACTCAGCAAACATAAGTAAGAAAAATTATTTTCTACTATGTGCCATGCACTGTGCAGGTCTCTGGGAAAAGACTGATTTTTAAAAAATAAAAGTTTAAAACAATTATTTGAAATAACACATTGCTCCAGGCTCTGTCCACAATGACCTCAGCATAATTTTTTTTAGGAACTAGGAGAGAAATAAAGGCTTGTGAAGTCATTTGAGAAATTCAGTCTGCTATTATTTTTAAAGCCATTTAATTTTGTATTTTAACCCAGAAAGGAGAGGAAACCCCCAACAACCCTCACCATCTCCCCCCTTCTTTTTTTCTGCACTAACTGAGAGCTGTCTTATATTTCTCTGCAAATCAGGTAACAATATATAATCCCTATCACTGGACCCATTTATTTTTTCTGGCCCTGATTTTACATAAGTAAATAATAAAGTCAGCTACCAGTTTCATCTTCTCAGATGAAATTACATTAAACCACAACAATGAAAATGAAAGGAAAATTTATTGGCTTCATTTCCCAAGTACACAAGGATGCTTCATTGAAGTAATATCCTTAAGTATTTCATGGTTAGACTCTGCACACATTTCTGGTTTCAAGCTGCAGCTGTGTCCGGGTTGTCCTTGCAGTAAATATATCATCAGGGTTCGTAATCTTGTTTTGTAAGCTCCTGTAAATCCTGGGGATGTGCAGAATTCAACAGCTCCAAAGTATGTGAGGCCAGAACTCCACGAGAAAATCCTCTCCCCATTACAATTCTAAATATATTAAAAGAAATGCCTTTAGCCAGGATTTTTACTGAAAGGTCTCCTTCACCTTAGTGATGTGCTATGTGTTCAGTTCTTTTACCAGGAAGAGTTCATGGAAACAGAGATCCTGAGGGAATGTTGCATTTTGGCTGGTATCTGCCATTAATTTATTCTGTTTCTTAAAGCTGGGTCCCCAGAAAAAGGGATGACTTGGAAATTATAATTGAAAACAATTATAATTCTTGTTAGGTTGCAATTATATATTTAAAAGATAAGTGTTTATAATTTATTTTGTAGCCTACAAATTAGCAGAAAGATGTTCACAATTTTGAAAAATTTCAGAGATTCTCCAAGTTTCTTTATTTTTCCATTTTTCAGAATGAAAGGAAGGCTGAGGGAGTGTGTTGATATAAACAGGCCCTTTGACTCTGGAGATCAGCTGCATAGCAAATAGCTGAGATTTTTCTAGACATTCTGACCTTATTGGAGAAGATTATATTTATTTGTTAGGTCAGAACTTGTGTCAGAGAACCACGTGTCGATTTTCCACTTACAGATTAGGCAGGCAGGAGTCAGTGTGTCTGCTTACACAGGGCACAATCTATCCTCAACTGGAGCAGTGCACTTGTTTTTTGCTGCAGAAACAGTTTACCAGAGATTTCAGAATGGCTCTGATGTGTAGAAAAAGAAACCTTCGTGTCATTATTTTTCTCCAAGCAGCAGATTCTCCTGTGATAATAGGAAAATAAGAACATTATTGCCTTTTCCTAATGGCCTCAACTTACTACCCTCAAGGCTGGTATTTTTCAAAGCTGTTAAGGACTGGAATCCATAGCTTTCTTAGAAGCCTTTTGCCTTTTTCTGAAAAGACAAAGGAGAAGATTCTACTATTGTGTATACTAGAATAATATGACTCTAATATGTTTGAATATTTTTTTATTGGAGAATAACCTCATTTCATCACATTATAACTTTTCTTAAGATCAATTTATAGTCTTATACTATTTATGAGAGAGAGAGAGAGAGAGAGAGAGAGAGAGAGAGAGAGAGAGAGAGAGAAATAGAAGTCTAGAGAGATAAAGAAAGAGAAAGGAGATGGGAAAATTACGAAAATCTCTCAACTGTCTAAGTTTATGGGGGTAATTTGATCTTTTCCTCTGGGGCACAGAGGGAATAGTATTAACTGAGACTAATGTTATCAAGATGGCAAAAATTCACCCCCGATATATATATAGGCTTTGTGATGCTGAAGAAGTAAATGTAAATAGGTAATGTTTATCTTTGTGACTCAGTTACTCAGGAAAGATGTTCTTTAGTCTCTGCCGTCTTTCCTACTAACCCTCCTTTCTCAGCATATATTCCTTGCTACACAAATTTATAATAAGATGCCAGGCAGTTGGAGAACGCAGTCACTGAAGTAAACTGCTTTCCACTCATGTTTGTGATTTGCAAATAAATGCTCAGAAACTAACACTAAACTGATTTTGAAAGCATTTAATTCAGTGCAACACATCTAACCCCAAACTCTGCCTGGCATGTTTGACTTGACTGACTTTTTATAAAATTTCATTTTATTTTATACTCAACTCTTAATTCATATAATGAGCAATAGAAAAATTAAAATATAATTTCAAAAAAGAGTTCTGGAAACACAAATTGATGTTACACTTTAGTTCCCTTAAAAAATTAAATAGGCTCAAAAATATTGGTAAGAATTCAATTCACCATATGTCCACTTAATGACTATTTGGAAACAAGGAACAGACCTCCACAGACAACTCTCTTTATTACTAACTGCTTCTGCCTGCCACCATCACTCCAACACACACGATGGCCACCCCCAGGTGGACACAAGATGGCAGCCATAGATGGTTGGCAGGGGAGGGCAGTTGGGAAGGATCAGGCTTGCAAAGGAGGGCATTTGGGGTGATCAGGACTGCAAGGGAGCAGTTAGGGGCAATCAGACTGGCAGGGGCATGGTTAGGGGGTGATCAGGGTGGCAGGCAGAAGTGGTTAGGGACAATCAGGCAGGTAGCAGACGAACAGTTGGAATCCAGCAGTCCTGGACATGAGAGGCATTTCCGACTGCCCATTTAGGCCCAATTCCAAATGGGCAGTCAGACATCCCTTGAGGGGCCCCAGATTGGAGAGGGTGCAGGTTGGGCTGAGGGACACTGCCCCATGCATGGATTTAATGCACTGGCCTCTAGTCTCTAATAATGGAAGCATAATATGCAAATCAACTGAACAGTAGAACGACTATCCAAATGTTCACACTATGATACCCACTGGCATCAGGCCAGCCAAGGTTAGGTGTAATGTGATTGTTTGGGGGCCCAGCCATTACCCCAAGATCACCCACAGAGGTCGGCCCAGGCCACTGGCTAATGGCGCGATCCATCAAGGGGCTCAATGATCACCCCAAAGAGAGAAGCCCATGCCACCAACCAGCAGGCTACGGTGGGCGGGTGGGACCTTCCTCTATGGGGGTGATCCATTATGGAGGTCTGGCTGGGTGGGCAGGGACTACCTTTTTGGGATGATTCATAGCAGAGCTCTGGCCAGGTAGGTGGGGCCTATCTCTTTGGGACTATAGAATGTAGGGCTCCTAGACTATGAGAGGGGGTAGGCCAGGCTGAGGGGACCCCCTGCCCTGGGCCTCTAGTTTTTTTATATTGCCACAGCTACCATTTGTTATATTCTGTGCAGTGATTGGCTTCAGCTGGTCTCTTCTTCTATTCCATGTGGTGTCAGTGAGGGCCGCAGTCATCCAGAGGCTTCACTGAACAGGAATATCCAAGATAGCTTATACCCTAGGTTAGCAATGGCTACTGATTATTCGCTTGAAGCTCACCTGGGACTATTTTTAGAAGCACCGAGGTTTTATTTCACATGGTTCCTCATATGACTTGGGACTCTTACAGTATTAAAACTGGTTTCCAAGTGAGAACATTCCAAATGCAAATGTAGAAGATATATATTTCTTAATGGCCAGTCTTGGTAGTAATACAGTATTACTTCCACCACATTTTATTGATCAAAATGAATCATTGGTGCCCTGGCTGGATGGCTCAGTTGGTAGAGCATCATCCTGTACACTAACAAGATTGCAGGGTTTCATTCCAGTCAGTACACATATCTGAGTTGTGGGTTCAATTCTGGGTCAGGGTGCCTATGGGAGGCAACTGATTGATATTTTTCTCTTTCTCTCCTTTCTCTCTAAAATGACTAAACATAGTCCCTGGCTAGTGTGGGTCAGTGGTTGAGAGTCGACCAATGAATCCAGAGGTCATGGTTCTATTTCCTATCAAGTCACATGCCTGAGTTGCTGGCTCAACTCCCAATTGGCAGGAGGCAGCCAATCAGTTATTCTCTCTCATCATTGATGTTTCTATCACTCTCTCCCTTTCCCTTCCACTCTGAAATGATAAAAATAAAAAATAGATAAAATCACTAAACATATCCTTAGGCGAGGAAATAAATAAACAAACAAACAAACAAACAAACAAATAACTGGGAAAAGAATCTGCTACCACATTTGATTTATCACAGATATGACGATATCCATACAAACCCACAGTACTCACTAAGTACTGTGAAGAGGACATTCATATAGTCACCAGGACTCAACAGCATATAACACATATTCTATTAAGTTAGATGCAAACATTTTTAACTATCCTCTCCCCTAACTTCTTTAACTGGAGATACATTTTACTGCTTTATGCTACATATTTTGCCAGGCCTCAACTCCCCTTTAGTCTTGATATTTTACTTATGCTAATGGCCAAATATATGAGAATATTGAATATTTACTGAAAATAAACATTTTAAATAAATTCTACATATCCTCTGAAACACAACAGATTCTTAAAAGGTTGAGTTAATTATTTTAAAAAAATAAAAGGAAGTTAATAAGAAACCTAATTATGAGTTCTTTGAGTGATTATGTGACCAAGTTCACAAGGTTACAAAAGGCAGTCTCATAGGTATCTTTCTTTTTCTATGATTTTGTTTTTGCTTAATCCCTTCACTTTTTTAACCCATCCATCCAACACTCCACCCCTCTGGCAGTTATCAGTCTGTTCTCTGTATCAATGAGTATGTTTATATTTTTTTTGTTAATTTATTTTGTTTATTAGATTTCACATATAAATGAAATCATATGCTACATGTCTTTCTCTAACTGGCTTATTTCACTTAGCATAATACTGTCTAGGTCCATACATGCTATTACAATGTATAAGATTTCCTTCTTTTTTATGGCCCATTGGTATTACATTGTGTAAATGTGTCACAGCTTCTTTCTGAACTTATCTACTGATGGGCACTTGGGTTGATTCCAAAACTTGTTATTGTAAATAAACATAGGGGCATGAATACTTTTTTCAAATTAGTGTTTCAGGTTTCTTTGGGAATATTTCCAGAAGTGTAATCACTGGGTCCTAAAGCAGTCCCATTTAAAAATTATTTTTAACCTTTAAAAAATCTTTATTATTGAAAGTATTACATATATTCTCTTTCTTCACTCCTTGAACTCATCTAGGCCACCCTACCCCTACCTCTTCACCATACTATTGTCTGTGTCCATGGGATATGCATATATGCACACAAGTTCTTTGGTTGATCTCTTACCACTCACCCTTTCCCACTTTCCCTCTGAGTTTATGAAGTCTTTTCTATGCTTCTATGTCTCTGGATCTATTTTGTTCATCAGTTTATTTTGTTCATTAGGTTCCACATGTGGGTGAGTTTATATGTTACCTGGCTTTCTCCAACTGGCTTATTTCTTTTAGCACAATACTCTTCAGATTCCTCCATGCTGTCTCAAAGGGTAAGAGATCCTTCTTTTTTACCGCTGCATAGTATTCCCTGGTGTAAATGTATCATAGTCTTTTTACCCATTCATCTACTGATGGGCCCTTGGCTGTTTCCAGATCTTAGCTATCCTATATAATAAAAGGCTAATATGCAAATAGACTGAACGGCGGAACAACTGGAACAACCGAACAACCAGTTGCTATGATGTGTGCTGACCACCAGGAGGCATGAGAAGAACATGGTGAGTGTCTGCCGTGGTGGGATGGAGGAACAGGTGAGTGGGGCACCAGACCAACTTAGGGCACTAGTCGCTGTCATTGGGGCAAGCCCCTGGTGGTTACTGAAAATTGTTTGCTCCCACATGCATTAGTCCTGCCCATTGTTTGCACCCACTGCTTGGTGCAATCACCCTCAGGGTTTCTCTACCTCCCCTACTCCTGAGGGGCAATTGGGGCTGGCAGCCATTGCTCACACCCACTGCCATTACTGGCCCCACTTGTACCCACAGCTGGTATCTGGCACTGGTCCCCATTGCTTGGCACCATCAGCAGTGTGAGCAGTGGCTGCCAGCTCTGATCACCCATGATGGCTTCTCCACCTCCCCCTGTTCCTGAGGAGTAATCAGGGCAGCTGCTGCTACTCACATCTGCTGACAGTGCTGGCCCTGCTTGCCCCTACTGCTGGCACCAGCCTGAATTGCTCTGCACCTTCAGCGGGTGTGAGCAGGGCCAGTGCCATCAGCATGTGGGAGTGGCGGTGGTGGAAGCATGGCTGCTGGCAGAGAGGGGCCTGGGGGCTATAGTGGGAGGGGGCTGGGTGGGGAAGAGGAGGATGGGATGAGACCCGCCCCTGTGCCTACTGCAGCTCACAGCTCACAGTTCCTTTCAAGGTGCACGAATTCATGCACTGGGCCTCTAGTTGTAAATAATGCTGCAATAAACAGGGTTGCATACATGTTTTTCTAATTGGTGTTTCATGTATTTTAGAATATATTTCTAGAAGTAGAATCACTTCGTTAAATGACAGTTCCATATTTAACTTTTTGAGGAGACTCCATAATGTTTTCTGTGATGGCTACATCAGTTTGCATTCTCACCAGCAGTGTATTAGG
This sequence comes from Lasiurus cinereus, assembly GCA_011751065.1. Classification (NCBI taxonomy): domain Eukaryota; kingdom Metazoa; phylum Chordata; class Mammalia; order Chiroptera; family Vespertilionidae; genus Lasiurus; species Lasiurus cinereus. The sequence goes on from JAAGEH010000304.1 coordinate 34,692,943, forward strand.
GTTCCCTTGTTTCCACATACTCACCAGCTCTTGTCATTTATTGATTTGTTGATGGTAGCCATCCTGACAGGTGTGAGATGATACTTCATGGTCATTTTAACTTGCATTTTTTAAATATATCTCTTGGCCACCTGTATTTTCCATTTGGAGAAGTGTCTATTTAAGTCCTTTGTCCATTTTTTAAATTGGATTATATGTCTTCCTTTGTTAAGTTGTCCTTATATATTTTGGAGATTGACCTATTATCAGATAGTTCATTGCAAAATATGTTCTCCCATACAGTGGGCTCCCTTTTCATTTTGTTAATGGTTTCTTTTGCTGTGCAGAAGCTTTTAATTTTGATGTAGTCCCACTTGTTTTCTACTTAGTTTCTTTTGCCCTAGGTCTGTAGTCTGCAAACTGCGGCTCTTGAGCCACATGCAGCTCTTTGGCCCCTTGAGTGTGGCTCTTCCACAAAATACCATGGCCTTGGGCAAGTGTATTTAGAAGAAGTGGCATTAGAAGAAGTTTAATTTTAAAAAATTTGGCTCTCAAAAGAAATTTCAATCATTGTACTGTTGATATTTGGCTCTATTGACTAATGAGTTTGCCAACCACTGCCCTATGAGATCTATCCTTAAACGTATTGCTATAAGAGATGTCTAAAATTTTGCTGCCTATGGCTTCTTTTAGGATTTTTATGTTTTCATGACTTTCATTTAAATTTTTTATCCATTTTGAGTTTATTCTTGTGTATGGTATAAATTAGTGGTTTAGTTTCATTTTTTTTGCATTTGTCTGTCCAATTTTTCTTTTTAAAATATATTTTATTGATTTTTTTACAGAGAGGAAGGGAGAAGGATAGAAAGTCAGAAACATCGATGAGAGAGAGACATCAATCAGCCGCCTTCTGCATGCCCCACACTGGAGATGTGCCCGCAAGCAAGGTACATGCCCCCAACCGGAATTGAACCTGGGATCTTTCAGTCTGCAGGCCGACCCTCTATCCACTGAGCCAAATTGGTCTCGGCTGTCCAATTTTTTTAATACCATTTACTGAAAAGACTGTCTTGACTCTTTTGTATGTTCTTGCCTCCTTTGTCAAATATTAATCAACCATAATTGCTTGGGTCTATTTCCTGGGTCTCTGTTCTGTTGCATTGATCTATATGACTATTCTTGTGCCAATAGCAGGCTATTTTGATTATAGTAGCTTTGTAGTATAATTTGATATCTGGTATTGTGATCCCTTAAACTTTCTTCTTCTGTTTTGAGATTGCTGTAGTTATTCAGGGACTTTTTGGTTCATATATATTTTTGGAGTATTTGTTCTAGGTCTATGAAATATGCCATTGGTAATTTAATAGGGATTTCATTGAATCTGTAGATTTCTTTGGGTATTATAGATATTTTAATGATGATATTTCTGGTAATCCATAAGTACAGTATCTTTTTTTACTTGTTTATATCTTCTTCTTTCTCTTTTTTCAATGTCCTGTAGTTTTCCAAGTATAAGCAGTTTACTTCCTTGATTTATTCTTAGTATCTTAATTTTTTTATTGTTGTTACAGTGATAAATAGGATTGTTTTTATAGTTTTACTTTCTGAGAATTCATTATTGGTGTATAAAAATATCACCAGTTTCTGGGCGTTAATTTTATATCCTACTACATTGCCAAATTCATGTATTAAATTTAGTAGATTTTTAGTTGAGTCTTTAGGGTTTTCTATGTACAATATTATGTCATCTATGAATAATGAGAGTTTTACTTCTTTTTTTTCCAATTTGGATGCCTTTATTTCTTCTTCTTGTCTGACCATTGTGGTTAGCACTTTCAGTACTATTTATATATATGAAAGCCAAGCAACCAGAATGATGAGAACGACCAGAAAGACTAGTCACTATGACAGGCTCTGTGGCAGCCAACTGACCTGATTGAGACCCTGATTGGATCCCGCAACCTCCTATGGGCCTGGCTTCTGATTAGCCCCCCAACGCAATTGGTGGTGGGGGTGCCTAACCCATGGCCCCTCACCCAGCCAGACCCCCACCGATTGGCCCCCCCACCCAGATTGGGGGTGAGAAAAAGCTGGCCAACCACCTATAGACCCCCTGTCCAACCCCAGATGTGCTCTCCCCATAGGTGCTGGGGTTGGCCCAATCTCCCTCTGCCCTCCCCATCAGCGATCCCGTCCCTGATTTGACTCTGATTGGGAGTGGAGCCAGTGGTCAACCTCCCATATTCTCTTCCCCCTGCTGGCCCAGCTCTGATCAACCCCCATTGGGGTGGACCAGCCAAAACCCACCCATGCATAAATTTGTGCACTGGGCTTCTAGTGTTGAATAAAAGTGGTGAAAGTGGACATCCCTTTCTTGTTCCTGTTCTTAGGGGTAATGAATTTAATTTTTTCCCATTGAGTATTATGTTGGCTGTAGGTGTTCGATTTTGTCAAATGCTTTTTCTGCATCTATTGATATGATCATGTGGTTTAATTTGTTTATGTAATGTATTACATTTATTGATTTGCTAATATTGTACCACCTTTGTATCCCTGAAATAAATCCCACTTGATATAGTGTGTGATCTTTTTAATATATTGCTGAATTCAATTTGCTAATATTTAATTGAGTATTTTAACATCTTTGCTCATTGGACTGCAATTCTCTTTCTGTGTAGTGTCTTTATCTGGTTTTAAAATTATTATAATACTGGCCTCATACAAAGAGCATGGAAGTTTTCCTTCCTCTTGGATTTTTTGGAATAGTTTGAGGAGTATAGATGTTAGTTCTTCTTTGACTGTTTAGTAAAACTTCCCTCTGAAGTTGTCCAGATCTGGGCTTTTGTGTGCTGGGAGTCTTTGATAACTACTTCTATTTCATCAATTATTATCAGCCTATTCAGGATTTTTTACTCTTCCTGATTCAGTTTTGAGAGATTATATTTTTCTAGAAACTTGTCCATTTCATCCACATTGTCCAACTTGTTGGCGTATAGTTGTTCATAGTATTTTCTTATAATCCTTTGTATTTCTGTGGTGTCACTTGTTACTTCTCCACTCTTGTTTTTGATTTTATTTATTTTGATTCTCTCTCTTTCTTTCTCAATGAGTTTGGCTAATGATTTATCAATCTTGTTTATCTTTGCAAAGAACCAGCTCTTGGTTTCATTGATCTTTTGTATTTTTTTTTGTCTCTATGTCATTTATTTCTGCTCTAATGTTTATTGTTTCCTCCTTTCTATCTACCGTAGGCTTTTCTTGTTGTTTGCTTTCTAATTCTTTAGGTTGTAGGGTTAAATAGTTTATTGTTAATTTTTCTTATTTTTTGAGGTAGGCTGGGAGTGCTATGAACTTTCCTCTTAGAACTTTTTGTGCTGTGTCATAGAGATTTTGAATGGTTGTGTGTTCATTTTCATTCATTTCTAGGAAGTTTTTGATTTCTTTCTTGATCTAATTAGTAACTCATTCATCTATATATATATATAAAAACCTACGTGACCATTAAGATTGAATGACCAGAATGACCAGTTGATCAGTTGCTATGATGCACACTGACCACCAGGGGGCAAATGCTCAATGCAAGATCTGCCTCCTGGTGGTCAGTGCACTCCCACAGCCAGCCTTACCTCAGCAGGCCATCTGGCTACAGTCCTTCCCCTAGGCTGGCCAACCACCTAGGGTTCCTCCCACAGGCTGGCTGGTCTCGATTGGCCCCGGATACTAAACCATTCATAGACAACCTGCTTCTGGGTCAGTGTATTTTCCATAGCAGAACAGCTCTTTTGCTGCAATCTATTGAAAGTCAGCCCTTGACAGAAGGGTTTATCTTGCTCCCATTCTCCCCCTTCCCCAAGAGCCACCTGCACTCCATGGTGACGCCACAGTAGTGAGGGAAGGAGGAGGGTGTGAGGCAGGGAACTGCATGGTGACGGGGTGCCAATGGCTGCAGCAGTGTCCAGTGTCCTTACCTTCCACACTTGGCCTGGAGACTATTTCTTCCTTTCCTGACCTTGCTAGGGCCTTTAGGCTCCATGCTGGGATGGAGAACTGGGGAGTGGGTGGTAGTGGACATGGTCACTTTCACAGGGGGCCCAAGAGCTGGCTCCTTTCTCAGGACTGGTGACCAACCTCCCCTGGCCCCTGGCCCTGGTCGGCCAACCTCCCATGGTCCTTCCCCTTCTCCCTCCCCCCAGTCAGCAGGACCTGATTAGCCAGGACCTGATCAACTCTGATTGCCAGCCAGCCCTGATTGCCAGCATGAATTTCTGTACCAGGCCTCTAGTTATTTAATAACATGCTGTTTAGCCTCAATATTTTTGAATGTTATTGAATGCTTTACTATAGTTGATTTCTAGTTTCACTCCATTGTGATCTAAGAAGATGCTTGATATGATTTCAATCTTTTTGAAATTGTAGAGACTGGTTTTGTGTCCTAACATGTGGTCTATCTTTGAGAATGTGCACTTGAGAAGAATATATATTCTGTGGCTTTGAGGTAAAATATTCTATAAGTGTCAATTAAATCCATCTGATCTAATGTGTCATTTAGAGTAACTGTTTCCTTGTAAATTTTTTGTCTGGAATTTATATCTAGTGAAGTCAGTGAGATATTAAAGTCCCTACTTTGACTGTATTGCTGTTGATCTCTTATTTAAAGTCCTAAAGAAGCTTTTTAATATATTTAAGTGCTCCAATATTGGGTGCATATAAGTCTACAATGGTTAAACCCTCTTGTTGGATCGATCCCTTTAGTATTATATAGTGACATTTATTGTCTCTTATGAGGTCCTTCATTTTGAAGTCTATTTTGTCAGATATGTTAATTGCTACCCTAGCATTTTTTTTTTCATTTCCATTTTCATGGAAAATCTCATCCCCTCACTTTCATCTTGTGTCTTTTGTTTTGAGGTAGGTATCTTGTAGACAGCATAAAATTGAGTCATTTTTTTTGTATCCATTCTGCTACTCTATGCCTTTTTATTGGAGCATTTAATCCATTTACATTTGAAGTTATTTTTTTATTGTGTTACATGTATACATATCTCCCTGTTGCCCCCCCTCCCATCAAGGCATACCCTAACCCCCCAGTGTCTATGTTCATTGGTTATGCTTATATGCATGCATACAATCCTTTGCTTGATCTCTTATCTACCTCACCTCTCCTTAATCTTCCTGCTATAATTTGACAGTCTGTTTGATGCTTTACTGCCTCTGTATCTATCCTTTTGTTCATCAGTTTACAATGTTCTTTATTATCCACAAATGAGTGAGATCATGTGGTGCTTTTCCTTCATAGACTGGCTTATTTCACTAAGCATAAAGCTCTCCAGTTCCATCTAGGTTGCTGCAAATGGTAAGAGTTCCTTCTTTTTAATGGCAGCATAGAATTCCATTGTAGATGTACCACAGTTTTCTGATCCACTCATCTGCTGATAGGCACCTAGGCTGTTTCCAAATTGTAGCTATTGTGCTGCTATGAACATAGGGGTGCATAAATCCTTTCTGATTGGTGTTTGTGATTTCTTAGGATAAATCCCTAAGAGTGGGATTACTGGATCAAATGGGAGATCCATTTTTAGTTTTTTGAGGAAACTCCATACTGTTCTCCACAGTGGCTGCACCAGTCTGCATTCCCACCAACAGTGCACAAGGGTTCCTTTTTCTCCGCATTCTCGCCAACACTTGTCGTTTTTTGATTTGTTGATGATTGCCATTCTGACAGGTGTAAGATGGTATCGCATTGTAGTTTTGATTTGCATCTCTCGGATAATTAGTGACTTTAAACATGTTTTTATGTGTCTCTTGGCCTTCCTTCTGTCTTCTTTCGAAAAGGTTCTATTTAGGTCCATTGCCCATTTTTTTATTGGATCATTCATCTTCCTTTTATTAAGTTGTATAAGTTGGCTGTAGATGTTGGAGATTAAACCTTTATCAGTGATAACATTTGCAAATATGTTCTCCCATATAGTGGTCTTTCTTGTTGTTTTGTTGATGGTTTCTTTTGCTGTGCAAAAACTTTTTATTTTGATGTAGTCCCATTTGTTTATTTTTTCTTTAGCTTCCATTGCCTTTGTAGCAGTATCAGTGAAGAAGTTCTTTTGGCATATGTCTGAGATTGTGCTGCCTGTGGATTCCTGTAGTATTTTTATGGTTTCCCTTCTAATATTTAAGTCCTGTATCCATTTTGAGTTTATTTTTGTATTTGGTGTAAGTTGGTGGTCCAGTTTCATTTTTTTGCATGTATCTGTCCAATTCTCCCAACACCATTTATTGAAGAGGCTATCTTGGCTCCATTGTATGTTCATGCCTCCTTTGTCAAATATTAGTTAAGCATAGTGGTTTAGGTGGATATCTGTGTTCTCTATTATTCCATTGGTCTATATGTCTATTCTTGTGCCAGTACCAGGCTGTTTTGACAACAGTTGCTTTGTAATATAGCTTGAAATCTGGTATTGAGATCTCACCTATTTTATTCTTCTTTCTCAGAATTGCTGTGGCTATTCTTGGTCTTTTTTTGTTCCAGATGAATCTTTGAAGAGTTCTTTCTAGGTCTGTGAAATGCATCATTGGTATTTTAATGGGTAGTGCATTGAATCTATAGATTGCTTTGGGTAGTATGGACATTATAACGATGTTGATTCTCCCAATCCATGAGCATGGTAAGCTCTTCCATCTGTTGACATCTTCCTTTATGTCTTTTTTCAGTGTCCTTTAGTTTTCTACATATAGTCTTTACCTCTTTAGTTAGGTTTATTCCTAAGTATCTTAATTTTTTTTGGTGCGATGGTAAATGGGATTGCTTTTTGAGTCTCTCTTTATGTAATTTCACTGCTAGTGTATAGAAATGCCACAGATTTCTTGGCATTAATTTTGTATCCTGCTATATTTCCGAATTCATTTATTAAGTCAATTAGTTTTTGGATGGAGTCCTTGATATTTACTTATTCATTGCCATTTTAATTCTGTACGCTTATATTTCTCTCTATATATTTTTTCTCATTACAACCATCCCTATAGCATTTCTTTGCAGTGGTGGTTTGGTAGTGATAAATGCCATAAGCCTTTTTTTTCTGGGAATATTTTTATTTCACCATCTAGTTTGAATGATAGCTTTGCTAAATATAGGCTTGATTAGCCTTGATAGTACACAGGGTAGAGGGGAATGAAAGGTCTTCTAACAGTGTGGGACAACCACCTTCCCAACAGACAAAACCTGCCTTCATTAGCAAAGTTCTAGAAGAGAAAGATGTCCTCCACAACATGAGAGAATGATTCACCACAAGAAACTGAACTCCAACCCCAGACCACCAACCCTGAACTCTCCCCACACAGCTCCAGTTCACTTTCCCCTCCCTCAACCAGAGTCCAAAATAGTGACTGCACACAAAATTTTGTGCATTGGCTCTTTAAAAGGGTGCCTGCATTTCCAACTGTCTTGCTGGCAGATAGTAACCCTGCTGCTTTTCACAGCCAGATGTTATATGGGCACCTTTCTCAGTTCTGGTGCTCTGGACTGGGGGACCCAGCTTGGGGATTAGATGCCAGAGCTCTAGATTGGAGTCCCCACAACTGAGATATCTCTCTTTAGCTTCAGCTGATGTCTGTGGGAGGCCAGCCAGCCCCCTCCACACTTCCCACCAGTTTCTATGTGGTCTCCACTTTCCATCCTTGGTTATCAGGGTTCTCCCTAATTCTTCAGCTGATATTTCAGGGTGGTTTTATTTTTTGTATTTTAGTTATATTTCCATTTTGATCCTGGGAGAATGTCAGTGTAGCTTGCACTTACTCTGCTGCCATTTTGAGATCCTCCCATAGTGCTAACTCCAATCTGCATTCCCATCAATGGTGCACAAGCTTTCCCTTTTTTCCACACCCTCACCAACACTTGTTTGTTGGTTTATTGATGATAGCCGTTCTGACAGGTGTGGTTTTCATTTGCATTTCTCTGATGATTAGTGACATTGAACATCTTTTCCTCTGCTATTGGCCATCTATCCTCATAGGCATCTTGAGGTAGTAAGGAAATATAGCAGGGTTAGGTAAATGTGGGTATACTATATCACCATCAACTCTGGAGAGGCCCTGCTGGTCAGCAAACATCACAGAATATGCACAGGACATGGGGCATGTTTCAATGATGATACTTCCAGCATCAAGAAACAAAAAAACAGTTAGTTGAGATTTATTATATTATAAAATAATAATTCTTGAGTTTGGTGGTTGCAGGGTTGCTTAATTTAATAGCTTAGTTATGTCAAGTGTGGTAGGCCTGCTTCCTGTTTTTTTTTTCTTTAAGTATTTTCCTCACAGTGGTGGCAATATATTATGTTGCCCAGATCCAAACACCAAATCCTCACATGGCAACATCTAAGGGCAGAGCAGAAAATCAGGGAAGAGGAAGAGAAGTGGTGGCCTTGTTTCTTTCATCTCTCTCTTTTTATTTGGGAAGGAAATATTTTCCAGATACCACTTACCAGATTTCTTCTTCTATTTCATTGATTAGGAATGGATTCCATGATCGTCCTTCAACCATGCACCAGAAAAAGGGAATGGATTAACCATAGTCCAATTGAGCTAGTTCCTCGGACCTCTGGGGAGGACTGTCTTTCTTGAATATGTCATTATTTTATATCTGAACAAACGTAGAGTTGATAATTGTACTGGAAAGAAAGATAGGAGATATGGCTATTGGGAGGTAATTGACAATATATGCCAGATTGATTCTTAAAATGGCATCAGGGTTATCTGTAATTGATCAACTAAAATAATATTTCCTTAGGAGCTAGAAGTGCAAGAACATGGAACATATCCAAAAGCTAGGTGTAGGGTCCTAGACAAATAGGGTAGGGTTCAGGACAATGTCAGCAGGGAGTTGAACAGTAGCAAAAAATAACTTAGATTTATTAAGCACTTAGTCTGCACCAAGTCCCAAGCTAGGCACTCAATTTTTTAACAGTCTATTTAATATCTAGAGAGGATAGTATTACCTCTGTTATTTTAATGAGGCATAGAGAAAAACTCTTAAAAGTTAGTAAAGCTAGAAAATAAATCTCATGTGTGTTTTGTTTGTTTGTTTGTTTTTTAACTCAGGATGGTCTGGCCCAACACCATACTGAAGAGAGTTATTTTATGCTCCTCCTTATACTAGATACCCCTCTATTCCCATTTCTCTCTCCAATATTCTCACAGTCTCACCCATACCCACACAATGGTTGAGAGGAAGGGAGGCAGTGGGCAAGAAGAACCAAAAGCCTCCAAATATACTAATATATTCTATACCAACCCATTGTCTGTACTGAGGGAATAATAAGAAAAGCAAAAAACAGTCATTCAAACAATGGTAACAGTACATTGTGGTTCTTTATTAAATGTCACTGACCTCATCAATTTGACCAATTTAAGGCAAACTGATGGTTGGATGCAGCAGTATCAAGAGCAAAAACCCTGTATACTTAGATTAAAACTCAAATTGGTTTTGAAATTCAGAATTATTTCGATATTGGATATTTTCACGGTTAATGGCACTGAAAGACCTCACTGCATAAATATTTTGACCTCAGATATTTGGTAGGATATACAGGGAGATTACCTATTTGTCCTTATTCTTTTGAGCTGTCTGATGGAGAAAGTGGATGGATCATTGACCTCTGCTGTAGAGGACATTGCAGCAAGAAGACAGTCATTAGACTCTTTATATAGCTTTCTTAACGAGGCAGCTGAGTTTATCAAAGATCATTATGTTTCCCACTGAATCTTCAGGAGACCACTGTATAAAGGTGCCTCATTTGGAAAATATTTCGGGAGAAGCTTATTTTAGGAGGCTTCCCTTATGAGCAAGGTAGCCAGGGGTCAATTTTGGCAGGATATTTTCAGCCCATAGATGAGGTTGTTTATGGGTTCACCAACACATTCCCTTCTGTTAAATAGAGTGAAACAAACTTACATCACTCCCCATAACATTTTCTAACATACAATGTTTCTTTCTTTGACATATAAGCTATTTTGTAGGATGGCAAACATCCAGAAGGAATTGCCAAATTCAGGAAATTACAGACATCCTCGGATCTCCAAATGTTTTCAAATATGTTTTATTAAAATACTTTGCAAATGATCAGGTAATTATCTAGGTTTTGTAGCTTTTAGCACAAAAGCAATGCCATTTAGATGGGGCTTCAATTTAGGCTTGCATATATCGTATCATATTTATAACTCTTTTTTCTTTTTTGCTGCAATACCTCGTTTTCAGTAAAAATGACCAGGAACTTGGTGATAATAGATCATGAAACAAAGAAACAGCAACAAGAAAAACTACCCAATGCTGCCTATATCCTAGTTTCTCTTGGCTCAAAACATCTTTGAAAGGGGCAAGCATTTCCCTGGGGAGATCATCCGACCAACAGCTTGAAAAACCAGTGCTTTTAGAGGTTTTTTCAGTGAGGATGAATTGAGGTGATTGCTAGGGTGCTTGTTTGGCCGGAGTCTTTGTTCCATTAGTAAAATGGCAACAATGAAGTATGGAAAAAAACAATAACAAATTTTAATAAAGGAAAAGCGTCTCAGACAAAAATACGTTGCACTGCTACAGGGATCTCTAGGTTCTGGCAGATTAGAGCAATTGTCTCCTGCTGCCCTGTGTGTGTGTGCGCAAGCAGGGTAGAGGGGGAGGTTTGGGGCGTGGGGGGGGTTTGGCGTGTGTGTGTGGCACAGGCGTGTGTTAGGAGGGAAGAGGCCATTCTGCAGCTGGGCATCTGGAGGAGAAAAATCCCTCCAGCTGTTGCTGAGCAAGAGTGGGGTCTAATTCATACATAATGCAGGCAGTCAATTATGCATGCCCATGCATATTATCTGACATATATGTCTCAGAGGGAACAAATAGCCATTTTCAACCATAAGCCCTTTTAGGGAGGGTAGAATGAAAGGCCCTTTTGTCTTTTTGTGTACTTTGAAGGTGGGTCTGCAAGTAGGTCTGCAAGTAGGGCCTGGAGAAAAACCCTGGCTCCACTAGGGAGCCCCTCTTTGACCAATCTGTTTTGAAGCATGTGTTAATAAAGTATGTATTTGATTTTTTTAAAAATAAGTTTTTATTGATTTTTAGAGAGGAAGGAAGAGGAATAGAGAGATAGAAACATTGATGATGAGAGAGAATTACTGATCAGATGCCTACTGCATGCCCCACACTGGGGAATGAGCCAGCAAACTGGGCATATGCCCTGACCAAGAATTGAACCATGACCTCCTGGTTCATAGGTCAATGCTCAACCATTAAGCCACACTGGTGGGGTTGTATTTGATTATCAATTCACTTCCATGGAAAGCACATATTCGGTGCTTAATTTCTCTTAGGATTTTATATGCAATACTATTAGAAAATGTATCTTAAGCCTTTTCATCACTCTTTCTATTACTAGTAAATCTTCAGCCATCATAATCAGGAATAAATTAATTTCCTGCTTTGGCAAGGGAATTTTGAGCTTCTTAGATGGACCAGACTTTACTGCAGCTCTATCTTTTTAACCCCCCTTTTTTTGATCTTACAAAAACAATCTGTAATGATAAGAGTATAATTTTTGAATTGCTCTCCAAGTTAAACTTCCCTATTATCTTTTATTGAATTGCCAAATTGTATGCAGATACAGTTCAAAGCTATTTATAGAAAATAAGAAAACTGCTCAGTGTAGCTAACTCATACATTATGAGTACGTATAATGAATCTATATATGACATTTATTAGCATCCCTGCCCCTTTTTCCTCTTTCTGGACTGTCACCCTCTCCTTGTTGCTCCTAACTACAGGGTATAATATAGGCAAAAATATCATTGTAACTCTGATCCCAGGTCAGGGGTGATCGGTTCAGGGTTGGCTAATGAAGTGGGATTTTTTTTTCCTTGGGACAAAGAAAATAGACCAATCTTTCTATTCAAATCTGTAAAGTTCCAGAGATGTTAACTATAATGTTTTCCACATGTGGCAGAGAGAAAGTGAATCTTAATAGTTTTGTTGTCCTTGGTTGCAATTTTTTTCTGAGATTAGGTAATATTCTATTTTTAGTTTCCATGAAACATCTCAGTATCTTCATTCATAATAAATTATCTTCTATGTGTAAGTTAGTTTGAATTGAGTCTCTGTCCCTTACTAGGATAAGAGTGCCAAATAATACAGCAGCTCTCTTTTAGAAGAAGCCACGCTTTGCTCCTGTTGTGAGTCTGTGTTCCTCACTGTGAAGAGAAGCAGCACCTGACTTTGGAAAAGGAAAACAGCACTTAGTGCAAAGATAGTTTAAAATTCTTGTCTTGTCTTTTATTGGCTCTGTGCCCTTGAGTAAATAACTCTCTGATAATATTATCTTCCTTGCATTATTGTTCTTAAGTTTAGAAATAGCACATTCAAAGTAGCCAGAGTATGAAAGGTATCCAAAGAATGGTCATTGTACTCTTAAAATAACTTGTATTACTTAAAAGGAACTCCCTTAAAAGTGTAAAACTGCCTAGCAGATTCAGAGTTTATTCAGCTCCTCTTTTTGTTTGTTTGTTTGTTGCCCTCTCTTTTTCTTCCTTTCCTGTCTTTTCTCCTTCCTTTTATTTATTCCCCTTTAAAGAAGCAGAGACTGTGTAGGAACTTCCTAGTTGCTAGGAAGTAGCTAGAGGGTTTGTGTAGAATTCCGAGCCAAAACACACTCATGCCAGAACAATTTTCTCAATTGTTTCAGATCCACTGTTAATTGATTCAATGTTTCCAATATGGTCCTTTGTCTTAGAGTGGGGTCCTCAAGTATTCAGAGGCAGCGATGTACATACCAGTGTTTAACTGGGGAGAATAGTGCGAACAACACCTGTGTGGGTGAGTGAGCAATAGGATAGGGCAGAGGGAGAGGCTGCCCTATGATGCCCATGCTGCTGGGGCCACTGTCTACCCCCCTGCACAGCTCTAGAGCTGGGATAGTTATTCAGAGTTATCCCTAATTAGAAGCAAGGTGGCTGGGACTTTGCATCTGTATCCAGGATGAATCCTGGTTGCAGGCTATGCCTAGGGAAGGTCCTGAGGTTAGGCAATTCACTTTAAAGTGCAGTCTTGAGGAGGGACTCAATTGTGGGCAGTATGTAGCCAGCTCTCTCAGCAGCTGGAGAATGAGTCCCAGATCCTGAAGGGGGTATCTGACCAGTACATCACAGCATCTGGTTGACGCATCACAGTGCCCAATGCTCTGATTCAGAAGTGTCTTACAATCTATCCTATCTAATAAAAGAATAATATGCAAATTAACCATCACTGCTATACCCACAAGACACATCCACCAGCCAATCAGGAGTGAACATGCAAATTAACCCAATAAAGATAGCTGTGGCCATTGAGCAAACAGAAGGCTTGGGTTTCCTAGGCAATGGAGGAAATCAAGCTTTCCACACACCCTGGTGGGCTCAGGCCTCCACTCTAGGCTACAAAGTTTCAATTATAGAAGATAAATTCCAGATACCAGGGCCTCTGCTTCGGTCACTGTGGGGCGTGGATGGCCTCCAAACCACCATAGGCCTCTCACCTAGGCTGCCCAACACCCCAAGGGAACCCCCACCCTGATTTGGGACACCCTTCAGGGCAAACCAGCTGGCCCCCACTCATGCACCAGACCTCTATCCTATCTAATAATCTTATCTAATAAAAGAATAATATGCAAATTGACCATCACTCCAACATACTAGATTGCTGTCTCCATGTGGACACAAGATGGCCACCATAAGATGGCCAGCAGGGGAAGGTAGTGGGAGGGACCAGGCCAGGAGAGGAGGGAAGTTGGGGGTGACCAGGCCTGCATGGGAGGTCAGTTAGGGGCAAACAGGCTGGCAGGGGAGCAGTTAGGCATCAATCAGGCTGGCAGGGGAGTGGTTAGGGGGTGATCAGGCTGGCAGACAGAAGCAGTTAGGGGAAATCAGTAAGGCAGGTAGACAAGCAGTTGCGAGCTAGCAGTCCTGAATTGTGAGAAGAATGTCTGACTTCCTATTTAAGCCCAATACTATTTGGATAGGGCCTAACTGAGCAGTTGGACATCTTTTTAGGAGTCCCAGTTTGGAGAGGGTCCAGGCTAGTCTGAGGGACATACCATACATCCCAGTGCATAAATTTTGTGCACTGGGCCTCTAGTCATTATAATAACAATATTGAGTAAAGGGATCTATGAAGTAGAGGAGTCAATCATGAAAACATCAGAAGAACATATCTTTAAAGCATCACTCTTTGTGTCCTAAATCTCTGAGTTATCTGCTGACTTCTATGATTTGGGAAAACTATTCTTCAGTCACAAGGAAATATTCCATGTGGCAGAAAGTGATAGTACGATGTTACCAATTATAGTCTCAGTTCTGCTGTCTAAATAAGGGGCTAAATTCCATGTGGTGAGGACCATCTCTGTTTTATGATGGTGCCTTTTAAATTCCTAGGTACTGTATTCAGCAATCTCTGTAACTCCAATAGGGCACCCACACAAAGGACCTGCATTGTCAGCATAGGCTGGCCAAGGACCCAACACACTAAAACTGTAGAGGCATGAAATCCAAGACCTTTAAGGACTGGGTGTAATTGGTTAATGGAAAAGAGAAAACTAAATCAAGGGGAAGTTAAAATTTAGCCTTACCTTACTTTAGATCTCATTCAAAATAAGATGACAATACACTGGCTCATTGAAATGAAATTGGAAATAGTTCTCTTTTGAGGACATTTGAATGATTCATTACAGGCTTTGTTTGGGTTCCAAACCTGAGGGTAGGGCAACCTTTGCCCATAAACAGTTTTTCTGTGGGATTTCCGCACTAAGGACTTTGTTGAAGACTCAATTATTTTTTTCACTTACTGGGCTTCTATGACACTTAAAGTTAGTAGTTCTATTTGTGCTTTGTAATCTTTTAAAATTTTTTCTTGTGATCACTGTGTCTATTTAAACATCTTTTCAAGTAACTAAGTTCAGAGTGGGAGAAAATAATAAGTTGTTTGACATTGTGCTTTCCAAAAAAAAAAAAGTATGGATAGGAAAATAATGCATTTAAATGAATCATGTTGATTTATGTATTATGATAGATATATGTGGGTTCAGATGCCCAGAATTTTTTCTTTATCTTGGAAACTATTGGCCTTCTAATCCCATCCATATGGTTGTGTTAAGGAATACAAAGTTTTTACACAGTTATATCCTGCCCCTGACAGAGATGATTATTCTAGAAGTGAGCATCTGATCAACACAGAATTTAAAAACCGGATTGAGGGCAGAGAAGTCACACTCTTTGCCATGGGACCATCCAAATGTAACCTTTGAAAATTATAGTTGACCTTGGTCCTGCCATTTTTCAGAGAGAAGAACAGAAAAATAACAGATGGAGAAAGAGATAGTGGACAATGTTTAAGTACTTATTTGCATTTTTTCCTAAAGTGTAAATAAATCCCTAATCTTTGCAAAGTTTGACTGGCCAGCTCTTATGTGATCATTTCAAATATATCAACTTTCTTCCATGAATACCCATTGCAGCCAGTATAAACTGTATTTCTATCATCTGTAATTGCATAATAGTTACAGCTAAATAAATATGCACATAGCAGGAAGTAAAGCCTCCCTTTCCCACAGGCTAGTGCTATATTAGTTTCTTAGGGCTGCAATAACAATAACAAAAATAACCACAAATTTGGTGATGTGAAGCCAAAAATGTATTCTTCAATAGTTCTGAAGGTCAGACATCCAAAATCAAGTTGTTGACCAAGCCACACTCTCTCCAGTCTCAAAGGGAGAATCCTTCCTTGCCTTTAACTACTTCTGGGGTCTGAAGGTGTTCCTTGGCCTGTGACAGCATATATTCCAATTTCCTCCTCTGACTTTATCTTTCTGCATCTCCGTATCTCCCAAATCTCCCTGCCTCTCTTTTATAAGGACACCAGTCATTGGTTTAAGGTCCACATAAATCCAGGATTTCCTTATCTTGAGATCCTTAACTATACCTATAAAGACCCTTTTTCCAAAAAAGGTCACATTTACAAGTACTGACCTGGTGAGTCATCTTTTGAGAGATCACTATTCAACAAACTATAACTGGTTTTCAAACAAGGGTGATTTTACCATGCATGCTCATTCTGCTAGGAAATATTTTTGATTGTCACTAATTGGGTGGGTGGTGGTATTGACATGTAGGGGATAGAGTTCAGGGATGCTGCTAAATAGCCAAAAATGCACAGGACATTCCTGTACAACAAAGAATGATCTGTTCTCTAATTTCACCAGTGGTTGAGAAACCCTGCTTTAGACATATGACCTTTGCAGTACTATACCAATCTGGCTGATGCTGACCTGGACAATTAATGTAAGTACTAACTAAATACTAAAAGTGATGTCATAGAATTGGCTGTCTATCACTGAGGGAAGTCTTGACCACATAATTTAATAAATAACCGGTTGCAATTAATGTAAGCGATATAAAACAGAATTGTTACCTAATTATTTTACACAGGTGAAGTCGTATTGCCCCCAAGATTTCACGTTCTTATTTCTACAAGCTTAAAATAGAGATGAATATTTTAATATTTCTGAAACCTGAAATGTATATAATATATACATTTAATGTGTACACTCAGTGACATTGGCTCTTTTTATCCCCCTTAAAACTACTATTAAATTGATGGTATGTTATCTTAAAATCAAAGACATAATATGATAATATATACTTGTTTTTCTAAGAAGCACTGACATAAGGCTCTTTAAGGTGTTTTTTTCCAATGCAGTAAGGCCTTATGCAAGACATATGAATCAGAATCTCTGCAGATGAGACCTGAAAGCAACACTTTAACTCATTTTCCAGGTGATTCACCTTTAGATGATCCAGTAGATGGTCACTCCCCAAACTTGGAGATTACTGATATGAAGAAAATACTAGGTTTAGAGAGAAGGTTTTAGTTCTCTACTAATTCTCTGACCTTGGGTAAGCTAAAGCACTTCTTTGGATATCACTTTTTTTTTTATTCAAGTAGAGGTTCTCAAACTTCAGTGTACATTAAGACCTTGTCTGACATGAATATTATCTTTGAGAACTCATGAGTCCATATGATATAAGCTAATAGATGAATAAATAAATGGAAAAGAAGGGACAGCTCTTTCTTACAGTAGAAAGCCAATTACTACATTTATTAGGAATGGTAGAATTAGAAAAGCATCAGTAAATACTAAAACTAGTGTTAAAAATTTTGAGGAGAAAAACAGGATATGTAATACTTTTATAGTATATCTGCATAAATTATTAATTACAAAGTGAAAAATAGTAACTCTACAATAAATATACTTGGCCAAAGGTAATATCATCAACATCGGGGAAGAAGTGGCATTTTGTTCCTCTGGTATGATGTACCAGGATGAACACAATACTACTTTAGTGACATTTATGTAAAAAATGAATAACCTACATTTAATTATAAGGAAGCATTAGACAAACCCAAGTTGAAGGGCATTCTAGAAAATAACTGGCACATATTCCTCAAATATATCAAGGTCAAGCAACCCTAAGTAAAGACTAAGGAACTCTTTTAGATTAAAAAAGATTAAGAGAACTGACAACTAAATACAATGAATGACCCTAGATAGGACAAGTGACAAAATATGAATATATACTGTGAATTAGATAATAGTAATATGTTAATATTAAATTTTCTGATTTTGATAACTGGACCATAGTTATGTAAAAGAATTGTCTTATTTTTTTAAATTGAATTATTGGGGCAACATTAGTTAATAAAACTATATAGGTTTCAAGTGTACATTTATATGATACATTACTTATATATCGCATTGGGTACCCATCACTCAAGGTCAAATCTCCTTTCATCACCATGTATTTGACCTCCTTTACCCCTTATCACTCACCTGACCTCCCTTCCCTCTGGTAATTACCGTACTTTTGTCTGTGTTTATGAGTTCTTGTTGGTTTATTTTTGTTATTTTTTATGTGTTGCTTTTAGTTTTATATCCCACATATGAGTGAAACCATATGGTTCTTGACTTTTTCTGTGTGACTTATTTCATTTAGCATTATATTCCCAAGATCCATCTATCTGGATGTTGTCTCAAATGGTAGTATTTTATCTTTTATGGCTCAGAAGTATTACATTTTATATATATGTGTGTGTGTGTATATATACACACACACATGCACATATATACACACACACATACATATATATACATATATATATACATATATATATATATATATGTATATATATATATATATATACACACACACAGACACATGTATCATATCTTCTTTACCCAATCATCTATTGAAATGTACTTTATTTATTTCCATGTTTTGGTACCATGAATAATGCCATAATGAACATAGTGGTACATATATCTTTGCGAATGAATTATTTCTTTTTTTTTTTTTGGTAGATACCCAAAAAAGGGTTTGCTTAGCTCATATGGTAACTCTATTCTTAATTTTTTGAAAATTCTCCATACTGTTTTCCATAGTGGCTGTACCAGTTTACATTCCTACCAGCAATGAATGAGGGTTCCTTTTTCTCCACAACCTTTCTGACACTTTTTATTACCTGTCTTGTTGAAGAAATTGTCTTATTCTTATGAAATCCATACTGAAGTATTTAGGGATAAAGAGACATAATTTCTGCAATCTACCCTCAAATGGTTTTGAGAAAAAAATTATCTATTTACCCACCTTTCTTTTTATCTATAATAATTAAGCAAATAATATCAAAATATAAAAATTGATTAATCTGGGGATAGGGGAGTACTTTATATTATTTTTGCCAGTTTTCTCTGCCATATAAAATGTTACATAATCTCATTCCAATTCTTTCCCTACTTTTTAGAGGTAATATGAGTAGTTTATTAGTTTAGTTGAAAGACTTTTCCCCTGACTAACTTTTGTTTACTTTTAAACATTTTTTGAGAAGATTAAGTCAGCACACTCACTGTCAGAAGCTGGATTCATGCACTTGCAAAGAGGGACAGCAAATGCAGTTAAAGTTGCTTTGGGGGAAATTCTTTGAAAATATCCCAGAGTAGGGGGTCTTATATTTTGATGTGTATAGAAATCTCCTGGGGACCTTGTGAAATGCTGATTCTGACTCAGCAAGTCGGAAGCAGGTTGAAGTCCCAGCAAGCTCACAGCACATTGCTGCTCGGAACACTACATGTTGAAAAGCGATCCTGAATCTGGAGCAGGCAGTTTTTGTAATGTTCTATTAGAATATTTACCCATGCCCATGTATTTCCATATTGTGTAGTTGCAACAGAGACCAAATAGCCAGCAACAACTTAAATGACTATTATCTGGCAATTTTGTAGAAAAAGTTTAAGGCAGTGAATCAAAATTACAGACTCTGGAATCAGAATGTCTGAGCTGGCATTCCTGCTTTGCTATATCTACACTTTTTGCAGTCAACTTTTCTGAATCAGTTTCTTGTTTATGGAGGGGATGAAAATAATACACATTTCATGTATCTGTTGGAGATTTAATCAATACAATAGATTTGAAAAAACTTAGCACTCAAATGTGAGTGTGCAGAAGACACTTGGGGAGCATGATAAAAGTCTGACTCCTTGGGCTTCACTTTCAGAAGTTTGATTCAGGAGATCTGGAGTGGGGCCTGGGAATCTGTGTGAAACATGCTTCCCAGAGGACTCTGATTCAAAGGACTCATAAGGCCACACTTGAAGGCAAACATTTAGCAAGATCTTGTGTTCACCATATGTTCATGCCCACTCCCCCCACGACCCCCCTTCTCTTCTTCCCCTTCCCATATCTTTATCATCCCCAGACACAGGAAGTTCTTCCTTGCTGCCCTTCATCCTCCCTGACTCCAGATGAGGACTTTGGAATAAACAAGAGGGAAGTTCCAAATCAATCCTACACAATTTTTCTGTCCAACTGTCCCCACAACTCAGCTTTAGACTTTTGTTCCTAATGTATCAAAAACTCTCCGTAATGGGCCTTTCACTCACTTTATGCTCAGAACTCCTTTAAGAATTAGTATGATTTCTTCCTCTTTGCATGGCTGTTATTGCCCTCTCATGACTTCATTTTAAGATGGGACTCTGCAGTGTCCACCTGGCTGGGGCCCAGACTCCTCTCACAAGTGGGTCTTGAACATTATTTAGTTGGAGGAACTGGAGAGAACCATTGAGTGTGGGTAAGTAATTCCTATTGCTACTACCTGAAGACAGTTGATGGAGCAGCTGACTATCTGGTCCACAGGTGGTTACTGTGGATTCTCAACAGATGGCCTTTTCCTTTGAAAGTACTCTGCCCTAGAAGTAGCAGGTTCAAAGGGTTTTGAAAATCAATGTTATTCATGTCTTTTGCCACAATATATATTCACTAATATAACAGTAGACTTTGCAAAAGATTTCTCAACTGCCACTTCACTCCCATCCACCCATCTATGGCACACTAAGAAAAATACCCTGATTTGAACAGATTTCAGTATTCCTGAAGAAAGAAAACTCTAAAGTGAATATTAAAAGCCTTAATGTCACAATTTCTTAAGTATGTTTTTTACCTGTCAAGAATTCAGTAGTATCTAGTAATTTTTCATTATGTATCAGTAAATGGCTTAGCAGTTAACCAAATCAGACACTGAATCTTTTGAAGTAGCTTCAAATTACCCTTTGACATCCCAATTATTGGAGAAATAGAAGGTATAATTTCTGAAGACATAGAGAGTGTTAGGACTCATTTCTGAGCTAATTGAAAGTCACATTTTAATATCCTTTTTTACAGTTCAGAATGGCTCCTGAAAACTACTTTTGGCCTCTGATTAGACTATCTTCAGGATGTGTCCCCCCCCCATTTCCGCCCCCATACAAGTGATATTTGGTAGAATACTGCTTAATGAAAATCTGAGATATTTTGCAAATGCTTTGAGTTTTTTCTATATAAGGTAAAAAAAAATAAATCATATTTATCTCATCTTATTTCCAATCATAGAGACTGTCATTGCTTTAGTTTAAGAAATTGAGGCCCTGACTATACATACAAATGATTTTGACTGAAATTTACTTCACCAAGCAGAAATGGTTACATTTGGTTATTATTTTTATATCTTACTATTTCTTTTTAGCACAAGATATGGTAATTTAACTTTCTTTTTCACTTTTAGCATCATGTTGAATTATAAATTCTTTTCATTTTTCCCTGATCTTTTTGCCTCATTCTAGAGGTGAAGGATATATTAATATGTTGAAGCAAAGGTGTAGAGATTAAAGTTGAAAGAAGAGTCATGTTAAGGATGGGAAAAGCATTTGGAAAAAATTAATCTTGAATTTTCAAATCTTTTTTTAAAACTAAATCCCAAATATGAATAAAAATAGTATTATTTTTAATCTAAGAGAAAAAACTTATTATCACAGCAATGCTACTATACATTCATTACTTTCTTTGCCAGACTGTGTGCTTAACAATTTATTCACTTTTTCAATAATAATTTAAAAAATGTTTTTGATCCTTTGTTCCATGTACTGTCCCAAGGGGCTGATGATATAATAAAGTTCCTCCTCCCATGAAAGAATACATTCTATCTTGGAAGAAAAACACTAAGTGTATATATATATATATATATATGCTATATACACATATAGCATATATATAATTATGCTATATTATATTAAGTATATTATATTAAGTATATATTATACTTAATATATTATATTAAGTATAATATAAAAAGGAATGGAGAGAGAGGAGGGTGAGAGTGTTACCTTAGATAGGCTATTCAACAAAAGCTATTTAATAAGCTGGTTTGAACATGGATTTGAAGGCAGTACAAGAATGAGCCCTGAGAATATCTGAGGAAAAGAGATATTCAATGGAAAGGATGATAGACAATTTGGCTGTATTAGAGTGAGCAAATGGGGAGAATGCTAAGGAATGAATCAAGGAAGTAGGTGGAGCCTAGCCAGTGTGATTCAGTGATTGAGTGGGGCTTGATCCCCAGTTTGGGGCATGCAGGAGGCAGCCAATCAATGATTCTCTATTATCATTTTTGTTTCTGTCTTTTTCTCCCTCTCCCTTCCTCTATAAAATAAATAAAAATATTTTTTTGAAAAAGAAAAAAGAGTTGGGTAGGAGGTAGATAATCTAAAGCCTCAAAGTCAGGATGAGGACTTTGGAATAAACAAGAGAGAAAGCTGTTGGAGGCTTTGAGCAAAGGAGGGACATGATCTATATTAAGTTTTAAAGGGAGCATTAGGTTGCGATTTTGAGATAAAAAGTATGAGAGCATAAAGGTGAAAATAGGAAGACCAATTAGAAAATGTTTGCAATTGATGTCTGGGTTGTGAGTGATGCAGATAGTCTAGCTATTTACCATACCCATTCTTCCTCCTAGGCACACAACTAGAGTATATTTCCCAACATCCCTTGTGGTTAGGTATGGCTTCTGACTAATGTTATGTGAGTAAAAGTGATGTAGGCCATTTTCAGGCCTGGTTCACTGAATCCCCCATGTGCCACTCTCCATGCAGCTTTGCAGCTTTGATGCCAATGTTGAAGGTGCAGAGCCACAAGGATGAAAGAAACTGCATCCCAGAATCACTGCTTAAATGACAGCTGCCTATTGGTCAAGATTGTAAAATGATTTTTGTTTTGTTTTTTTAAACAGTAAGATATTCTGATATAGCATCTACTATTACCTAAACTATGAAGTGATGGGTCATTTTTCTTTGGACCAAGGTTCTAGAGGGTAAAGATGACAAGAAATAGTCAGATTCTACATATATTTAACAAAGTAACCGGATTTCCTGAGGACTTGGATGTTATATGAAAGTAAGAGTGGAGCTAAAGGTGGTTTGAATGTTTTTGCTTTATAAACATTTGGAGGAAGGAACTGCCATTTATTGAGATGAAAGATTGGAGGAGGAGGAGTTTTGCATGGTGGAAAATCAAAAGTATACTTTTGGACATGTTGAAATTGAAGTGCCTGATTTATCTTCATAACTATCTTATCATATAAATATTGTCATTTCTATTTTTAGGATGAGAAAACTGAGGCTTGGTAAGCAAATGACTTGCTCAAGGAGATGTTTTAGGATAGGACTTTGAATTCAGTTCCCTCTGATTCAGCTCTTTGGGGGAGCTTTTAAACCACTCTGCAAACTGTCTTTTTCTAGAATGTATCAGGAGAGTAACTGTTCCCAAATACTTTAAATACATTTAGCAAATTAAAAATCCAGGGGGGAGAGAGAGTAAGTACTCTCTAATTTAGCTAATTTAAAGAAAAAAAAAGGAAAAGGAAGAGAAAAGAAAGAGGAGAGAGAGGAAAGTAAAATGATAGGAAATATTATTGTAGTTTAGAAAATTAGAACGGATGTGCATTTTTCTTTGGCCTTATCTGCTATGAAGTCTTCCTTCTTATTCTGAAAGGGACATCCATTTGTCTTGAGAAGAATTAGTATTGTTTCCACAGGAATGCAAAGAACAAGTTGGAGTTAGCATTCTGTGCTTAAGATGCAGAGTAGAGTATTTTAACATCTTTGGCAAGCAGGACTTTGCAATGAGCAAAGGATTTATTTCTAAACTCTCTTAACCACCACCAATATAAAAGGGCAGGCCTAGCTAATAGATCATGAGGATTCTTCTGGAGCATGGTGAGGATGCCTTTGCAACCAATTAGACCACCGGGCTTACACTCTTGAGAAGAAGGATATGATGATGTGGGGAAAGTTAATGCCAGAGATTTGGCAGAGGAAAAAGGTTTCTCCTTCTACTTCAAAGTACATGGGAGGATAGAGAACATAGAAAGTAAAGCAGGGAGAAACCAAAATGGTGGCATAGGTAAACACCTAAACTGCTGCCTCACATAACAATCTCAAAACTACAACTAAAAGATGAAGTGGACATCATCCAGAACCACAGGAAGGCTGGCTGAGTGGAAATTTTACAATTAGAAGGAAAGAGAAAAGCACACTGAGAGGAACTGGGGAAGGCAGAGGTACCACTGAGGCATGTGTGCAGAGAAGGCTGGCAACTGAGTATGCCACTGGCTTTCTCAAGTGGAAGGGAAACAAAAGCTCCCGATGGCTCTGAACTCCAGTTCCAGGCAAGACTCTGGGGACTCAGACTCATTCAGGGAGAAACTGGACTGTCTGGCAATGGGCAAAACTTGAGGGTGGCTTTCTCTCAGAAGTCCTCACAGTGATTCCCATGGGACACTGAGACCCAGAGGCCTCTTAGGGCAGGGCTGATGGGAAGCCATTGCTGCTTTCTCTGGCCTGAGACTCTGCCCCATCCAAACTGAGCACTGAGGCTTTTGCAAGGCTTATCTCATCAGGGTGTCTCCAGGACAGAAGTTCTCCCATTATAGACACAGCTAATCCTCACAGCCAATTGGCTTGGAGGTCAATTCCTCCTAGTGATACCAACAACAATCAAGGCTTAACTACAACAAGACTGTGCATACATCCCACAAAGGGGTGCGCCAAGAGTGTACACCTCAGGTAACTGGGGAGGTGAAGCTACTGAGCTCTATAGGACACCTAGCACACAAAGCCACTCTATCAATTCAGGGAAGCAGCCAACATGTGGAGACAAAGAAACAAATCACAAATGAAAGAAATGGAGAAAAGCAAATGACTGGCTATAGAGTTCAAAACCATGGTTATAAGGTTTTTCAAGAATTTTCTAGAAAAGGCCAATAAATTTAGTGAGAACCTCAAGGATATGAAAAAGGATCAACTAGAAATTAAGCATACACTGACTGAAATAAAAAATAATATACAGAGATTCAATAGCAGACTAATAGATCACAAGAATCAAATAAAATATTTGAAATACAAAGAAGTAAACAACCAACCAGAAAAGCAAAAAGAAAAAGGAATTCAAAAATATGAAGATAGTGTAAGGAGCCTCTGGGACAACTTCAAGTGTAACAACATCATAATTATTGGGGTGCCAAAAGAAGAGAGAGAGCAAGATACTGAAAACCTATTTGAAGAAATAATGACTGAAAACTTCCCCCAACTGATGAAAGAAATAGACTTACAAATCCAGGAAACACAGAGAACCCCAAACAAAAGGAATTCAAAGAGAACCACACCAAGTCACATCATAATTAAAATGCCAAGAGCAAAAGATAAAGAGAATATTAAAAGCAGCAAGAGAAAAACAGTTAGTTATCTACAAGGGAGCACCCATACAAATGTCAGCTGATTTCTCAACAAAAACTATGCAGGCCATACAGGAATGGCAAGAAATATTCAAAGTGATGAATAGCAAGAACCTACAATCAGGATTACTCTATTCAGCAAAGCTATCATTCAGAATTGAAGGGCAGATAAAGAGCTTCACAGAGAAGAAAAAGCTAAAGTAGTTCATCACTGCCAAACCACTATTATATGAAATGCTGAAAGGTATTCTTTAAAAGAGGGAGAGAAGAAAAAGGTAAAGATAAAAATTATGAACAACAAATACATGTCTATCCACAAGTGAATCTAAAAATCAAGTGAATCAAAAATCTGATGAACAGAATAAACTATTGAATATAATAGAATCGAGGGCATAGAAAGGGAATGGACTGACAATTCTCATGGGGACAGAGTTGAGGGGAGTGCAGGAAGATACTGGACAAAAATTGTACACCTATGGATGAGGACAGTGGGGGTTAAGGTCAGAGGGTGGGGTGGGGACTGGATGAAGGGGAACTATGAGGGGGGGAAAAGAGGAACATATATAATAAACTGAACAATAAAGATTTATTTAAAAAATTATAATCATTAACTCTCTAAATGCAATGAAGGAAAGATAAAGATTTTTAACTGTCTTTGCTTAACTTCAGATTGGATTCACGGTTTAACAGCAGTAAGCACAGTTATTTTCACATTTGTTAATTTGTGTGTTCTGAGGAATAAATGAGCTAATATATGTGAAAGCACTTAGCCCAGGGCCTAGCACATAGTTGTTTCTCAATAAATACTAGGTGTACCAGTTAAAATGTGGATTTTTTCAATAGATGGAGTTACACTTATGTTGATAAATAAGCGATTTGATATGTATGCTATTTTGTTGTATTGATGGCAAGCTAGTCCAGAAATGAGGTCAGATTCAACTTCATGGCAGGAACAGTGAGGACCTTAGACAATTTGCAGACTCAAGGTCCTTCACTAAAGTCTTTCAAAGTGACCTGTCACTCCCTTTACATAGATAACATCTCAAGGAGGATCAAGGAGAAAGAGAAACCTGAAAGACTGCGACATTTTCTGTACATAGTGAGTCATTCAAAAGAGATTATTGAAATGGAAACATTGGGATACCATTATTTGGAACATCTACATCTGACATTTCATCTCCCAGTGGGGTTAAGGTTCAGGAGGAAGATTTGAACAGTTATAGAGCAAATAAGTTTTGTTTCCTTCTCCCCCATTTAGTTCTCTATGCATGATAAATGTATAACCCATTCCACCATTGAGTTTTTATTCAGATTGTCCTCTTTCCTGTCTGTCAAGACAAGTGTATAAATAGAGATAGTTCTCTGCCCTTGTCCATTGTCACTGGAAATTTGAATTATTTTTTGGTTGTTTTTTTTTTTGTTGTTGTTATTTTGTCTCATTTTAACTTAGAGAGTCAGGGAATTTAGAAACCTTTAAGGGTTTACAACTAACCCTCTATTAGAAAGCTAGTAAAATCAAGAAATTCAAACACTCTCATGAAGAAAATGTAGAAAGGAGAGACCATTAATCATTGCATGTTTTATACCTCCTATCCCTCTTCTCTCGCTCATCCCTAATTATAGTTGCTGAGACTCTTCCCTTTCTGGATTTTCTTGTTTTTGCTCCTGGAGCCTGCCAGGGACTCTCAATTTTCTGTGTGCTAGTGGGCCTTATAATTTGGATCTGCTGTCACCACTTGGTTCAGTCTCATCCCCTTCTGTTTTTAGGGAAGAGAGTGCTTTAGGACTAGCTTTGCTTTCTCCTGAAGAACAGAGTGAGCAGTAACCTGTCCTACTCTGTTAGCCTGAAAAACCTCTAGAACTGGTCTGCAGTGATGGCGAGGCCATTCCAGAACCAGCTTTTGTGAAGAAGAGCTCCAAATTTTATGATGGTGGAGGTTAGCCCTAGGGGTGCCATTTTCACAGGAGTAGCAGCAACCACAAAAATAAAATGGACAAGAGAGACACATAAATAAATAAATAAATAAACTGACCTAAATGCAAGAACCAGCTTTCAAAGTAAAATAAAAACTGAAAAAAATCTATCACCTAAGCAGAAAAACAGTAAGGTTGATTTTTACATAAGAAAAATTAAATTCCAGCTATTTTATCTGGCTTTAAACAAAGTGTAGAAATAGAAACATTTTTGTAATAAATAAAAATTCTATTATGGTACTACTTACATTTGACACTGACTTGAAAATATAAAAATTGTCAAATATATGCAAAAATAGAAAAAATATGATATGACTTGAAGATATAAAAATTATCAAATATGTACAAAAGTAGAAAAAATATGATAAATCCTCAAGTATATGTTATAACCAAAAAACAAAAAACTTTCTACCTTGAAAGTGGAAATATGTCTAAAACCCCTGAATTTGCTAATATTTAGCAGAATCCCACTTATATGACATTTGCAAAAAGACAAAAAAACAAAAAAACTGTTTTGTGATTTTTACTGTTGTTAAAAATGTAAATTTCTAGTGCTTATCTTCTAATTTTTAATTGGAATATAATTAGCATATGACATTATATTAGTTTCAAGCATATGACACAATTTGATATTTGTATGTATTGTGAAATAATCACCATAATAAGTCTAGTTAAGATCTGTCACCACAATTACACATTTTATTTTGTGATAAGAACTTTTAAGATTTACTCTCTTAGCAACTTTCATATATATAATGTAGTATTATTTAGCTATGTCACTATTCTATACATTACATTCTCAGGATTTACTTATTTTATAACTGGAAGTTTGTACAATTTGACCATCTTCACCCATTTTGCCACTCTCTAACTCTGCCATTTCCCCCCTCTTTCTGTATTGCAGGAGGATAGCACCCAAGGAATAACAATTAACCCTGGAGATAATACAAGGTCAGGCTGCTCATTGTGGTTCCTTCTTTACTGTATGGGGCAATCAGCTAGTCACTCTGGAATTGTAGAAGAATTCTATTTCTTTCCTCCCACCCCTTCTTTAAGGACTAAGATTTTTAACCAGATTCTGAGAACCCATATTTTAGATGTGTTGGCTCAATTGCACTATAATATATTTTGGGGCATTTAGCCACTCTACATCTTCCTTTGTTTAAGCAAACTCATCTTTTTTTTTTTTTAATAACTATGCAAATTATAATAACAGCTGATGTTTACTCAAAATTGACTGCTTGCTAAGTAAGTTCTTTAGGTGGGTTTTCCAATTTAATCCCATGAAATAGGTACCATTTTTAGTTCTATTTTACTGATGAGGAAATTGAGACATAGATAGTTGCTTATCTTATCCAAGATTTTAAACCTATAGAAAGTGACAGAGCTGATTTTGAATCCAGACAAGCTGATTCCAGAGTCTAAGCTCATAGATTTAATACCATAGTGACTCCTATACATGAAAGTACTTGGCTCTACACTTAACAAAACATCAATAATAACTAAAAACAACTGGTCTACCTACCTTGAAATAATTTTTTTCTTACTTTTTCTTATTTTTTGTTGGAGGTCAATTCTAAGTTTTACAAATGGAATACATTAATTCCTCTTGATAAAATTTAGAGCACATTGCTCTATCTAGGTTGCTTCAATAGTAAGAGTGCTCTCTCATATACCAAAATATTGTGGGTTCAATTCCCAGTCAGGGCAAATACCCAAGTTGTAGTTTCCATCCCTGGTCTGTAGAACATATGGTAGGTAAGCAATGTATGTTTCTCTATCTCCCTTCTTTTCTCTGGAATAAAAACATATTCTTAGGTAAGGATAAAATAAAGTTTATATCACATTTACTTATATTGTGAAGGGGGTCCCCCGTCCCTCTGATGGCCATCTTGGAGTGAGCTGGGTGGCGAGGAGGTTCCCTGAATCCAGGTATGTATGCAAATTAACCACCATCTTTGTTAGGTTAATTTGCATATTCACTGTTTGGCATGGGCGTAGCAGAGGTACAGTCAATTTACATGTTTCTCTATTATTAGGTAAGATGGCATATAGTGTTCTTGAAGTCCTACTAAACACAAAATTAATTTGAATGTAGAAAAAATTGTTATTGTTTTTAAATATTCATAAAGCTTGCTATAACTCTTAGAGAAAATCAAGAATTCACAGCCTTTTTTCAATAGTTGAAGAAGGTCATTGTCCTTAGAGCATTCATTTTTGTTCATGTGATGTTTTTTATTAGTTTGCTCTAGCTCCAGGTTTGTAAAATTGCTCCTAATTTCTTAGCCTTGAGGGTAAAAATAAAAACCATTAATTCACCAAATAGTTTTTGAATGACTACTCAGGGCTGGTTGGTCTCTCACTGGGGAGACAGTGATGAATAGACACTACAAGGAGTTGGCTTACTAAAATTAAAGTACAATGTGTAAGGTACTGTAATAGAAGTACTTACAGAGTCCCAAAGCACTAGATAGCATGAAGAAGAGAGGGAAAGGAAGGACATTGTCTACTCAAAGACTAAAGAAGCCAAAAATAACTAGAAGACAGGTGCCTTTTCTTAAAAGTAGAAGCTGTTGCTTAATTGAAGGACAGTCAAAATCGGATCAGAAGAAAATGGATGGTGCTGAGTATATGATCAAGGGGGGATCATTTCTGAACCATGATGGGAAGGCATGGAAACTAAAGTGTTCAGGGAGTCAGAAATAGTTTGGTTGGGCTGGGACATCACATTCAAAGTAGGGCAGTGATAGGAGAGGAAACTGGAAAGGCAAAGATATGTCATCAGATGCTTAGGAAGGGTTGTGGGAGGTATGCTGATGGATTTGTATGTTCTTACACAGTTGGTGCTAATGAAAGATTTTAAGTAATACAGTCAATCTTTGATTTTAAAAGCTAGCTCTGGTAGTTATGTCATCAGGGATCCTAGAGTGGAGAGACACCAGTTATGTCAGACACCAAATCTAGGCTTCACATAATTTCTAGCATTTACAGTGCTAAAGGTGATCTTAGCATGCCAGCATTTACAGTGCAGGGAAGGTATTGCCTTATACTTGCCTACTCAGGACCCAAAACACCACACACTTTATATATATATATAAAATCAGCCAACAAATATCTCAGGCTATCATAGATTGCAATTTCAGTTTTGTGGAAAATCAAGATCATGTAACAGTCACTAAGAGGTGGATTAATACATTATTTGTTGTTTAATTCTGCCTTAAATGATGACACTCACATGCCATGTGATGATTTTAACTGAATACTTTGAAACATTCTTTTTAATTTTTTCTAAAGATATTTATCTAGCTAAAGAAATCCACTATTTTCATAGTTAATAAAAGAAAATAAATTGGCTTTCATCTGAGGAAAAGTGCATTTTTATTCTGAATCCTAGCCAAGACTTCCCAATGCCAAAGACTGTTTGCTATTTCATCTTTCACCTGCATGCTAAGTTTTCACAGATTTAACTATAAACCTTCAACTATTTCTTACCACCAGTTTTTTAACAGAAAAAAAAATATAGTTAGAAGCACTGTGTAATGATTTCAAGGTACAGTTCTAAGGGTAAGGAAAAATAATTTATTTTTTGTTTTACCTTTGGAACAGCTAAAATGTGTTTGTGGAAAATTACTCAGACAGAGTCATATATCACACAGCAGACTAAGCGATACAGTTATGTGCCAAGACTGGGAATTGTGAGATCAGGGGTTGATGAGAATAAAAAGGCTTGGATGACTGCAGTAGGACAGCAGCTGTGTGTTTTACTCTGACATTTCCCACGGTGCCTATATAATGGAGTTTGTTTACAATAGAACAAGGTTACCCTACAGGGCCAAGTGAGAAAGGAACAATTAGAGGGCTGGCAACGAGTGGGATGGGAAAGGGTAGAGGGCTTGGCTAACCATACAGATGTGCACAGCAGGGTTAGAGGAAACTGTAAATGTAAAAGAAAGGAGGTAGGTAGAGGAGGAGTATGAAGTGGATAGGTCGCTTTGGAGAAAGGATTAAACAGGATGAAAATGCAAATACATATCCAAATCCACCCTGGCAGATGTGGGTGTTTGTGGGCAACATACAACCTTCCTCTTCAGAGGTGCTGCCAGAGGCCCAATGAGGAGTCTATTCAAAGCTGGCCAGCAAAGGATTTGGATTAAATTCAAATTCAGCTATGTTTGTTGAGGGTCAGACATTTTGCAATGAGCTCTCAAATAGCTTAGTTAATCAAATTTTTCAATAATTCCAGGAGGTATATGTTAAATCAAAGTTTTCTACATAAGGAAACCGAGTTTTAGAAAGGTTCAGGGATTCACTTAAGATTAAAGAGGACTCAGAATTTCAACCCAGGGATCTGCTCATTGAGATGGGCACCCTTCGTGTCTTCCTTCTGCAGGTGCTGCCTCTCCCTGTTTCATTCCCGTCCTGTGATCCAATGAAAACAGAAACTGCAAAATGCACATGCTCAGGGGGACTGGCAAGAACAGCTCTTTGCCAGGTCTCAGGAAGCAAGTTAGAGCCAGGAAAGCCAAGTTAGTGCCACTTAGGTAAGTTAAGAGATGAGTTAGAATCCAGAGTGCTCAGTTTGCAGCTTGGTACAAATATACTTGTTGTCAGCACTTCTCCCATCTCTGTTACTTTTAGAATTAATGAAACAACACAGATGTAGTTCTGAAAGCACTCCCTAGCTCTCTGGAGTCAAGAAACTGAATATTCAAGACACTTATCCAAAGAGAACCTACAGATGGCCAATAGACATATGAAAAGATGCTCAAAGTCATTAATCATCACAAAGATGCATATTAAAACCATAATGAGAGTTCACTTCACACATGTCACAGTGTGACTATCATCAATAAATCAACAAACAAGTGCTAGCGAGGATGTGGAGAAAAGGGAACCCTTGTGCACTGCTAGTGGGGATGCAGACTGGTATAGCCACTGTGGAAGTTTTCTCAAAAAGTTAAAAATTAAAGTGCCTTATGACCCAGTGATTCCACTTATGGATTTATATCCAAAAAAACAAAAAACATTAATTTGAAAAAATATATCCACTCCTATGTTCATGATATCATTCTTTAAATAGCAAAGATATGGATCAACAAATGACAAGTGCTATCGAGATTGTGGAGAAAAAGGAACCTTGGTACACTGCTAGTGGGAATGCAAATTGGTGCAGTCATTATGGAAAACAGTGTGGGGTCTCCTCAAAAAGTTAAAAATGGAACTGCCATTTGACCAGTGATCCCACTTCTAGGAATATATCAAAAAAAGAATATATGCATCCCTATGTTCATAGCAATGTAATTTACAATAGCGAAGATCTGGAAACAGCCAAAGTGTTCATCAGTAGATGAGAATATTAAAAAGGATGGCATATTTACACAATGGAATGCTATGCAGGTATAAAAAAGAAGAATATCTTAATCTTTGAGGCAGCATGGAGGGACCTGAAAAATATTATGCTAAGTGAAGTAAGCCAGTCAGAGAAAGACAAGTATCACACAATCTCACTTACAAGTGGAATCTAATGAACAACATAACCTGACAAACAAAATACATCCAGAGACATGGAAGCATGTAATAGACTGAGTATTCTCAGAGGGAAGGGGTAGGATTCAGGGAAGAAAGAGATCAATCAAAGAACTTACATGCATAACCCATCAACACAGACAATAATGGGGTGAAGGACTGGAGCGGGGATGAGACTGGGGAGGAGGAGGTCAATGGGGGAAAGGGGAGACATCTGTAATATTTGCAATAATACAAATAAATTAAAAAACAAAATAAATAACAAAGATGTGAAAGCAACCCAAGTACCCATCAATAGATGAGTGCATTAAAAAGTGATGGCACATATATACAATGGAATGTTACTCGGCCACAAAATAAATAAATAAACAAACAAATAAATAAATAAATAAATATTAGCATTTATTACTATATGGATGGGCCTACATGGTATTATGCTAAGTGAAATAAGTCGGGCTGAGAAAAAGAAATATGGAATGATTTTTCTTATAAGTGGGATCTAAAGAGCAAAATAAGTGAATAAACAAAATTGACAAATTCACACTTACAAAGACCAGACTGATGGTTGCCAGAAGGGGGAAGGTTTGGAGAGCTAAGTGAAAAGGTATAGTGATTAAGAAGTACAAACAGTAATCACAAAATAGTCACAGGGATAAAAGTACAGCATAGGGAATATAGTTAATAATATTGTAACAACTATGTATGGTCTCAGGTGGGTACTTGAAATATGGGGAAAGGGGAACACAGTGGTACTTCGAGATACGAGTTTAATTCATTCCATAACTTTGAGGCATGGGAAACTATGAAACGCTCCAGTCGCGGTAAACTGGTGGGTCATGTGCAGCCGGCCGATCGGCCAGATTACTCGTATCTCAACTGTTGCTCATATTTCAAAGTAAAAATTGCTTGCTTGACGGCTCGTATCTCAAAAATCTCGTATGTTAGGGCACTCGTATCTCGAGGTACCACTATACTTTCTAAAGAATAGTATTATCTAACCTATATTGTACACCTGAAACTAATATAAAATAATATTAAGTGTAAATTGTAATTGGAAAATATAATAAAAAAGTTTGTCTGCCTAATATAAATAAAATCTGTGACCTACCCCAAAAAGAAAAAAGAAACTGAATATTCAAAAAGATAGTTTGGCAAACATTGATAATTTAATATTTATCTTTTATTAGTAAGGTTTAGCCCAGACCAAACTGAGTTTTAACAGCAGTTGAAAGAGCCACTTTAATAATAGTAATAGTAATGGTAGTGGTAACGGTAGTAGTAGTGGTGGTGGCAGTAGTTAAAAATGCAGATTCCTGGTCTTTCTCAGTCAGTTCGGGATGGCTCAGAAGACTTTACGTATATTGAAGAAATACAAACATGTGTCTAAAACAGATCACCCTCAGGAAACATTTGATAAAGTTTAAAATACTTTCATACACTGAGAGCGAAGAAAACACTTTTGTTAAGAGTTTAAATGTGCAAGAGGATGGTGAGTTCCAAAACCCTGCAAGGATCATTTGAAATCTCAGGTGACCTAGTGTCAGAACATTCTCCTGAACTGTCTTTCCACACAGTCTGGCTTCCATGTAAATATCCTGAGCTCTAGATTCTGAGTCTTAAAAGGCTGTTCTGAAGAAGTTTGCACCACATTGATAGAATGAGAGGAATAAGGAATTCCCAGCAGCAGATGGGGGTTCACATCATGCTTCTCTTCATACTTCTTTGGGGTCTTAAAAAAAAAAGGTCCTCGTGGGTTCATTCAATCATGAAACCTTTTTGGAGCACTCCTTTGGTTCCAAATTTTATGATAAACAAGGAGTCCTTACTTTCAGGAACTTCATGGTCCAGGCAGAGAGACAAACATTTTAAATTAATTATGACTGTGGTAAGTACTGTAAGGAAAGGTTAAGTTACTTTGCAACTCTATAAAAGGGGATATGATTAACCTGGAGAACAGCACAACTTTGCATTTAAAGAATTTTTTTATTGACTTGATTGGTTAATAGGTTTCAGGTGTACAATTTTATTATATGTCATCTGTATATTGCATTGTGTCCAGTATCCTTTTGTCACCAGTTACCTGACCTTTACCATCTTCTACCTGCTCCCAAACCCCTTTCCCTCTGATAATCACCATACTGTTGTCCGTGTCTATGAGGATTTTTTGTGAAGGTGGTGGTGGTGGTTGTTTTTTAACTTTTCCACCCAGGCTGCAACCCCCTTCTCCTCTAACAGCTGTCAGTCTGTTTTCTGTATCTATGAGTCTGTTTCAGTTTTGTTTGTTCATTAGATTCCACATATAATTGAAATCATATGGTATTTGTCTTTCCCAGAATGGCTAATTTCACTTAGCATAATACTTTCCAGGTTCATCCATGCTGTTACAAAAGGCAATTTTTTTGTTTGTTTGTTTTTTAATGGCCAAGTAGTATTCCATTGTGTAAATATACCACAACTTTTTTATCCACTCATCTACTGATGGGCACTTGGGATATTTCCAAATCTTGGCTATTATAAATAGCACTGCAATTAACATAGGGATGCATCTATTCTTCCACATCAGTGTTTTGGGTTTCTTTTGATAAATCCCTGGAGTGGAATTGCTAGGTGATAAGGCAGATTCATTTTCAATTTTTTGAGGAAGCACTATACGTTTTTCCACAGTGGCTGCATTAAGCTGCATTCTCACTAATGGTGCACAAGGGTTCCCTTTTCTCCACACCCTTGTAGTACTTGTTAATTGATTTATTGATGGTAGCCATTCTGATAGGTGTGAGATAATACCTCACTGGGGTTTTATTTTGCATCTCTCTGGTGATTAGTAAGCACCTTTGCATATGTTTAGTGGCCATTTGCATGTCCTTTTTAGAGAAGTGTCCATTTAAGTCCTTTTCCCATTTTTTAAATTGGATTGTTATAGTTCTTGTATATATTTATGTAACTTTTTTATAAATTTTGAATATTAACTTCTTATCAGATGTATCATTGCTGAGTATGCTCTCCCATTCACTGTCTTTTCATTTTGTTGTTGGTTGTTTTTTTCATGTACTTTCATTTGTTCATTTTTTTCTCTTGTTTTTCTTGCCCAAGGACATATATCAGAAAATATGTTGCCACGAGAAATGTCTGAGATTTTACTGCCTGTTTTCTTCTAGACTTTTATGGTTTGGAGTCTTACATTTAAGTCTTTAATCAATTTTGAGTTTATTCTTATTTATTGTATAAGAAGGTGGTCTAATTTTATGTTTTTGCATGTATCTGTCCAGTTTTCCTAACATCATTTATTGAATAGACTATCTTTATAGCCCATTTTATGTTCTTCCCTTTATGGTCAAATTAATGGACCATGAAGATAAGGATTTATTTCTGGGCTTTCTATTCTGTTCTATATGTTTTCTTTCTTTAATTTTTAAAATTTCTTTATATATGTTTTTTAAGAAAATATTTTTAATACTAGCCAGTTTGGCTCAGTGGATAGAGCGTTAGCCCTCAGACTGAAGGGTCCCTGGTTCGATTCTGGTGAAGGGCATATACCTCAGTTGCAGGCTTGATCCCCAGTCCTGCTCAGGGCATGTGTGGGAGGCAACTAATCAACGTGTTACTCTCACATCTCAACCGGGGCTATATGTTTGATTTGATGCCAGTACAATGTTGTTTTGATTCTTATGGCCTTGTAAGATAGCAAGTGGCATGATTGATATCAGATAGCATGATTTCTAACTTTGTTCTTCCTCAAGATTGCTGTGGCTATTCAAGGTATTTTGTAGTTTCATATACATTTTTGGAATATTTGTTCTAGTACTGTGAAATTCACATATTTCTTTGTCTCCTCATTTTGGCTGCCTATTTGTGTTTGTATCTATGGAGTAGGTAGATCTGCTATGACTCCCAGACTTCATGGGGTGGCCTTATGTATGAAGTTTCCTGTGGGACCTAGTGATACAGTCTACTTGATTACCTGATTTAGGTGCTCCAGGAATGTCCTTGTGTGGGTTATGTGGACCCCCTTATTGTAATTGAGTCCTGATTGCTACTGGCCTGTTCATGTGTGAATCAATCTTGAACATAGTGTAGCAGCTGCTGTAAAGGTGATTGTGTAGGATCTGGTGCCTGAGAAGATCTCTCTCTGCATATACCACTTGTGAGGCTAGTTGGACCTTTCTCTGATGTTGTCTGAAGCTGGCCACTGGGTGTCTTGGTTCTTGGGAGAGATGCTGATATAGGCCAATGTCAGATGTTGCTTGTGACTAGCCCTGGGCAACCTCTTTGGAGCTACAGTTTGTGGCTGCCTCTGCTGGGTCCGATTGCAAGTGGGAAGGGTCAAGTTGCTCACCAAGGTGGGCTTTTATCAGCAATGGGCCCAGGGACAGGTTAGCAAAAAGTCCCAAGGCTCCTTGAGATCCGCCTCTGCCTGCCTCCTCCTGCCAGCTGCCTGTTAGGCTGTGTCACTGAAAGAGCCTCTGGCAGTACTTGAGGTAGGTTCTCAGTGAGTCACCAGATAGGGGCCAGTGGTGTTCCTCAGATTGATACAGGTTCAAACTCTGTGCCAGTGCTGAATCCGAGGCAACTCAGCCAATGTTCCAGGGTATATACCAAATATGGCTGCCACCCATCAGGTACCCACAAACCTTTGTCATGGGTCTCAGAGAACCATAAAAGTGAGGCCAGCAGAGTTTATTAGGAACACACAGACCATGATTTGGCTGCATGAAATGAGGGCTTTGCATCAATTGGGCATGTGAGAAAAAAACTCCCCCTAGCCGACAGCCACACAGCTCAGTCTGTCTAAGATTCTGTCAGGAGCTTGAGTTTAATAGTGTGGGGCCTTCAGGAGTCAGGAGGTTGGGGCCAGTGGAACTCCTGTGAGGGGCAGGTGCCAGTCAGGTTTGAGGAAAGGTGGGAGGAGTGGCCCTGCGCCAAGGCTACACAACTCAGTCACTGACACCCCCTAAGTCTGCCCAAACTTCTACACCGCAACCCAGGCAGCTGATGCTCAGTAGGGCATGAGTTCTGCAAGATGGGATGACAAGAAGTCCAAAGGGTTGGATTATGGCATTCCACCAAGGCTGATGCAGTAAGAAGCAGAGTGCTCCACCCAAAAAGATGGAATCTTGGTGTGGGAGAATGCCTCAACACTGGGAGCCTGGTGATTGTCCTCTCACTTCTCTCCCCAGAGCCACCAACCCCAATCTCCTCACACAACTCTAGTCTGCTCTGCCCTCCATCCACTGGAGCCCAGGGAAATTGGCTGTGAATGAGATTTGGTGCTTTGGCCTGTTAAGGGGGTGCCTGCATTTCTAGCACACTCCTGTCTTTCCATGGTGGTCAGAATCCCTGCTGTTTCCCACAGCCAGATGTTATATGGGCTCCTCTTCCTGGCTCTGCTGCTCTGGGCCAAGGAGCCTGGTGTGGAGTTGAGACCCCAACTCCTCAGACGGAATCTTTGCAGCTGAGATTGGGCACACCATGGGCATAGGGCACACCCTTTACATGTCTCTGCTCTCCCTCTCATTCTCAATATAACTTCTATAAATCCTTGGTTATAAGATTTCTATTCAGCTAATCTTCAGTTGGTTATTTTGGTTGATTATTCTATATTTTAGTTGTAATTCTAGTTTGGTCCTGAGAGGAGGCAATTATTACATCCAACCTAATCTGCCACCATATTGTATCTCCCTATAACCATCACTGTATCTCAATTTCTTTATTTAAAACATAAAAATAGCCCAGGGTAGTTCAGTTGGTCAGAGCATCATCTACTAGTTACAGTGGTTCTCAACCTTTCTCTTGCCACGACCCTTTAATACAGTTCCTTATGTTGTGGTGACCCCCAACCATAAAATGATTTTTGTTGCTACTTCATAACTATAATTTTGGTTCTGTTAATGAATAGTAATGTAAATATCTGTGTTTTCTGATGGTCTTAGGCTCTACAGCAATGGTTCTCAACCTGTGGATCATGATCCTTAGCAGGGTCTTAGGCAAACCTTAGCAGGGTCGCCTAAGACCATTGGGGAGAAAATGTGTGAAAATATCAGAAAATACTATATAAAAGAAAAAATACATATATTTAAAAAATTACCATGGTGCCCTAGTTGGTGTGGCTTAGTTGGTTGGAGTGTTATCCTCTGCACCGAAAGGTTGTGGGTTTGATTCCCAGACTGGGCACATATCTAGGTTGCAGATTTGGTATCCAGTCAGGAAGAATATGTGAGGCAACTGATCTATGTATCTCTTTCATATTGATGTTTCTCTCTCTCTCCCTCTTCTCTCTCTCTCTTTTCTCCCTATCTAAAATCAATTTAAAAATAATAAAAGTAAGCCTGGTGATTTCTAAGACCTGCTAATGTCTATGATAACCTGCTTTTCATCTGGCTGCCACACATTGGTGATTTGTATGGGTTTAGTTACTTTTTTGAACATTGAAAATCATTTACTGCAGCAATCTCCCACTTTGGGTTTATGAAACAAAGCTTTTGTAGGTGACTAGAAATTTTTGTAGGTGACTAAGGCTTTTTTTGGCCAGCGTGAGGCCCCATATAGGATGTGAGTTGATATTAAAAGACAAAGATGTTTGCTTTTCACTCTCCATAACTATATGCATGTTGCCTGGAAAACAAACACCACACACACACACACACACGTACAACACCTAGCATTTTATAAGCTTCAGTGTTTTTATGTCATCTAACTGTATTTCATAAGTCATCCAATAACATACTTATAGGTTATCCAATAATCTTTTTAATCTTTTAACCAAATAATTTTTCTATTTGATTTGAATGATAAATTTTCTATATTTAAAAAAAAAACACTCCCTCATGAAACATTTTGATTATACATGTTTGAATTCAGGATTTTAGCATATCTGGCAAACAAAAGGCAACAAGATTCATGTCCCTCTATTTTATACCTTCATGTTCAAATTCTGTGTCCAATCTAAGTATTTTTGAGGGTAATTAAATATTATTACAATGGCTACTTCTGCCTGAAATAGTTTCTTCAACTTGTAATTCATTGCTACGCCCTCAGCGAGAGAAACACAGTGTGCAAGTTCCTGAAAGTCCCGATTTCCACACCTGTGCTTTATTATTTTAATGATGAAAGAAATAAAACGCTTTGCACTTTTAAACAGAAGGAGCCCAGCTTTTCAAATTGCAGGGCCCTTTTTATGACTGCATTAAGGCACTGGGCTGAAATCTACCTTGGTTATAGGACCTGGTTTATGGTTGGGGATAACAGCCAGCAGAGTAAAAGAAAAAAGAGTGATAAAGTTTATACTCACATTTAAATCTTTTATTGCAGCAATCTCCCACTTTGGGTTTATGAAACAAAGCTTTTTGCGTAAGTCCCACTCCTTATATTTCTCTATGTATCTGTATCTGTAATTATATATAGGGATAATTAAGGAGAGCTTCTTGAGTTTCTTTGAGGGAGGCTTGTCTTTAACATGAATATACCTAAAACCAGATTCCTGAGAGTCATTTCACAAAGGAACAATGGGAACTTTCAGAGAGCTTCTCATTGAGAATACACACCACAAACATAAATTCATCTCATTTTTGGATCCCAAAGAGCTACTGGGATCCTTTGATACCAAATAAACAAAAATAAAAGAAAAGAAGTACTTGAAAAATGACAACTGTTCCCCCTGCTTTGGTTTATTTACTTCTTTTCTTTATTTTCCTACTGGCCCGCTGTGACCTTGGTGATGGTGGATGCAGGGAAGGGATGATGTCAAGCTGCTGTCAAGCCAACTGCATGGAAAAAGAAGAATTAACATGTTCCCCTTTCAAAATG
This sequence comes from Lasiurus cinereus, assembly GCA_011751065.1. Taxonomy (NCBI): domain Eukaryota; kingdom Metazoa; phylum Chordata; class Mammalia; order Chiroptera; family Vespertilionidae; genus Lasiurus; species Lasiurus cinereus. Next base: position 34,733,366 of record JAAGEH010000304.1, read on the forward strand.
ATTGATTCTGTGGCTCCACATTCATCATCTGGTTCATCATGACCAGCTCTTCTTAGCCCACTGCAGGGTGACCTCGTTAGCACTGCCTGTGCCCTTCCTGCCATGGCAGGCTGCCTGGGGCTCTGTGTGTAGTGTGGGCTAATGAGGGTCAGAGTCATGTTAGGTTCTCACCTTTCCGTCATCAGGAGGGGTGGTGCTGGAGATAGGCAAAGGGCCCACACTCAGGCGTCCACTGACTGACGGGAATGTGTTCATCACAGTGAGATCATCCACGTGATCTGTGCTGAATGATTGTCAGATAGTCAAAAGGCCCTGCGCCTGTGGGAAACTCACGTACTATCTTGGGGCAAATTTATCATTCAAGACAGCCTGCTCTGCAGACTGCAGCATGAATATCCTTAGCAGGAGAGGTAGCTTAGTATCTGCCTACCGAGCATCTGTTTTATGATACTGGGAGATTTAAAACTTTTTTTATAAGAAACAAATGATTTTATATGGTGTCTAATGCCAACATTGGATAGATTTTAAAGGTGAAATAAAGAAACTTTGAAGAAATTTAGCCTTTGGGCAAGGCCCTCATATTCCTCTCAACTTTCTCCTCCAACTCTCCCCAAACTTTCCCTCTTCCCTGCAGCTTTGGGCACTTCAGTGGGAAAGTTTAAACAACATCCTAAGACAGCATTTTCCAAACAGTGGATCATGACTCATTAGTAGATTGTGAAAATAAATTTAGTGACTCACGACTAACATTTAAAAAAACGAAATAAAAAGAACACATTGGTTGCAATAAAATATATTCCTTATTGAGGATCATGGAAAAAATGTTTCAAAGCTGCTGCCCTGAGTGATACATTTCTGTGAGTTTTATTAAAAAAAAAAAAATATATATATATATATATATAATTTTAAAAAATCCTGAAGATGAATGAAACAAATATTTAATAATGACTGATTTTGGCCATATCTGATAATGAACAGCAGGGACAATAATAATAATATACTTACCCTAAATTGAGCATTGCTGTCTCACTATTCTTTTCTCAAAACAACCTTAAGTTCACTTGGCAGATTTGATATTTGGGGCATAATGTGTGTGTGTGTGTGTGTGTGTGTGTGTGTGTGTGTGTGTGGCTCCTATGAGAATTAAACACATATCTAGAAAATAAAATATTTGGACACAGATTTTTACTTCAATGCTTTTTAATTACTTGGTTTATTTAAAAAGTTTGACATGTAAAATTGTTTGAATATTGGAATCCAAATCATGTAATTTTTCTTCCAGATGTCTTGTTTATTTATGTATTTCTCTTTAAACATGTGTACATCACACAACGTTCAAGAGCATTATTGTATGTTATAATCATATGTTTCGATGACCTTTGCCTTTATTGATTTGTTTTTTTTTCTCCTATTTTGAATGTTGCCTTTGAGATTAAAGCCATTTTTCTTCTGCAATAGTAGGTGAATGGTGACTTTGCTGTTAAGAAAGATAAATTTTGATAGGAAAAAAAAACAGCTATCTCCATAGCTGTTTTTTTTTTCTTTAAAACCTATTCAGTCAAGCAAGCAAGGAGACATAAACACTGTCTACCTCTCTTGTAAAAACAAAGGTTGTATATCAGAAACAATAAAGAAACTAAACATTAGCTTACTATGTTCCTAGCGCTATTCTAAGCACTTTAGAAATATTCTCTTTTAACTCTCACAATAAATAAATAAATAAATAAATAAATAAGCAAAAGACATTAATATTATCCCTGTTTTCCTGAAGGTGAGACTGAGATTTAGAGGGTTAAATAAACTCCTCAAAGAGCCCTAAGAAGTGAGCTAGGAAGCCCAAGAGCTAAAATGACTCCATCCGCCTTCCTCCCAAGCACTGTGCTCTACTGCCTTCCTTAAAAACAAAACAAACAACAGATACTTTCACACTCAAGTCAATAGATATTTGTTAATTGCCTGCCAGGGTCTATGCTAGGTGTTAGGAATATACTTATTCGTTTAGTAAGAGATAACATATCTAGGGTGAACAGTGAAACATGTAAAGATATATGTTTCCCAGGTGCAGTTCCAATGATAGTTATATGTGAACCATGTAAATGATTGGGAGGGAGGAATGGGGAGAGGAGAAGCTTTCTGTGAGGTCAATTTTACTAACGTTAATATACTAGTAGCAGCACTTTAAAGTATATCACAAGCCCTAGCTGGTTTGACTCAGTGGATAGAGCATCAACCTGTGGACTGAAGGGTCCTGGGTTCGAGTCCAGTTATGGGCACATGCCAAGGTTGCAGGCTCAATCCCTAGTAGGGGTCATGCAGGAGGCAACCAATCAATGATTCTCTCTCATCACTGATGTTTTTCTCCCTCTCTCCCTCTCTCTCTCTCTCTCTCTCTCTCTCTCTCTCTCTCTCTCTCTCCCTCTCCCTTCTTCTCTGAAATTAATAAAAATGTATTTTAAAAAAGGTCTATCACAAATTTATTTTGCAGCCAGCATCCAGTTATTCTTAGACATTATACCTAAAAAGAATTGTGTTTATGATGGAATTTTACAGCTTATTTGCTTAGCTTCATTACAATATTAAAGTGGTTAATATGCTATCTATTTTTTTATAACATCTTATTTCACTGTGTAGCAACAGTAGCAATACATACAAGGAAAGGGACTCTTCTAAGCTGCTTTTACCAAGTGGCACAGGTTCCTTCATCATAAAACACAGGCTCGTTTGGGTTTTCCTCTCCACCCCACCCCTATTAAGTGATGTGTCCTCACAGGGAGATTCTGATGACAGCCTTCATTCCTAGATACAGTGTCTTCCCCCAGCAACCTCCAGCAGTGTCCAGCTGATACAATGCCCAAGGAGGAGCGGAGTGCACAGCTTCTAGTGTCTGTGGAGTTGGGGTTGAACCCGGCTCTGCCTCCTCTTTCATAATGTGTGACTCTCAGCAAGTTGCTGACCTTTAACTCCTTTCAAAATATTTCAGCGAAGCAAAAAATATCTCAGGAATGATACAATGACTCCCCATGGGCTCACTTCTCAGCTTAAAAATAAAAGAGAAATAAAGGGCAAGTCCTCGTTCACTCTATTTGACTCCACTTCTTTCCACCAGTAAAGATCCTTTTTGAGTTTAGTGTTTATCATTCCTGCCCATATCCTTAAACACTCTCTATATTGGTATTTATGCCTAGAAAATAGGCACTACTGTTTGCCATATTTTAGGAAAAAAATACATAAAATATCCTGTGGATATCCTCTGTAACTTGATTGTTTTAAAATGTATTTTTATTGATTTCAGAGAGGAAAGGAGAGGAAGAGAGAGAAATAAACATAAATGATGAGGGAGAATCATTGATTGACTGCTTCCTGGATGCCTCAACCCTGGGGATCAAGCCCCACAACCCGGTCATGTGCCCTGACCAGGAATCGAACCGTGACCGCCTGGTTCATAGGTCAACCACTGAGCCACGCCAGCTGGACTGTAACTTGATGTTTTCATTTAACTTTCTGTTTGGAAGATGTCTTAATCATATAATCTCTTTGAGTCTTAATTTTGTCATCCATCAAATGAGCACAGTAATATATTGCATAAGGTTGGTGTGAAGAACTTAAGTAAAATAGGATAGAGGCTGCGAGTGTTTGGCACATTGTAGACACTTAGGAGAATGCCGTTCCCTTTTTGTTTCTCATGGAACAGTGTTTTACATCTGATGACTTGGGAAGCAGCTGCTGGGCTTGCTCAGCTGCAATGTTCACATTCCAATCTGCCACTACTAACCACCCCAATTGGTATCCAAATGGCCTTGCAAAGGGCAGGCAGGCTGAGGAGAAGCATTGGTATCCAATGTTTCCTGAGAGGACCCAGATCCAGTGTGTGATTTATGTCGTTATAGTTTTAAATTCCTTCTGGATCTTCACAAAATCAGAACTAGTTTTCTGGATATGGAAAATATAACTGCCATACAAGTGCATTTTACACATGAATTCCTCTGAAAATCTGTGTTAATCATCCCCAATGAAGATATTATGGAAACAAACAAACAGGAGTGTAATTTAATGTATTCTACTTCTATTTTTCCTCAATCTATTCTTTTCACACTCTGGTGTACAATTCCCTATTTTTGTTATTTTATATTTAATTGCTTCTGCTAAATCAAACATCTTGCAGAATTGCCAATTACCTTATAAATATTCAAATCATGCATTGCTTTCATTGAGATGGTTTTAGTTTTTCGGGAACTGAAACAAATTTCAATCAATCATTCCCACTATAAAATCTGTTAGTTTAGAAATCTTTGAATAATTTATTGGAGTTTTAGGTTTCTTATAACATTTTGCCTAATGTTGGCTAGAGTGATGTCTACACAATGTCAAAACATGTGGTAATGCAATCATTCCAGTAAAAATGCTGTTAGTTTGTAAAATATAAAAAGAGAAGAAATTCAAACTGGTATTTGAGGTTTGTACAGAGTAAATAACTGATTTATTAATTAAATAGTTCACTTTTCTCCAGATTATGTATGTGTTGTATAAATGTAGGCATAATCATAAAGAACACATTTGCTTGTAATCAACAACATTAAAAAAGAGAAATTGTTACAATCTCAATGTAGTAAAATGTATTGAATCATATACTAGCTGTAAATGTTTGGTAGGAAGAATATGGCCTTTACTCCAAAGGTTTATTATTTTCCAATTGAACTTGACTTCCAATTAAAAGCCAGCTCCTAACCTTCAACATGAAATATAGTGGATGGTAGTTGTGTGTAAATCTAATTAACAACCTGTCTGAAAATTCTACTCACACACTGATTAAAGGGAACTACTAGATCTCTGAATTACGTCTATAGGCAGAGGTCACTAATATAAAGATAATGCTCAAAGCCCTAATTGGGCCTGGCTGGCATGGCTCAGTGGTTGAGCATTGACCTATGAGCCCCAAGGTCTCTGGTTCAATTCTTAGTCAGGGCACATGCTTTAACTGCAGGCTCAATCCCCAGTGGATGGCATGCAGGAGGCAGCCAATTGATATTTCTCTCTATCTAAAATCAATAAAAAACACATTAAAAGCCCCCAATTGGTAGTGAATTTCTTGAAAACAAGCTCATTCCAAAGTATATTAGCAGTGATTTATAAAACATCCATAAAAATTATCACAAGGCTTTTAATTTTGCTTAATTTTTCCCTTTTGTAATTATGACATAGTATCCTATTGCTAAGGAAATGTTAATAATGTATCTTATTTATATCAGACATTATTATCCATAAGTGATAAGAACTATCAACAAATTATACCACAACAAATATCAATATATGTATTTGAATTAAATATTTTTTTATTTTTTCAATTAAATTGATTGGGGTGACATTGATTAATAGGGTTATATACATTTCTATGATACATGATCTGTATATTGCATTGTATGACCACCACTCAAGGTCAAATCATCTTCTGAACTAAATATTTTTAACTAAAATATTCAGTGAGCATTGATTGGCTTGGCTTTAAGACTTCACACAGCCATTGGGACAGAATTCTTTTCAAAAACTGGATAGTTTTTCTCACACCCCCTGCTTTTCCCTTCTCTGTTTTACCAAAATAATTTATTGCTTTAGAGGAGTTCAAATGGGGTTAGGATTCATGTGTAATGATTATTGAAGATAATGTTTAAACAAATAATCATACAAAAATAAGACCAGTGATTTTGCATGGATTTTTGGTAATAGGCAACACAAAATAATCCTAATAAAGAACATCTTAGCACATTTTTTCTTATTGTTGATAGTCCAGAAGTAACTGTAAATTCACATTTTCCATGGGTTATAGAGGCACACCTCATTTTACATAGTACAGGATGTTAAAAATAGCCATGCAGGCTGAAATGTGCAAAGTTATTTTAGTCAATGGAGAAATTACAGTTGTTCTGTGACCTTCAAAATCTTTTGTCAAAACATTACATTATCATTAATTTTACGGTTAATGTAACATTAACCTTACTGTTGGTTATACATATAAGAAAATTTAAAGCTAATTCTTAATCAGTATTCTATAATCTAAAACATTAGAAACAGTGAGGAGTAAAGTGTTTTATATCTTTTCCCACAACTCATCAAGCGGAGTCTGAACACTGCCTATCATGTACCTTTTGATATGGAATAAGCCTCATCACAGAGCTTTCAACATTTTGTACTTTTGACATCATGAAAGTTTCTTTACCATGAAGATTTTTACTGGTGTTTCTTCCCCTGGGAATCTTCATTCTTTTAATGACAATTACTGTCCTCCTTTTGGTAGATAAGCTGCTTTCACTAAGTTCTCTCTGCATTTTCGTAGTCTCTCCAACTGCAGCTGTGTCAACCTTCCCATAGGCAGCCAATTCTGTTATAACTCCAATAGAGGCCCAGTGCACAAAATTTGTGCACAAATTCCTGCCTGCCAGCTGCTGGCCCAGGCCTTCCTTCCTTCCATGCTGCCCTCTGGTGAGTCAGTGCACATCATAGCAAGTGATTGACCTCCTGGTTGGTCAAACTCCTGAGGGGGACATTTTGCATATTAAGTGTGTGTGTGTGTGTGTGTGTATGTGTATATATATATATATATCTGTATTCACTAAGTTCTTTTTTAATATATATTTATATGAAGGTCAAAATTATTTTCCAATGTTTTTGTTTCTTTGTTTCATGTTCACCTTTCTTGGCTAATTCACTTTCAATTATTTAGTTTTATAAAAGTTTGTAAAATGTCTACATGGTTTATCACTGGGGGCCAAGGAGGCAACACAGCTATATGCTTTTCTGTCTAGACATGAACTGAAATAGCAGATGCATGATGACCAATAAAGTGACAAATTTTGAAAATGTGATGTGATTAATCACTGGTCATGAGTCAAATCTGTTAGTTACCTAGTGATTTGAGGACTGAAGAGCTAGCAGTGAAGTTTGAGCTTTGGGCTTTATGGAGATTCTCACCGTTAATACACCAAGATCACTGAAACTTAAGCCAAGTTGTAGAGGGACTAGTGTTTAAGCCATGGTTACTGAAATTTGTGTTAGATCTGTGAAAAAACAGGATTTTCTGTATTGTGTCCTTAAAATAATTCTTGGGGCAAGAGTAAAATGGCCATGAGTAAAACAAGAGAACCAAAAAGCATTTATATTTGTTATCCACAAAGCTTATGCCACAATTTAAAATCACAAATAATTTTTTCTAGTGTGGAAAATGAATAAAAAATTTAATTTAATTGTCAGTTACTCCTTAGAATTAATAAATATGGATATTATTCAAATTCACAACTGAAATGTTATGTATTGGCATATAAACTAGTTTTCCCGGAATCATATTAGAATAATGAACTATTACTGCTAATCAGATTTATTGTACATGAATATCAATAGACACAAACACAGTGTCTTATCTGTCCATTTTGCTTAATGTTGTATATAAAATGACATTGGGCTCATAGGATAAGCTTTCAGCTATAGGAATACACATATATATGTGGAACTATAAGATTATATACACAGAGAGTCAGCTCTGCTATAATGGTTGTTTGAGAATATGAATCTGTTCCATTAGAGAAGAAATTGAGCATATTGCAAATTTTGCATTTCCTTATGCATGATTTCATGTGAGAGTAATACCATGTGCCTACAGAAAATTGCACCCAGATGAACCAAGCTGATCATGAATCCACAAAATGCACACATGCACACACCTCAAACATCTACTTTACCACATATGGCCTAAGCTATGTTCATCCACACCTAGTGTTACAGCTTTCTGTCACATTTCAGATACCGCTCTGCCATTTCATAATAACTCACAGGCTACAATAGGCCTGATGCTCACTTCTGTAAGTGAACTTCAAGTCTCTTTCAAGAAAAAATGGCATAATCTTTGTTTTATTTGTGTGTTTATCAGCCACTTAAGATGGGGGAAACTGGATTACTGTTTTGATTAGATTCCTATCTCTCTTTTCTTTAATGTATCACTAATAATGATATGTACGTGCTAACCTCCTAAGGCTTGGTTTTTTATTGTATGTTTTAGCGCAGTCATTTTTCAAAAACATATCGTTTTATATAGATGTATGTAGACTGTAACTAGAATGCATATAACTTTTTATCTCTCAAAATAATTCACAAACATGTAACTATTTAAAGACTGTGTGCTTGAGTTCATTGTGTAATGTTGCTTTTCAAGGCATTAAACATCTTTTATAAGAGAAAGCTAAATTTAACAGCTAGTCAGAAGGATGACTGCCCATTCTGACTTCTAAAAACAGACCCCAAACAGGGGAAGTCATGTGACTATACTGTCAGTGAAATCGAATTGATGAGGAGAATTTTTAGCTTCTGCACAGTAAGATTCACTTATGTAGCTTTGGGTTGTCTGAGCTTGTTGTTCTGAGTTTTCAGACTTGAATGTGATTTGACGTCGCCTGGAGGACTCGTCACCACACACCTTGCTGAGTCTCTGGTTAAGTCTAGGGCAGGGCCCAGGAATTTCTATTGCCAAGTTGCCAGGTGAGAGACCAGGACCAACTCCTTCATTAGGCACAGCAAGCATAATGCTGTAGTTCATTTCACTTGTAGTGGCCCAGAAAAAATGGTGTGCTTTTAATCTCTCTTAGATAAATCAGAAGAAAATAATCATTATAATAATAGTGCCTATATGATAATGAATCTAACCTGGATTATATTCATCCCTATATCAATGCAGACTTAAAAAACATTGTTTCTAGTTTCTTTTGCTTCTTTTTTAATGAAGAAAGAAGTGCATGAATGCAGAAGTGCCCCAGGACCATGTAAGCCAGGCTGTGGCTCTGGGTGCTGCTGCTGCCGGCAGGAGGTACACGTGGACTCCACTGCTCCACATTTACTGGTCTAGGATTCCTTAGTGCTCTGCTCTTTATCCTGGCGGTTTTGATCTTGTGCTGTTTCTACTCAGAAGTCAAGTTTTGAGGCCCCCTCTACAACATGACGAATTCAATGGAACAACATGCTAATTTAAGTTCCTAAGGGGACAAGGGGCTCAAAAAAATGGTCAGCAATGTGATTCTGATGTGGTCATTCTATTCTTTACTCAGATGTAAGGTGTGTCTCCATACTTACAAAGGGACTGGTTTAAAAATCCAACCAGTGAAGACTTTGGCCTCTCCAACAACACCTCAATAACACTGTGAGTTTGTGCAGAACTGCAGGGCCCAAAAAGTGTTTTCTTATTTTGGGTCCATTTGTTTCTCACAAGCACCTGTTAAGTATGTATTGCAATATTGTATATTTGGTAGCAATAAGAATAAACAAATACATCCCTACTCCGTTAATGAAACACAGGACAAATAGAGTTGAAATAAATAGCCTTTATTAACATGGGGTAATTCTAGTTTAATGCCAGTGCTCTCCTTCTTCCAAGATCACTATGGTAAGAACTACAAAAACTCAAAAGATAAAATGAATGCATTAATCTTGCACCATAAGGCTTTTAACACTCTCAGCACTCTTCCCCACTCTTCATAATCACCAATGGAAAGGAAATTCCCATTAAAATGAACAAAACAGTGTATTTTGAAGGAAACGGTATTTTTAAGGCTTCCGACTCATATTTTTAAATTGTGCTTTAGCTCTAAGACTTCTCTGGTTCACCCTGAAAGTACAATGTAGTGAGACTAGTCCCATTATCCAGCATAAAAGGATTAAGTAATTCTGAAGTTACACTGAGCAATAATTGGGATCTGGAGCAACACACACAAAATGCAGTCTTGAGTTACTAGTGACAAGGCAAACAGTGGGATGGCTGAGAGAAGCAGACAAGGAGAGTTGGGGTCTGGGCCATGGGCAACTGCTCTTGACCTCTGCTCCGGGAATACTTCCATAAAGTGCATCAGCTACAGAAAGGTCTCCATCTGGTCTGAGAAATCTGTCCCCTATCACTGGAGAGAAAGTGATGCCTGTGGAAAAGTTACAGAACCTTCAAAAATTATTACAATTTGGGTCCTTAAATTTCGGTGCTGTAGGGAAAAGCCCTGATAAGTTCATCCAAGGAGACCTACTATTTCTGTTTTTATCTTGTCATCCTGGAAAGTGGTCTAGCCCAGCCTCAATGGCAGATGACTCTAGCAGAATGCTTTCAAGGCAGGGTGGTAAACAGAAGTGTCACCCTGAATGCCAATGGAGTAGAGGCCTGTGTTGAGAGGATACTGAGTGGCAACAGAATGTGGGGGGCTGGGTTGTGATTGGTTGTCAATGTTTGTTTGGGGCCCAAGAGTGGAGACTGGCATTACAGACAGACATACCAGTCTTCTTCTCCCTGTTCTCCTTTAATTCATGCCTCCTGTTGGTCACCAGGACTGTATGGTGCACACCTTGCCTTTTGTGTTGTTTTCTCTTTTGTTTAAGAAAAAATAGGTGAAAAGCATTTTAACTTATTTATATGTTTACAGTGTTTCCCCAATATCTTTCTTTTTAAAGAAAGAAGGTAAAAAAGTTAAGCTTATTAAAATATATTTCAACTTCATGTTATGAACTCTTGATATCAATTACAAAAGGAGCTTGAGTAGTCACTCCCTTAGATGCAGTTTTGCTTTCCATGGTTTCAGTTACCCGTGGTCAACTGTGGTTCAAAAATACTAAATGGAAAATTCCGGAATAAACAATTCATAAGTTTCAAATTGTGCACAGTTCTGACTAGTGTGCTGAAATCTCTGTCATCCCACTCCATCCCACCCACGATGTGAATCATCTCTTTGTCCAGCATCTCCATGCTGCATACACTCCCTACCCATTAATCACTTAATAGCTATCTCTGTTATCAGATCCACTGTCCGGGTATCACAGTGCTTGTGTTCAAGTAACCCTTAGTTTACTTAAAAATGGCCCCAAAGCATAAGAGTAGTGATCCAAGGAGAAGCCATAAAGTGCTTCCTTTAAGGGAAAAGTATAGTATAATAAAATATTTTGAGAGATCACATTCACATAATTTTATTTTAGTATATTGCTATAATTATTTTATTTTATTAGTAGTTATTATTAATCTCTTACTGTCTCAATTTATAAATTAAACTTTATTAACTAAAACTTTATGTGGCAGAGGCTTTCTCAGACAATCATTATACCTTGTCCAACACTCTCTATCCCCCTTTCTTCATGGATTTAAATTATTTTATTTATTCCCTATCTCCCTCAAATGAAATATAAGCTCCAAGTGCACAAATCATGTGGCTGAGGGGGAAAGAAAGAGGTCCCATAGGTTTTTATATATATTATTGATTTTTTACAGAGAGAAAGAGAGATAGAGAGTTAGAAACATTGATCAGCCACCTCCTGCACGTCCCCCACTGGGGATGTGCCCACAACCAAGAAACATGCCCTTGACCGGAATCGAACCTGGAACCCCTCAGTCTGCAGGCCAACGCTCTATCCACTGAGCCAAACCGTTTTCGGCTCCATAGTTTGTTTGTTTTTAAAAAGAATAACTTTTCTAATGAAAATAAGCAGAGTGTGATAGACAGACAGAAATCTCACAGATGTCAGTTAAAGTCATCTTTGAGTGTTGTCTCAGTGGCAGCCCAGGATTTTTGTTGAATATCCAATCACACACTGGTTGAAGAATCTAACAAGTTGTATTAGCCAATTTCTTCTAACATTTTGCTTCGGGCCATCCTTAACTTCTATTAAAGCTGATAGTTTGCTTAATGAATCACAATGGTGACATCTCATAATAGTCTCATATACAAATTCCCTAAATTTAATAGAAGTAAAGGCAAATCCACTGTCAGAGGCTCTAAAATCTAGTAAGACGTGACATAAATAATCAGTGTGGGGCTGTTATTGTTAGAACAAGCATTTAAATGGAACTCATTACCCTAAGGTCCTCATGATTAGTTTTAACACTCAGAATAATCAGGTCACATCAATATGCAATTTTGATCAAACATTTCTTGAGTCACTTTCTATGAAAATACTGGTGATTTTGGAGATTTATTGTTGGAGACTTCTATGAGGTCTTTTGTTTTCTGATTTTTCTCTGAAATACAAACAAACCAGATTAAAATGTTAAAAGCCATACCCACCTAATTCAAATAATATATCAGTGTATAAAATTACAACTGATTATTTCTTTAATAAGAAGGAATGTTTCCCATTTCTCAGGAGCATCACTATTAGGGATGTGATGGGTATTTTTCTAGACTGTTTAAAATCCACATACAAGCATATGTAGTTAAATACCTCTCCAAAGCTCTTATCCCAGGACTCTCCTCCTCACTCACTGTGTTCCTGCCATCCTGCTCTTTCCTCATTCTTCCACACATCAGGTACATTTTAGCCTCAGGGCTTTTGCACATCCTACTGTCTCTGCCTAAAATTTTATTTTCCTAGTTTTACTCATAGCTTGCCCCCTCACCTCCTTCAGCTGATCAATAATTATAAAATATCACTTTCTCAGTGAGACTTTCTCTGATAATTCTATCTAACACTGTGCCTCGTGTCCAATATCCTCTACTCTTTTTTCTGCATGTTTCACCTATTGACATAATATAGATTTGAATAATTTTATTTTATGCCTCCCTCCAAAGAAATGCAAGCTCCATTGAGGCAGGTATTTTTTTCTGTTTGTATTCCTGCTGAATCCCTAGAGCTAGAACAGTGCCTGACACATAATAGGTACTCAATATATATTATTGAATAAATGAATTCACATTTACTTTTAGAAATATTATAATTGATTATATGTACAGTTTTACAATCTTTTCTCCACTAAAACATGTCATAGATATATTTCTATTTTGATATTTAAAGATATTCCTCATCATTTTTAATGACTACATAGTTTTTATTATGGACCAAACATTAAAATGTAAATATTCCTCTCCTTATGAATATGTGATTTTGTTCTTTTTATTATTCATAAGTAAGATAAAAATTCTTATTCTTTACTTCATGAAATAGTGCTTCCATCAGAGTCCCCAGAAAGAAACAAATGAGACATTCAAAAAGGATGGCAGAAGGAAAGTGTGGGCAGGTTTAAGGGAAGCCAACAAGAGGCAATGAAGCACCCAGGACTGGCATGAGTGGGGAGCTGTTATGAGTCCTGGATGAAGTGAACAGGGAAGAAACAGTTATTGGAGCCTGGTGAGACCTGCAGCTGAGAAGAGAGCCACTCACCAGGACTATGTTCTCAAACAGAATTATGTAACCACTGCTAAATGATAGCCTGGCAGAGAGAGCTGGGAGGAATGAAGACCTGATCTCACTCTCCTCCTACCTTTCAAGTTTCAACCAGGAACTTCCATTGTCTGGAGCCAACCAGAAGCTAAAAGGGCCATAGATTGTCAGGTTTCTGAGACCACAGCAGTGGGGGGAACAGTGAATAGCAGATCTCTGGGGACAAATAAAAAATATCTGGCACCAATGATTTCTCTGTTACTTTAGCATCCACATTGAGCTTGCTAAACATAACCAGGGAGTTGTAACACCAAAGCACCCATAGTAGATGGAACTGCCATAGATTTTCAGTGGCAGATTGCTCAGGGAACTGGCATTTTGGGCTCCTCTAGGTCACAGACAGAAAGTAGTTATAAACAGTAACTTCAAAGCTCTAATATACAAATATGTCAGCATCCTTTATGGTGTCCCAACTAGTACTGATTTTTTAAAGCATGAGTTTGGAGTCAGATAATCTCAGGATTGAATCCCTACTTCTGATTCTTGCTAGCCACTAAACTTGGTCTTAGATCTTTACTGCCCAATATGGTAGCCAACTAGAGGAGGCAGCTAATCAATAATTCTCTCATCATACTCTAACCAGTTTGGCTCAGTGGATAGAGCATCAGCCTGCGGACTGAAAGATCCCGGTTCGATTCCGAGAACATCCCCAGTGTGGGGTGTGCAGAAAGCTGATGGATGTTTCTAACTATCCCTCTTCCTTTCCCTCTGTAAAAAATCAATAAAATACATTAAAAATAATCCTCTCTCATCATTGATTTTTAAAAAATATATATTTTATTAATTTTTTACAGAGAGGGACAGAAAGTTAGAAACATCAATGAGAGAGAGACATTGATCAGCCGCCTCCTGCACACCTCCCACTGGAGATGTGCCCGCAACCAAGGTACATGCCCTTAAATGGAATCGAACCCGGAACTTTTCAGTCCACAGGCCGATGCTCTATCCATTGAGCCAAACAGGTTTTGGCACATCTTTGATGTTTTTCTCTCTTCCCCTCTCCCTCTCTAAAATCAATGAAAAAGTATTTTTTTAAATGTAAATAAAATTTGAGTAAGTAAAATTTAAAGTTTAGTTCTTCATTTTATATTGCCACATTTCAGGAGTTCAATAACTAATGTAGCTAGTGGTTACTGAATGGACTGGCCAGAACATCTGCTCAAGCATTTAGCCCAGTGCTGTCAAACAGAACTTTATACAGTGATGAAGATGTCTAACAGATTTTTACTCATCATACAATGCAAACCTGACATAATTACTCATTATACAATGCATATCTGACATAATACTTATAATTCAATGCATACCTGACATACAATAAATACATTAAACTTGTCATAGGAAGTAGCACATAACTCATGGGCTTGATTGAGGATTTAACAAGATATAAACGTAAAGTCCTAGTAAATAAATGGCAGGGCACAGAGTAGGCACTCAGCGAATGGTGACTATAGTATTGACAACAGCAACAATAGAAGCGGCAACATAATTGTGTTGTATCATGTCCCTGATAGACATTTCTATTACCAAGGCTCTTTGGTCTTAACAATGATCACACAGCTGTTGCTGATGAGATCTGCATGTCATTGAGTAGAGAGTCTCCTTGTTATGAAAGATCCTCAGGGTTGCTAGGAACTGGCTAGCAGCTTCAAGTGTGGCCTTACATATCTCATGTTGAAAACACTATCATAGAACATTCTGTCCTTAATCTTCTGCATATGATAAGATTCCTTTTCTTTTTCTGGTGAGTTATGATGGCATGCTTTGTCAACATGCTGTTTTCATAGAAGCTGACTTTGTTTTCCTTGAATCTATAAACAAGATGGAGCTCAGTCTCCTATAGGACTTCTTATCAGCCTACGCTTATATTCAGCCATACTATTGCTCTCTATATCATGTCAAATAACTAGTTTGATTCATGTTTTAATGGAATTGTTCTGGTTTTATGTACTCTAATCTACAGAACTCACTAGTGATTTGGGGGGAATGGTTTTATAATTTCTAGAATAGATTTTCTATTCTTAAAGTGGAATGATGCAAACTATTGATCAGCAACTACACATAGTCCATTTCCCTCCACTTTTCTCCATTTTCACTTCTCCATCTCTGTATTCCAAACTGGCATTATCTATTTTCCTCCTTTAATCAATTTCCCACCCTGCTTAAGATAGCCAATAGCTTTAGATGCACTTAGAAAATAACCCAAATGCCTATCCATGGCCTTTTATTATCTTCATAAAATTTAACTCTATCTGAAATTAATTATTTGATCCCCTATTTATTTTCTATCTACCCTCTCCCCACCCTATTCCTCTAGAACTTCTCATTAACATGATCTTTTCAGCACCTGGAAAGATGCCTCATACAGATTAGAGGTTTCAAAGGGCTTCAAGGCCACCTTTGTGCTATATGTAAAGAATAGGTTGCAAACTGTTAAATTACAGGTAGTCCTCCGGTTATGTCGAACTCAACTTATGTTGTTTCTTGGTTACATTACCATCTCCCATCTATACTAATAATAGAGGAATATGCAAATTGTCTGGTATGCCATCACAATAACAGTAACAATCAAACAGCAGGCTGGCAGGCTCAGTGGGGTGACAAGGCTGGCAGGAGGGTTAGTAAGGGATGAACAAACCACTGATAATCAGGCTGCGTGGGGCAACCAGGCCAGGATGGAGGCAGTTGGAGGCAGCCATGACAGTAGGAGGTGGGGAAGTTAGGGGCAGTCAGGTAGGCAAGCAGGTGAATAGTTAGGAGCCAGGGGTCCTGGATTGTGAGAGGGATGTCTTACTGCCAGTTTAGTCCTGATCCCAGGGCCTAAACCGGCAGTTGGACATCCTCCAAGGGGTCCTGGATTGGAGAGGGTGCAGGCTGGGCTAAGGGTACCCCACACTGTGCACAAATTTTGTGCACCAGGCCTCTAGTTTATAAAAAAAAAAGTTCCATCATTTTGATGTATGTACATATGTGCTTTATGTTTTCATTATTTATTTACTACAAATAAAGATCAGGAATTGTTATCTTTCAATTTTTTTTACTATTTCACTTCATTATTGCTGTGTATGTGCTCTATGTGAGTGACGTAGGTGCTTATGTAGGTGGGTTCTGACTTACGGAGAAAATCAAGTTATGTTGTGCCATAGGAATGGATCTCTGATGTAACTTGAGGACCTACTGTACAATCTAGTATTATGTTTACTACATCCCAATGTCTCTTTCAAAGAGCCCAATATATTTAAAAGGGTTTTTAACCTTGTTTTCTTAACCTTGTTATGTTTGTGCCATGACACCTCTGGTTGGGGGAGGAGGGGTCAGTGAATCTGATGGACTCCTTTTCCAAATAACATTTAAATTCACAAAATTAAAAAAAAAGAATTACAAAGGAAGCCAATGATTCTAATATACAGTTATCAAAACACTTAAAAGCTTTAAATATATTCCTAAATCTGTGATATAGTAATAGACATGTTTCTTTATTACTATAGTGAGCTAGTGGAAGGTCTGAAATGACTTCTTTTTGAGGACAGAGAAGTTCATATTAATATTTTGATATGTCTATAACAATTGTAATGAGATATAAAAATATCTGGTTTCTGTTGGTGACAAAGTCACAGTTACTCCTAACACTTCTGGGGATTGTTGTCTATATTTTTAATTTTAGAAACCACTAAATTTTAATTTGAGGTTAATAAAAATGCAGATGTAACTTGTTGCCCTTTCAAACTTACATAACCACCAAAATATATACACAGATATTTGTGGATCTCTGGGGCCCAGATGAAAGGGCCTAGGCTCCAAGAGAGACCAGGTGTTAAGAATGAATGAATCCTGGTTCTAAGTTCCTTCTCGCCCATGGTACTCACCTTGGAGAGCATTTGTAGCCTCAAATAAGATCCCACTGATTTTCTTCCCTTTTTCTTTCTTTTCTTTTTGTATTTAAAAATATTGAAAAACACAAAATACAAAGTTCACTCATTATTTCATCTATAAAGTAAGAAATAAGAATCACTGCCTTTCCGATCAATTCTACCTCCCAAAGATAATCACTTAAGAATTTAGTGAATATCATGTCTGCTTTTTTAATGTGTGTGTATGTGAGCCAAAAATATATACTTACAGGAATGAAATTATATTGAACAAACTTGTTTGATTTTTTTTTCCTAGCTTTTTTTTTCACATAAAGTAGATTTTGGGCTTTTTTCAGACCACATTTCATTTTTAAATAACTGATATTTCATTGTATGAATGCCCCACATTTATTGACATTTTTATAGTAAGCTCTTTTATTTGCCATCCTATCTAATAAAAGAGTATATATACAACAATACCAGCCACACCCTCCAGCTACACCCACCAGCCAAAAAGAGTGAGAATACAAATTAAACCAATCAAGATGGCAACAGCCACAGAGAAAGCAGGAGAGAGGATTGGGTTGCCCCTGGCGATGGAGAAAGTCAAGCTTTCACACACCATGTTTGGCCCAGGCCTTCACTTAGGGCAACAAAATTTCAATGGCTGAGGGAGCAGAAGGCTTGGCTTTGCTCCAGGCTATAGTTTCAATTATAAAAGATAAATAAATCCTAGATATCAGGGCCTCTGCTTGGGTCACTGGGGGGCATGGCCAGCCTGTAAACCACCACAGGCCCCTTGCCCAGGCCACCCCGCCCCAAGGGAATACCACCCTGATCTAGGACAACCTTCAGGGCAAATCAGCTGGCCCCCACCCATGCACCAGGCTTCTCTCCTATCTAATAAAATAGTAATATGCAGATTGACCATCACTCCAACACACAAGATGACTGCCCCCATGTGATCAAAAGATCCTACCCCCATGTGGACACAAGATGGCCACCACAAGATGGCCAGCAAGGGGGGGCAGTTGGGAGGGAGTAGGCCTGCAAGGGAGGGCAATTGGGAGTGATTAAGCCTGCAGGGAAGGGCAATTAGGGGTGACAGGGCTGGCAGAGGAGGGAAGTTGGGGGTGACTGAGCCTGCAGGGTAGAGCAGTTAGGGGCAAACAGGTTGGTAGGGGAGCAGTTAGGCATCAATTAGGCTGGCAGGGGAGTGGTTAGGGGTCGATCAGATTGGCAGGTAGAAGCAATTAGGGGTAATCAGGAAGGCAGACAGACAAGCAGTTGGGAACCAGCAGTCCTGGATTGTGAGAGGGATGTCCGACTGCCTGTTTAGGGGTCTCAGATTGGAGAAGGAGCAGGCTGGGCTGAAGGACACCTTCCCTCCCTCCCCCATGCACAAATTTCATGTACTGGGCCTCTGGTTACAAATAATACTACAATGAATACCCTCTATAGGTATTTTTATATATCCTTGCTAGTTTGTATAAAATGGGTTCTAGATGTCAAATTGTCTGATCAAGGAATTTGCTTATTTTAAATTCTAATTTTAATAACTATATATTTATATTTAATTTTTGCCAATTTGATGGCTAAACTGTTAGCTTACTGCTTTCACTTGTTTACTGTTCCTTATATAAGTGAAGTTAGGCATCACTTCATAGCTTTATTGTCCACCTGTATTTCCTCTGAAGTCATAACCTGTCTTTATAATCTTAGCTCTAAATTCATAATCTTCACTAGAATTTCATTCTGGCCCTATATTTTACATACTAATTTTATTATAAGTGTATTATATTAAAAATATGAAAGATGCCTTTTATTAAAAGTTTATTTTAATAAAGTGGTACTGGTGTTGCAAATAACTTTTTCAGTTTTTACTTATCTATATAGCTCTAGATCTATCTATCTATCTACCTCCCTATCATCTATCTATCATCTACACTTATGGACAAGTGGTCTCAATTATCCAAAGAAAACTGACACAAAAAGTCTACTTTAAGTGATTTCACCTAACACAACAAAATGTTACAGTAAATATTTTTATATTGATTTAGTTTTTATTTTTTAAATAAAATGAAAAATAAATAAGTTGATTTTATGTTATATTAAGTTTAACTTTAAAAACTAGGCAATTTTTAAAACATGCAAACACACATGTTATTTTGATAGTAGGTAAGATGCAAGTCAAGTATGTATTCTAGTATTATAAGAAGCCATATTGGTGCTTTCCTACTGTGGTTGATCATAAACAGGAACTATCTTGCAAAAATATTAGAGATCTTTTTTTCTTTTGTCTCAGAACATCTATAGTCATTGTTAATTGGTCCAACTCTTCTGGATTCTCCCTTATTTGTCAGGGATTTTGCTTATGATTCAAACAATTCTGTAACAAACTTCACAAAATCCTGAAATGTTTATAGGTTTGTAATTTTAGTTAACAATTAATTTACATTGAATTTGAATTGTTTACTTACTATTTGAAACATTAGATAATTAATAATTCATTGACACAATCGTTAGAAATATATGTAGTATTAATCAAGGCAGGAATAGAGGTATTAGTATTTATTACTGGTTATTTTTTGTATTATGACAACTTAGACTTCTGATAACTAAAGGGACTTGGAAAATGAATACTCTGGGAACTGGGACCCTTAAGGTAAAATCTTTATAATGTTTCCTTATTATGGCTCTGGATTCCCTGTCTTGCTTACTTTTCCCCAGACTGATTGCAATATTTTCCTATTTATTTTTTACAATTGTTATTATTATTTTGCCTTTTAAAATTAGATATTTACTCAAATCTAAGATTTATCTGAAAAATATCCCTGAAACTTTGTTAGTTGACTTTCTTCCTTTTAGCCAAAAAAATAACTGACTTCAACATATTTTTAATACATTTTTATAGTAAAATTTAGATTTTACAGACCAGAAAAGTCTAAATATTTGTGTTACTGACATATAGCTGTCAACCTTTAGTTTATCCAAGTAGGGACTTAAAAACCAAATATTACCATCAATTACTTTGGTCATCTCATCCTAATCATATACTAATTCTACTTTTGATAAAATAGAATTTCAAAATTAAAACAAAATAGCTTTATTAAAATCTTCTGACCTTAATCTTCATAATGGGTAAGAATTTGATCATAGATTGGAATCAGTGAGGCATCAATACTTGGGATCAACTGCTTTAAATAGTATTTGGACTCTTTGATGTTATTTAAAGGCACAAACACTTAATTCTTAGCTAGGGAGGCCATTTTAACCTCTGCATTTCAGTACAGACCAGAATTGAGACATGTACTTATATATAATAATGGTAACACACCGTTTTTCACATTGTCATGATTGTAAAGCAAGGAGCATGACCACATTACCGGAAGAAATGAAAAACTGAAATAGATGGGACTGGCGGGGAATCATGCAGAAGACACTTTCAACAGAAAGTTCCTGATACTAAGCACAGTTCACAAAACCCTATTATGAACAATTGTTTGTGTTGAATGAGGTTAGTCCCACCACGTCTGATGCAGTGAGGAGGTCATTAGAGATCTCTAGTTGCTCAAATAAAAGAGTGAAACATTGCAGAAAGAATCAGGTATTGTTAGCATTTATAATCAAAGATTATGTTTTTGCATGATCAGTTGTTCAAAATGTGTATTTGGTGGCTTGTTTTTCTATGCCTTTATACACATTTATATAAATTATTTTGTCCCATACTCAGGAAGATTACATTAATGCAATAAAATCTGAATGTCACTTGGCATGTTTCTTTGCTCATCTATACTTCTGGCTGTGGAAGCTACTTATTTAATAGTTGCTCTGAATAGCATTTGTAAAGCTGCCATTTTATTCATCTAGAGTTCTCTTTTTCCAAATAGAAACAAATCTCCTTGAGCGTCACTTTGGGATTGTTGCCTTTGAAACCTAATAGTGAACAAGCTGCCTCAGTATGTGTGAGGCCAGTCTCATTCCATTGCCTTACCGAATTATAATTCCCTATTTGGAGTTTTAGAAATGAAGGAATGGAGAAAAATAGCTATAAGAAGAGAGACAACCGATCAAAGAATTCATGGTGCTACAAATGATGAATTCTTACATCTTTGTTCTGTTATGTCTCTCAGTCTGAACAAGGGTTGCATTTTGTAGAATAGCTAGGTTTTTAAGAAGTGCCTATAAGGTGAATTTCTATATAGCAAAGTATAATAGATATGGTTTTCAGGAGAAAAATACAGATCCCGTTATATTAAAACTTATATATGTATCACAAATGCATTTAAAAAGCAAAACCTAAAAATTGTCAATAAAACATGAGGACTAACTGTAAGATTAAATTACAGCATGAAAACACAAAGGAGCCTGGGTTACTTCTGCATTTGGAATAAGAAGCCTGAAGATTTAAAAGAAAAATAACAACACTGTACTGAACAGAATATGCCAGGGGCAGAGCTGAACGACTGTCTTATGAAAGACATTTTTCATTTTTAAGAAGAGTATGCTTGTGTGTACAAGATGACAACATAATCAAGTGAAGAATGAGTAATTCAGCTCATCAACAGGTTGTTTCCTGTTAAATTGAACAATACCGGGCTGTTAGTTTGCACATTCCCACCCACCTTAAAATATCTTTCTGAACAAATACTTTTAAAGAGAGAAAACAACTAAATTCCATTAAAAGAAGCCCTCCCTTGGATTCTGGAAACCTGGGTTCTGTGTCTGGCCTTGTCTCTCTGGGAAAATTTCTTGAGGTTTTTGAATCTCCATTTCCCGATCTGAAAATAAAGGGCAAGATTGCCTCAAAGTATTGTGAGGGAATAAGAAAATGGATGCTAATAGGCCTGGTGACTAATACACACTCAATACAGGGTCCAGGGATGGCACAGATATTTGTCTTTTATGGTATGCTATGTATTTGATAACATTTTCCGTAGTTTGACTATATATGAAGCTAACAGTTTACATGCCACAATATACACAGAATCTCAGCCTTCCCGAGGAGAACCAAGGTGTGTCTAGAAACCAAAGAGAAAGCTTGGATACCACTAGTTTAGATTCAGCTATTGGATAATTTTTATTTTTTTATTTTTTTAAAATATATTTTATTGATTTTTTACAGAGAGGAAAGGAGAAGGATAGAGAGTTAGAAACATCGATGAGAGACATCTATCAGCCGCCTCCTGCACGCCCCCTACTGGGGATGTGCCCGCAACCAAGTTACATGCCCTTGACCAGAATCGAACCTGAGACCTTTCAGTCCACAGGCCGATGCTCTATCCACTGAGGCAAACCGTTTTCGGCTATCAGATAATTTTTAATTATTCACTAAATAAAATATTCCAATACTGTCCATCGTGTGCCACATGCATAGTGGAGCTGGCTGAGCAGGCCTCTGTCTTCTTTTGTCCTTGCAGTCTGGTTGAGAAGATAGAGAGTATTCAAGAAGCTATAATAAAATGTCACAAACGCTATAGCAGAGATTGGAACAAAGTATGGGAAGAAGAAATCTTCAGACTGAAAAGTGTCACATAAAAGCTAATCCTATATAATAAGAGAGGAATCTGCTAATTATCTGTTATGCCATGAGGAGTAATGACATACCACGTAACGACAGGATCATGGATCTGCAGGAGGGTGGGACAGAGAACTACAGTGGGTGGTGGTGAGCTATGGGAGGGGGCAGAGCAGCAAGCACCAGGAGGCGGAGAGCTACATGAAGGGGCAGGGCAGCAAGCTATGAAGGAGGGGCAGGGGAGCTACAAGAGGGCGGCAGTGACCTTCTGGTGCACGGATTCATGTGCAGGGCTGCTAGTGTTTATTAATGCTTTTGATAAATATAAAAAAGTGGATACCACCCTCATGAATCAGATTTCTATTCCTTCGTGTGTGTGCACCTGCATGTATGTCTATGTCTATGACTGTCTATGTCTATGTCTATATTTTCCCATTTTTCTAATGTACTTTTTACATTGGATAAATTAGAAAATCTCTCTTGAAACTTGGCATTCACTAATTTGACTCCCTCCTGAATACAGATGTTAGGTTAGGCTTTGTTTCAAACACCAAAGACACTAAAGCAGCTAATGGAATCTTTCTTTCAAATACTGTTTTGATGTGACTAACCTTGATGTTTGGTCAAAGAATGCCGCTCTGTGTTGACTGTAATAGCTAACTTATACAGCTTAGATGACTGCTTGTTAATGTAAAGAAAAACTATTAAAAAATGTAGCTGAGGTGGTATAACCTATATATGATCTCTAGTCCTATATTTTTTATTGATTGATATTCAGAAAAAACACATAACCATCGATTCCCCAGTTTCTCAGATTATAATAACCTGGAATTTGACTCTTTGAAGGATGTGAGGATTTCTAAGCTTATATGCTTTTATCCAAATTTACTTGCTAAGGAGATTTCATGGAAAGCAACTTAACCCCAGATCTCTATAAAATGAAAGAAAGGCATTAGGTTTTCAGTTTTGTTCCCTCCATCAGCCTCATCTGATTTTCCTTTCCCTCCACAGAGATTGCAAAGGCAGTGTTCTACAGAAGCAATTTTACTGGACCTTTACTTTGTTTGCATCTGGGCTTGCCCTGCTCTACAAGTGTGAGGTCCTGTGAGGTGTGAGGGGGCAGAAGGTAAACAGAAAGGTCAGAAGTGAGCATCAAAACCAACAGAACGCATTTCTAAAGTGTCTGTCCTATTTACCTTCCTCCTTACCTCAATCAGTTGGAGAAGCAGTGGTCAGATAAGCTCAAAGGACTAGAGAGTATATTCAAAAGCCAGCATAGGCTCAAACCATTCTGATATAAACAATTCACATCCTGTCAAGGATAGTGTTTGCAGGGGGCAGAAAGAAAGTTCAGGAATGTAGAGAAATAGCTGTAAATTTGGTAGATTTTGTATCATTAAACAAAAGTTTTACTTGCTATTTACGTAAGAACCATTCACAGCCACTCTGGGAACTTCTGAACCAATTGGAGTCATTTTGCTTAGCAGTTAATGGAAGTTCCCTTATGAATGCAAAACAAATAAGCTTCACAAATATATGTTGGTAATACATTCCAGAGGGGTGTCTGCCTGCATTGTTATAAACATTAACTGATTAATAAATCAAATAAACTTGACTACTTTCCACAATCATGCAGGCCTGTAAGATGTACAACTATGATTTGCCGAATTTAAAAAATCAGGACTCACTAATTCAGATTCACTGATCGAGTCAGCGTGGGTTTCCCCAAAAGCAAAGCCAGTCTTGTCTATGGGTAGTGAAACAAGGAGGGTGGGAACCTGAAACAAAGATGGCTTTCAGCTCACTATCACTGTGGTTAACTGGTGCTTGTTACTATAGGATCTTTGGAGGAGATTTAGCAGATGCCTTTGGGAGCTCTTGCTGGGTGATGTAAGGAGGAAGTGGCTCATTGGCTCCTACCCCAGGTTTGTCAAGGGTGAACTCATGGGCCTTAGCTTCCGAGTGCTTCTGGATTGTGCAAGTATGAGTGGCATGATTTCCCACGAATGTCCTAAGTTGAGTCAGAGGGTTGAGGTGAGGTACTGACAGCTTGCAATTGCTAAAGCCGGTCAGTGCTTCATGGATCTAGTTATTGAAGCTGTGGCTAGATAGTAGGTAGGGTTGAAAGGTGTTAAAATCTGCACCAGAGTGGTCTGGTATAGTGAAAAATACTAGTACAACATCTTTAGAAACTAAAACAAACCTTTTTCACATTGTATGCATTCAGCACCCAGACCAACACTGGGATGCTTTATGCAGAATCTTTAATAAATAGTAAGCATGGGAAATCGCTTTAGAGTAAAAATAATAGGTCCTAAATCTGACACTTTCTGGCAGTGTGAACTTGGGTGATTGATTTTTCTGAGCCTCAGTTCTTGACCTCAAAAGACAGGGATAAATGATATCCTTCTCATGATAGAAATTAAATGAGATGACAGATGTAGCAACACAGTTAGCATTTCAGAAAATGGGCACTCATAATAATCATTGTTAGTATTCAATCAAAGTCAGTGCAGGAGGCCACTTGGAGGGGCCTCACTGTTGTTAGGGCTGTAGATTTCAGCTGGAGAGAGAAGGAACAAAGGCAGCAACAGCTGGTGTGAACAGTGGGAAAGCCCTCTGGACCCTTGGGGGCTGCAGTCTGTGCTGGATAATCAAAACCAGTTGGGGGTTGGCAGTTGGGAGTCAGAGATCACACAGAGGCCAGAGGTCAAGTGTGGTGACCTCTGATCCAACACTAGGAAACAGAATGCTCAGAAACTGGAGGTCAAGTCCTGTCAAGGGTCAAAGGCAGGCAAGTAAGTGATCATCCAGCACACATGTTGCTCCATTAGAGGCCTTCCTGGTGAGAAAGCTTGCCATTGTGTTTCCTGCCACACTGAAAACAAACAGCTGATATTCTAGGTGTGGGCAGCCAGAAACCTAAGAGATCAAAGATACTCAGCCCAGCAAATGAACAGGTTATGCGGCATTTAATGGGAAAATGTATAAATAGTACATCTTATCATGGACATATCCCAAGAAGTTATGCTGTATTTCCAAAGATGCCTACCACTTATGGAACTGTTGTTTACAATTTAAAAGGTGACTCATTTTTCTAATTTCCTTTGAGCTCCTGAACCTTTATGCTCATAGCCCCGTGGCTTTAAAATGATACAGTGCCCAGAATTCACTTAAAAGAACCTCATGCTTATAAATGTTGTATGCCTTCCATGTTTTACATTGTTCCACATTTCACTGATTTCAAACATTCATTCCTGTGTCCACCTTAGTCCATTTGGGCCACGATAATAAAATCTATAATAATAAAAGGGTAATATGCTAATTAGATTGGGCATCCTTCCTGACAAAGCCTGGGCCAGAGGGAAGCCAGTGCTGGCAGCTGGAAGGAAGGTCTACTCTTGCATGAATTTTCATGCATCAAGCCTCTAGACCTATATAATAAAAATCTAACATGCTAAGTGTCCAGTCATTCAGTTGATCATTCAACCAATCAAAGTATAATATGCTAATGATATGCTAAGGCCTCTCAACTGCTCACTATGATTTGCACTGACCACCATGGGGATGACACTTTGGCAGGTTAGCTTGCTGCTGGGGTCTGGCAGATGGGGACTGAAATGGGCCAGACACGCTGTGGAGCCCTCCCATGGACCCTCTCTAGCTGGCCAACCTCCCAAGTTCCTCCCTGGCACCAATCCTGCACCAGGCTGAGGGACCCTTCCCCCCTCCAGAGTGCATGAATTTTGTGCACTGGGCCTGTAGTATATAATAGAATGACATAGACTGTGTGGCTTAAACAGCAGACATTTATTTAACAGTTCTTGAGACTAGGGAGTCTAAGATCAAGGGCCCATTTTCTGGTTCATAGACAATTGTTCTCTTGATGTGTCCTCACATAGTGGAAAGCTTGAGGGAGCTCTCTGTGATCTCTTTTATATGAGCACTAATATCATTCATGAGGATTCCATCCTCATGACCTAAGCTTCTCCCAAAGACTTACCTCCTAATATCATCACATTGGGGATTAGTTTTTAACATATAAATATGTGGAGGGGGCACAAGCATTCAGTTTATTACACCATTCATCCATTCACTCATTTTTTATTCATTCAACTGTTCAATAACTCAACAATTTAATAATTTAACCAGAAAATATTGATTATATATTTTCAAATTACTACTGCAAAAGGTTATAAGAGTAAAATATGATAATGCACATAAAAGTATATGGCAAGGATTATAGTGACCAGGGATGGGCCATGTACTTGTCTTTTATAATATGCTATTTTCTATGCTTTGGTCTTTATATTAAGCTAAACATTTACATATGACATATGAGGAAATAAGTGTGGTTTTAATTTCATTTAAAGGCTGATGATGTTGAAATTTTTTTATGTTCTTGTTATTTGTATACTTTTTCTATGAAATGTCTCTTTATGTTGTTTGTCCATTTTCTAACTGAATTGTTTGTTTTTTACTACTGAGTTTTGAAAGTTCTTTATATATTCTAGATACTAGTCCTTTCCACAGGTGGTTTGCAAATATTTTCTGCCAGTCTGCCAGTCTGCCAGTCTTTGTATCCTTTTATCAGTATTTTTCAGAACCAAAGATATGTAAGTCTAAATTTAATTTATCTATCTTTTTTTCTTTTTGGATTTTACTTTTGATATAAATTCTAAGAATTTTGTGCTTAGCCCATCTTGAAGATTTTCTTCTCTATTTTTCAAAAGTGTTTAAGTTTTATGTTTTACATTTAAGTCTATATTCCATTTTGAGTTCATTTTTTGTAAAATGTAAGACTTAAGTCAAGGTTCAATTTTTGCCCGCAGATATCCAATTGCTCCAGCACCATTTGTTAAAAATGTTATTTTTTCTTTTTATTATTATTTTTTTATTAATTTCAGAGAGGAGAAGAGAAGAGAGGAGGGGGAGAGAAAGATAGAAACATTAAGGATGAGAGAGAATCATTGATTGATTGTCTCCAGCATGCCCACACTTGGGATTGAGCCCACAACCCAGGCATGTGCTCTGACCAGGAATCGAACCATAACCTCCTGGTTCATAGGTCAATGCTCATGCATTAAGCCATGCTGGCTGGGCGAAATGTTATCTTTTCTTTATGAAATTTCGTTTGCACTTTTTAAAAACATCAGTTGAGCATGGTATGTGAATTTACTTCCGAGTTTATTTTTTACTTTTTTCCATTGAAGTATGTGCCTATCTCTGTGCTAATACCTTACCTTCTTGATTATTGAAGCGTTATGGTAAGTCTTGAAATCATGTATATGGTTCCTCCCATGTTCTTCTTCTTCTTGGCTTATCTATCTTAGTTTTTGTATTGTTTCATATAAAAAGAAACTTAATGCCTAAACCGGTTTGGCTCAGTGGATAGAGCGTCGGCCTGGGGACTGAAGGGTCCCAGGTTCGATTCCGGTCAAGGGCGTGTACATTGGTGGCAGGCACATCCCCAGTGGGGGACATGCAGGAGGCGGCTGATCCATGTCTCTCTCTCATCGATGTTTCTGGCTTTCTGTCCCTTTCCCTTCTGTGGAAAATCAATAAAATATATATAAAAAAAAGAAACAAAAATATCTATATCTACAAAACTCTTGCTGAGATATTAGTAAGGATTAGATTTATCATATATATCATTTTGCGGAGAATTGACATCTTTCTTATGTCAAATATTTCTTATGTTAATGCATGAATATAGCTGTTAACACATAAGTTGTCACACACTTTGTTAGATGTATGTCTATCTACATCATTGGTTTATTGATTATAAATAGTATTGTGTTTTTTTTTTACTTTGGTATTTATGTGTTCATTGCTTAGTATATAAAAATACAATTGATTTTTTTGGTATGCTTTTTGTATCCTAAAGTCTTGTTAAACTCACTCAGTAGTTCTCGGAGGGTTGTTTTTCTTGTAGAAAATCTTGTCATCTGGAAATAGGGGATTTTATTTCTTCCTTTTTAATCTGCATGTCTTTTAAAATGTAATTAGCTTAAATAGTTCCTAAATATGCATTTAAAAGCACATGAGAGAGTGTAAGTTTTGCTTCTGACATCAAACATAATGTAGAAAACTCAAGAGAAGTAAAATTGATTATATTTAAACTTATTTTTCCTTATCGTTGTTTCTTCCTTTCTAACATCCCAAGGTCCATTTTTTATCATTACCTTTCTATTTAGATCACTTCCACTAAACATTTTCTTAGGGAAGTTCCACTGATGAAAAATTCTCTTAGTTTTAATTCATCAGAGAATTTCTTGGTTTTTCTTTCATTTCTGAAAGATATTTTCACTGATTCTGCACTGACAGTTTTTCTTCCAGCACTTGAAAACTGTTATGCTACTCCCTTCTGTCATGATTTCTGGTGAGAAATCCACTGTCGTTCAAGTTGTTGTTCCCCTATAGGTAAGGTGTTCTTGCTGCTCTCAAGATTTTTTCTTTATCTTTAATATTTAGTAGATAGTATCATTTCTTTAGGCTTATCCTGTTTGGAGTTAGCACAGCTTCTTGAATTTATAGGTTATGTCTTTTGCAAAACTAGAAGTTTTCAGCCATTGCATTTGAGCACTTCTTCAGCCCCATATCTTTTCCCTCCTCTTTAAGGTCTTCAAAGACCCAATATTAGACCTTTTGGTGTTAAATGTTCCTGAGGCTCTGTTCATTTTGTTCTGTATATATTTATTTTTGTTCTTTATATATTTGATTTTTGTGTTTTTATTTTTTTTCACTTTTAAAAGAAAAGAATATTCAAATTCAAAAGGTAAAATATTTCAAATGCTTTCTGATGAATGACATTAGAAAACCCTTTAGTTCAGGTTGTGTATGAATTTCAGCCCAAATAGGGCTTATAGCCCCTATTTTATGGATGTAGTTGGTACAGTGAGGGGTCAAGAGCCTTAGAGAAAAATAATAATATATTCATTATATCATTTAATCCATAGGACAGAGGAAGCACCACCATTATTACCATTTTATAAATGAGTAAGTTGGGGCTTTGAGAGAAGCAAAATAATTTGCTAAAATAACACAGCTAATTAATGGTGGAGCCAGGATTTGAACCATGGGTTACTAATGATCTCCAAATACAGGGTGCATTACTAACCAAGGTGCCCAGCTGTGACTCACTGAAATCATTGCTGTGATAGGCCCATTCCTGAATGATATAAGGTTCTCCTGCATCCCCTATGTCTTAAGAACCTCTCAACATCCTTGCCAAGTCTCTTTTGGACTTCACAGCAGTTTAGAATGCTTCCACACCTTCCCTCTCTCCTTCACTTAGGCTTAGATGAACAGCATTCATGATGGTTTGCCCAACTTATTCCAGCTCCCTCTTCCATTTTCTCCAACAAAGGCATTTCCCTTAAGAAAATCCTTGTATGTTTAATCCAGTTTGGGCATTATTGGAGGACCCAAACTAACACAATGAGGTAACCTGATTTAAGAGCACAAACTATTGACTACCACTCTGTAAGTGGCTTGTATGTGTGTGTGCGCGCGCGCGTACACACACACACACACACACACACACACACACACACACACACAGTGTTTCTGTGGAATTACTTGAGATTCCATTCAGAGGTTGAAATAAAATAATGTATGTGGAATGATTTTCTAATCTCTTGAGTGGACTGCAAATACAAGTTATCATTATTTAGAATTCATGCAATAGTTTGCCCTAGGCTCTACCTGCTCTCAGCCACTGGCCTCGGTGTGGATGCTTTCCAATTTATCACTTCATCTAATGACTGCCTCTTGGTAAGAATTGCAGACTTGTCACTTTAATTTACAGTGCTTAACATAGATACTATTTACCAGGCATGTTAGTGACATTATAACTCTAAGTTGGTTTTTACCCAAATAACCTGGGATTTGCCAACAACTTTGTAAAAATTGTTGTAATTTGCACCAGCAATGATCCCATTCATGACCACCCCAATTTTCTAAATTGTCTTTAAACAAGGGTGTGGTGAGTTCTCCGGGAAATGATCATACGCCACACAACCCATTCTATCTGTCCCACATCAGCGATAATGAAAGGCTTACTTATAATTTTCTGGCCTTCTCACCTGGGAAGCAGGAACCTGAATGTGAGAAGCTCTTGTTCATTTAGGCCACACAGACTGATTTGAATGAACCACTTAGTCACTTGCAATATCTATTGTACAATGATTCTGTTATTGTTATTAGACCCCTGACATTTAATAGTATGGGAATGAATTGAAGTTTACCAAAATAGGATATTTCAAAATATACTTGGAATAGGAAGAAAAGCATGAAAAGGATAAGCTGACAACTTGGAGTAGAAAGTACATGGTTAACTTGTGACAAAAATAAGTAAAAGTTCTCCATTGCTTTGTGTTTTCATCCTTACCATCAAAAAGCAGTGAAGTGGAAAATATGGAAAATAGAAATTCAGTTTAAAAGAAAGAATTAAGCCCAAGAGAGGTCAGTGGATGAGAAGAAAGCATGTAACAGTTATATGAGCTTGATTCTGGATGATTTCCATTCTAAGGTAGTGATGATGGCAAATGCTGATCATTTATTCAGGGTACAGTTCTGAGTGCTTGATATATATCCCCTTGCTCACAAAACCTCGAAGGTAAGTGTTGTCATTAGCCCCACTTTCCAGATGGAAAACTGAGGCCCAGAAAGATTAAATAGATTGCCCCTAGGATTTGAGCCCAAATAGCCTGACTCTAGACCCTTTCAGTTAGTGCATGTGTGCTAGAAAAGTAGAATCTGAAACTTATGAAATCAGACTCTGCATTTTAATTTGATCTCCAGGCCATTCTTACACACAGTGCAATTTAAGAAGCGGTGCTTTAGATGGGCCTTTGATATCTTCTGTTAATAAAGACTAAAGGAATACGAATGCTGGACCCTGTGTATAACCTTTTAGGAATCATTAAGTATGAGAAGGTAAAAAGAAGAGTGGTGGTGAATAAATACCATGGTTTTCAAAAAGTATGTTTGAGGGAGGAGAATTTAAGAGACTAAAAACCAATATAAGTGACATAAATTCCAGGCAAACTGTACAGAACCAAAAGATGATCACAAGGAACCATATTGATTCACTAAGAAAACATTCTGTCAAATTAACATGATTTCTTTTGGGGATCTACACATAGGTACACACAGGAAAATACCATAGTTATATTATTCATGAATGTCAGCATCAAGAATGAATTTTGGAGAAATTACTTGAGGTTCCATTGTATAATGCATGTCCTTGATATGCCTATGAACAACATGAACATGTAAGTAGAATTGGTAGCTAGCTGAATAACTATGTTCAAAGGGGGCTGATTAGTGGATTGTTATCAATAAGCAACAAGGTTCCATATTTCATTCATTCAAAAAAGTGTTTATTGAACTCCTGCTGTAATCTAATGTCCTTCTAGGTGATTTGGATACATTGTTGAACAAAACAATACCCTGCTCTCATAAAACTAAACAAATAAAGAGCATTAGAGGTGTTAAATGGAAATAAAGCATGCACATTAGCCAGAGGGAGAAGGTGTTGACATTTGACCTGACACCTGACTATTAAAAGGGAAGCACCCATGAGGGGATCTCATGTCAGAGCGTTCTAGATCAAGGTACTAAACAGTACAGAAAGACCTGGGATGGGGTGTGGCATGCTGGAAGTACAGTGAAGAGGCAGATGAGTCTGGAAGGTCAGACCAAAGTAGTCTTAAAGGCCATAGAGAATGCAAGAAAACGCATGTGAGCATTTTAATTTGGAGCATGATGTCATCTGATTTATGATTTTCAAAGGTCACATAGACTGTCACATGTGGAAATGTCTTGTAATGAGGAGAAGCAGAACTCTGTTTTTGAATCAGTTCTATTAATTTTTATTAGAAATTTGGATGAGAACTCTGTAAAGATAAGAGATTTACAGATTAAATTTGTACATACATATTAGCTAATTTCTAGGAGTCTAGAGGTAGCTTCTAAAATCAGTAGATGAAATGTAAATGGATATAAATACCAACTTTTTTTGGTAAATTAAACTTTTTGCATAAACTGCACTTCTTGTAATGCCTAGTTCAATAAGTTTTGACATATAACTATATTCATGTAACTATCACTCCAATCAGGGCATCTCATCACCCTGGAAATTTTTTCTTAAACACCAAATTCTGAACTTAAAAATATTAAGTCCCAAAGGTCCAGAATAGATTAAGAGAGATCTGGTTTAGCTGAATTTATAGGAAAGAGGTAGATGTAAGTTAACTTTGTGACCACATGTTAACTTTGGAGACAACATATAATAGTTTTCAAAATTCTAATGGAATTTTAGGCTGCATGGAAAGACTAAAGCAATTTTTAAAAAATTATACTTGACACACAATATTAGATTAGTTTCAGGGGTACAGTATAGTGGTTAGACATTTATATAACTTATGAAGCGATCACCCCTCTAAGTTTAGTATTCATCTGGTACCAATCATAGTTATTATAACATTATTGACTATGTTTCACATAAAGCTATGAGTCTTACAGTTGAGTACCAGAATCACTTGAGAAATAAAGAGCAAGCAAACACACACAAATGTGTACATAAACAGCTATAAGATTTTCTGGCCTTACCCCAGGTATATCTTTGAGAGTGGGACCCATTATCTAGGTCAATATTTTTTTCTCTCTTCTGAAGTCCTCAACTCAGGAATTTGAACAGAGGCACTGTTATCAATGGGAGTATGTCATATTCCTTGGCATGTTAGGGTGAATAAAATGTGGAGGAATGAGGCATCCAAAGAAATCATTCTTGTGCTCTTACACAAAATACTAAGGTAAAGTAGCACTGATTTTCCTAAGCACATTGTGACTGACACAATGCGCACCTCAAACACTATCCCTCATCTTTATTATTAACAAGACCCTGATGTATTAAAGAGGCTACACAGCCAGCTCCAGATGTTGGTCTCCTTTGCCAGCTACTGAATTTCCTGACTCTTCTTGTAGCTATGGGTGGCGGGGTGGAACAGTTGAGCTCCTGGGAAATGCTGTCCATCATTAAAGGAAGAATAATTCTTTTTACATTGTGTGCAAGAAATGGTGTTTGGGATTTCTCAGCCATCCTGCAACCATGAGAGGAAGGCCAAAGATCTCAGAGATTCCAACCTAAGGTCACTGAAAAAAAAATCCAGAACTGCTTGTTCTGGACTTCTTTTTAGGTGGTAAAATGCATGTCTGTATATTGTTGTCCAACATAACTTTGGCATTCTATAACTTGCAGCCAAACACATCTTAGTTTATAATCCAATTATAAGGTCAGTTACATTAGTCTTTCAAAGTCTTTGGCTTGAAAGGTTACTTGGATTAAGCATCAATATAGCATAGTGATTAAATGCTTGAGATTTTGGTTATACTGCAAGAGTGTGAAACTTGTGCTATGTCTTATTAACTTTACAATCTTTAGCAGTGTGATTAAACTCTGTGTTTTTGTTTCCTCACCTGTGAAATGTGGATAATAATAGTCCATACCCACAGAGTTGTCACCAAAAATTAATGAGTTAATACATGTGAAGCATTTTGAAAAGTCTACAGTTATGGAGTGCTCAATGAATGTTACCTATTATTATTATACAAATGATGCTGTCACTGTTGAGAACGCTTATATAATTTTTCATCTGAAATTGATATCACAGACTGAGGATCAAACAAGGAAATCAGACTCTATTGGTAGTGATGTCTATTTTTTGTAATTAACAGACCTTATTTTTTAAGGCAATTTTAGTTTACAGAAAAATTAAGCGGAAAATACAGAGGATTTCCATATACCCACTGGACTTGCATATGCACAACTTCCCCCATTAGATTTTTGTTGTTGTTAATCCTTACCCAAGGATATTTTTCCATTAATTTTTAGAGAGAGAGGAAGGGAGGGGGAGAAACAGAGAGAGAGAAACATCAATGTGAGAGAGACACATCAATTGGTTGTCTCTTGTATGCATCCCTGGATCAAACTTACAATCAAGGTACGTGCCCTTGACCAGAAAAGAACCCAGGATCCTTCAATCCACAGGCTAATGCTCAATCCATTGAGCCAAATTGGCTAGGGCACCTCCCCCTTATCCACTGTGCCCATCAGAGTTATGATACATGTGTTAGACCTGATGAACCTACATTGACACATTACTATCACCCAACATTCACAATTTACATTAGGATTCACTCTTAATGTTGTACATTCTGTAGATGTTTATAACTAGAGGCCTAGTGCATGAAAATTCATGAATTCAGGGGGCGTGGGTGTCTCTCAGCCCAGCCTGCACCCTTTTGTAGTCTGGGAGCCCTCAAGGAATCAGGCCTAAGCTGGCAGTCAAACATCCCTCTGACAGCCTGGGAGCCCTTGGGGGATATCTGTCCATTAGTTAGACATCCTCAGCACTGCTGCAGAGGTGAGAGAGGCTGCTGCCACCACTGCTGAGCTGGCCAGCCATGGGCCAGCTTCTGGTTGAGTGGTGGTCCCTTTGTGGAAGCTCACTAACCACCAGGGGGCAGCTCCTGCATTGAGCGTCTGCCCACTGATGGTCAGTGCATATTATAGTGACTGGTCATTCTGCTGTTAGGGTCAATTTGCATATTACACTTCTATTATTATAGACTAGAGGCCTGGTGCATGAAATTCATGCACTTGGGGTGGAGGGTTCCTCAGCCTAGCCCGTGCCCACTTGCATTCTGGGAGCCCCATGATCCATCGCTCCGCAGAGGGAGGCCCTACCCACCTGCTGCAGGCTCCCAGTCAATGGCCTGAGCCTCCCTCTGCAGGGCAATGGGGTGATGGCAGGGCCCACCAACCAATCACATCACACCCACCTTGGCTGGCCTGGTGCCAGTGTGTGTCATAGAATGGTTGTCTGATGGTTGTTCTGCTGTTTGGCTGTTTGATCAATTTGTGTATTACACTGTATTATTATAGATGTCTTAGTGAATCAAAGAAATTTGTTGGTAGAATTAATATTTCATGGATGAGGGGTCTTAAAATACAAAGATATAGGAATTCAGAGTAAAGTAAAAAATGTTAGTGCCTCTGTGGTTCTATTCTGGAAACTTTGAGAGTAAAAGTTTTATGAAAAGATCTTAAAAATCTAGTGAGAGAAATGGACATGGGATACAATAACAGAGATATCTACAGAATGTTACAGGCATAATAGAGATGAACAGTGTTTGTTTTATTCTAGTTTACAAGAGGTTTCTTGGAATAAATAATGCTTTAGTTGACTTTTAAAGATGAGTCAGAACATAATTATCCTGTGAAGAAGGGTGGAATAGGTTTTCTGGATTGAAGAAAAACTTCCACAAAGGTATGGAGCTGAAGGCAGCATGGCACATATGGGGAATTAAAAGGTTATTACAAGAGTGGATATAACAGTAACAGAAAAGTCAAAGAGGGCCTAGATCAATAGTTCAGTATTGAGTTCTGTGAATGATGGGAGTTTTAAAAGATTGTAACTATTTTGGACAGATTATTCAAGTTGTTGTGTACAGTCTTAAATGAGTAAAGGTAGTAAACACTGAACAAGTTATAAACAAGTCAGGATGATTCTGAGAGATTGGATTATGACAATAGCAGTAGAATATTTTTTAATTTACATTAAAAAAAATCTCTTCAGAATGTAAAATCAGATGTGTGTGAAGTGGGTGGAGACAGAGAAGTAAAAGGTAACTGGTTGTAGAAGTGCAGTGTACTAACAGAGCTAAGAAATAAGAGAAAAGACCAAGTTTGGTTGAGTTCAGTTTGGGGTGTGTTGTTTGAGGTGTCCAACTTATACTTGGGTGGAGAAGTCCAGGCTGAAGTTCAGAAGATAGTTTGGGGTTCAGAAAAGAGATGGATTTGGAGGTCATTAGATTATAGGTGGTAGTTGAATTCGTGAGACTGGAGAAGGTTACTCAAGTACAATGGGGAGAGGCAAGGTGAAATTAGCTCACCCAAATTTTCCAAATGATGGCTGGTAGCAAGTTAAGGCAAGCCCATGATGGGTCCCAGCTAGTTGAGTTTAGATAGAGAAAATTGTCACAACATGTTCCCTGCTCAGGAAATGACAAGTTGCTCAAACACTAAAGTAAATAAATCAAATATCTAAGCCAAAAGACTGAAGCTAGTTATTTTATGAAAATCTCCAAGCTCTGTCTGTCAGGGATATAGTTGATTCTCATCCCTACAGGATATTTACCTCTCATTTGTCCTGTTTCATTGAAGTTTGAATGATGTAGGTGTGAAGGTATGAGATCTTTCTCTTTCTCAATGGTGGACACTGTCATGGACGGGTCTGACAATTTGTCCATAGACAGTAGAGAACACTTCCCAGACCCAGACCATTAGGAAGGACTTTGAAGTTAAGAGTTGTTGCTTCTGCTACTTGTTTCAAGACCTTAGAAAAATGAAAATTATCTCAAAAGCCACTGGACAAATGGCATCTTGCCCTCAGAAATAGCCTAAGTCTATGGAGAAGTGCTATTTGGAAGACCTCAATTTCCCAAGTTTGTCCTTGCATTACAGCTTGTGAGAGCCCATGAGGAAATAGAGGATATGGAAGAAAACACCAGCAGTTAGCATGCAGGTCTGTCTTGCTTACCTCCTATGCCTTTTGCTACTAAGCAGATGGTGCTGTGGCATTTGTTAGGAGCCTGGGCCTAATTTAAGAACATATCTTTGCTTTCACTGAAGCTACTGAATTTGAGGAAACCTGGGGAGAATTAATATACTTCAATATTCTTCTAACATCTTTTCCCTGAGTGATACATTCATTGTCACCTGCTGTTTTCATATTGTACTCCTTTCATCCCTCTGTCTCATACTGAAAGCCTGCTGTGCTGGAACACTGCTTCTATCATTCTTAACAGGATGCACACACTGTCAGAGTTGGGGAAATTGCAATGTCCTTCTAGTGGAAATCTTTTCCCAGGGCCTCCTCCCCAAATGCTCTAGCCCATCAGGGGTTAACTGAAGTCCTGCTGGTGAGCCCATCTCAGGGAAGCTGACTTGCTACTACTTGCTCTCCTTGAAATTTCTGCAGCCTGTTTCAACACCTTTTTAAGTTTGGCGAAGTTGCTATGGCATAACTGTGAAGGCCATTGCTAGTGAGAAAGTCAAAGCAAGAGTAGCAATTAGGTGATTAAACTAAAGGTATTCTTTAATAAACTATTTACCACAGTTCCCTGTCATATTTATACTGTGCCTCTCCTCCAAACTCATTTAAAGATCCCCTCTTGCCCTGGGAGCATTTTTTTCCCCTCAATTCAAGTGTCTGGAAGGAAGCTGAATGGAATGATTCCCGATTCTCCAACTACTGGCCATACCGCCAAAAGAATCTCAATAGCCTAATTCAAAGACTGGAGTCCTTAGGTAAAAAGCCAACTTAGCACCTTAATTAGTGCATTTCAAATGCTTTGTAACCTGTTGACCTAGATTTACAGATAAATGTGAAGAGAGAGAGAAATAATTAATTTTATGTGTCAACTTGGCTGGCCACAGTGACCAGATATTCGGTCAAACGTTATTCTGGATGTTTCTCTGAAGGTATTCTTTTTTGGATGACATTAGTATTTCAATCTGTAGACTGAGTAAACCAGATTACTTCCATAATGTGTGTGGGCCTCATCTAATCAGTTGAAGACCTTAATAGAACAAAGACTAACCTCCCCTGAACAAGGAGGAATTCTTCCAGCAGACTTTCTTTGAACTTGAATTGAAACTCTTCCCTGAGTCTCTAGTCTACTGGCTTACCTCATCAGATTTTAAACTCCAGCCCTCCACAATCACATGAGACAATTTTTCAAAATAAATTTCTTTCTCCTGCTCTTGATCTAGACCCTTGTTCTATTGTCTGTGTCTTTGGAGAACTGACTAATTAGATAGATAGATAGATAGATAGATAGATAGATAGATAGATAGATAATAGGTAGATGGTAGTTAGTATGCCTTATAAACATTTCCATAACAAGATTGCCCCAGCTAGGTAAATGGAAAGCTGAATACAGGGGTGGAAGTGTGGGAATGAAGGCTTTTTGGTGAGTTATTTCTGAGTGTAGAATTCAGGAAAGTCCTCAGTCTTCTTCCACAGATGAAACTAGGGTTACTATGGTTTAAATAAATTATTATTTTCTGTCCAGTTTTAATAAGAACCCACTGAGTACCTTAGCCAAGCCATTCCAACCCTCAGTTCTGGGAAGTCCCTGACTCAGTAACATAGGACTCCCCTTCCACACTCCCCCATTTTACCCCTCACTTCAAAAGAAATGACCTTCCTGCTTTTCTGGGACAGAATAACCTCACTTTAACTACTTGCCTTTCTTAGTCTCTGCTGGGCCTTTCACAGAATTCCAGCTGTAAATAGAACTCATCATCACCTTTATCGCCACACCTGGTAATGAAGAGAAATGTGTCGGGAAATGAGGAGAATGGCCACCATTACAGTAATGAAGAAAAATAAACAGAAATGCTGCAGGAATCCTTCCTCCACTGTTTCCTGGTGTAACTGGCAGGAGGTAATTGCTTTTTTTAAAAAAAATTCTCGCTGCCTTTAGCTTTGCAAACTACTTCCCAATTTCTTATATTTGACACAAAATAAAAAACTGAAGTAGTGTAATAAATTAAAAGGTAAAAGACCTCAGCTTTGTGGTCCCAGTCTTAGAAGAAAATAAGAACATTTGTAAGATTAATGAAAAGTGGGGCATTTTTGTTGTTATTTTTTGTCATTGCAGACTAAGCCTTCTTTTAACTACATGTGAAGATAGATTCTGACAGAAATAACTCTCAATATTCTCTAAACACATATGTATAGCCACCACCTCATTGAAGTGGCACCCATCACAACTGACAGGCCTACTTTCATTTTCTCCTGCTAGTAAATCCAAGCTGGAGAGTAGCAGAGAAACTGGATTTGTATCTGTAATGCCCTATGTATATTATAAAAGGCCAGTGGCTGTAATGCTGTCATTCTGTAATGCCCAAATGACCAGTCACCAGGAGGTACATGGAGGAGCTCTCTGTCCTTCTCCCCAGCCCATGAGCCCCTCATGTTACACGGGGCAGGGCTTGTGCTTCTAGTGAATAGAGATGGTAGCCAAAGTGATGGTGTGTCACTTCAGGTTAGGTTATTAAAAGTCAACAGCAAGCCCTAGCAGGGTAGCTCAGTTCTTTGGAGCATCATCCTGTACATCAACAGATTGCAGGTGCAATTCCTTTTCAGGGCATGTATCTAAGTTTTGGGTTTGATCCCCAGTCAGGGTGCACAGGGGAGGCAACCAATCAGTGTTTCATTGATGCTTCTATCTCTCTCCCTTCCTCTCTTTCTAAAAAATATCAATAAAAAAACTATCCTCAGCTGAGAATAAAAGAATAAATAAATAAAAAGACCATAACAAAGGCAGAAATAACCCAAATGTCCAGAAACAGATGAATGGATAAACTATGTATATACATGTAATGGACTATTATTCAGCCAATAAGAGAAATGAAATTCTGATACATGCTGTAACATGAATGAATCTTGAAAACATAGTTTCAAGTAAACATTGTGTCTAGTAAAACAAGCTAGATACAAAAGGACAAATATTATGCAATTCCACTTATATGAGATGCCTAGGATAGGCAAATTCTTAGAGACAGGAAGTAGAATAAAGCTTATCAGAGTTGGGGAGTAGATTGATGGAGCATAGTTATTAATTAGTGAGTACAGAGCCATTTGTGATGATAAAAAGGTCTGGAAATAGATGGTAGCAATAGTTGCACAACAGTATAAATGTATTTAATGCCACTTAATTATACACTTAAAATGATTAACACGTAATGTTAAGCACCTAGTCTGTTTTATCTTCCAGGCAGAAAGTATAGTGTCAGTCACTTACTGACAAGTGACTGACTGGGCACTTAATGTCTTAAAAATACCATGTATACATACATACACACACACACACACACACACACACACACACACACACACACATATATAGTAATCAATTACCTCCATGAAAGAGGCTGCAGTCCTAGCTGGTTTAGCTAAGTGGATAGAGTGTCAACCTGTGGACTCAGGGGCACATGCCCAGTTGCAGGCTTGATACCCAGTGGAGTGAGTGCAAGAGGCAGCCTATCAATGATTCTCTTTCATCATTGATGTTTCTATCTCTCTCCCTCTCCCTTCCTCTCTGAAATCAATAAAAATATATTTTAAAAAATAAATCATGCATTAA
The DNA here is from genome assembly GCA_011751065.1 of Lasiurus cinereus. Classification (NCBI taxonomy): domain Eukaryota; kingdom Metazoa; phylum Chordata; class Mammalia; order Chiroptera; family Vespertilionidae; genus Lasiurus; species Lasiurus cinereus. The sequence continues at coordinate 34,774,178 of JAAGEH010000304.1, forward strand.
AAAAAAAGAGACTGCTATATCTATGTTGAATGTTGTTTCACTCTGTGTCTGGGAGAAGCCAGCCATCATGCGTTAAGGCCACACCAGGGAGCTCTATGGGGATTTGATATCCATGTGGTAAGAAACTGAAACCTCTGGACAATGCTAAGGAGGAATGTATGATGCCATTGACTGAGCTATCTTGGAAGCAGATCCTGTAGGCCCAGCTAGGTCTCCAGATGATGCAGCCAGCCCTTGACCATAACCTCATGAAGAACCCTGAGCCAGAACCACCCAGCTAAGTCACTCTGGGATTTCTGACTCTCAGAGACAACAAATGTTTGTTGTTTTAAGTATCTAAATCTTGAGGTAATTTGTTACACAGCAATAGATCTTGAATGCAGTATAATTATATAAAAGCAAAATCACAATAATATTAAAAGACATGCATTTACAATAATATTAGATGATAATGTTTATCTGGAACAGATGTCTACTTCTTTCTACAAAGCAATAAGAGAGCACTCGTTACTGAGGCTAACAAACATATATCTGTATCTGGTCCTGTTTGTATCCATACCTTGTATTTATTTGGTTCTCTAAAATACAGCCAATCCTTCTCAAGTTTCATACGGCTCCTTTTTCCATATCTGTCTGTGTGGGAATGGGTATTTTTATATCAACTAGAGAGCATTCTTGGTCTCTGTCTGCAGTCATTCAAAATTCATAGTTCAAATGCAGAATCTATAACTCAACTTTATATCTAGAACTCCAAATATTATTTGGTTATTGCATAGACAGATACTAAATGGGAACTCCACCATCTGTCCTTTTCTTCTCTCTCTATTACAGTGGTGATCAGGGCAATTTGTATATAGCTTTGAATTTTGTAATGATGGTAACTATCACCATAAAAATTCATCACCACCCACTAATGTCTAGGATAGACTGGGCGGGGGCTAGTACATCAAGCAGCATATAGACTCCATATTATAGAGGATACAGAAAATGAGGCCTGGGTTGAAAGCCTGGTGGAATGTTCCATTCATTAAGGACAACAAGCCTGGAAACTATTCAGGCAACAATAACATTTAGGGGAAACTTGGTCTGGGATGTATACCAGGATAGTGTAATGCTAAAAAAAAAAAAAAAGGAGTACTGGAGGTTCTACTATGTTACCTTCACTGTTTTGATCCACTGTGCTGGTAAATGAGTTTAGTTTGGTTCTCACAATGGTTGTGAGGGAAGTGAAACACAGAATAATTGTTCTTATTTTTTTAAGAGTTTCCCCCTTTTTCATGAATAGAATCCTTGCACACCAGTAATCAACCAGTTGGCAGGCTCTTTGGCAGATTGGGACCTAAAATCTGGTCTGAAGGTGCTCAGGTCAGTGACAGCTTCCCCAAGGAGGAATGAAACCTGGGCTGGAATCTTCCCATCCCAACCCCAGGACCTTAATGCTTTAGGAGAAATGAAAAGCAGCTTCTATTGACAAAAAGATTTGGGAATCCCTGCTGTGAGGTATTTGTTTCCTGAAGGTAATTGAAAAGAAAAGATGCTCTCCAGCAAAGTTAGGTAAACTCTATTAAGGGATGGGTGAGGCATTTTCCTCCTGTATACTGGGGAATAACAAAAATCAAGAATATCTTTTTGTTTGTTTTCTTTGGATTGTTTCACATTTGTTTACAGAACAATAGGAAAACAAAATTTAATCGGGGTATGAAAGTAGCTAGTTATTAGAAGAAAAGAGAAGAGGATTTCAAAGATGGAGCTCCTTGGAGTTTCAGCCTCTGGTGGAACTGCCACTCCTTCCCTGTGCCTTTTCCATTCCCCCTCCTTCAGCAATTTTCTTTCCATCTTTTCTGCTCCCAGAAAGTCATCAAGAAGCTGAGTTCCGGTAACAATGGCATAGAAGACATTTTATCCTTCCCTCCAGCCCCAAAAGGACCATCTTATCAGAATTTGTTCCATCATTAGCGGGGAGGAGATGAGCAAGCCTTTCTCCAAACTACAGCCACATTTTTATATTATTCGACCCCTGCTATCTGTTTTCATTCCAGGGAAATTCTTCACAGGAAGGTGGCATTCCAAGAGGTAAAAGCCTGGCTGAAGGTCTGTGAGGATTCATTACATAATATCCCAAAAGCACTTCAGAGGGCATCATAAGACACAACAAAAGGGTTCAGTGACTTTCTAAATCCCAGACTTCAGATTTATCTTTGATGTTTCTGGAACACTAGCAGTGTTCGGTTATATGGAGAAAGAAATATTAAACAATTTGTATCTCAACTGGCCTTTTAGAGAGACAAGAAGTAATTTTGTTTGAATTCTCCATTTCAGTATGGGACAATAACAGCTGGGCAGGGATTTTGCCCAGCATATTGTGAAGTTTTTACTCAACCCTTTTTGTCAGATTGGCATTTTATAGTAAATCAATAGAGCACTGTTATTAAGACTCCATTGTGCCAGCCTTGGCTAGGTGGCACAGTTGGTTGGAGTGTTGTTTGTACACCAAAAGGTTGCAGGTTCTATTCCAGTCAGGACACATACTTAGGTTTCAGGTTCAATCTCTGATTGATACACATGTGGGAGGCAACTGATGTTTCTCTGTCTCTCCTTTCCTCTCCTTAAATATATCCTCGGGTTAGGATTAAAACAAAACAAAACACCAGACTACTACAACATTAGGAAGATTCAAAACCAAGAAACCTTTTCTGGATCGCTACAGGCTCTGTGACTATAAAAGTCTGATGGATTTGAAGATTAACTGTACAATTTGTAAACACTGTAATTTTGAGAGACAGTAGGTCACAGTGGTTAAGAACACAGGCTTTGGTCCTGGTTGGGTGGCTCTTTTGGTTGGAGCATTGTCCCAAAGGTGTGGATTTGATTGTCAGTCAGGGTACACACCTACATTTTGGGATTGATCCCCAGTTGGAGCACTTATGAGAGGCAACCAAGGCAACCAATCAGTATTTTTCTCTCACATTGATGTTTGTCTCTCTCTCTCCCTCTTCCTCTCTCTTTAAAAATCAGTAAAAAACATCTTTGGGTGAGGATTAATACACACACACACACACACACACACACACACACACACACACACACACAGGCTTTGGAGCCAAAGTGCTTGTGTTGAAAGCATGATTCTACCATTTACTTTCTGGATGTTCTTAGAGAAGTTCTTCAAACATCTGACCTCAGTTCTATCATCTGTGAAATGGAGATATTAATGGCACCTAATATCCAAATGTTGGGGGGAGGGTAAAATAAGTTGATGCATGTAAAATTCTTCAAGCAATATCTGGCACACAGTAAATGTTCAATAAATGTTAGCTACAGTGATTGCTATGATTCTTTCCAAATTTTCAGCCAAATGCCAGGCAAAAATCAATAAAGAAATGAAGCTAACCAAGGAGAACTCTAGAGAAAATGCTCAAGTTAACAAAATGGGGAATTAGGCAAAACTTGCCCTTTTATACCTTCTCTCCAGGTTCTTTTTCCTATTAGTGTCCAGCTCCCTTCTATAACACTGCACCCAAGCTCTGGATATTTTTCTCTGCTCCCCTCCATTGCACCTTCATCTGTCAACTTTACCCACATTAGTTCCATGCCTTTAGGACATTGCTCTGAGCCCTTTGATACTACTACTACTACTACTACTACTACTACTACTACTATTAATACTAGTAATAATATAAAATCTGGCTTAAGGTATTAATGAATACTGATAAGTGAATGCTAGGCTTTTGGGATATCACATTTTCATTTCACAAAATGAAGATTGCCTTATTACCAGAAGGAATGACTAAAACTGAGAACTTCAGGTAATGTGAGTGGTGGGTAATGATATCAGGGGGCAGGTGGAACATTTGGTTTTCCCTGAATCACAGATAAGCTGCTCTTTTGATAATTCATAGAGCTTATCCTAGAGTTAACTGTTTAATATGAAGCATCATAGATGATTTTGAAGCTAAAGCAGAATGCAAGGTGCTTAAACATATCATTATAGGATGACAAACATGGCATCCAGACCCCGGTTTCTGGTCCCACAGTTCCCAGGGCTGCTGTCAGCGAGTCATGGAAAATTGGACTGGCCAAGGTTTCCAGTCACATCTGATCTTCCTAAAGGCACCGAGATACTAGCTGAAGATGTTCCAAACAGAGGAAAGCCAAGGCTGCAGCATGGAGCTAGCAAATGAGACAGTGGCAAAGGCCTAGCTTTGACGTCCATCACCAATTATTATAGCCTTGGCATAGGAAGCATTCTGAATTAGAAAAAGGTGTCAAGGGTAAGGGCATTTGAGTTCTAAATCATCTAGATTACTAACTGATCTGTCTTTAAGCAACTTAAGTCACTTTATCTGGAAAGGTCCTATTGCAAAATTAGGGAAGAGGCTTTCTAGAGTAATATGGGTTTATCCTCCCCACTCCGAGGTCCTGATTAAAGCAACAGAGTTTCCTGATTAAAGAAAGCCAAGAGGAATTTGAGACATAGAAGACAAATGGAGGTGAGAGGAAAGTGATATGGAATAAGGTAGGAAGGCTTTGATAGTAAGAAATATATAAAGTCAAATAAGGTCAGGGTAGGACAGTGACTCTCAACTCTGGCTGCACTCTAAGGAACGTTACAAAAACACAGATATCCAGATTCTGTCCCAGAAAAAGGTGTGTGGAACGTTCTGGGTTTGGCTCTACCTTCAAAATAATGTAAAAAAAAAACCCTCCCAATGTAACGTTCAGTTAGTGGCGAGAACCACTAGTGGCAGGCGATGCTGGTTTTTAACAATGAAAAAGGAGAATTGTATGCAAGAGACTTCTAAAAGTGATTTGAGAGGATTGCCAATTGATTAGACAGAAGAGATAAAAGTCAGGAAAGACTCCCAAATAACTTAGATCTCAAGCAAGTGTGCCTAAAATAATGGGGAGATCTTGACATCACAGTGGGAGGGAAAGGTTTAGAGGGAAGATAAGTTTGAACTAAATTGGATAGCAACATATCTGAGTGATTCCATCTCTTTACAATATCCAAAGTGATGGGCAGCACCATATCCACTCTGACCAGAACATTGAGCCTTTAAGTGATATCATTACCTTTATTAGAAGCCTAGCTGAAACAAAATGGCAGCATAAGAAAGTGAACTAAAAGTGTGCCATATATTTCTTCCATGTTTATTGTAGTTGTTGATTTTTTTGCAGGGTTATACAGTTTTTTGCATGTTTATGAAAGTTATGGTCCTTATTGCCAGAAAAAAAAATACCATGGGGTACATACATATAAAGTTTTGTATGGAGCCCAGTTTAAAAATCTTGTTTAGGAACAAAAAGATGCACCAAGCCAAACCAAGTTGCTATTGGTGGTGGTGGTTGTGGTGGTGGTGGTGGTGGTGGTGGTGTTAGTGTGTGTGTTGTTATTTTGAAATGGAGAGGAGAAACATAAGAGGGGAAGTAGTAATGATTAGGAAAGAGATGTGTTAAACAGGCAGCTTCTCTTCTAACAATGAGGTCATTGCTAAGTCTCAAGAGGAAGCACTATCTTTCCCAGATGCTTTGGAGCATTTCATGTCTTGTCTCTGTTCTTTATTCTTTGATTAAAATATTGACATGTGAAGTGCATCTGTCCTTAGTTTTGTCATTAAGGCATCCTGGCAAGCACAAGAAAACATGCCATCTTATGACAACTATCTGACTTTTTAATAATCCCTAGCATTTTCTGCAAATAGCATTTCACTATCTAGAACTTGTGATTTGGAAAATGAAACAGCTCTTGTTAGTTCTAATAGAGAAAGATAGCTTGATTTCCAAAGCTCTGTTTTAATGTTTTTTTACCAGCCAATGATTTTATTGAAAGTGAAATTCATACTCCTATTTAGTTATAGCATCTCAGCTCTACAATAGCATCACAGATTCAGTAACAGAACTGACAATGAGGTCCTGACATCTTTCTTAAAAGGAATTTGGATAAGACTTTGAGGTAAATGCTTACAAATTACTCACCATTTACTATTTGCCTAAACACACACAAACAGGTTTAAAAAGCCTTGCTGAAGTCAATGCAATAATTAGGTATGAAGAAAATAACCTGATCTTCTTGCCAGATTCTTTTCTATGTGGTCTGTACTTGTTCTAAGGCAGAGTTGGGGAACCTCTGGCCCGAGGAATATATTATAGCCTCAAAATCATTTGGTCTGGCCCTGCCAAGGCATTAGGGGTGAGTTAATTAAATGTTTGACCAAATAGAGCAGGCTGATTTTTAAGTTGATAATTTTGTATGGCCCATGAATGGTGTTATAAATATCCAAATGGCCCTTGGCAGAAAAAAAAAAAAAAGGTCCCCACTCCTCCCACTCCTATAGTTAAAACAATGAAAGGGATAGTGGTGGGGTTTAAGGTCATGACCAAAAGGAATTCATATGCTCAAGATTTCTTTATCTTTATGAAAGTGTGGTTTCCTGAACAGCTCAAAGAAGGGCCATGCAGAATCTATAATTTAAATAGAAACTTTCACAATCACTAGAGCCCTTGATGTCCTATAAAGGAGGAGGAGGTCCTCAAATTCCTTGCAGCAGGAACACTCTTAGGTGGCACCAACCTTGACTTGGAAATGGAGCAGTACAGCTGCAACAGGGAAAGTGATGGTGTCTACATCATCAATATGAAGAAACCTAGGAGGAGCTTCTATGTCAGCTCCTGCCATTGCCACCACTGAAAACCCTGCTGATATCAATGCCATGTTGTCCAGGAACATCGACCAGCGAGCTGTGCTGAGGTTTGCTGCTGCCACTGGAGCCACTCCCACTGCTGACACCTCACTTCTGGAACCTTCATGACCAGATCTAGGCAGCCTTCCAAGAGCTGAGACTTGGGTGGTGACTGATGCCAGGGCTGAGCACCAGCCTCTCACACAAATGCCTTACATTAACCTGCCAGCCATCACTCTATAACTCAGACTCCCATTGCACTATGTGCACATTGCCCTCCTGTGCAACAATAGGGAGCTCCCCCAGTGGGTCTGATGCCATCCATGCAGTGCTGGGAAGTTCTGTGCATGCGTGGGTGCCGAGCACCAGAGGGAGGTCATGCCTGTCTCTACTTCTGCAGAGATCCTGAAGAGACTGAGAGGAAGAGTAGATCACTGCTGAAAGGCCTGCGACAGAAGAGGAAGTTGTGATTATAACAGCGAAAGAAAGTTACTTTCCAAAGTTTCCCTTTTCTTGATGCCTAAATTGCAAGGTTTGCAAAAAGTGACCCTTCTCATTAATCTACTTCACATGAAAAGTGGTAGAAATGGCTTAGAAGAAATGCAAGTGCCTTCTGCTAATATTGTGCATGTAGTCACTGATCATCTGGAGTCTAGTTTCAGCCTATTCTCCTGGTAGCCACTTAGAACCCCATCCTAGCTGCGATCTCCTTAAAGAGTTGGTGTGTAAGAGGGGTCCTGGCATCCAAACAAAGTGGGTTTAAATCCCAGCCACCCTATGACTGGCTGAATACTTTAAAAAGTCACCTCACTTCTCTGAATCTGTATTTCTTTGATTGCACAATTCTATATAATAAAAGCCTAATATGGAAATTGACCAAATGGCAGAAAGACCAGTTGGCAGGGGACAGAGCTGGTGAGTGGACAGCATCAGGCCAAGGCAGGTGCCAGAGGGCAGAGAGAAGGGGATGGCGATTGGGGGGCTGTGACTGGTGGCGGTGGAGGGGCAGTGGGGAATGAGGCTGTGATTTGCCAGCCAGCACCGCCCCTGATCAATCGGCCCACCAGTTGCCTCCCACAGAAGGAGGCCTCCAGTGCCTGCAATGGGGTGATGGAGGGGGCAAGGCTGGAGATGCCCCCTGGTGGTTAATGCACTCTCATAGGAGCAGTGCCACTCAGCCATAAGCTGGGAGCCTCTCCCACCTCCAGGGCAGTGCTAAGGATGTCCGACTGCTTCCTGGGGGAAGCAGGCCTAAGTCATCAATTGGACATCCCCCCAAGGGCTTCCAAACTGCGAGAGGGCACAGGACAGGCTGAGGGACCCTCCTTTGCCCCCCAGTGCATGAATTTTCATGCCCCAGGCCTCTAGTGGAGGTAATAATATCCAAATAATGGATTCAGTGTGATGAAAATGCAAGGCATAACTGAGGCCTCTGATACACTCCAGTTATTCTTTCCTGTGTTCCCCTTCCTCTTACTTCTCTTTCTTGAGTCATGGCCAAGAGCTGCCAAGCCTGTCTCTGGTTAAGTGGAGAGTATTCTGTTTGTCTTATGCAAACCCAAGGCAGAGAGTACCCTTAGTTACAGGCAGCTGAAATTCACTGAAACTGGAAGATTAAGTTTTAGACATTTCATTTAGTCTCTATTCTTGTTAATTACCCCCGACCCCCTATTTTACAATACAGGCACTATTCCCTTAACCTACCTGCCATTGCTCTGTGAAACAGACTCTTCTCTGCACTGTGTGGACATTGCCATCTGTGCAACAATAGGGAGCTCATCCAGTGGGTCTGCTGCCATCAATGTGGGCTGGGATGTTCTGTGCATGCATGGATGCCCAGCACCAGAGGGAGGTCAATGAGAATATAGTGAGTTAAAATTTATTTAAAAACAATTTCTTGAATTAATCACTCAGTTGTTTAATATTGTCAGTGCCTACTAAATTTAGCGAAAGGAATGATAGATGCTTACTGAAATGCATGCAAATACGACATACAAGCCACATCCTATCTAATAAAAGAGTAATATGCAAATTGACTGTTCCCTTGCTACAACATCAAGCCATGCCCACCAGCCACGCCCACCAGCCAATCAGAGCAACTATGCAAATTAACCCAAGATGGCTACCACCACAGAGAGAGCAGGAGGGAGGCTTGTGTTGCCCCTGGTGATGGAGGAAACCAAGCTTTCTGCACAACCTGGCTGGCAGGCCCCCACTTAAGGCAATAAAGTTTCAATGGCTGTGCAAGCAGAAGGCTCGGCTCCCCTCCAGGCTACAAAGTTTTAATTGTAGAAGATAAATAAATCCCAGGTACCAGGGCCTCCACTTGGGTCACTGGGGAGCATGGCCAGCCTGAAAACCACCACAAGCCCCTCACCCAGGCCACCCTACGCCCCAAGGGAACACCTACCCTGATCCAGGATACCCTTTAGGGCAAACCAGCTGGCCCCCACCCATGCACCAGGCCAATATCCTATCTAATAAAAGAGTAATATGCAGTTTAACCATCACTCCAACATACAAGATGATTACCTCCATGTGGTCAAAAGATCCTGCCCCCATGTGGACACAAGATGGCCACCACAAGATAGCCAGCAGAGGAGGGTAGTTGGGAGGGACCAGGCCTGCAAGGGAGAGCAGTTGGGGGTGATCAAGCCTGCAGGGGAGGGCAGTTATAGGTGACTAGGCCCACAGGTAGGGCAGTTAGGGGCAAATAGACTGACAGGGGAGCAGTTAGGTATCAATCAGGCTGTCAGAGGAATGGTTAGGGCAATCAGGAAGGTAGGCAGGTGAGTAGTTGGGATCAAGCCTAAACAGGCAGTCAGACATCCCTCAAGGGGTCCCAGATTGAAGAGGGAGCAGGCTGAGCTGAAGGACACCTCCCACTGCGTGCATGAGTTTTGTGCACCGGGTCTCTAATTTTAATTTAATGTTTAATGTAATATAAATTTCATTTTTAGGAGACCGAGCCATCTTACTGAGGGAGGTGGATGTCTGCGACGGTCTGAAGCCTTCGGCTGGGCACCCATTGAGCAGCCGTGGACCCGGGGACCCAGAACTCTGCTCTCCAATCGGCGCAGACATGCTGCGGAATCAGAGATCCACAGAGCCCACGGAAAGGTCAGATTACGTACGCCTGGGATAAGAGGGAGGTGGATGTCTGCGGAGGTCTGAAAGCTGAGGCACCCACAGAGCAGCCGGGGACCCAGAGTACGGCTTTCCAGGCACAGCAGATTCGGAGATCCATGCGGCGCATGGAAGGGTCAGATTTCGCCTGGGTTAGGGTGAGGTCTCCTACCCCCGCAGGGCGGAGACGCACACACTGTGGGAGCTGGGCTGCAGGAAAGCTGCCTCTGGAGAGGTCCTCAGAGGTGGTCAGAGTGTGATCCCTAGGAGTGGAGGCAAACTCTCTGAGCTGTTGACAGAGGGGAGCTCTGGAAAACAACTCGTTTTTTTTTTTCTGGGGCAGAGGGACAGCCTGGGAGTTATTACAGTGTCCCAGCTGCAAAACCCCCACAAACTGGCTTTGAGAACCACAGAGTAGCGGGATCTGAGCACAGCCTAGAGGGGTCCTGTGCTTTGTCTCAGAGATCAATTCCAAAACACTGCCACCCAGTGGATGATACACAAATTGACTCTCGCATAACCACAAAAGAATAAAGAGATTAAAACACCAAGAGGGGAACACAGGGAACTGCAATACCTTCCCTACTGGGAAACAGGAGTGCCAAGCAGAACAATAGTGGAAGTGAAGGACCATTCTATTTTTTTTCTTTTTCCTTTTTTCTTTTCTTTTTTTAAATTTTTTTTTATTTTTCATTTTCACATATTTTAATTAAAAGACTATTTTTTTTCTTTCCACCTCAATTGATTTTACCTTTTTAATTATTACATTTTTGTTTTAAACTAGTATTATTAATTAATACTAGTACTTTACCTTTTTGGGAAAAAAAGTGTCATTTTGTTTTCTCTTTATTTTATTTCGGGATTAGAGTTCTACATTTTATTTTCATCTTTCCTTTAGCATAATTTTACTCCAACTCAACTCTACCTTTATGCCAACACTTTCCTCCTAACTTTCCCCATTTTGTTGTCTTGTTTCTCTTTCCCTTTTCCAACTTTAGATTCTCCCTATTTTTCTCTTTACCTGGTTAAAATTTCACCCCATTTATATATCTAATTTCAAATCCCCTACTACAAGTCCACACAAACCTGTATCTTCTTGTCTTCACTAGCCAAAAAGTTGTTTTTTCTCTATGTCCATTTGTTGCTATTCGCCTGAAAAGTGATTATATCGATTTTTTGAAATTTCTTGTGAGATTGTTTTAGTTTAATCTACTTGTTTTATTTTGCTTTTTGCTTGCTTTGTTTTCTTCCTCTCTTTCCCTCACCTCCCTCGATACCAGTTGCTATTTGCAGTTTGCCTTAATTTCTAGGTACTGGTTGCTGGCCTTTATTGGGATTAGTGATTGTTCTATTGGAGTTGTCTCCTGACATCTATATTTTGGTCCTCTTTTCTCTCTTATACACTTTCTTTTCTCTCTGACTTTTTTCTCTTCCTCTTTCCTTCTCCTTCTTCTCCTTTTTATTTTCTTATTTTATTTTATTGTTCATTTATTTATCTTTTTTTTTCTCACTCTCCCAATTTGATTTTTGGCATTTCTTTCCTTTCTTTTTTTCTCATTTTCCACTTCTTCTTTCTCTATTTACCCCTAATTTGTCCTTCATTGGTAGTCACCTTATTTCTGACTATTAACATCTTGAATACATTTCTACTCAGAGCCTTGTGTGCTGTACCTGAGTCGTGTTGTAGTTTGTGCATTTCAATCAACGTAGGAGAGAGAACTACATAACCAGACACCCGGAGAAGATAGACCATGGGCAGAAAAAGAAACAGCCCACATAAGACAGAAAGGCAGGTTTCACCAGAAAAAGAAGTAAACGAAATAGAAGCAGAAATAAGCCTGCCAGAGAAAGAGTTCAGAGAAATGATCATAAGGTGGATGAAAAGAATGGAAGACAAATTCGACAATATGAGTAAGAGCCAAGAGGAAATGAAGAAGAAGCAAGAAGAAATGCACAAAGAAATAAAAAATTGACATCACTGCTTTAAAGAACTCAATAGAAAGCATCAAAAGTAGACTAGAAGAAGCAGAGGACTGCATCAGTGAGCTAGAAGACATGGTAGGAAAAAATACCCAAGTACAGCAGCTTCTAGAAAAAAAAGTTAAAAAGCAAGAGGAGAGTCTAAGGGAACTTTGGGATAACATGAAACAAAACAACATCCGCATAATTGGGGTTCCAGAAAGAGTGGCAATTGAACAAGGATTATAGAATGTGTTTGAAGAAATAATGACAGAAAATTTCCCCAATATAGGAAAGAAAAAAACCACACAAATCCAAGAAGCTCACAGGGTCCCAAGCAAAATGAACCCCAACAAACTGACACCAAGGCACATTATAATTAAATTGGCAAACACCGACGACAAAGTAAGAACCTTAAAAGCAACCAGAGAGAAACAGAAAGTTTCCTACAAAGGAACCCCCATAAGACTAGCTACTGATTTTTCAACAGAAACGCATCAGGCCAGAAGGGAATGGAATGAAATATACAAAGTCATGCGAAGGAAGGGTCTGAATCCAAGAATACTGTACCCTGCAGGATTCTCAATCAAAATTGAAGGTGAAATCAAAAACTTCACAGACAAAAAAGGACTAAGGGAATATATTACCACCAAACCAGCAATGCAAGAAATGTTAAAGGGTCTGCTGTAATAAAAAGAAAGAGGAAGTGAAGAAGGAACTCAGGGGTAAGGACTAAAAATGGCAACAGATAAGTACTTATCAATAATAACTTTAAATGTAAATGGATTAAATGCTCCAATCAAAAGACATAGGGTAACCGATTGGATAAGAAAACATGATCCATATATCTGCTGTCTGCAAGAAACCCGCCTTAGGAAAAGAGATGCACACAGTTTGAGGGTGAAGGGATGTAACATGGTATTTCAGGGATATAGAAATGAAAAAAAAGCTTGGGTTGCAATACTTATATCTGACAAATTAGATGTCAAAGTGAAGGACATAAAAAGAGATAAAGAAGGCCACTTCATTATACTAAAGGGAACAAACCAACAAGAAGAAATAACTCTGGTAAACATATATGCACCCAATATAGGAGCATCTAAATACATAAAAAAAAACTCTTGGAGGATATTAAGGGAGAGATTGACAGCAATACAATCATTGTAGGAGACTTTAATACCCCACTGTCACCATTGGACAAATCCTCTAAACAAAAAATCAGCAAAGAAACATCAATCCTAAATGACTCACTAGAACAGATGGAATTAATTGACATCTTCAGAACATTTCACCCCAAAGCCACAGAATATACATTCTTCTCCAGTGCACATGGGTCATTTTCAAAGATAGATCATATGTTGGGTCATAGGAAAAGTCTCTTCAAATTCAAGAAGATAGAAATCATATCAAGCATTTTCTCAGATCACAGTGGCATAAAACTGGAAATCAACTATAATAAAAGCAATGGAAAGAAATCGAACACATGGAACCTAAACAGCATGCTATTAAACAACGACTGGGTAACCAGAGAGATCAAGGAAGAAATAAAAAAATCATGGCAACAAATGACAATGACAACACAACAATACAAAATTTATGGGACATAGTGAAAGCAGTCTTGAGAGGGAAGTTCATAGCCCTACAAGCCTACTGCAAAAAAACAGGAAACAATGGTAATAAATTACCTAAACCTACAACTCAAAGAGCTAGAATGAGAGCAACAAGAAAAGCCCAGTGTACTCAGAAGGAAGGAAATAGTGAAGATCAGAGCGGAGAAAAACAACTTGGAGACCAAAGAAACATTTCAAAAGATCAACAAAACAAAGAGCTGGTTCTTTGAAAGGATAAACAAGATTGATGGACCCCTAGCCAGGCTCACCAAGAAGCAAAGAGATAAGACCCAAATAAACAAAATCAGAAATGAAAGAGAAGAAATAACAACAGACCCTGTGGAAATACAAAGGATTGTTAAAAAATACTATGAACAACTCTATTCCAACAAATTGGACAACCTGCAAGAAATGGACATTTTCCTACAAAAATATAACCTCCCAAAACTCAATGAGGAGGAAGAGGAAGCCAAACATCTCAATAGTCCAATAACTATGGAAGAAATTGAAGCAGTAATCAAAAAACTTCCAGCAAATAAAAGCCCTAGACCAGATGGCTACACAGGAGAGTTTTACCAAACATTCAAGGAAGAATTAAAACCTATCCTCCTCAGACTATTCAAAAACATTCAAGAAGAATGAACACTTCCAAACACCTTCTATGAAGCCAGCATCACCCTAATACCAAAACCAGATAAAGACAACACAATGGAAGAGAATTATAGGCCAATATCTCTCATGAACATAGATGCCAAAATCCTCAACAAAATTCTAGCAAACCGGATCCAGCAGTACATCAGAAAGATCATACACCATGACCAAGCAGGATTCATCCCAGGAATGCAGGTATGGTATAATATCCACAAATCAATAGATGTGATACATCACATAAACCAATTGAGAAATAAAAATCACATAGTCATATCAATTGATGCAGAAAAAGCATTTGACAAAATCCAACACCCTTTCTTGATAAAAACTCTCAGCCAAGTGGGAATAGAAGGATCATACCTCAACATCATAAAAGCCATATATGATAAACTCACAGCTAACATACTCAATGAGCAAAAACTAAAACCATTTCCCCTAAGAACAGGAACAAGTCAGGGATGCCCACTCTCACCTCTCCTGTTCGATATGGTACTGGAAGTATTAGCCATTGCAATTAGACAAGAAGAAGAAATAAAAGGCATCCAAATTGGAAAAGAAGAAGTAAAGTTGTCCTTATTTGCAGATGACATGATATTGTACATAAAAAACCCAAAGGACTCCATTCCTAAAGTAATCGACTTAATTAATGAATTAGGCAATGTAGCAGGATACAAAATTAATGCAAATGGGACTGCATCAAAATAAAAAGCTTTTGCACAGCAAAAGAAACCATCAACAAAACAACAAGAAAGATCACTGTATGGGAGAACATTTTTGCAAATGTTATCACTGATAAAGGTTTAATCTCCAAAATCTACAGCCAACTTATACAACTAAATAAAAGGAAAATGAATGATCCAATAAAAAAAATGGGCAACAGACCTAAATAGAACCTTTTCGAAAGACGACAGAAGGAAGGCCAAGAGACACATGAAAACATGTTCAAAGTCATTAATCATCACTCGAGATACAAATCAAAACTACAATGCGATACCATCTTACACCTGTCAGAATGGCAATCATCAACAAATCAAAAAACGACAAGTGTTGGCGAGGATGGGAAGAAAAAGGAACCCTTGTGCACTGTTGATGGGAATGCAGACTGGTGCAGCCACTGTGGAGAACAGTATGGAGTTTCCTCAAAAAACTAAAAATGGATCTCCCATTTGACCCTGTAATCCCACTCTTAGGAATTTATCCTAAGAAATTACAAACACCAATCAGAAAGGATTTATGCACCCCTTTGTTCATAGTAGCACAATTTACAATGGCTACAATTTGGAAACAGCCTAGGTGCCGTCAGCAGATGAGTGGATCTTAAAACTGTGGTACATCTACACAATGGAATACTATGCTGCCATTAAAAAGAAGGAATTCTTACCATTTGCAGCAACCTGGTTGGAACTGGAGAGCCTTATGCTTAGTGAAATAAGCCAGTCAATGAAAGAGAAGCATCACATAATCGCACTCATTGGTGGATAATAAAGAACATTATAAACTGATGAACAAAAGGATAGATACAGAGACAGTAAAGCTTCAAACAGACTGTGAAATTACAGCAGGAAGATTAAAGTTAGGTGAGGTAGATAAGAGATCAATGAAAGGACCTGTATGCATGTATATAAACATAACCAATGAACATAGACACTGGGGGGTTGGGGTATACCTGGGAGGGAAGGGGGGCAATGGGGAGATATGTATAAAAAATTAATAAAAATTAAAAATAAATAAATAAATTTCATTTTTAAAATTTCTATGGATATATGTGGATTGATTACAAAAGAGAAATAGTGTAGTACAAAAGAGATTTTCTCAACTATACAATTCATTTTGAAAGGAAGAGTGTTTCATGATTAGCTAACATTGAAATGCTTGCTGTATGTCAAGTACTACTATTCTGCCTGGTCAGTCTTATACATGTCAACCTAATTTATCCTCACAACACCAGGAAGTAAGTACCCATGTTAGTAGTAAAGGAAACTGAGGCACAGGAAGGTTAAGTAAATTATGCAAAGTCACACAGCTAATATGTGGCAGCACTAAGATTTAAACCCAGGCAAATCTAGTTTCAGAATGCCACTTGTTCTCTAGCATTTCAGCAGTTTATTAATTTCCTTTCCCCAGGAGCTCAATATATGGAAAATTGAGGGAAGATAAATGGGAAAATACAAATTAGAAGAAATTGAATCATGAAGGACATTTGAAATAGGTATTGAGCTTATGTAATTGATATGTGATGCTATTTTCAAGTATTCATAACAGAAACACTAATATTTTATATATGGACAGGTAAAGCAGTCTGATTGGCCTTACTGTTCTAAGTAGTGATGCCAGAAGACCAACTGAGATCCCTGATAAAGTGTTTGAGGTTTGCTTTATTTCCCTTTGCTAATATCCCTTCACTAAAAACAATCTTGAGGTTTCTAAGGATGGCGAGACTATCCAGTCTGCTTTCTGTGAAGGGGAAAATATTTCTATTATGAGAGTGATGAAGTGAACATTTTCTTGGCTGCATTTTTGATAATGTCCCTTTACTGGAAGTACCTACATTTCTTCTTCCTAAAGGAAAGAAAGTTCTAGAAAACTTTTTGACAAAAAAGAGACTATTTTCTTCCTCTACTTTCTATGGTGATGAAGGAAAGGTCAGCTAATCTCCATTCTCTTACACATCTAGAAGCCAATCTAGGACTCAATCCAGTTCTCCTGACTCCTCCTCCTCCTGCCACTCAACCACATGTGTTTCTTTCTTTTACACACAGGCTCCTTTTGGCCACCAGTAAACACACTGACCTTTGAAATATGGAAAGAAAAGAGCTTTGAAATAAAACTGGCACAAACAGAAGTTAGACAGCCGTCATCTGGAGGCTGAAACAAAGAGGGGCATAGTTTTCAAGCTGTCTTCGTAATTACACGAAGCAGTTATCACTCAGGCCCCAGTCTGAGCCTTACCCCCCAAATAAACAGCCGAGGTTTGGGAATGTACATAGGCCACTTTGTTACTCTAGCATATTGGGGGGGTGGGAATCCTGCCCCCTCTCCCCCGACTAAAAATCACATGTGGCTGAGACTGTTTTCCAGAGCTCCAGGCCCTTTCCTTTCTTCCTTCCTCATTAAACTCCTCTGCTCCTCTTGGCAAAAGCCTTCAGGTGAGGTAAGTGCCAATTAAAAACAAAGAACTTGATGTATTTCTAGTTTATGACTTAGAGCTGGGTTCTCATGAAATATATTCTTCTTCTCTGGTTAGTAAGCCTCCATGTGCAGACAGCAAGGATTCTAAGTGTGGTTGAAATTTGGTTCATTTTTGTTACTGCCCTAAAAGCGACTTCTCTTTTGGGGGTTTGCTCAAATAGAAAACCACACAAACAAACCCCAGAATAGGAAAAAGCCAACTCTGAAAACATCAGTTTCAAAGGAGCAGGAGCTGATCAAATTGGGGTTTTAAAAAATGTGGTCTTAAATTTCTCATGGATGCTTTGGCTATAAATGTGGTCAGACTTCAGAATGAGTAGGAGAGATAAGAACATCTAATCCAAAGGATCCATAAAGCCTTTTCCAGTTTAAAAAATTGTAAATGTACTTTTTTTTTAATTTTTAATATATTTTATTGATTTTTTACAGAGAGGAAGGGAGGCGGATAGAGTGTTAGAAACATCAATGAGAGAGAAACATTGATCAGCTACCTCCTGCATGCCCCCTACTGGGGATGTGTTTACAACCAAGGTACATGCCCTTGACTGGAATAGAACCTGGGACCCTTCGGTCTGCAGGCTGAAGCTCTATCCACGGAGCCAAACCGGTTTGGGCTGGATTGTATTTTTTTTTTATTCCACAAATGGTTTTAGTCATGTTTCAATCACTTGAGTGCTTTAAAATTGGTTTATGAAAAATATTTTTGTTAATTCTTCTTAGGTCACAGAGATCCCAGATCTGACCAATAAAATAATCTGATTTGGCAAATCAGACCTCTTAAAGACAGATTGGGCAATAGGAACATAAGTGGGATAAAATATATTTCAAAACAATTCATTGAATTATTAACTGTCCTCAGTTGTTTAATATTGTCAGTGCCTACTAAATTTAGCAAAAGGTATGACAAATGAATATTAAAATGCATGCAAATACAACATACAAGCCACATTTTAATATACTGTTTTACATTCATAATTTTAGTCTTGTGATTTGTATTTTCATTTGCTTGTGAACAATGACTTTCTTCTTCCCCACTTGGGAAACAAGGCAAGACTTGTTTCTGCCAGCATCCTAATAGCATTCCTGAAAAAGCAGCAAGCTTAATGGTTCAGGCACTGCTCTCCACCATCTGCATACAGGAGCTGCATTTACAATACATTGAAAAGGTGAAAATATGCAATCAATCAATTGCTTTGTTGCTGAATGGCAGGCAATCCTATGTTTTTGTTGTATCAAAACCAAACAGACTGCTTTTAAAAACATTAAGATGTTTAAGTGTACAATCTCTTTTCAAATAGAGTGTGTGGTGAGTTCCTGCTATGAACTCACCAAATCCCATCCCCTTTTAATTCAGGGTTATAGACAAAACACAGTTTCCAGCCTCCCCTGCAATTAGGTGATTTCTGGTTAATGGAATATAGGCCAAAGTAATTTACATAATATCCAAATCTGGCCACTAGCATATACTGGGCCACCTCCTTTCCCTTGCTCCTGACCTCCTGGCAAGATGCAGAGGATCAAATGGAGAAGGCCAAGGGCATAAGGAGGAGCCTCAAAATGGAAGGAGGTTGGGTCCTAGAATAAAACTATGTGGAACAGACTCTGCCCATCTTCCCTATCTCCCCTAACAATGGCTCACAATAGACTATGACAGATCTTTATTATGAGGTGGCCAGCCTCCAGTGGTTGTATCTCCTGGCATTCATATCCATGTGTCACCTCCTCCACAGTACCAAGGTTGGTCTGGGACCAATAGCATATGTCACTTCTGAGATTAGGTTATAAAAGACTGTATCTTCTGTCTTGGGTGCTCTCTCACTTATTTTCTCTCTCTACCTCTTTCTTTCCATCTCTCTCTCTAATCTCTCTGGGGAAATCCATTTTGAGGTCACTTTGGCAGCCTGTGAAAATGCCTAGATGATAAGGAATGGAGACCTTCCTAAAACAGCCAGCAAGGAATAGAGGCCTGCCAATCATCAGGTGAGTGAGCTTGGAAAAGAATTCCCCAGACTCAGTTGATCCTTCAAATGACAGCAACTCCAGCAAATATTTTGTTTTTATTTATTTTATTTTTTATTTTTATTTATTTATTTATTTATTTTATTTTTAATTTTTTCCCTATTGCCCTCCCTATCCCCCAGTACATACCCTCACCCATCTACCCCCCCTCCTGCCCCCCCCATTGCCTTGTATCCACTGGCTATGCCTTCACACATGCATCCAAATCCTTCAGTTGATCTTCTACAGGCCCCTCCCCACCAACCTCCCCTGCCTTCCCACTGTAGCAGACAGTCTGTTCATTGCTTCTTTGCCTCTGCATCTGCTTCCCCTCCACCTCCTGATTCTTGTCTTTAAAATTGCCCCTGTAGGCTAGAAATAAACCCACAAGAGCAAAAGAAAAAATGTTTGAATACAACTTTGTGAGAGGCACTGAGCTCTTGGATTATTGAGTCTCAAAAATTGTGTGAGATATTAAATGTTAGTTGTTTTAAACTGCTAAGTTTTGGGGTCATTTGCTAAAAGCAATAGATAACGAATAGAGTGTGAATAATGAATAACCTTTATTGAGACACCGAGACACTGGGACTATTTCTTACAGTTATTAAACACTGACTAACACAGAGGGATAAGGCATTCAGCAACTGTGAACATACTCTAAGGAGCATTCTAAGGTTTCTAAGGACAAAAGCTTTGGTTTGCTCTTTTTTTGAAATAGCATTTCCTAACACAGTGCCTGGATAAGAGTTGGTACTGAACAAATGATAAAACAATGAATGTGGTTTTCAGTAAGTTGCATAGTATGGTATGTGCAAAGTCAACACTGTTAGAGCAGCTACTACTTTAAGGCTGGATGGGATCAACTGCACTTTATTTAGGGTCAGAAAAATTCTGGGATTATATTTCTATCAAATGCATGGATTGTAGTTTGCCAAACAGGTGAAAACTCAATCATCTAGTTATGTTTTTCTTTGTTATATTTGTGTTTCCAGATGATATTGCTTATGTTTGTATGGCCAGGTGCTGTTCTCATGGGTACAAGTGTTAATATTTTTAATCCTTATAACAACCTGATAAAGAGTGTGCTGTAAACACTGTACTCACCTTCTCCCACAACCACATCAAAATTGCAACTAAACTATAGAACCACCAACATTGAGAACTGCCTGAACTCAAGCTGAACAGAATTCCTGAAACTAAGAATATACAGAAGAAGCTACATGGAGATGTAAGAGGAGCAGAGACATGGAACGGACTGATCTCACACTCCTTGTGGCAGTTAAAAACAGGGAGGGATATCTCCTCTTTGGAGATCCACCCTGAGGATTGAGGGGTCCCAGCCCCACACTGGGCTCTCCAGCCCAGGGTTCCAGTACTGGAAAAAAGTTCCCCATAACTTCTGACTGTGAAAACCAGCAGGGAGAAGGAGCCTGGCCCATGTGGGTCAGTGGATTGAGCATCGTCCCATGCACCAAAAGGTCACCAGTTCAATTCCTAATCAGGGCACATGCCTGGTTGAGGGCTTGAACTCCAATAGGGGCAGTGCAGATGTCTCTCCTCTCTTTCACTCTCTCTCCCTCTCACTTCCTCTCTCTAAAATCAATAAAAACAGTACAAACCAAAACAAAACAGTGGGGATTGCAACTGAAAAACTGTGAGGGACATAGGAGGAGCTGAATTGTCTGGCCTCAAGGTAAAGGCTAGAGAGACGGCTTTTTCCCAAATAGAAGTGCTGGCAGAGCCATTGTTTCTTTGCTGGCCCACATGGGCACCACATGTGAATTTTCATCAACCTGGTTAATACTGTTCACCCTACTCTGGTGATTCTTTGAGACCCCCACCTCACCCACCTTTACAGTGACTTTTCCATACAAATGACCTGTCTGGCCTCATGCAGCTGACTTTCCTAAAACCTCTCAAAGGTATAAAACCCCCCAAAAAGCAATATCTGTCCCCTATGTACCCTGTACCTCTTGCTAAGCAGCCCCAAGCCTGGCATTAGTGGCAGCCAGACTCAGTTCATAGCTTAGCGTCTCCCAGGCACCTTCAAGTCCAGCACAAGTGGAAACCATCTGCAAATCACTTTGTAGTTCATACCAGGTGTCCACAAGTAGAGCAAAGGCAATGGTTAACCTTGGACCACACCATAACCTCTCAGAAGAAGCCCTAGATCAACACACCTGGTGACCAGCTGCAGACCACATCAGAGCACCACTTAACCACCTTCACAAATGACACACCCGAAGTGTGGACTCAGGAGGCACCAGCACCCTACTAAACTAAATCCTGCTCCAGGGTCAGCCCCTGAATAATATAGCTCCTCACCTGTAATCATGGCCAATCCTCAAAACCAATCAACCTTTGGGTCTATATCTTCCATTGACATGTCAATAGCAATCAAGACTCAACTACACAGAAGATCCACACATGGGGCATACCTAGAGCACCCAACTCAGGTTATCAGGAAGACTGTGTCACTGGACCCACAGGACACCTATTACATAAGGCCACTCTACGAAAAACCAGGAAATATAGCAGCTTAATATAATAACATAGAAACAAACAAAGGGAGGCAGCCAAAATGAGGAGATAAAGGAACATGACTCAAATGAAAGAATTAGACAAAACTCTAGAAAAAAGAACTAAGCAAAATGGAGACAAGCAATCTATCAGATGTAGAGCTCAAAACACTAGTTATAAATATGCTCAAAGAACTCAATGAGAGGTTTAAAAAAGAGATGTAAAACATAAAAAAAGGAGAAAACATTTAAAAAGTCAGAAATGAGAACTATAATGAAAAATGCATTAGAGGGAATCAATAGTAGAATAGATAAAGCAGAAGATCAAATCAGTGATTTGAAAAACAAGGAAATAGAAAACACCTAATCAGAACAGCAAATGGAAAAAAGAATAAAAAAAATTGAGGATAGTTTAAAGGGTCTTTGGGATAACTTCAAGTGCAGCGATACTTGCATCATGGAGGTGACAGAAGGAGAAGAAAGAGAACAAGGAATTGAAAAAAAAACTACTTAAGAAATAATGATAGAAAACTTCCTTAACCTGGTGATGAAAATAGATATATAACTTCAGGAAATACAGAGAATCCCAAACAAGATTAGATCAAAGAGGTCCATACCAAGACACATCATAATTAACATGCTAAAAGTTAAAGACAAAACAAGAATCTCAAAAGCAGCAAAAGAAAAGCTGTTAGTTACCTACAAGGAAGCTTACATAAGTTTGTCAGCTAATTTCTTAACAGAAACTTTGCAAGCCAGAAGAAAATGGCGTACAGTATTTAAAGTGATGAAAAGCAAGGACCTACAACCAAGATCACTCTATCCAGTAAGGCTATTATTTATAATCAAAAGACAGATAAAGAGCTTCCCAGACCAGAAAAAGTTAATACCAAAACTAACATTACAAAGAAGACAATGTTAGTCTTCTTTAAGAAAAATAAGAAAAGCGAAAAAAAATACGTATAACAAATGGCAGTAACCACATACCTATTATAATTACTTTAAAGAAAAATGAATTAAATGCTCCAATTAAAAGATGTAGCTGAATGGATAAGAAAATAAAATGCATATGTACACTGCCTATAAGAGACCCATTTCAGACAGAAAGACATACACACATTAAAAGTAAAGACATGCCGAAAGTTATTTCATGCAACGGAAAACCAAAAAAAGGTGGGATAGAAATACTTGTATTAGACAAAATAGACTTTAAAACAAGAGAAAATAATTACCCAGCAATTTCACTTCCTGAGATACATACAGTATATATCTGAAGAAAACCAAAACACTAATCCAAAAAGACATATGCATCTCTATGGTTATTGCAGCATTGTTTACAATAGCCAAGTTATGAAAGCAAATGAAGTGTTCATCGATAGACAAATGGATGAAGAAGAGATGGTACATATATGCAATGTAATATTACTTAACGATATGAAATCTTTCCTCTGCAATACATGAATGGATGTAAAAGAGTACTAGGCTCCGTGAAATAAGTCAGGCTGCAAAAGACAAATACCATATGATTTCTCTTGTATGTGGAATCTAAAAAACAAATAAATGAAACAGCAACCAACTCATTAAAAAAGAGAACATTTTGATCATTGCCAGATGGGAGAAGTGTTGGGGGGATGGGTGCAAAGGGGGAAGGATTAAGATATTCAAATTGTCAGTTATAAAAACAGTTATAGGGATGTAAAGTATGGTATAAGAAATGTAATTGATAGTATTATAATACCTATATATAGTGTCAGGTGGGTACTAGATTATTGGGGTAATTAATCACTTTGTAGATTATATAAATGTCTAATTACTATGTTGTATACCTTAAACAAATATAACATTGTATATGAACTATAATTTTAAAAAAAGTGTGGTGTTGCTCTTCAGATTTTACTAATGAGGAAATAGCCTTAGTGAAGTTAAGCACCCTGTCCCAGATCACAGAGCAATTCCATAGCAGAGTCTTTGCAAACTCCAAAGACCATGAGGTTACGCATTACACAATATTTCTCTCTCAATTGAATTCTCAAAAGAGACAAGACAGAGGTGTAAAGTCTAGGAAAGGACCGCTAAATCAATGGAGTGGATTAAAAGATATCCCTGTGAGCGCAAAACAGAATAATCAAGACTTTTAAGTCTTAAAAGAGATTCACATTAAGAGGAACTATGATCAAAGTTTATAAAGTCCTAAAGGATAAGAATTTATTCACACAAATCAATACACATGGATTCTCTCATGAAGCTTGTCCTGCATACATCTCCCTCTGCCTCCACATCGGCTACACAGAGACTAGGCTCACCATCCCAGAAGCTACAAGGGAGAGAACATCCAGAACAACAAGGCAACCAGCTCCATGTAGAGCAGCCAGGAGAGGGAGGCTTTATCTCCTGCTAATTGACAAAAACTGTCATAACAAATTTCTTTCAATGTCTACAAATCAGCACTAGCATCTAAGAAATCAGAAAAGGGCCGAAGAAGCTCCAAGAAGGATGGATAGACATCCAACCCTTTCTGACCTGCCCTTTGTTGCTTGTTTTTCATGGAAACGTGTGTATAATGAATGTGCTGGGGATATACTTCTGCAGGCAGTTCCCTGAGCCCTCTCATGGCAGTATTATGGGAAAGAGTGGAAGCTGCTATTTACCAGGAACTCTGCCAATGGGCTAATGAGACTTTTTCATTACTCTTGGATGTTTGCAGAATTAAAGGCTTTTGAAACTCGATTCTAAGCGTTACCTAGAGCCTTGGAGACAAAGATAATGGCCTGTGGAAAGAAGCTGTGGCTTACAAAGAAAAACCTTACTTGTCCTGACTTTCATGAATTCTGGTTCCAAAATTTACTCTTCTCAACTTGAGATTGTAAAACAGATTTTTAATTTGTGACAGTTGATGTACATAGTTTTAAATTTCTTGTTTATGTCACAGGACAATGGGTTTTCTAAAGAAATAAACAGTGCAGTAAACTTTGCAAGAAGAACATTAATATTGTGTAGAATAATATGCTGTTTTAAAGAATGCAGAATGACTATTTACATAAAAAGAAATAAATATGTTCATTACACATCACTTTAAATAATTTATTTAAGTGGGCCTCAAGGAAGTAATTGTCACAGGAACTAAATTTGAATTTTTATACTTGGAAACAAGACTGAGTGCTTTATAATTGTCTATAACTCAGATTATTCATATATTTATTCTGGTAATTGTTCTTTCCCAATCAGCTTACATTTATGCATCCTCACACTCCTTTTAGCTGTGGCTCACAAAATCAATTCCTTGGCACTCATTCAACACTTTGAGGCCTTTGCATTAGAAAAAGAAGATAATTTTTTAAAAACGTGGCCAATGACTATCATTGTGTAAACAAATTCAGGATCCACTAACAAGTGGATCACTATTGTGCAAAAGGCCTGTCCAAGCCACCCTGTCACTGAAGGGCAGGCTGGAGGAGATGCCTCCTACACTTACCCTGTCATGTTACATGTGTTCAAGCTGCATCTTTCCTTTTAAATATTCCTGAGGGAGTAGAAATTTTGAGTTGGAAGGTGTGAGGAAGATGAATGGATGAAGAGAAAGGTGAGAAGCTGATGCAATGAAAGAGCTTCCGAGTGAAGCTCTGGCAGCTGCCTCCTCTGGGGCTGCTGTTCTTCGTGTGGGTGGTGGCTCAGCTTTCTTTACAATAGTTTTTACAACCAAGGACTACTCTGCATATATATCCTGATAACAAACCTATTATTTTAATACTAGAGGCCTGGTGCATGAATTTGCACACTAGTAGGGTCTCTGGGCCTGGCTCGTGAGATTGGGCAGAAACCAGCTCTCTGACATCCCCCAAGGGGTCCTGGATTGTGAGAGGGTGCAGGCCAGGCTCAGGGGCCCCAGTGGTGCATGATCAGGACCAGAGAGGGACATGGGAGATTGGCTAGCTGGAGAGGGACTGTGGGAGGGCTCCAGAACATGACTGGCCCATCTCACTCTGTGCTGATCAGCCAGACCCCAGCAGCAAGCTAACCTACCGGTTCGAGTGTCTGCCCCATGGTGGTCAGTGCATGTCAGAGTGAGCAGTTGAACAGCCTGAGCATATCATTATCATATTGCGCTTTGCTTGGTTGAACAGATGACTGGATGACCTGACACTTAGAATATTAGACTTTTATTATATAGGATTAACAACACTAGTAGAGAAACCCCCAACTGCTCCTGCATTCTATATTGTTTTTTTTCTATTTAATACCACACAGACACCTGAATAGTTGTTCAAATGTAAATTCAGATCATATTATTTCCCTGCTATAAAATGTCTTTTTGCCCATGTTTGCTAAGTCCTACATTAGCTTCCAAGATCCTAGGTGACCTTCCTCCAGCCTACATTTCCAATTTCCAGCATTGTATTCCCTCCTGCTCTCTCTCAGCTCTATACTCATAGGACACCTAAACTGCTGTACTCTCTCCACTGGGTGTCCTTTACCCACTCTCCTCCCTGCCTGGAATCCTCTCTCCCCCTCAACCATTCTACCCTCAGTATTGTCTGCCTGGTGAAACCCTATATCATTCATAGGACTAAATCTTCATCTTGGAAGCCCTCTCTAGCCTCCCATACAGAGATTAGCTCTTACAACTTTGAGCCTCCACTGTGACAGGTATAGCATTTGTTATGCTATTTTAGCAACTGTTTGTTCACATCACTTCTACTTTTATCAGTATTTCTGAAAATGTGGTCCAAAGGACAATTGCTTCAAAAATATTTGCCCAGGATGAGTATTGATGATGCCTTATTCTCATCCTATATAATAAAAGGCTGATATGCAAATTGTCCCTATGGAGGGGAGTTCAACTAACCATCAGTTAGATGTGTGCTGACCACCAGGGGGTGTCACTGAATACGGCAGGTGTTGGCAATGTGGCACTAGCAGTGGGTGGCAGGGGAGGCACTGCCAGCCCTGATGAGCCCCAACAAAAGTGGGACAATGACAGGATGGTGGAGCAGGTGAGCGTGTGGTGCCAGGCCAAGGTGGGTGTGAAGAAAAGCCCCAGCTGATGGCGGCAGCAGGCAGCTGAGAGAAGGGAGGCTCTGGCTGGCAGCCAGCAGCCACTAGGGAACCTACCTGTGCATGAATTTGGTGCACTGGGCCTCAAGTTTTAAATTGGTGTAGGTGACTCAAGTTTAAAAACTACTGCACTGAACTTTAAACTCCTCAAGGACAGACATCATCTATTAGTACATAGTTCATAATGAATTAATAAAAATAACTAATTTTTTTTGTTTTTGAGTCACTGGTTGGGCTTCTATAGCTCCTACTATAAGTAACATTTATGAAGGCAGCTCAGGACTCAC
Source organism: Lasiurus cinereus (assembly GCA_011751065.1). NCBI lineage: Eukaryota > Metazoa > Chordata > Mammalia > Chiroptera > Vespertilionidae > Lasiurus > Lasiurus cinereus. The sequence goes on from JAAGEH010000304.1 coordinate 34,801,249, forward strand.
TCAGTCTTGTTTACCACTGTGTGTAACGCAGATCCTAGTCCCTGGGGCACACTAAACCCTTAATCAGTACCTTTTCACTGACTGAAAGGCGCTATGGCTTACTGAAGCTCCAAGGGCTGTGCGGCAGAGCAAAACTCAGCCAAAGCATCAACAAGATTAGCACAAGGCCTGTTCAGTTGCTCTGGAGGAGGCACTAAGAGCAAGAGCGTAGCTGGCAATGCTCTGAGGTTCCTTTGTAGAAATCCTTGATGTGGGCTGTGAAATGTCAAATCTAGATTTGATTAAGCCCAACTCCAAATCCCCAAGGCAAGTGTGTATCCATGGTCTTAATGTAATTATTGGAGCCACCTCCGTCTGTTACTTTCAAAAGGGCTGAGCTAGCATCCCATCCAATGATACTGATGCCTACAAAATGAAGCCTGCAATTAATTCAGCACATCCCTGTAAGATAATGCCTAAAAAGTTTGATCTGGCTTCTTCCTGAAATCTGAAGTATTAAATTATGAAAAAGAAAAGAAAAGAAAAGAAAAAGTCCTTCTGATCTGCTGTAAAGCCACGAGAAAGCGTGGGTCCCAGAGGCTACAGTAGAAATCAAAGTTTTGATTTTTTTTTTTTTTTTTTTGCTTAGGGCTAGACTGTTGTCTGTTTGGAACTTTCCACTTCGTTCTTCAAATAATAACCTATCAATTTTCAGTTAACCCATACTTTGAATTTTTAAAGGCAGAGCCCATAAACAACATGAACTGTTGGAAGAGCAATAGACTGCTAGTTGAATGACTCAGTATGAACAAGGGGAGACTTGGCCTCCCTTGCTTATACACACATGAACAACGGGTAAAAAATGTCAGGCCAGAGCTGAGTCCTAAAACCAAAGTAGGCACGATGGGATCTATCAAATTAAACCCAAATGCCACAGCCTTGCTGGAGCAGGCCAGATTTCACCACTGCATTCTCAGAGGGCTGAGAGGCAGGGCCCTTACTTCCAAGCTCAACCACAAGCCAGAGATCCACTTTGTTCTGTGAAATTCAGAAAACATTTGTTCTCCTTTTTTTTTTTTTTTTAATCTCCTCCTTCAAAATTTCCTCCTGCCTTTACTTAAGGTCTTGCTAGAACTAAAATCCTAAGAGCCAAAGACAGTAGAAGAAAGGCTGCCTTATTGTGAAATCTAACCTGAGCAAATGCAACACAGATCCCCAATCTTTAACTTCACCTGGTGGTGAAGTCTAACTGATCCACACTGTTTAGAGAACTTGAAAAAGATCTAGCGAGCTGTCAAATCACTGGAAAGCTAGTTTTGCTTTTCTTTCTGCATAAAAATGATTCCAAAGTTTCTTACATCCCAGAAGCTTCCTAAAGGAGGACCAACAAGTCTGAGGAGACACAATCTCGGGGTGACCCTAGAACCAGCCTCATGTTTCAGGGACACTTGAGATGAGCCCAGGTCAGACATCAGAGGTTCTAATGGAGTCTGTTGGAGCAGTCTCACCAATCACCACAAGAGATAGGTCACTTCCAAACCAACATCACATATAGGAAGGTGGGAGAGGCAAATGGTTTTTCAACACTTTGGGGGCAAGGAGGGGAGGGGGCGGGCTGTTCCTATATCAAAAACTAATGCCAGACATTAAGGCTGGGGTCCCAGCAACAGCTGCCACTGGGGTGACTCGTTTAAATAGCAAACACTCCTTTATGCGCAAATTAGAAATAGTTTCTGTCTTTCAGGGACTTCCTTTCTCATTCGCTCAGCTTTCAAATGACATCCAAGCTTATATAAATTTCTTCCAGCTTGCCCCCACCTACTGTTTCATGTTCTCACCATCTCTCCCATGCATTCTACCCTCTAGAAACCTTTCTGTAAAGAGCAATATAGTAAATATTTTAGGCCATAGGATCTCTGTCACAACTATTCAACTCTGCTGTTGTAGAACAAGGGCTGTCATAAATAATAGCACAAATGAATGTGCATGGCTATATGTCAATAAAATTTTACTAAAGAAACAACACAACACCAAACTGGTGGACCTGGCCAGCATGGCTCGGTGGTTGAGTGTTGACCTATGATTCTAGATCAGGGCACATACCTGGGTTGCAGGCTTAATCCCCCTGTGGGGCATGCAAGAGGCAACCGATGAATGATTCCTTCTCATCATTGATGTTTCTGTTTCTCTCTCCCTCTCCCTTCCTCTGTGAAATCATTTTATATATATATATATATATATATATATATATATATATATATATATATACATATACACACACACACACACACACAAACATATACATATGCACACATATGTATGTATATATATATATGTGTGTGTGTGTGTGTGTGTGTGTGTGTGTGGTATGTGTGTGTGTATGTATGTATCAAACCTGGGCTCCTTCAGTCCGCAGGCCGATGTTCTGTCTACTGAGTCAAACTGATTAGGGCCAGATATCATTGTTTTACTGTGATAGAATTTAGATTCTAGTGGAAGCAAATAGACAATAAGTAGCAAAAGCATACATGCCCTGTGGAATTAAGATGAAGAAAAGCAAGGCACAATAAAGGGATGAGGATGCTATTTTAAGTAGAGTGATCAAGGAAGGCCACTTTGATGAGGTTACAGAAGCAGAGATGAAAATAAAACAGATCAATCTATGTGGATATTTAGGGTAAGGAAAGCATTTCAGGTAGAGGGAACAGCAAGTGCACAGTGCCTGAGGCAGAGCATTTTTGGTATATTGGAGGAAGTGAGAGGATGCCAGTGTGATAAGTAAGTTAAATGAGTGAGGAATGAGATCAGAGAAGCAGCTATGAGCAAGGTTTTGTAAGGCCATGGAAAAGACTTTAATTTTTATTCTGAATAAGATTGGAAACCATTGAAGGCAGAGAGCAGAAGGGAAATATAATCTGCCTTACATTTTAATAGGATTGCTCTGACAACCCTGTGTAGGATAGAATATAGGAAGTCAAGAATAAAAGCAGAGAGACCTGATAAGAGGCTACTGTAATAACTCAGATGATGAGTGTTATCCAGGATGATAAGAGGAGGTGTTAAGAGTTGTCGGTTCTGAATATATTTTAAAGTGCAAGTTAAAAGGTGGGGTATGAAATAAATAGTCAAGGATAACGCCAAGAATTTTGACCTGAGCAACTGGAGGAATGGAGTTCCCATTTATTGAGATAGACTGCAGAAAGAATCCCAGAGGAAGGAAGGTGCTATTTGAGCCTCTTGCATGGATTTGGGTGGGACTAATCAAGATTTTTTTAAAAATATATTTTTATTGATTTCAGAGAGAAGAGAGAAGAGAGAGAAACATCAATTATGAAAGAGAATTATTAATTGGCTGCCTCTTGAATGCCTCCCACTGGGGACCGACCAGCAAATCAGGCATGTCCCTTGACCAGAATAGAACCCAGGACCCTCCACTCCACAGGCTGTCACTCCATCCACTGAGCCAAACCAGATAGGGCATTAATTAAGATTTTTAAAAACAATGTTATGTGTGAAATGCCTGTTGAAACTCTAAGTGGAAATATGAACTGGAAATGTTGGATAAATGCTTTGATGTTTAGTGGGGATATCACGGGTAGAGGTAGGTGTTTAGGAATTTTCTGCAACATATGCTATTTAAAGCCCTGAAATGAGGAGAATCACTGAGGAGAAGTGAGTGGAGAATAGAGGTTAGGGATTGAGTTCTGGAGCTCCCCAATGTTTAGAGTTTGGAAAGAACAAAGGAAACCTACAGGGAGTGATCAGTGTGACAGGAAGTGAAGTAAAAGTGACCTCCCTGGAGCCAAATGAGGAAAGTCTCTCAAGAAAGAGGAAATGAACAACTGTATGAAATATTGCTACATATTGTGCAAGATGAGGACTAAGACATTTTCCAGATATAGCAACATGGGAACCATTGCTGACTTTGACATGAATAGTTTGAAGCATGGCAAGGATAAAAACCTGTGGGGATATTTATAGTGGAGAATGCAAGAGGTTCAAATAGCACCTTCCTTCCTCTGGGATCCTGTAATATTTTATAATCTTATAACATCTTCCCCAACTATAATTATTACCTTATTAAAGGCCCAATGCACAAAATTTATGTGGGGGGCAGGGGTGTCCCCTAGCCTGGCCAGTGCACTTTTGCAATCTGGCACCTGTTGGGGGATGTCCGACAGCTCCTGCATTTAGCATCTTACTCCTGGTGGTCAGTGCACAAAATAGTGACTGCTCATTCTGGTCATTCTGCCATAATGGTCACAGGGCTTTTGTATATAGAGAAATGTTTCTATCTGCTCAACTAATTTGTGAGCCATTTGAATGATGAACTTGTTCATCACCCTCTATACAACACAACAGTAGGCATAAAGTAGGTGTTCATTAAATGTTTGATAAATAAATATGAAACTATAATCTGAAAAAGAAGTTTTTATATAAATAAATGTAAGTATAGTAGAAAAAGTAATACTTATAATAAGCAGATTTAAAAATGAGGGAGGATTAGTTCTGTATATTATTGTACAGTGTTGTGACACCATAGATATTTGGGTTTATACACTGAACTTTTAAAAACTATTTTTGTATTTAAATTATTCAGAAATTAGCCCTAGTTGGTTTGGCTCAGTGGATAGAGCATTGGACTGCAAACTGGAAGGTCCCAGGTTTGATTCTAGTCGAGGACACATCTCGGGTTATGGGCTCAATCCCCAGGAGGGGGCATGCAGGAAACAGCCGATCAATGATATTCTTTCATTATTGATGTTTCTATCTCTCTCTCCCTCTCCCTTCCTTTCTGAAATCAATAAAAAATGTTTAAATTATTCATAAATTATTCTCCATATCATCTTCTGAGCTCTCTCTCAGTACAACCACTTCAGTTTTACCTCAGAGGATAGTGAAGCTCTGGAGGAGTTCAGAAATTTTCCCTTATTCTGTAGATTAAGTGTTCTTGATATAAGATTTTATAAAATGTGCCTACTTCCTTCTCGGTTTCTGAAGTTACCAACTCACCATCACTGTAAGAAGCCTCCAAAAATTATTATTTCCCTATTCTTTTTTAAAGGTAATATTTTTATACATGAAAGTCACTATAGTAAGTTACTTTGGGCTCTGAATAATATTAGGTTGATTAATTCTCTTTTTGTTGGAATGATTTTTTTGAGTGTTCAATTCTTAGAATCATAACTATTAAGGTCCAGAAGTACAAATTATTACATAATGATTCAAGTGACTTTCTGATTATACTACTTAATAAAATTAACACTGGTGTCTGAAACACTGTCCAGAAGTCAAATGGTGATTTTTCTCAAGGGTCTATTAAAAAAAAAAGTAGTTTTATTTCAGATGATAAAAGGTACAACCCTTCTATCTCCAAATGAATAAAGGGTTAGTTGGTACAGTTAGCTACTGCAAATCAGTGGTTCAGTTATATTTTATTTATCCAAAATGGGGAGAAGTTTTTATAAGTGTTAGGTGAGTCATTTTATAAGACCAAAGCCAAGCAAAATTAGAGAAGTCCCTGGTTGAAGATATTTTTATTGCAATGAGAAGGTCTCTTTCTGGGCATTGGATACACAGGTGTGGTTAAACTTTGGCATGGAAAGTAAGAAGTTATGAATTCTAAGAAAATGACTTCGAATGCCTTGAATATGTGATGCCACAGACACCCCTAGACACATTTGCTATCAGAAACCAAAAACATGCTGCAGATGAAATTAGGTAAAAGCAGTCGAACTTTTCCTCCTTTATATTCATTCCACTTATCAGTGATCCCCAGGACCCAAATACCTGCTCTTTTCATAAAGGGTATGTGTGTGTGTGTGTGTGTGTGTGTGTGTGTGTATAAGAAATATATACTAGAAGCCTAGTGCACAAAATTTGTGCACGAGGGGGAGGTATCCTTCAGCCCAGCCTGCTCCTTCTCCAATCTGGGACCCCTTGAGAGATGTCTAACTGCTCATTTAGGCCTGATCCACATAGGGATTGGGCCTAAACGTGCAATTGGATATCCCTCTCACAATCCAGGAATGCTGTTTCCCAACTGCTCACCTGCCTGCCTTCCTGATTGCCCCTAACCACTTCTGCCTGCCAGCCTGGTCATCCCTAACTGCCCTTCCCTGCAGGCACAGTTAACCCCAACTTCCCTCTTGTGCTGCCCTAGTCACCCCCAACTGCCCTCCCTTGCAGGCCTGGCCCCTCCCAACGGCCCTCCTCTGCTGGCCATATTGTGGTGGCCATCTTGTGTCCACATGGGGGCAGGATTTTGTGACCACATGGAGGCAGTCATCTTCTGTGTTGGAGTGATGGTCAATCTGCATATTACTCTTTTATTAGATACGATAGAAGCCTGGTGCATGGGTAGGGGCCAGCTGGTTTGCCCTGAAGGGTATCCTGGATCAGGGTGGGTATTCCCTTGGGATGTGGGGTGGCCTGGGAAAGAGGCCTGTGGTGGTTTGCAGGCTGGCCATGCCCCCCAGAGACCCAAGCAGAGGCCCTGGTTTCTGGGATTTATTTATCTTCTCCAATTGAAACTTTGTATCCTGGAGTAGAGCCAAGCCTTCTGCTCAGGCATGGGCTAGTGTTTTCGGAAAGCTTGACTTCCTCCATCGCTAGGGGCAACCCAAACCTCCCTCCTGCTCTCTCTGTGGCAGAAGCCATCTTGTTTGGGTTAATTTCCATACTTGCTCTGATGGACTGGTGGGTGTGGCTGGTGGGCGTGGCTTATGAGTATAGCAGAGGTATTGTCAATTTGCATATTACTCTTTTATTAGATAGGATTTTTTGTATTACAGAGCAACAGCCATATAGAAAATTATTCTTGTGGATTTTTCTTTTGTACCTATTGAGCCTCCTGTTTGATAGGTTGTAGATTTAATAGGCTGTGATGTTTTTTAAACACCTTATATACTTAAGGCACCATGGCACCCTCTTAAGGATGGGAAATTACAAAAATGTCTCAGTGCTATGGTCACAAAAGTGAATGATCTTCTTGACATGAACTTTAAAGGTAAAATGAAATTACATTTTCCATAAGTTTCTGAGTATCTGTTGACCAGTGACCAGGGTCTCCCATGATTTAATCCAGGCCTCTTGTAAGGACTCTGTTTTAGCTAGGCAGCCAACTCTGAGCTGTAGTCTCCCTAGAAACTAGCTTTTCATCAATGATACAGCCAAAAAGTTGCAATCATAATTATCTTTTGGGAACACAGAATAATTACCTTGCACAAGTCAGAGAGTAGCTTTATGTTTCCTTTGGTGTCAGTGTAATGTCTGTTTAATCAGGATGCTTTAGTGTAAAGAGAGTATTTATCAATAAAGCAATCATATAGCAAGTGCACATTATCATCAATTTTGACAAACTAATTCAAATCAACAGAGATTTTAAAACTGGAATCTAATGATTATTCATTTTAATGAAAGGAATAAATATCATAGTCTTAGAACAAAGTGGGGGTGTACAAGCATGATGAAGTAAGATTTTGTCTTTATATTTTTTCTCATTTTTATACATATTAATAGGTCAAGAGAACATTTATGAAATTGTATTTGTTTGAAAACCAGAATTTATGCTTTATTTACAAAGAGGGAGAAGTTAATATCTTTTCCAAATCAATAATGATCACTACAAATTGATCATTTGAAGATTGTATATCAGCTCAGTGATTTCTTGGTGATTAGAGATAGGCAAAATTTGCATCAAGTTCAATTAACCATGGCATTGCCTATGATCATTCTTGGAAACAGGGCAACCAGATAACATGCTTTCTTGTGTTAAATTAGCCCTCTGCAAACCAGGTGTTCTCTGCCCTGCCTTGCTCTAGGTTTAAACAGCTCTGAACAGTTACTCTCCCATATCTGTCATCACTTGCATGCTATGTACAAACAGAAAACATTTTTATTCCTTTTCTTTCTTTTCTTATTCTTTAAAAAATTTTTCTCCCTCTTTCTATCCCTCTTCAATAATTTCAAAGGACAGTTTATATTTTTGAAAGGCAGTTTAGGATAACAGTTAATATAGAGGCTTAGAGATAAAGAGCCCTGGGTTTGAATCACAGGTCTGACATTTAACTAACTGTGCCCCCCTGGGAAAGCTATACTTACCTCCAAGCTTCAGATTTTTCATCCGTAAAATGGGGATGTCAATAATCACTTTCAGAGTTATTTTGGTGACCTATTGAGATAATATAGATAAAACACCAGAGTACAACATGAATGACTAATAGTTATCATCATTGGAAAAAGTAACTTGTAGAAAAATAGGCAACATTATATTTTTTTCATAGAAATAATATTTGTAAGGATTAAATGGACTCACTAACACATTGAAAAATTCACTCAAGATAACATTAATTGGAATGTCAACTGGCAGACCTCTCTCACTCAACTCCAGGCAAGCTTTGTTCAGCACAGGCACACAGAAAAACAGAAAGTTGCTACCATGAAACCTAGAAATTGTATGTTTCTGCTCTTCACTCAGTCGATAAATATATTAGAAAGTATATTTGGCTTAACTAGCTGAAAATGTGTGATATGGATCAAGCAAAATTTTAAAGTATAGCCATTCATCAGAACATGGTGCTTTACAATAGATGAAAAAGCAAAGAGATTTAATTAGCTTACATGGGCCTGTGTTTCTCTTCCTTACTCTTAGAAGAAGGAATCATGCTTTTTTCTGGCTATTTCCTGAGGAGAGCCCTCCTCCCTCCCTCAAGTATTCAGGCTAATTACAACTGGTGAGGTAGTTTCCAGACTGAATAAAAAATCAAAAGGGAAGGGAGGGGAGGCGGTGTGGATTTCAGAGAAAAAATAACTTAAGAAAAAGTATGTTCTCAGAGGGAGGAAAATTAGAGAATCAGGTCACTGAGTTGGAGCCAGGAAAAATCCACATGAGTGGAAATTGGAGCAATGACAGTGTTTTAACACATCCAAAGGCTGAATGTGTTTGCCCAGAGGATGTTCTTCCCCCTCCTGGAAAGCGGCTGGGGGCTGAAAGACCTCTAGGTTTTTCTATGTCAGATTCATTCACTAATCAGCGCTATTCAACCAATTGCACACGTGGCCTTACATGAGGTGCCCTGGAAAATGGGAGGACCACATAGCAATGATTATAATCAAAACCACTGGAGACTATTATTTCAGCTTCTGAAATATGAAGCTTCAAAGGCAAACAGGCCTCCAATGAAAACTGGCTTCTTTCTTTCTTTCTTTCTTTCTTTCTTTCTTTCTTTCTTTCTTTCTTTCTTTCTTTCTTTCTTTCTTCTTTCTCTCTCTCTCTCTCTCTCTCTCTCTCTCTCTCTCTCTCTCTCTTTCTTTCTTTCTTTCTTTCTTCTTTCTCTCTGTGTCTCTTTTTCTTTCCATCTCTTTCTCTCTCTGTTTAGCTAATCTACAGTTTTAGATCCAAGTACCTGACAATTAAATATCAATAGAGACAGAATGCATTGTGCCTGAAGCAAAGATATAAATGGTATAAAGGGTAAAGTGTCATGTGTCCATAGACTTCAGTTGAGCTTAAACTCTGCTGATATGACTTGAATATTGACATCTCAGTTAGAGTCAATACCTCAAAATTGGTGGTGTGGCTTGGCATACATATTTCCTTAATGATTTTCCAGAGTATGTAATAAGAAAATGTCTACTAGCACTTGATACAATCTTAAACTCCTTTCTCTCCTGTTTTCACCAAAAACTGCCAAAACTTTTTGTTATCCAAATTTCAGTTGAAAATGGGACTAAATACAATTCTAAAAATCTTTCCCCCAAAATTATTATTTTTTTATTATGTGGCTAGTTATGCTATGTTGAGGTAATACTGGGCCTGAATCCAGTGATTAGGACTTAATGGGTCACCATCACTGCAAATTTAACTCAAGACATTAATAGAAATGAAATGCAGACCTTTGTCACCAACTCTAGGCAATCTTCATTTAGTACAGAAATGACTGACATAGAAAAGACATAGAAAATATATTATTTTGCTCAGAATAAAACAGGAGTATTCTTTTATTAACTGATTTACTTCTATCTGTGATTGCTATGTTTTTCTTTATCTGCCTTTCTGCAGCTTGCCTGACCTAATGAGGCATGTTGTAGGTGACAAAGAGGAGGTTTTGTTTTGTTTTATTTTGTTTATCTGACCAATCCCAGATACTAATAGTTAATGTATTATCCCTCTGTTTCAACACAGTATGACTTTCCAACTTAGTGCATAGCACTTATAATTCCAGTGGGACCTATGGTTCTGAACCTTAGTTCTATGTGTGAGTTTAATGGAGAGCTTTTAAAATAGATATATCAATCCCTGACCAATTGAATCACATTACCTGGGATCAGGACCTGAGAGCTAACCAGGATCCTTTAATTTAGAAACTGCAAAACTCTGTCCCAACTACTATGTTTTACTTATCTATTGCTGTGTAATAAACCAACCCAATACCTATTGGCTTAAAACAATGAGTGGCTATTTTTGATGTTTCGATGGGGGTAGGAATTTAGAGCAGGGCTCAGCTGAATGGCTCTTCAGCTCTACACAGTATCACTTAGAGTCACTCCACTCCATTCAGTGGGCCTAAAGATCCAGTAAGACTTCATTCAACTAGCTGGACCTCGGTGATTTTCACCCTCTTTCTCCATGTGGCTAGCTTGGGCTTCCTTGCAGCATGATCTCAGGTTAGTTAGAATTCTTAGGTGGTATCTAGTTTCTAAAAAGAGAAGAAGCAAAAACTGCTAATCTCTTTTAAGGCTTTGATTAAGAAATATCAAATAATTTCCAAATTCTATTTGTCAAAAGTTACAAGGCCAGATCAGAATCAAGGGAAGGAGAAACACAGGTACAGGGGCTGACTTACTGCTGGCAGCCATATTTTATGACTATGGGGCATGTACCACAAGTTCCTAATTATAAAGTCATGGCAGACATTTCTCTCCCATTGGTCCCGGACAATGTCTCAGAATTGTTCTCAGCACTACACCTTCGATGTCAGAGGTCAATAGATTAGAGTCACCATGCACTTTGAGATGTATTCCATGCTCTATTGGGAAGAGATGAAGTTCTAAACTCTCCCTGTTGTGCCTTTGGAAGCAGAGGTATTAGTATTATCCAGGAAAACAAGGATAGTGTCAATGGCCTCATGGTCATGACTAGGGGAAATTTAAGCTCAGGAGTTCCCACAATATACTTATAAACTAGGAATTGCAGGTTTTGTTATTTTTCTCTAGTTTATAAATGGGGAAATTGAGGTTTACTCAACACAAGGTGCTATTTTAAGTGCTGCAGAGAATATAAAAAGTCCTTAGATATTGTTGTAATTCTTAATACCATGTATTTTGGCAAAGAAAAAGCATTTGAACAACTAATTCCAACTAAAGATTATCAGAGAAGTAGGAACAAAATAATTCTGGAAGTCAAAAGCAGGGAAGATTAATTGTATCTGAAGGGAACTGGCCAGACTTCATGGGAGAGAAAGATGATAATAGGATAGTTTCTACTGAGGAGAATGACTTGAGCATCAGATATTAAGAGACATATTGAAAAAATTAAGCAAGTCATAAATTATTTTTTTTGTAAAAACATCCTCTTTAAGATAATAGTATAAAGAAAATATGCCATTTCAGGACATCGTAAATTTGAGTTTTAAAAATTATAATAAAACAGTTAAAATTTGTTCATTCTAAAAATCCCCATATAAATATGCATTAATAATATAAATATCTGTATTTTAATAAAATTAATTTCATAATTTTAATTTTCTTTTTCAAAAAGTTAAACCTATTTTTTTTTCATTACTTACCATGAAATTTAACACCCTATTTTGGTTGATTCATTAAAAGTGGCATTTTTCTGGAACCAGTTATTTTGGGGTTTTAATGTTAATGCAGTAAAAGTGCCTGCTATATAATGAGCACTTCATAAATGTTAACCATTTCTTATTATTTTTAGTAAATGTTTTATTTTATAACAGTTTTAAATTTACAGAAAAAAATTATGAATATAGTATGGATTTTCTATATAACTCACATTCAGTTTTCTTTATTAGTATCTTACATTTGCATGGCACATTTGTTATAATTCACTATAGGCCCAGTGCATGAAATTCATGCACTGAGGAGGGGAAAAGGTCCCTCAGCCCAGCCTGCCCTGTCTCACAGTCTGGGAGCCCACAGGGGATGTCTTACTGATTGATGGCTTAGGCCCGCTCCCCCTCGATCTAAGCCACAGTCTGGCCTCCTTCTGCAGAAGGCAACTGGGCTGATCAGGGGAAGGCATCACCTCCATCACCCCATTGCTGCAGCTACTGCCAGGCACCACAGCCACCAAGGTATTTTCATTAACATGGACTCCAGTCCCTTCACCATGAAAAAATGATAACTTTCTTTAGGCATTTTCAAGATGTCTCTTTCATAGGATATGACATTTATTTCTTTTTTACTTTTTTTTTTTTATCCTCATCTGAGGATATTTTTCCATTGATTTTTAGAAAGCATGGAAGAGAATGGGAAAGACAGAGAGAAACATCAATGTGAGAGGCACACTTCAATTGGTTGTCTCCTGCATGAGCCCTGACCTAGGTCCAGGAAGGAATCTGCAATCTAGGTACATGCCCTTGATGAGAATCATACCCACCCCCACTGTGGGTTTGTGTCTCCACTCTGGCCCCAGCAGCCCAGTGCCGCAGCCATGGGGCTGGGGCTGGGGGCTGAGCCCTCTGCGTGTTGTTCACTCAGGCTCCGGGCTGCGCCTATCTCCTCCTCTGGAGCTGGTCATGACCATTATGACATCCTGGCTTAATGTACATTATATGACAATATGACATATTATTATTACCTAAGGTCTATACTTCACTCACATATTTTTAATTTTTTATCTAATGACCCTTTTTCTGTTCCTGGATTTCATTCAAGATACCACATTAAATTTGGTAGTCATAGCTGTGACAAGTTCTCAGACTTTCCTTGATTTTGATAACCATGACAGTTTGGGGGATTACTGGTCAGATACTTTTTTGAATGTACCACAATTGTGATTTTTAATAATTATACTGAAATTATGTGTTTTGGGGAGGAAGACCACAGAAGTAAAATATCATTTTCATTATATATCAAAGGTACATGCTATCAACATGACTTATCATTATTGATATTAACCCTGGTTACCTAGCTAAGGCAGTATTTGTCAGTGTTTTCCACTATAAAGTTACTTTCCCTACCCCTTTCCAAGCTGTACTCATTGAAAAGAAGTCATTATGCATAATCCACACTTAAAAAGTGGGGTGGTGGGTTATCTACATAAATTATTAGGAAGTCTTCTGAATGGGAGACTTGTCTATTTTGTTTCTCCTTATCTCTCCTCAGCCATTTATTTTATTTATTTACTCAATTCTTTCTAGCAATATGGACTAACCAATATCTAATGCTATCAACTAGAGCAGTGGTTCTCAACCTTCCTAATGCCTCGACCCTTTAAGACAGCTCCTCATGTGGTGGTGACCCACAACCATAAAATTATTTCCTTTGCTACTTCATAACTGTAATTTTGCTACTGTTATGAACTGTAATGTAAATATCTGATATGCAGAATGTATTTTCATTGTTACAAATTGAACATAATTAAAGCATAGGGATTAATCACAAAAACAATATGTAATTATATATTGTGAAATATTTATTTCTAATTACAAATAAATGAAATTTTGTCTTGAATTGTGGTGTAGCATGGGCAACAGTCTTCTTATGACAACAGTAAACTACATTGCTACATTTTGCTACACCGAGGAGTGGTGTGTTGGTTCCTAAGACCATGGGAAATAGGTGTTTTCCAATAGTCTTAGGCTACCCCTGTGAAAGGGTCGTTCGACCCCTAAAGGGGTCGCGACCCACAGGTTGAGAACCACTGCACTAGAGTATAGTGCTTATGTACAATTGTTCTTGTTCTGTGTTTTTTATTTGTTAGTTTGTTTAGTTTTTGCCTTTAGTCTTATAGACTTCACTCATTTCAAAAGTTACTTAGGTTGATGTCTTTTTCTCCAACCCTTTGGTGAACTTGTTTTATACATTTGTCATACAGCTAGATTGTTTTCTCATTCTGCAGTCCATCCAACAACCTAAATAATCTTTTAAAATTTACATGTACTAAGGTTCACACTTAAGAACCTCTGGGTTTTGACAAATGCATTGTGTCATGTACCTACTATGCCATTATTATTTTTATTTATTTAAAAAGATTTTTATGGAGGAGGAATCCAAGATGGCGGCATAGGTAAACACCTACACTGCCGCCTCGCACAACAATTTCAAAACTACAACTAAAAGACAGAACGGACATCATCCAGAACCACTGGAAAGCTGGCTGAGTGAAAGTTCTACAGCTAGAAGGAAAGAGAGGGGCTCACGGAGACCCAGAGGAGCTGTAAAAAGCTAAGGTACGGAGACGCGCGCGTGGAGAGAGCGGGTGCCGGATTGCCTGGCTGGCTTTCTCTGGCAGGAGGGAAACGGAGACTCTCAAAGGCATTGAACCCCGTATCCTACGACACTAAACCCCAGATCCAGCAGAAATTCATACGGGGGGAGTTTGGACTGTGAAAAGGGAGAAGTGCACGGAAATTTAGGGGAGTCGCAAAAGATCAAAGGCCTGGTGGTGCGCATGGCACTGTGCGCAGGACAGACTGCTGATTGTGCCCCTGGCTTTCGCGAGAGGGCGGGAGACAGACCCTCCCAACTGTGCCACTTCTGACTCCACTAAGCCCCTGTTTCGGGCGAAACCCTGGGGACCTAGACTCATGTGGTCCTGGTTCGCAGGGGAGCCAGAAAGGCAGCGGTTAGAGGCACTGCGGGCGTGCGCACAAGGACCGCTCCAGCCATTACCCAGTCATGTGAGACTCAGAGGCCATGGAGGGCGGGGCCGACTGGAAGGCAAGGCGGTCCCTTAAGCCCTGAGACTCCACCCATCCCAAGCTCAACAGAGGCTTCTGCGGCTTTGTGTCTGGTATCATATGAATTCAACATAGAAGTTTCCCAGGCATAGTGAAAAGGCCGAGACAAGGGAAGGGATTACAAACAAAAGAAATGGAGGGGAAAAAAGGACTGGATATAGAGTTCAAAACCATGCTTATAAGGTTTTTCAAGAATATGCTAGAAAAGTTGGATAAATTTAGTGAGACCCAAGAGGAGATGAAAAAGGACATACTAGAGATGGAAAAGGTCCAACTAAAGATGAAAAAAGACCAACTAGAAATTAAACATACACTGACTGAAATAAAAACTATTATACAGAGTCCTAACAGCAGACTAGAGAAAGGCAAGGATCAAGTCAAAAATTGGAAATATAAAGAAGCAGAAAACATTCAACTGGAAAAACAAGAAGAGGAAAGAACCCAGAAATGTGAAGATAATGTAAGGAGCCTCTGGGACAGCTTCAAGCGTACCAACATCAGAATTGTGGGGGTGCCAGAAGAAAAGAGAGAGCAAGATACTGAAAACCTATTTAAAGAAATAATAACTGAAAACTTCCCACATCTGGTAAAAGAAATAGACTTACAAGTCCAGGAAGCACACAGAACCCCAAATAAAAGGAATCCAAAGAGGACCATACCAAGAGACATCATAATTAAAATACCAAGAGCAAAAGACAAAGAGAGAATATTAAAAGCAGCAAGAGAAAAACAGTTCATTATCTACAAGGGAGCACCCATACGACTGTCAGCTGATTTCTCAACAGAAACGTTGCAGGCCAGACGGGAGTGGCAAGAAATATTCAACGTGATGAACAGCAAGAACCTACAACCAAGAATAATCTATCCAGCAAAGCTATCATTCAGAATTGAAGGGCAGATAAAGAGCTTCACAGAGAAGAAAAAGCTAAAGGAGTTCATCAACTCCAAACTAGTATTATATGAAATGCTGAAAGGTACTCTTTTTGAAGAGGAAGAAGAAAAAGGTAAAAGCCAAAAAATTATGAACAACAAATACATATCTATCAACAAGTGAATCTAAAAATTAAGTGAATTAAAAATTTGATCAACAGAATAAACTGGTGAATATAATAGAATCAGGAGCACAGAAAGGGAGTAGACTGATAATTACCAGGAGGACAAAAATCATAAAGCATCAAACAGGCTGTGAAATTACAGCAGAAAGATTAAAGTTAGGTGAGGTAGATAAGTGATCAATCAAAAGACTTGTATGCATGCATATAAGCATAACAATGATCACAGACAGTGGGGGGTCGGGGTATGCCTGGGAGGGAGGGGGGACATGGGGAGATATGTATAAAAAATTAATAAAAATTAATTAAAAAAAGATTTTTATGGTGCTTACTATGTGATAGATACTAACTCATCCAATCCTTTTAGCAAGCTTATTATTTGGATACCATTAGCATATCATCTATGGTATAGGTAAGAAAAAAGACATAAAGGGATGGCTAAGTAATTTTTCTAAAATCACAGGGCTAACATGGGTAGATCTGTGTTGAAAATCCAGAGAATCTATGCTCCTAAATATATTCTAACCTGGTGTTGTAATTACTTTCACCAATTTGCTTTTATGTTTTTTTCCATTGCTCCTCTTCAACCTAAAACAATTTCCCTTTTACTACACTCTGAATGTATCTCTGTACTTCTTTACTAGCTGTCTTGTGGGTTTTTTTTTTTCATTTAATATGTGTATTTTTCATACAAAATCTAATCATCATTTTAATAAAAGTTTTTAAGGTAAACACATGAAATTTAACTTTTTCTATAAGCAGACTAGAGACCAGAGAACAATATAAAGTAGAGAAAAAATAGATTATTAATTTTTTATTCAGATATACTTGACATCTATAATTGACATATATTACTTTCAGGTGTAAAACTTAATAATTTGATAGCCACATACATTGTGAAATTATTACTACAATAAGCCTAATTAACATCCAATCCATTGTTATTGCTTTCAGAAATTTGAGGTGTGCAGATAGGAGTACCATGATGAAATCATTGCCAGAAACTGACAACTACTCTGATGCTAATAACATGCTGTGCTTGTGAGCCCCAGTAGCTCAGCTACATGACCTTCCTTTGCTTTGGAACCAAAGGTACTTAAGTACCTTTCACAAACTTGAGATTTTAAAGGGAAAGCAACCTGAAAAGTTAATACAACCTTCAGTCACTTGTAAATGGTCTTTCTTGCCTCCCCCCACCCCCCCAAAAAATGAAAACAAAACAAAACAAAAACACAGTATATCACTTTCAGACATTCTAGGAGCTGCTGAAGAAAAGGTAATACTATCTTGGAGAAGTGAATTTAATCTTCTCTATGTCTCTTTTTTTTGGGGGGAGGGGAAAGAAGGTGCACAGCTTGAAGAATTTTAAAAATGTTTTTAAAGAAACACAAGAATCTTTCACTAACCTCTTCTCAATGGATTGATAATAAAAACAGAAGTGAAAAGAGTAGGTAAATTTATTCAAGCAAGTATAACATGGGTGTTACAAAAGAAGGTCATCCAATTAACTAATTATTTAGTATATATCCTTGGTGTAACAATCAAAATTAGTTGCTATCAGTGAAATCTGAGCTCAGAGAGAATGGACAATCCAAATTTGATATTTATTCAGCTTTTAATATATCAAAAGACAATGTTTCTTGTCATTCAAAGACATTTTACTTTTCATTGTGCTATGAGCAAAGCCAAAATTCAGACCAATGGCAGTGGAAATGATGCCTCCAGTCCCTGGGTATTTTCCTAAAGTTCTCCAGTGGATAACAAGGGGAAGGTGATTAATACCTTTTGAGTGCCTACAAGATCAGTCACTTTTAATAGACATTTCATTTAAACCTCATAATCCCATGTGGAGCTTATAGATCAAATAAAAAATTTGTTATTGCTGTGTGATTTTTTACTTTATATAAAATTGAAATAAGAAATATACATTTGATGTCAAACAATATATCATGGCAATATGATGAGTTATAAACTTCATGCCATAGAAAATAAAGAACAGTTCCTTTGCCAAAAAATAAATCAAGTAAAAAAAAATCAAAATCTGTAGGGAAAACGAAGATAAAGGTTCTGTGACTAACAAGCAGCACATTCTTTTTTTTTTCTTTAATTTTTATTTATTTGTTCTTGTTTTTAATGCAAGGAAGTTATTGAATGTGAGAAAACTGAGACTGTGGGAGATGTTCATTCTTTTTCTCACACAAGTGAATGGTGGAGTTAGAACCAGAACTCAGGTCTTGCATTTCTAAGCTCCACATTCCTTTGTTCCACAATATCTGTCACTAACTTCTGAGATCCTGAGCTGCTATAGATGTGTGCAAGTAGTGAGAAAGAATGGTAAGGGAGAGGGGAGGGAGTATATAGAGGATGCTGTATGATAGCGGGCTAGGGAAGACTTACAGAGGAGACTCTGCCTAGATGGGTTGCCTTAAGGTCCCAGGTTTGATTCCAGTTTCTGTTCACCAGTTAGATCCAGTTTATGGTAATTTTCCCAGAGCCCATTAGGAGATATTTCTCCCCCATCCCTTTCATCAGTGGCATATGCTGACCAGAAAGCTGAGTTGTCATAGGCCTTCTTCAGCACAGTAATGCTTCCTGTCATTAGCTTATTTTCTAAACAGGGTTCAGCTCCTGAGAGGTTTTCACTTCTCAAAGGCACCTGGGACTGTCAGGCAGTAATTCTCCAATCTATTGCCCCTGTTCTACATTCCTGACCTACAAGTGTTTGCAGACACAGGGACCAGCTTTCCAAAGCCTAGCATAAGCTGCTTTAATTTTGTCATTGTTCTATAATTTCATGGAAATGGTTGCCGTGAGGCCAACAACTGACTAATAAAATCCTTCTGCCCACACATTTTTAATATCATTCTGGAACTCCAGAACAGGGACCATCTGGTCACGATGCTTACTTTAATATGAAAGAGTGGCTGAATTGAAAATCATATTTCTGAGAGAAGACTAGGATGAGTGGTTCTGTTTCAGAACTCAAAGTATAGCAAAATAAGTCCAGCATTTGATTGGGCAGGGATGAGATCTACTGAGTTCTGCATACTCAGCTCTGCCTATGGAGAAGTTAAAATTTTCACACACACACTTGCAATGTATGGATATCAATCAGTACTATGAATAACTCACATTTGTTGAACACTACCATTTATCAGTGGCAATGGGCAAAATATTCTGAATTATTTGGTAAGGGATAAGTACTATAGAGTATTTACTTTATAAGTGAAATAAATAGAGACCAACAAAAGTTAAGGAAACTTGCTCCGAGGCACATAGCTAGTAAATAACAGAGCCAGCCTTGGAACTAAGGTCCATTAGTATCTATATACACTTGAGTGGCCAGATTATTATAATCTCTGAATGCATAATAATCTGGCCACTCAGTGTATACATATATCTATAATAATAAAACCATAATATGCTAATTAGACCATAGGTAGCCACCACGGCTGCAAGGGACAGATCTAGGCAACCGCCAAGGTCTACTCTTGCATGAATTTCATGCATTGAGCCTCTAGTATGTATAGACCAGCAGGCAGGCTGGCCAATATTAATATATTAGAGGCCCAGTGCATGAATTTGTGCATGGGTGGGATCCAGCCAACCTAGCGAGGAAGAGAGGACATATAAAGGCCTGGTGCATGAATTTGTGCATGGGTGATGGTCCAGCCAGTCTGGCCAGGTAGAGGGGACATGCCAGTTGGCAGGCCTGCCTGCTGATCAAACTCTTCATGAAGAGGACAATTTGCATATTAGACGTTTATTATATAGGTTATACACTGAGTGCCAGATTATTATGCATTCAGAGATCCTAATAATCTGGCCACTCAATGTATGTGCCCTCAGCAATTGAGTTAATTGATTTATTATTGTAGCAAGGACTTTTGAAGAAAAGCTATACTAAGCAATCTTTCATCTGTATGATTATAGAGCCAGGCAGCTATGTGGATATATATATATATTTTTAAAAATTAGTTTCTTTTACTTCAGAATAATTTTAGATTTTATAGAGAAGATGCAAAGATAGTACAGAATCCCCATCTATCCTTTCAGCTTCTAATGTTAGCATCTTATACAATCATGTTACATTTATCAAAACTAAAAAAATTATCTTTGGCAAACTAAACTACAGATTTTATTCAGATTGTGGTACAATTTTTATTTGCAAGGTTTTGTGACTTGATCATTCTTTTTAGAATCTATGATTTTTTCTTTGTTTTATTCTGTTTTGCTTTGTTTAATAATCTTGATTTTATTTTTTATTTATTGACTTTTTAAGAGAAGTTTTAAGTTTACAAAAAATTGAAAGTATAGGGATTTCCTATATACTCTCTGTCCCTACAGATTCGTAGTCTCCCCCATTACCAACATTCCCACCAGAATGTTGCATTTGTTACAACTGATGAACCTATATAGACACATCTTAATCACCCAAAGTGTCCCTAGTTCACCTTAGGGTTCACTCTTGGTATTGTACATTCTATGGGTTTGGACATATGTATAATGACATGTATCCATCATTATCATTATCATACACAGTATTTTCCTCTGTGCTCTGCCATCTCCCAACTCTCCCTGTTAACCCCTGGCAACCACTGTGTTCATGGTTTTGCCTTTTTCAGAGTGTTACATAGTTGGGATTATAGAGTAGGTAGCCTTTTCAGATTGACCTTTTTTATTTTTAAGAAAAGTTAATATGCAGTTCAGCTTTCTTGTGTCTATTCATGGCTTGATAGCTCATTTCTTTATAGCACTGAATAATATTCCATTGTCTGGATGTACCACAGTTTATTTAGCCATTCTCATACTGAAAGGCATCTTGGTTGTTTCTGAGTTTTGGCAATTATGAACAATGCTGCTATAAATATTCACATTCAGGTTTTGTGTGAATGTAAGTTTTCAAAACTTTTGAGTAAAAACCACGGAGCATGATTCCTGGATTGTATGACAAGAGCACGTTTAGTTTTGAAGAAACCACCAAATTATCTTCTATTGTGGCTATAGGTCTTTGTATTTTTACCAGTAATGGGTGGGAGATGTTTAGTGTTCTGTTGTCAGTGTCCTGGGTTTTGGCCATTCTAATAGGAGTGAAGTACTGGATCTAGGTTGTGTTGCTGTTGTTGTTCCATAGGAGTTGAGTGTGGTTTACCATTTTAAGTTGGGTACTTAACTAGCTCCCCCCTTGCCTAGTTTAAGGTGAGTATAGTCAAACCTCATTTCTGGAACATCTCCCATCTCAAATAATTTTGTTCTCAACTTGTTCACAGAAAAAATGTTTTTGTTTTTCAACCTGACAACCCATTTCATGCTGATACCTCAGTATGCAGAAAGAGTCTCTCAGTCAACAAAGGAGAGAATTCTATTGTTGCTAGAAAATCAACAATCATCACAATTTTAAAACATAAAGAGGCCATCAAGAGTGCTAATGTTGCTAAGTGTGTGAAAGAAACAATGATCACAGGCAGTTGAAGAGGCAGAAAACCTCTTGTTGATTTGGATGAAGGGAAAGCAGTTAGCTAGCGGCAGCCATTTCTGAGGCTGTGATATGTGAGCAAGCAAAGATGCTGCATGCTGACACCCCTGGACTGAGTGCTAAATGTGATTCCTTTAAGGCTAATAGGGGGTGATTCAATAAATTTAAGAAAATAAGTGTTTACTTATAGATTAAACTGCATTACACATATATTGTATATAAGAAAGGTTAAAACAGAAAATCATTTGGGGGTCTGGAATGGACTAATTCAATTTACATTATTTCTAATGGCAAAAAAATGATTCTGTTTTCACAAATTGCTTTCAGCACGAATTAACTTTGAGAACCGAGGTTCCACTGTACATACTTCCTGGTGGATAACAGGCAAGTAAGACAGACTCAGACACTCCCCCTTCTGATGCTCCACACCTTCTGGTTTTTTATGTAAATCTCAACCATGTGACTTAGTCATTTTAACTCTGTTCTCAGGTGTGTCTACCTACTAAGATTTGGCGACCTGACTCAGAACTTGCAAGTTCCTGACCTAGTTTTTATGTTGTACATCAGTTTTCCTTCAAGACTCATATGATTGGAATTTGTGACATTTAGGCTTTTGTGTTCTTATCATTGGACTATACCCTGCCTCTGCTCATCTCAGTAATCTTGGTTCATAAGGAAAGTTCTGAACTCCCTCTGTTAAACAATGACATTCATTTAATTTTATGGAGGGAGTGATTGGTTCGGAATTACACAGCAAGTGACCGAAAACTTAAAAGACACATGGAAAGAGAGGAAACTTTCTAATTGTTCCTAGTTGTTAGGACAAGTGGAACTTAAAATAAAAATTAAACAGAGATCAAACATCACAGAAAGGTATATTTTGGAAGAGAACTTAAAAGTGTTTCCCCTGCCAAGTGGCAGAAAGATTTTAATCCAGTTTTGGAAAGAAATGCTGTTCTAAGTCACAGTATTTAAAATTGGGCTTTGACCAGGCCAAACAAGTATTAAAATCAGACTTAATATGTCTGAAACACATTTGTCACCTTTTTTCTGCAGCCAGGCCCCCTCTTGCCTTTCTTGATTTTATTACTGGCTCTGCCATGTACCCAGACACCAAACTAGAAAAGTCATCTTTTATTCTGTCCCTACCAACATGCAATCAGTTGCCAATCCCTGTGATTTTGCCTCTGCTCTCTCATTTGCCCAGACTTTTTTATTTTTATATTCCCTTGCTTGCGTTATTTCATTCACCTCTTGATCTATGTGCTGCTAGTGTATGGGTGGCAGGTTAATTTCTAATGTAAAGTCACTGCAGGTCATCAATTTGCTCAAAAACTCCACTGGGATTTAATACCTACTGGGTTTAGAATAAACTCCTATTCTAGCAGCTAAGGTTCTCCATATTCTTGTCCCACTTTTCCAGGTATATCTATTATTAGTCCCTTGCTTTGATACCGTAAATCGGCCCTATTGATTTGCATTTTTTTTCGTGAACATATACTGTCACAGGGCATTTGTGCAGGCTGTTTCTTCTGTTTGGAAGGCCTTCTCTAGTCTAACTCATAATCTCAGTTTGTTGGCATACAATACATCAGGAGCTGGCAAACTACAGCCTGAGGGCCAAATCCATCCTGCCAGCCTGTTTTTGTACATAAAGTCTTATTGGAACACAGTCACACCCATTCATTGGGGTATATTTTCTATGGCCATTTGCACTGAAGCAGCAGTGGTAATTGCAACAGAGACGCTATTGCCTGAAAAAGCCTGAAATATTTACTTTCTGGTTCTTTACAGAAAATGTTTGCTGAGTCCTGCAATACATCCTTATCCAATGCTAATTTCCTAACTGGATATTCAATTTAGTGTGTTTTTGCAAAAATTTGTTGATTCCCCCCAAAATTCATTTATGTAAAATTGAGACCAATTTCATGTACTAAATACACAAAAACAAAAAAGATGTGAACCATCCTTCAAGGAGCTGACTGTCTATAAGTGGTAACAAAACTATAAATGAATTATTTCTCTGTAACAGTGATTTTCAGTGTGCCACAAGAATTTTTAAAACATACATTGATCTCCTTTTCCTTAGATTATTAAATTAAAAACTGACAACATCCAACACAACAATAACTGTCTGGTGTGAGTGAATCAAAATTATACCTGTTATTTTGTCAGATCAGCAAAAAATACACTTTTTTTTTATATGCCACAGAATTTTAATGTATATGTTTGGTGTGCCATGAAATGAAAAAAGTTGAAAATCACTGCTCTGCAGGGTAGTAAGTAAAATAATAGCACATACAGGAGGTCCCTGGAAGCATAGAATAAAGCATTATTAATCTTTTGGAGGGACGGAGTTGGGGGAAATGGAGTTTAATAGCTAAAGGAAGTTTGAAACTATGCATAGAAGTTTATCTAGAGGACAAGGGGTTAATGTCATTTCAGGCAGAGGAACAGTATATACAAAAGTGAAGAGGAACATAACATGATCTCTTTGAGGAATCACAAGGCCTTATGAAAACAAAATGGCAAGAATGGACTTTGGACTCAGATTAACCTGGGTTTGAATTCTGACTTTAATATTCATTATCTGTGTGTCCATGAGCAAATCCTTGGCTTCTATGAGTCCACTTTTCTCACCCTAGCAGTATTTATATGAATTAATTGATGTGACATAGATGAACATTTGTGGCACAATGTTTGACACAGAGTGTACATGAAAAAAAAGAAAACAGCAACAAAGTAGATTTAATTAAAATTAAACAGAGATCAAACATCACAGAAAGGTATATTTGGAAGAGAACTTAAAAGTATGTGGCTAAGCAAAAAGTTTGTGGGGCAAAAAGGGTGATGAAAAAGGTGCACAGCAGTTCAAAATACAAAGATGGCTATTCTTTTCTCTGTATCTTAATTTCTGCTCTTTCAATGGTATCTGGTACCTTTATGGTATCTGGTAGCTATGTGGATCTAATCCCTCCTTCTAAATTGTGACCTCCTTGAGGGCAGGGATCTTTCTTTATTTCTCTGTGTCTCCAGAGCACCCAGCACTTTATCATATATAGAACAGGTCTCTGATGAATGCTTGTTGAATTTTTAAACCTTAAGTTGTGAAGGCTTTTTCACAATGATCAACCTGTTATTCTATATGAAATTGATACCAGTGGGTTACAAAATGTTTGGCTTGCTCAGACTTGCCCAGTTTGATAAGCACAAGTCTAACTTGTAGCTTCCAAGAAGGTGGGAATTGCTTTTTCTTTCCTTCTCCCTTTCATTCATGCTTTCGTTCTGGTCCACTTTTCACTTTCAGAAATGTCCTCCTCCCCACTCCAGATGCCCACTGCTTGTGCAAATATGCCTGTATTTGTTGTTACATGCTCACTGAAATGCTCAGGATTTCCATCAAAAACTTTACAGGTAGGCCTGTGAAAAGGAAAGTTGGAGTAATCAGGAGTGGATTGCTAGTGGAATTTTAGACACCACTGTCTACAAATTCTTTCATAACAGAAGTCCTAGAGTGCCATACAATCTATAAGAGCAGTCCTGGTCCTAGGGGTCCTAGAAATAACAGGGCCCTTAATTATAGCAGAATCAATAGCTATCAGATGTTGAGAGCCTACTATGTGGTAAACACTTTGCATGAATTGTGTCAACCCCTTTCAGCACTTTGCCTGCTATTACTAGTATTATTCACTTTCCTGAATGGGGAAATTGAGTTCAGAAAGGTTAGGCAACTTCCTCACAAACCACACAACTAAAGAGCAGAGCCTAGAGCTGCCTACTTTAAAAAAAAATTAATTTATTTTATAGAGGAAGGGAGAGGGAGAGAGAGAGAAACATCAACAATGAGAGTGAATCACCAATTGGCTGCCTCCCACATAGCCCCCACTGGGGACTGAGCCTGCAATCTGGGAATGTGCTCTGACCAGGAATTGCACCGTGACCCCTGGTTTGGATTTGATGCTCAACCACTGAGTGACCACGGCTGGGCTAGATCTGCCCACTTTATCAGAATTCCTGACAATGCCCTTTTGTTGTCCTTTGACAGGGAAGCAAATTAGCTAAAATGTAGGCTCCACTTCCCTGCTGTGAACTCTTTCTTTCCAGCATTTTCCCAGCTGATGCTTGGAATACTTGCCTGAAAGCAAGGCTAGTTGTATAGTATGTGGGGTCCAATGCAAAATAAAAAGGCACAGCTGAAACCGATTTGGCTCAGTGGATAGAGCATCGACCTGTGGACTGAAAGGTCCCAGGTTCGATTCTGGTCAAGGGCATGTACCTTGGTTGTGGGCACATCTCCAGTAGGATGTATGCAGGAGGCAGCTGATCAATGTTTCTCTCTCATCGATGTTTCTAACTCTCTATCTCTCTCCCGTCCTCTCTGTAAAAAATCAATAAAATATATTTTTAAAAAAAGGCACACCTCCTTGTGGAAACAGCAGTGTGTGTGTGTGTGTGTGTGTGTGTGTGTGTGTGTAGTGCTATTAAAGATGGTAAAATATAAACTTTTTCCATTCTTCTGTGGCTTCTCTCTTGGGTTGTCATGGTGTTTTTTAATTATCTAATGTCATTTTAGGTAAAAAGTATTAAAATTTTAAATCATTATCATGAACTTTACTGTTCATTTTTATATTGTGCAATGTGAGTTTTGAATGCAAATCTAGGAGCCTATGTAGAATTGCTGACATGGAATAAGTCATATTTTGTAGTTCATACATGCCTATGGGTTTTGTTTTTGCCAGAGAGTAGAAATGCTGCCCTGTTTTAATTTTACTTCTTGATCTACATACATTCTACCAACATTCTTGACTTTCGGCTTACTGATGAGTAAGAAAGAATTGAGGAGTAACTATGAGTCACTCTATCACTCTCTTTCCTTTTTATGTCATCACCTTCAGTGAAAGAGTCTGGCAAATACAGGGGAATTCCATAAATAAAAATGACAGGATTCACTTCCAGTCTTGCTGACCATGCCTGCATCATGGGTCCTCCATAATTCTGTGCTCATGGGGTATCACAAACAAAGAGGAGGGGTGACAAGGAATGACAGATGTGCACATTGTGTATCCTCGATTCTCCGTTGCCCCAGGGAACTTCACAGACAAAATACAAGTGCTAAAATAAAATTCTGAAGAACTTCAAGGTAGCCACAGCAGAACATTCATCTGGGTGTGGAGCCCTCTGAGGGCACAGGTTTTATACCCACGAATCTGACCCTGCCTGGGAGATGCTTATAAGTGTGATGAAGGAGAAAAGTTCTATGGAACAAACTGAAAACATTCTCTAATCTCTTAGGTCTCTCAATCACTTAGGTCCCTCAACCCACCATCTTCTTGGGCCAAGTATTTAAATCCTACTCAAAAATCTGCAACTCAACCAGTCCTTAAGAAGCAGGATATCAGCTTGTTTCTGTCTTCCCAGGGGGTCAAGCTCCTACCCCACAGGCAGGTTTCAGGCCTGGACTTGTCCATATTTATTTCTCACATGCCCTGTGAGTCTAGACTATAGTATAGGTATTTTCAGTGTTGGTCTATACTTGCGTGTAATGCTCAGAAAATCTCAATGATAGAATGAACCCAGTTAATTAAAACTCTCTAATATTTGCCTTGTGTGAGTTTTCCTTCATCATTCAACAAGCAGTGATCTGTAGCTTCTGTTCTGAACGACAGGTCTTTTAGGAATGAGAGGGTGGAAGGAAAATATGCTGAAAGGCTCATTTCAAGAGAGAAAGGTACTCTTTAGGAAGAAGAAGAAGTAAAAGGTAAAGATAAAAATCGTGAACAACAAATACATATCAACAAGTGAATCTAAAAGTGAATTAAAAATCTGATGAACAGAATAAACTGGTGAATATAATAGAATCGGGAAAGGGGTGAGGGGGGTATAGGGAGAGACTGGACAAAAATCATACACCTATGGATGAGGACAATGTGGGGGGAGTTAAAGTAGAAGGAGGGGTGAGAGCGGATGGAGGGGAGCTATGGGGGAAAAAAGAAACAAATGTAATAATCTGAACAATAAAGATTTATTAAATTAAAAAAAAGAGAGAGTTGTACTCTCTAGCAGCATCTGAGCCTGCAACATTGTTACTAAATTATCATTTAAATTAATAAATGTTCCAGGCAGTTCCCTCTTTTTTTTTCTTCTTTTTTTATACCAGAAATGTGGTTTGTGAGATAATTGTAAGGGAAAGTATACTAGAATCATTTTCCTAAATCAATCCTCTATGCTCTTCCTTTAAGGGGTGACTATTTTTTATTGATTTTTTTTTTCTTTTTGAGAGAGAGAAAGAGAGAGAGAGAGAAATCCTTTTTTACCCCCACTTATTTATGCATTCACTAATTTATTCTTGTATGTGCCCTGACCAGGGATTGAACCCACAGCCTTGTTGTATTGAACCCACAGCTCTAACCAACTGAGCTACCTGACCAGGGCTAGCATTTGAGTTATTAGCACAAACTTATTCAAGTAAATACAGTAATGCATTTTCTTTAATGCTTGGCCAAAATTTTCAAAACCCTCTAATTACAGTTTTCTAACTAATTTTCAGACTCAACTTCAAAGAATTATGCAAGGTTTCAAGTGTCTGTGGTTTCTTCCATTTCCCTTAACTCTTAGTCAACCACTTCATTACATGGAACTTTTCTTATCTTGCATTTTTAACTCCTGCTCTTAAGAGCATTCTTGATCTCAATGCCAAGAGTACAGAACACTTTCAGTTCTAAATTTGAAATAGCAAAATATTTTACTTGAATGGATATAGAGCTGTAGACATACTTTAATATCACTACAGAAGTGATAATTCAGCTTCAAAGGTAGTAAACTGGAGAATTATAGTTAAAGGGCACTCTTCCCTTGAGTGGAGATAACATGAATTGCAGAAGTAGGAAGAAATTATTATTTATTTAAAATCAATTCTGTCTGTTACATGGGAAATTGGATTATTGTCAACAACTTTATTTCATCATGATGAAAGTTCTATGTTATACTAGTTAGTTATTTGTTTATTCAACAAATAGTTTCTGAAAGGTTTGCCATGTTTCAATTACTGTGCTCACTCTGAGAATATAACAGAGAATAAGGCACAACCCCTGCCCTCTAGGCAATAATGACAATGCAAGGGACAATGCAAGGGCAAGGTGATGAAAGAATATGGGAAGGCTAAAAAATCTGGTTTTTAGGAGGATCAGAGAAGACTTTCTGAAACAAGAAATAAATAAGCATCTCAATCATTGGCTTTTAAATTTTAGAGAACCTTCTGATTCCCTAAATCTGAGACTAGCCAAGGGTTTGCATGTTAAACAAGTGCGTCTGGTAATTCTAATGCAGAGGTCCTCAGCATCCTCTTCAAAAAAGTATTTATCTAAAGAATAGTTTAGTTCCATTTCCATTTTCTTTTGTGTTACTCTTGGAAAAAATACAGGTTTGTTTTTGTGGTGTGTGTGTGTGTTTCCACAGAAAAGAATCACAATTTGGTAACACATTGCAGAAAGGGTCATCACTTTCATTTTCGGCCTGTAATGATGTTTAATAGTCATTTGTTAAAGACTGATAATTATCAGAGAGTGTGCCTCAAGACCCACCATTGTTGCACAGATTTAAACCATACTAGGTCAGCAAATATTTTTGTAGAAAAGAATCATGTAGCTTAGTGAGATTTTGGAAATAGAATGTAAGTAAGAATGCACACAAATACTTTAAGAAGCACTGTATGAATTAGAGCACATTCACTTTCACAGAACATTTCACTCAATTTTCTTAGCATAGTAATTATTTTGTTAAGATGTAGGTCTTCAGTAATATTTTTAAAATATACTCTTAAAAACACTGAATTTGATTATTTGAATTAGAATTTTATCAGAACACAATCTAATTTATAAAGCCAAACCTGAAGGACTCAGTTGATTATTGTCTAGAAGGGGCTTCAAATTGACCTTAATGGTACTGTATCAACCAAACAACCAGGGGCCACACTTCAATTTTTAAACAACATATTAAATAATTGAACAGCATATCAAATTATGTTTCGAGTAACCTTCACAGCCTGATTTTTTTAGGCACTCTTGTAAAAGCTGTAAATGGTTCATTGAAGGTAGTTCTGAAGCCAAAAATGCTAATGTAAGGCGAGTGGAAATCCTAAAAGAAACTTGGCATGAAACAAGAAATGAACTTGCTGCTGAAAATAACAGATTATACAAAAATTCAACCAGTAGTTTTAACGGAAACATTTATACACAGATGCAGTAGACTTTTATAATAAATAGGCTTATGATTTAACTTTCTCTCTTTGTATCAATTTTACATGTTTTCATACATGCCTTTGTTTAACCAATTTCATAATTGATTCCACTGTACTTCGTGAGTTTTAAAACACCAGACCAAGAGCTACAGAAAAAAAAAATTAGCTTTACTCCTAATTTCTGATTTTTGTTGACAGAAATTCCTTTGTCTCCAACTGAAAGAAGGCTATTAGATATTCTATGATGATTGCCAGTATGCCTATTAAATTTTCCCCTGAGATGTGCTTAAGAAATTTTAAGTTGGTGCTGGTTCTTTTCTTCATGGATACCATTATTCTATGTATTAAGTATTAGTCAAATTACATTAAGTATTAGTCAAAACCTGACCTTTATGTAACTTAGATATTATCACATTCTTTACAGTAGTTGTTCTTTTTTTATTTTTTTATTTCTTTATTGATTAAGGCATTACATATGTGTCTTCATCCCTCCATTAACCCCAAACCCCGCTCCATTCCTGCCCTCACTCCCCTGGTGTTCATGTTCATTGGTTTGGCTTATATTCATGCATACAAGTCCTTTGGTTGATCTCTCCTCCCTTCCTCACCCTCCCCTACCTTCCCTCTGAGGTTTGGCAGTCTGATCAATGCTTCTCTGCCTCTGGATCTGTCCCTATTCATCAGTTTATGTTGTTCATTATATTCCACAAATGAGTGTGATCATGTGTATTTATCTTTCTTTGACTGGCTTATTTCACTTAGCATAATGCTCTCCAGTTCCATCCAGTTGCAAATGGTAAGAACTGCTTTTTTTACTGCAGTGTAGTATTCCATTGTGTAGATGTACCATGGTTTTCTGATCCACTCTCTGCTGATGGGCACTTAGGCTCTTTCCAAATCTTAGCTATGGTGAATTGTGTTGCTATGAACATAATATTGCATATATCCTTTCTAATTCATGTTTCCAGTTTCTTGGAATATATTTCTAGAAGTGGGATCACTGGGTCAAATGGGAGTTCCATTTTTAGTTTTTTGAGGAAACTCCATACTGTTCTCCACAGTGGCTGCACCACTTTGCAATCCCACTAGGTATGCAAGAGTTCCTTTTTCTCTGCATCCTCTCCAACACTTGTTTGTTGATTTGTTGATGATAGCCATTCTGACAAGTGCGAGATGATACTGCATTGTTGTTTTGATTTGCATCTCTTGGATAATTAATTACTTTGAGCATGTTTTCATATGTCTCTTGACCTTCCTTCTGTCTTCCTTTGTAAAGTGTCTATTTAGGTCCATTGCTCATTTTTTGATTGGATTGTTTATCTTCCTTTTGTTACTTTGTATGAGTTCCCTCTAAATGTTGGAGATTAAACCCTTATCAGTGATGGCATTGGCAAATATGTTCTCCCATGCAGTGGACTTTCTTCTTGTTTTGTTGATGGTTTCTTTTGCTGTGAAAAAGCTTTTTTTTTTTGATGTAGTCCGATTTGTTTATTTTCTCTTTAGTTCCATTGCCCTAGGAGCAATATTAGTGAGCAAGTTCCTTTGGCATATGTCTGAGATGTCGCTGCCTGTTGGTTCCTCTAGTGTTTTTTTTATGATTTCCCATCTTATATTTAAGTCCTTTATAAATTTTGAGTTCATTTTTATGTATGGTATAAGTTGGTGGTCTAGTTTCAAATTTTTTTTTGCATGTATCTGTCCAATTTCCCCAACACTATTTGTTGAATAAACTCCATTTTATGTTCATGTCTCCTTTGTTGAATATTAATTGGGCATAGTAATTTGGGTTGATTTCTGGGTTCTCTATTCTATTCCAATGATCTATACGTTCTTGTGCCAGTACCAGCTGTTTTAGGAACACTGGCTTTGTAATATAGCTTGAAATCTGGTATTGAGATTCTACCTACTTTGTTCTTCTTTCTCAGGATAGCTGCAGCTATTAGGGGTCTTTTTTTAATTTCAGATGAATTTTTGGAAAGTGTGTTGTAGATCTGTGAAATATGCCACTGGTATTTTAATAGGGATTGCATTGAATCTGTAGATTTCTTTGGGTACTATGGACATTTTGATGATGTTGATTCTACCAATCCATGAACACAGTATGTTTTTCCATCTCTTTATGTCTAGCTCTATTTCTTTTTTCAGTGTCTTGTAGTTTTTTGCATATAGGGCTTTTACCTCCTTAGTTAAGTTCATTCCTAGATATCATTTTTTTGTGTGTGATAGTAAATGGGATTGCTTTTTTAGTCTCTATTTCTGTAAGTTCACTATTGGTGTAAAGAAATGCCATAGATTTCTTGGCATTAATTTTGTGTCCTGCTACATTGCCAAATTCATTTAATAAGTCTATTAGTTTTTTGATGAATTCCTAGGGTTTCCTATGTACAATATCATGTCATCTACAAATAAGTACAGTTTTACTTCTTCTTTTCCAATTTGGGTGCCTTTTATTTCTTCTTTTCTGATCACAATGGCTAGAACTTCTAGTACTATGCTGAACAGGAGTGGTGAGAGTAGGCATCCCTGTCTTATTTCTATTCTTAGGGGAAATGGTTTTAGTTTTTGTCCATTGAGTACAATGTTGGCTGTGGGTTTTCCATATATGATCCTTCTCTTCCCACCTTGCTGAGAGTTTTTATTAAGAAGGGGTGTTGGATTTTGTCAAATGCTTTTTCTGCATCATTTGATATGATTATGTGATTTTTAGCTTTCAATTTGTTTATGTGATGTATCACATTTATTGATTTGCAGATATTGTACCATCCTTGCATCCTTGGGATAAATCCTACTTGGTCATAGTGTATAATATTTCTGATATATTGCTGGATCAGATTTGCTAGAATTTTGTTGAGGATTTTGGCATTTATGTTCATGAGGATATTGGCCTATAATTCTCTTTCATTGTGTTGTCTTTATCTGGTTTTGGTATTAGGGTGATGCTGGTTCATAGAATGAGCTTAAAAGTGTTCCTTCTTTTTGAATTTTTTGAAATAGTCTGTGGAGGATAGGTTTTAGTTCTTCCTTGAATGTTTGGTATAACTCCTCCGTGAAGCCATCTGGCCCTGGGCTTTTGTTTGCTGGGAGCTTTTTGATGACTGCTTCAATTTCTTCCATAATTATTGGCCTATTGAGATTTTTAGAATCTTCACAATTGAGTTTTGGAAGGTTGTATTTTTCTAGGAATATGTCCATTTCCTCCAGGTTGTCTAGTTTGTTGGAATAGAGTTGTTCATAGCATTTTTTAACAATCATTTGTATTTCTGTGGGGTCTGTTATTAGTTTGCTCTCTCATTTCTAATTTTGTTTATTTGAGTCCTCTCTCTTTGCTTCTTGGTGAGCCTAGCAAGAGGTTCATCCATCTTGTTTATCCTTTCAAAGAACCAGCTCTTGGTTTCATTGATCTTTTGTATTTTTTTTTTTGGTCTCTATATCATTTATTTCTGCTCTGATCTTTATTATTTCCTTCCTTCTGCTCACTCTGGGCTTTCTTGTTGCTCTTTTTCTAATTCTTTGAGTTGAAGAGTTAGATGATTTACTACCATTTTTGTTTGTTTGTTTGTTTTGCTTTTTAGATAGGCCTGTAGAGATATAAACTTCTCTCAGGACTGCTTTCATTGTGTCCCATAGATTTTGGATTGTTGTGTTTTTGTTGTCATTAGTTTCCAGGATACTTTTAATTTCTTCTTTGATCTATATGGTAACCTAGTCATTATTTAATAGCATGCTATTTAGCTTCCAAGTATTTGAGATTTTTGGATTGTTTTTATAGTAGTTTATTTCTAATTTTATGACATTGTGGTCTGAGAAGATGTTTGGTATGATTTCAATCTTCTTGAATTTGGGAAGACTTCACCTGTGACCCAATATGTGGTCTATTTTTGAAAATGACCCCATGTGCACTTGAGAAGAACATATATTTTGTAGCTTCGGGGTGAAATGCTCTGAAGATGTCAGTTAAGTCCATCTGATCTAGTGAGTCATTTAGAATTACTGTGTCTTTGCTGATTTTTTGTCTAGAGGATTTATCCAGTGATGTCAGTGGTGTATTAAAGTCCCCTACTATGATTACATTGTTGTCACTCTCTCCCTTGATATCTTTCAGGAGTTTTGTTATGTATTTGGGTGCTCCTGTGTTGGGTGCATATATGTTTATCAGGGTTATATCCTCTTGTTGTATCAATCTATTTAGTATTATGAAATGTCCTTCCTTATCTCTTATTATGGCATTCACTTTGAGGTTTATTTTGTCAGATATAAATATTGCTACCCCAGCTATTTTTTTCTTTTCCACCCCATATTTTTAATTAATGTATTACATACATATCTTCCCATTTCTTCCCTCCCATTACCATGCATGCCCTAATTCCCCAATGTCTTGGTCCATCGGTTATGCTTATATGCATGCATAAATGTCCTTCAGTTGATCTATTATCTACCCCACCTCTCACTAACCTTCCCACTATAATTTGAAAGTCTGATGCTTTACTGCCTCTGTATCTATCTTTTTTTTAAATATATTTTATTGATTTTTTACAGAGAGGAAGGGAGAGAGATAGAAAGTCAGAAACATCAATGAGAGAGAGACATCGATCAGCTGCCTCCTGCATGCCTCACAGTGGAGATGTGCCCACAAGCAAGGTACATGCCCCCAACCAGAATCAAACCTGGGACCTTTCAGTCCGCCAGCCGATGCTCTATCTACTGAGCCAAACCAGTCTCGGCTGTATCTATCTTTTTGTTCATCAGTTTATAATATTCTTTATTATCCATAAATGAGTGAGATCATGTGGTATTTTTCTTTCATTGACTGTCTTATTTCACTTAGCATAATGCTCTCCAGTTCCATCTATGCTGTTGCAAATGGTAAGAACTCCTTCTTTTTTATTGCAGTATAGTATTCCATTGTGTAGATATACCACAGTTTTTAATCTATTCATCTGCTGATAGGCACTTAGACTTTCCAAATCTTAGCTATGGTGAATTGTCCCAGCTATTTTTTTTATTTCCATTTGCCTGAAAGTTATTTTTCCATCCCTTCACTTTCAATGTGAGTCCCTTGTTCTGAAGTGGGTCTCTTGTAGACAGCATATATATGGGTTGTGTTTTTTTATCCATTCAGCCACTTGATGTCTTTTGACTGGAGCATTTAGTCCATTTACATTTAAAGTTATTACTGAAAGGTACGTATTTGTAGTCATATCTATTTTTGTGTCTGTGTTTCTTCTTACCTGCTTATTTCTTCTTTTTACAGTATTCCCTTTAGCATTTCTTGCATTGCTGGTTTGGTGATGATAAACTCCCTTAGACTTTTTTTTTGCCTTTGAAGCTCCTGATTTCCCCTTCAATTATGATTGATTGTCTTGTTGGGTAGAGTATTTTTGGACTCACTTTGTATACCTCCTTCCATTCCCTTCTAGCTTGATGTGTTTCTGCTGAGTAATCATTTGATAATCTGATGAGGGTTCCTTTGTAGGTAACTCTCTGTCTCTCCCTTGCCGCCTTTCAGATTCTCTCTTTGTCATTAATATTTGCATTGAAATTATGACATGTCTTGGTGTGAATCTTTTGGGGTTGATCCTGTTTGGCACTCTGTACTTTAACTTTTTTCTTCCCCATATCAGGGAAGTTTTCTATCATTATTTCTTCAAATAGATTTTCTAATCCTTGCTGCTCTTCTTGTCCTTCTGGCAGCCCCATTATATGTATGTTACTTTGTTTCATGTTGTCCCTTAGGCTTTCCTCCTGCTTTTTAATTTTTTTTCTCCCATTGCTGTTCAGCTTGAGCTTGTTTTCCGTACCTGATCTTCTAACTCACTAATTTGGTCTGCTCCTTCTTCTAGCTTACTGTTGAAACTTTCCATGGTGTTTTTGATTATAGCTATATCACTTTTCATTTCTTCCTGATTCTTGCATAGGTTGTTGATCTTCTCATCCATCCAATGTATAACTTCTATGACCATTATTCTGAATTGTTTTTCAGTCATGCTTCAATTTCACTAATTTCCTTTCTTGGCTACCCCTCATTTTCCTTCCTCTGGGGATTATGTCTTCTCTCCATTTTGACTATCACCAGAAGGTTCAAACTTAGAGTTGCATGGATCTGGACCTGTGCGATGGGAACTTTGCACCACCCAAATGTCACTGAAGTGCTCCAACACTAGGACGTGTGGCTGCCATGGATTGGTGGGAACCAGGCTTGCCCAGGATCAGTGTTACCAGCCCGCATTGTGTTCTTGTGTGAGACCTAAAATCAGGGACCCCGCCTACAACGCACTGTTGGTGTGTGCTGAAAATGACTCCCCTAACACCTGCCAGGTGTCATAGTTCCCAATAATTGAGTATCAGAGTCTCTGTTGCCTCATGCAGTTTCTTGCTGAGAATCAGGGTCCCCATGTGTGCATGCACCAAGAATTGGAGTTACTGGCTCTTAGTGTGAATGTGCTGTGAGTCAGGGATCCCAGTCGCACATGGTAAAAAACAAAGTCAAGTCTGTGGTGCTCAGTGCTGCCTCTTGCAGAGAGAATCTGGATTCCCATCACCATGAGGTACTGGATTGCACAATAGCTCTGTGGCGTGCCTGCGCCGCGGAAAACTGACTTCCGTGTGCACTTGCGCAGAATCGAAGTCAGGTGGCACTGCTGCCCTGCTGCCCTGCATGGGCTTTGGGTTTGGTAGCCCAATTGCGTTGCGGGGAGCAGATTCCAGTCTCTCAATTTCCAGTAGCAGTTCTGTGGCCCGCACTGAGGTATCAAGCTCAAATTTCCCTTAGGGGTGCTGTAGCTCGGGAGCAAGGAGTGGGTCTATTAGTTACTATGGCGCTATCTGCGAGCCTTCAGGGAGCGGGATAGGCTCTTTGACTCACAGAAATCTGTGGCCGGGAAGTCTGGATTCTTGTTGTCTGTTGGTCTGAAGCTGTGGTCGCAGTTCTCTGTTTCCAGTGGCTGCAGGATTCTGGTTTGCGTCTGAGATCGACTGGGTGTTGCTGAGGGCAGGATCCTAGTCTTCAACAGTTCTGTTTCTCAAGATGTGCCCACACTGGCCACCAAGAAGTGTCCACTTGGTACACAGGGCTCCGCCATCTAAGACTAACTGGTTTGGCAGTCCCTTGGAAGACCTGCAGAATCTAACTGTCCTCAGCTCATACACACACACACCACTCACGTCTACACTTTCCTCTATGGCTTCCTCACTCTCTCACACTCTCTCCCTCCCTACCTTCCTGCCATTCGCCATCTTCCTTGTTCCAGTAGTTATTCTTTCTTGGTGTTTTAACAAGTACTGTTTTTCATGTACATGAGTTCAATTCAGTTCTACATAATAAAATCATCTTTGGCTGAGAGGCTATAATGGCACAATTCCTATAATCACACAAGACTATACATTTCACACAGCATGCCTAATTACATTTTCCAATGAATAAAATGATCTGGGAATCTTTATTTTGAGGTTGAGCTAGATGAGAGAATGGCCCAAAGAATCCAGAAAGAATCGAAACTAAATGCTTAATCAGCTCCAAGTCTATCCACCAGCATTGTGGCTCAACTGAAAAATAAACAAATTTATTGCATCAGTTCAATGGAAACAACTCTCTCATTCAGTGCCCATCATCAAGTCATGTATTTGACTGGATATAGAAGGCAGAGTTGGAAGCAAAATGGTGTCAGTAAACTAGGTTTCTAATTCCAGTTGTCACTACTACTTACATGACCTTGGAAAAAGCATGTCACTTTTTGTGCCTCTATTTCCATCAAATGATCAGATGACATTCAGTAATCCCTAACATCTCTTCTGGATAGAAAATTCAGTAAGTCCTATAAAGTCATTGTTCCACTAGCCTTAAAAGGTGACTCTGAAAAGAGGGTATTGAGAAAGAAGTCAAAGACCTTGGCCTGCTGACATGAACCTACGGCTGGCTCCTTGTATGGAATGACTGACTCATCCCAGACCACCCATTACTCTCACTCAGGGTTGACATCCTCACAACATCCTTGGGGAAGGGATGAGATAAGACCCATTCTAACCTTTCTGGACCAATGACAAAGCAACCTTAAGGGAACTGGTTCAAAACATCAGAGAGGACAGATTCAGACCTGGGAATGTGCCCTAACAGCAGTCTCTTCATCCTCCCTGGGGGTCCTGCAAAGATAAACAAAAGATAAACAAGATAAACAGATGATACTGAGGGAGTGGGTGCTGGGGAGGTATAAGGGTGAGGCTCAAATTACCATCTGCAAATGTGCATCTATCTGAAGGTGTTGGTCTACATGTTCAAAATCACCGTAACCAATCAACCCAAAGGAGAACATATTATACTTACATTTCTTAGCCTGTCTGGAGACAAAACAAGTCACAGTCTTCAGAATGTGATTGAGTACAGCTGCTTCAATTAATGTTAAACAGAAATTTTAGGGCTAAACTGGGTTTAAATTTCAGCTTTAATTCCTTCCCAAAGTATTATTTGGATAATAATATTTTCTGTATTGTATTAGCATGGAGCTTAATTCTAAAACATTTTCTTGTGTGAAATTAATATTTTAAAAATCCATCTCATCCAATGCACCTGCTATTTCCATTATAATTGATTTTCCTCTTAGACTGTATATAGCTCTTAGATTCTTAGAAATATCACAATGTTTTTCACAGCTCAGAGATTACATTCAACATATAGTAGACTTAAATCCAATTTGGATTTTAAGATGCAACATTTTGAAGCCAGAAGCAAATAAAATACCATGTTGTTTGAAAAAGCACCTCTCAGAAGTCAATATGATAAAGAGGACAGGTCTTGGGATTTTATTTTACTTAACTTGGCCTAAATTTTATTCTCTGTCCTAATATAAGCTCTGTAAACTTGAATTAGCTTAAATATAAAAAAGCTTGAGTCTGTTATCTACAAAATGGGTGTGATAATTTATTTCCTTATCTGTTTACAAAAGTAGTATTGAGAACAAAGGAACAAATTGATATGAAATATAATGCTTAAAACATCAGATAGGATTAAACCTCATGAAAAAAAATCATTTTACTAAAATGTTTGGACTACCATCTTAAAACTGTTTTTTATTAGCATTGTCAGTTGGGTGCTCAGTTATTCCAGGTGTCATTACCAGGAACTGAAGGAACTTTTTCATGGAAGAAATGATTGAGAATGACCAAATATACTACAGAGTGAAAACAAGAAACAATTCATTATATGTTAATTAAGTAACAAATAAATAAATGTTAAACTGGTGTTAACATCAGTTCCTCCTCATTGGGGAGCTGATAATTTCTGTCTTATGTGATCTAGAACCCCTTATCTGCTCATCTCCTGATTCTGCATCACCCAGTGTTTGTCCTCTGTGTTTCCTGCAATTACCCAGACTGAATGGAACTGTTGGTTCCCAGGATCTGGCCCTACCACTTTAACTAAGGATAATTTCTGGATTCCATGAAATTTGCATTGGTCAGTTCCATCTGATTGAGAATGGTCTTTCTGCTAAATGTGCTTCCTGTTCTCTTAGTTCTATTTATTGACTATCTATCATGTGTTAGAGGTTTTTTGTGACCCAGTGGATGCAAACATGCATCATTTATGAAGTACTAACTGTGGGGAACACTTGATCCAGTTCTCTATACTTTCCTGTTCAACTTTGCATTTCTTCGAGCTGGTTTGTAAGGAAACCTGAGGTCTTGGTAAGATGAAAAAATTGTTTATGTTGAGTGACTAGAAAATGACCCCTTTGTTGTGTAAAATGTGTAGAATCTAAGGTACTTCCTGGATCTCCACTTCCTTTCCCTCCTTTTTAATGTTTGTTATTAAGACACTTTTTTTTTTCAGTTAAAGGTGTTAACTAAATACAAGTTTTGATTGTTTTACTTCCAAAATATATACTTAGCAATACATGATGGAGCCTTCACTTTTAACTCTTTAAAAATGTTATCAACATGTGTTCTTAGCATTGGATATTCTCAGAATGAGAAGAGGCATTAAAGGATGCCTAAGTTTCTCCACAGCATTTTTGTTAACAAGCTTCCTTTGAAAAAAAGTCTACCTAGGCATCCCATTCTCTCTTTGGACAGTTGAGACGGTGAGACTGAATCTGTGATTACTGGGCAAAAATGTTAGTATTAGACTAGGATGGCATTGGCCCAGGGAAGTCATATTAATGAATATCTAGACACAAGATGTACTCCAGTCACTAGTACTTATACTTAGAAATTTATTTTGTCTTGCTCTCATTTGTTGATATTATTACTATAATCAGGAAACGTATTTCCCAAAGGGGCAAAGTGGTAGAATTTTGAAAGACTCAGCTTTATAATCACAACACACTGATGAGAATTATTGATGATTAGTGATGATAGTAAGTTATTTCCTTATGCATTATCAGACACAATGTTAACCATTTAAGGCATTCTTTTATTTAATCCCTCATAATGGAAAACCACCTACGGTTTTGATGAGAACTAAATGAGATAACACAGAAAAAACACTTGAAACCACGCCTGTTTGGGAGCCCTGTAAGTCTGATGAATGTAGTCACGACTGTGCTCAATTACTTCATTTTCTTAGGAAGGCTGGAGCAGGCTGGCAATGGATAATTGCTCTCAATATTAACTCACATTGTTTTACGTGATATTATTTTCAACCTGCTCTGAAACTCTACCCAGACACTGAGTCAACCCTGTACTGACTTCTCTTGGCAATTCCAGCATAGAGTATTCTACTTTTCACTGAGAATGTTTGGGGCTGAGACTGATCTGAGGTCTGAGCACAGTGAAACAGAATCCACAGCCAATAATAAAGAGTGAGCCTGGCTGATCATGATCAGAGACTTGACCTTCAAGTGTTGACACAACAGCTGAAAGACATGAATACCCAGAATGAGCAAGTTACAACAGCTCCTGCAAGCTGTGGGGACTAATGTATAGACAGTGATGAGCATTTCAGTAATACCGTCCAGACAATACACTGCAACGAAACCAGGGGGCCAGCCCACTACACCCAGCATTCTTAACTTGTTTACATGGAACTAGGGAAGTAGAACTCAGTGATTACTAGTGGAATCTTGGGTGCAACTTCCTTTATGGAATCCCAGAGTATCCACTCACCATTTATCTTGATTTATAATAATGCACCCATAAGTCTTATATCCAGAGTGTAACACTGGAAGAGGGTAATCTTTGTTTTCCTTTAACACGATGAGACTAGAGAGAAGTTCATCACTCTTCCAGATTCCAATCACTGTATATTTGAAAATATGCTTAGCAAAATTTTGAAAAGAAGAGGGATTAAAATTTAGCTAACAGAAAACTCCATAATGTCTTAGCCATTCTCAGGTTATCTTGATCAGTCTGCATGTGCTCTATCATAGTTAATTAGTAATTTCTTAGGAAGAAATTGTGAGAAAACGGGCAGAAATCAGAAGCTTACGTAGAGACTTATGAAAATTTGGAATGACAAGGAAAGGAAAATGTGATTTTTACTATGTATAGTAGGCACTTAAAAAATGAACCATATTTGTTTTTTAAAAATCAAAGCAATGCATGTTCAAAAGTTTACAACTCAAATACAATAACAAAATTTAGTGTGAACTTTTCTTGCCTTCAATCCCAAATCCATTTCCACTTTCAAACATTTTTGTAGTTTCTTCTGTTATGAACCTTTATAGTTATACACTATATTTATTATGCTATTTATTTATTTACTTATTACTTTTAATCTTCACCTGGGAATATTTTTCTGTTGATTTTTAGAGACAGTGGAAGGGAGAAAGGAGGGGAGAAAAAGAAAGATAGAGAGAGAAATATCGATGTGAGAGACACACAGCAACTGGGTGCCTCTCATGTGCCCTGACCAGGTTTCGGGATCTAATCTGCAATCCAGGTATGTGCCCTTGACAGGGAATTGAGCCCTTGATCCATTGCTGCTCAGGTGCTCTGACCACTGAGCATACTGACTAGGGCTATCGTGCCTCTTTTTAAATTATTTTAAAAACTTTTAGACATTTCCTACTGAATAATAAAACTTCCTCTAGGGAAAACACAAAGTATTCTCTTCTCTCAATCCCTTTCTCTGTAGGCCTACTGTGATTATGTCAAAATTTTGAGTTAAATAAGTAGAAATAGATCAGACTATCAAGCTGATCCAGGTTGAAGAATGGAAGAGAATGATGACTTTTTACTTGGCTACTTGTTTTTACTTAAAATTATGATCAAAGCAACAAACAAGCAATGGAAAAGATGCACCTAAAAACCAAGATATAACTGGATGCAACCTGGCCCTGGGTGCCTCTCTTTGTTTCTCTCTAAGGTTCAGCCTGAGTTCAGGGTCTCAGTAGCCATACATTGTACTGGCTCCTCTAAGACAGACAAAATTGGATGTGATGTCATAGCAATTGACTTTCTTTTGGTGATGGCAGGGGGCATTAGGCTCTGCCAGCACTCTAGGGCTTACATTATTATTATATACTAGAGGCCTGGTGCACAAAATTCGTGTACGGGGTGGGGGGCTGTCCCTCAACCCAGTCTGCACCGTCTCCAATATGGGACCCCTCAAAAAATGTCCGACTGCCTCACAATCCAGGATTGCTGGCTCCCAATCACTCACTTGTCTGCCTGACTGATTGCCCCAAACTGCTTCTGCCTGCCAGCCTGATCACCACCTAACCACTCCCCTGCCAGCCTGATCACTGAATAACTGCTCCCCTGCCAGCCTGATTGCCCCTAACTACCCTCCCCTGATGACCTGGTCACCCCTAAGTGTCCTCCCTCACAGGCCTGGTCAACCCCAACTGCCCCCCCTACTGGCTGGGTCAGCCCTAACTGCCCTCCCCTGTAGGCCAGGTGGCCCCGAACAATCCTCTTCTGCAGGCCTGGTCTCCCCAACTTCCTTCCCCTGCAGGGCTGGTCCCCCAACTGCCCTCCCCTGCTGGCCTGGTCCCCCCCACTACCTTTCCCTGCAGGCCTGATTCCTCCCAACTGACCTCCCCTACTGACCTGATCACCCACAACTGCCCTCCCCTGCCAGCCATCTTTTGGCAGCCATCTTGTGTCCACATGGGAGCAGCTATCTTTGACCACATGGGGGTGGCCATTTTGTGTATTGGATTGGTGGTCAATTTGCATATTACTCTTTTGTTAGATAGGACTAGAGGCTCAATGCAAGAAATTTGTGTAAGGGGCTCAAATCTCACAGCCTCTCACTGCTTTGGTCAGCCCTTGCAGACTTGGCTTCATCTGGAAGGTTGTCCGGATGGTCATTCTGCTGTTCAGTCTAATTAGTATATTAGCTCTTTATTATATAGGATTGGTTGTTCTATAAAATAATTCTATTCAAAAACATTTTTTAATTTCTATCTAAAAATTCAAAATAGTATTTATTTTAATGTTCAGTAAAGTAAAAATACCCTTATTTATATTGATTATCTGAATATTTAAAATATTACAAGAAGAACAATTATAGGTATTTATCCATGTATTGTAATCACTTAAGGCCTTAAGGCGCAGTTAAGATCTAACATGACATCAGAAAATTTCTGGAGAATGTATTTTTAATGGTCTTATTGCTTTTTGTTTTTCCCACAAAATTGTCTACAGTCTTTTTATAAGTTACATATTTGATGAGTAATAAAGTTCATATTTTGACAATCTTAATTGACTTTTCTCTGTTCAGTATTTTTTAAATATACATTGAAAAAAGACTCACAGTTGCTAAGGTATTAGATAACTGCAAAGTAAATTCTGTTCAATGATGGATATTCTAAAGGGAGTTTATTGAATTACATGAATATTTTAGTCTATTTTAAAGGTACTCTTTATATCTTTTATACTGAGTGCTTTTTCAAATACTTTTAGAAGACAAAACACAACAAATAGATTTTATTTATTTGCAAGCTTTTTAATGTCTTGTAGAGGCTGAAACATGATAGATATTCTTAATTTTTTTTACATTTTGGTATATAACATAAATTACTCATTTTAAAGGGAAAGTACATGCAAAGATTTTTCTCACAAGTTGAGATATTTCAAAACACAAGTATAGAACTTCAAAATTACATTCTGTTCACCATGTGAGCTACCATCATTTAATTTGTTCAATTCCTTCCTTGCTTTTGTAAGAATAAATTAAGTTTTCATCTGCAAGTTGTTTTTTTTTTGTTTTTTTTTAACTGAGATAAAAGCTGTTTATTTTTAAGCTTCTAACACTCTATTTCTTTTGAATATTTGCATAAAAGTTTTCTAACTATCTCTGAATAAAATTTAGAGTTTAGAATTTTCAAAACAAAAGTTTAATACATTGATAGAATGTTTATAATGGTATAAAAAAGTACTTCTTCAAAAGTTTAATTATTGTTATAATCTAATTGAAGATGGGCAGTAAAGAGATAAAATTCATACTCCCATAATGTAATTTCTTTGTTTTGTTTTGTTTTCTTCTTTTTATTTAATTGTCTGTCTGTTTGGTTGGGGTTTTTTTTTGTTTGTTAGTTTTCTTTTAACATCAGCTTCATTAAAAAAATAGTATGGTTAACTTTAATTTTATATGTATGAAACTACAGTTGATTCTTGAACAACACAGAGTTAGAAAATCCACTTATAACTTTTGACTCCCCAGTCATTCCTCAGTATGTGTGGGAATATTGATTCTAGGACCCTGGCAGATGCCAAATCTGAGGATGTTCAAGTCACTTATATAAAATGGTGAGGAACAATGCATACAGTTGGCCCTCTGCATCTGTCGATTCCCAACTGCATCTGGAAACTACTGTTTTAAATTTATAGTTGATTAGATCAGGTGTGAAACTGGGAGATATGGAGAGATGGCTGTATATTGATTGAAAAATTCCACATATAAATGGACCCACGCAGTTCAAATTTGTGTTATTCAAAGGTCAACTTTACCTATAACTTTAGATTTACATCACTTTCCTATGCATAATAACAAGTTTGAATTTACTCTAACTTATTTTAAAGTGATTATAGGTTATGCACCATAACCAATTTCAAGTTCTACATTTTTGCTCTATGAATTTCCTAATTTGACTCAACAAATTTCACATGATATTACTATTGCTAAAGCAAGCATTTTATCTTCAGAGTTGAATCTTTTAACTGTTTTTACAATCGTATTCTTCATAATATCTGACAATTCACTTTTAATAAAATAAAATTTCACAAGATTTGATTCCATGAATTAAATTGAAAACCTAAACCATTATTGTAATTAACTTATTTTTTAAAACATGCAATGACATTGATATTAAATTGGCATAATTTAACTCTAGGAAGTTCAT
The DNA here is from genome assembly GCA_011751065.1 of Lasiurus cinereus. NCBI lineage: Eukaryota > Metazoa > Chordata > Mammalia > Chiroptera > Vespertilionidae > Lasiurus > Lasiurus cinereus. Next base: position 34,846,197 of record JAAGEH010000304.1, read on the forward strand.
ATTCTACTAATAAAATCAGCACATCACAAGCTACTGCTTCATTTTAAAAATATGTACAGCTAAGTAAAATTAACTTAGTAGAAGTCTTTTGATCTACATGAAAAGTCATGCATCATGGAATGATAAGCAAACCCATTTTCTTCAGCTGCATATGTTAAATTGTCAAATTCAAGCAGTTTTGTTTAATTAGTAACTTTTGAAATAGATGTGATGCTTGTTCATTAAATTTGTGTTTTCTGTCATGTGATTAATGATATTAGTATGACACTCTTAATGAAAAAGGTAGTAGTTTGGTTTAGTGTTCACCAAATATTCACTTTATTTATACATGCAACATACTCTAGCCAAGGGGATGTTTGTTAATCCCACAGGAATCAAATCCTTAAACATTGTATAAGGTCTTACCTGTTCTTGTACTCTAATAATCCATGAACTGGACATGACCTTAGTAGTTGCATTTCCATAAGACATGGCCATAGACAAACATATCTGGAGCACATCAAAATCAAACCTGTAGACTAAACTCAAAGCCAGCCAACCTGTAGCTGAAGCAGAATCACCCAGCTGAGTCTTGCTTAGATCAATCAAATCATAATCAATGCAGACCATACACATTAGTGCTAGTTGTTGAGGCCACTAAGTTTTGGAATAGTTTGTATATGATTAACATCATGATAACAATTGTTTTTCTGGGTGGGAAATGTTGTCAAATATTGAATGCAAGTTATATATTCATCCCCTCAACTTTTTTGAAAAATGAAAATTAAACACATCATTTTAAATGAAATATAAACATTTACTATTTTTTAATGAACTAGGGCTAAAAGAGCTCTGTTACAAGATAAAAATAAGGCTTTATCAAACAATTAGAGGTCTGGTGCACTAATTCATGCACAGACGGGGTCCCTCAGCCTGGCCGGCAATCAAGGCTGATCGGAGCTGTCTTGCCTGGTCTCAATCGGAGCTGGCTGGCCAAAAGGAGGGGCCACAGGAGGTTGGCCAGCAGCGGGGAGGGACTGTGGAGTTGGGCCGGCCATGAGAGGTTGGCTGTGGGAGCACACTGACCACCAGGGGGCAGATCCTGAATTGAGCATCTGCCCCATGGTGGTCAGTGCACATCATAGTAACTGGCCAGTCGTTTGGTTGGAAAGGTCACTTAGGCTTTTATATACACTGAGTTGTCAGATTATTATGATGTCTAAACATATAATAACCTGGCCACTTAGTGTTAATCTATATAATAAAAGGCTAATATGCAAATTGTTCCCTCAACTAGGAGTTCCACCAGCAGGTAGGCCAGCCAACTGCCCATTTTCTCCTTCTCCTGGCCAGGCTGGTCGGATCCCACCCATGCACAAATTCATGCATCAGGCCTCTAATCTATATCTATATCTATATCTATATCTATATCTATATCTATATCTA